>OX352774.1:220101646-220838067 GCA_947095535.1 Poecilobothrus nobilitatus | reverse complement strand
AATATTATTTTTGTACATAAAAAAGAATATAAAAAGTAAAGATCATTACAAAATTATGCTTTTGCGCATTACGCATTATGATTTACAAACAAAAAATCTATTACGCATTATGATTTGTCAACACAAAAAATTAAAACTACGTATGTAAATATGTACGTACGTATGTACATAATATTTATTTATTTATTTATATTCAGGTACCGTGGTACATAAATGTGGTAGCTATAACCCTTGTTTCCTGGTAGGAATGTGTACGTGATATAATGATATATTATAAAGTATTTACATATTGCGATATATGAATTTTTTTTTTTTTTTATTTTATAATTATTGTACCCAGCCGGGAATCGAACCCGTGACCTCTCATTCCCTTATGAATGAGAAGCGGTGCGTCAACCACTGCACCAATGGCTGGATACACATAATATTATGTTAAACTAATTTCCTAAATTATTTTGTTCCGCTCCATTTGTTTATAATTTAAATGAAGATATTTGTCAACATTTTTTACTGCATGATCTTATTAAGCGTTTAGGTAGGTAGGTGTTCAAGGTTAGATGTTTGTTTGGATATACGATATACTACTAATAGTATACTATAGAAATATACAATAAAGTACATTTATGTATATCATTATCATTCGAGTTGGATTGTAATATGTATATAATCACAGTATTTTGGTACATATTTTACCCTGCGAGGTACTTTCTTTATTTATGAATTACATACTGGAATAAAAAATTTTTACTCTTGCTGTAATGGAATCGATTTAACATCTCTTAATTTACTTAAACATTTGGTATAAAATTATAAAACGTATTTTATATCAGAAACAATAATTAATTTATGTATGAATAAAAAATATCCCATATTTTTAAATTCAAAGTATGTGTTTCATTTAAAACTAAAAAGTATAAAATAAAATAATATGTAAAAAAAATATTTTTTAAAATATGCTTTTATCGAAACCAAATTCGCCCCCTAAAAAGTAGAAAATAAAATTGATTGCAAAACTTTAGCTTTTTTGACTGTTATAATATAAAAGTGAATTGCTAGTGCAAGCATTTTGGACTGTTATAATATAAAAGTAAATTGCTGGAATAAAAAAGAAACACGAACCTCAAATTTCCTAGATTTTTATTTAACTTTATTCCAGCAATTTACTTTTATATTATAACAGTCCAAAATGCTTGCACTAGCAACTTACTTTTATATTATAACAGTCAAAAAAGCTAAAGTTTTGCAATCAATTTTATTTTCTACTTTTTAGGGGGCGAATTTGGTTTCGATAAAAGCATATTTTAAAAAATATTTTTTTTACATATTATTTTATTTATATTTAAGGTAAGGATACCTACTTAGTAAGATTTTTTATTTCATATTTTTGATTTTTAAAATTTTTCTACACTGATTGTAAAAAATAGGAAAGCTATGCAAAATTAATTTCTATTTTTTTTTAATTTATAATTTTTTTAATTTAAAGATATTTTAAAAATATGCTATTATTATTTTTAAATTTAAAAGTAATTTTGTAATTGAAAAAAAAATTTTTATGAACCTATGTGTATTTTTTTTTAATTTAATTTTTCTAGTAAATCAAATTTTTTTAGATACATAATGTGAAATGATTTTAAAATTTATTAATTTGAAAATAATTTTGAGTTCCTATTAAAAAAAAAGGTTTGATTTATGGTCGAATTTTATTTTTGTTTAAAAATAATTAAAAGCAAACAATATTTTTAGGATCCCATATACCTATGTATTTGAGCCTAATTTATAAATAAATTAAATTGCTATTTCTATGATTTTTAAAAGAATGTAAAATAACTTAATAAGTAAAAATTAATTAATGTAAAGAAGAAATTAATTGATCTGCCTTCTATATTTTGCATTAAGATTGTGGGAATCATATTGAAAAGAATATAATAGACTCATTTAAGAAATTATCTTTAAAACATTTTAGTATTGAGTTGAGTGTATTTTTAAAATAAACAAGGCAGAATGTAAACCAACAGATTTTTAAAGACAATATACAATTAGAATTGTAACTTACACCAAAATTTGAAAATTTTCTTAAAATCTCATATAATAAGAAAAAATGTTAAAAATAAAGAGACAATTTCTTTAAATGCAAACTAAAATTTTAAGATTCTAACTAAAATCATGCCGAAGTTATGAAAGAACAAAAATAAATCTAGCAAAATTTTTTCTTCACATAACGGTAAATTTAAATAATAAATTGCAAAATATTGCATTATTTTGATATTGTTTCATAAAAGTAAGAAAAGTTTCAGTCTTAGATTCTAAAACTACTACGCGAAAGCTGAGATATATACATTTCAAATTGGACTTTGTTGCAATTTTAAGAAGCTGTAACACTTATACAACTAAGAGAAACAGTAACTAAGAGAAACAGTTAAAAACAGGTAAAAATATGTTACTAGAGCTTTAATTTTTATGTGTTGGCGAAGAATTAAATGTGTACAGGTGCCTAAGTTACAGGTGTCTAAAAATAGCAAATTTCCAATTTTTAAACATTAAAATAGCTCCAAAATAGAAGACAGTATAAAAAATTTCTGAAGAAATTAAAACTAATTAAGTCAAAATTCAACTCGGAGTTGAAGCAGGAAAAATCATCCAGTTATGCTGTTATTTGACTGTTCTGATTTTCTATTTTTCCAGTTATAAATTTTACTTTTTATTTTTGTAGTTTTAATAATGAATTAAATTTATAAGAATATGTTTAATAAATGATTTTTTTCCTTTTTGTGTCCTCAATAATACAGTATTAAAATTTTAGAGAACAAAAACAAATTTATTACTTTGTCAAGCAAGGATTTTTTTAGACTGTTAGTCGATTCAAATAATATTTAGTATTAAGGTCTGAAAACTGAGATTAGTATTCGAGCGTTAAGCTGTTTTCAACAAATAAGAAAAAGTTTAAGTATTCACATGAGTCCTTAATTTCTTTAGTACATTTTTTCGCTAAATTATAACCCAAGTAAAGATTATATTTTGATGAAGGCTTTTTCATATACTATTTAAGAAAAAAATTCTTATAAAAATTTGTAAAATTTATTCATGCAGTATTATTTATTGTTAGATTCTATAGTAAAACCACGTAAAACTCGAATATAATCCAGAATTGAGATATATTTTTCATTTATAATAAATTATTATTAAATAATATGAACTTTATGAATAAAAAATACTTTTTTTTATACTAACATTATTCGTTATAATAAAAACAGATTTTAATATTGATATAATGACCCTAAATTTTAACCTATAATTTTTAATCCCTATTACTAAAGGCTTTATTGTATTATCTATGTTTTAATATAATTAATTTTAATTTTAATCGTTTTTATCACATTTAAATTAATTACGACTGTTTTTTTTTTTTTTTTATTTCGATATATTTTTTTTTTAATGGACGTGTATAAAAAATTACATGTTAAAAATTATATTGTTGCAATGATTTATAAATATGTTTTTTTTTAATGAAATTTATAATCTAATAAAAAATTAAAATAATATCTATGTAATGTGAGTGTAAAAAGTGAGTGTACACTCTACACTTTATATTTTGTCCTTTTCGTTATGAATAGGTAATCTTATAACAACACTTTATGTTACATAACAGAATATAATGTTATATTATAACTTCAAATAATGTTTTTTTAGAAATTCTGTAAAATACACAAATAATTACTCTAAGTGGGTGGTGCTGGATTTTTTTCCTTCAAAAAAATCTCTTCCTCTAACCGCAGTAACCACAAAACACTATAATGAGACAGGAATACGGAAAGGGAAGCAAAAGCGAATTACAGCTTTATTCTTATTTTACTTACAAAACAGAATATGAGCATAAAAGTCAATATACGTGTATGGTAATATAAAATGTTACTGGACAAAAATAACTAATTTTATCATTATTATAAAGTTGTAATGTATCAAAACATTACTCTTTAGATTCCTGATTTCATTTTATTTGAAATTCAGAGCGCTAATATATAATATATGACTAAAAAATTTTTGTTTTTACTGTTAACTGGAATGTTTGGAGAAAAATTGGAATTTTATATTGCCATTTTTAACTATAAGTAAAATAATTTTTTTTTCCGTACTTATTAAACTAAGGAATTAATATGTCGAAATGATAATCTAGGTTTATTTATTTATTTTTTTTTTCAACAATGAAAACAATATGGTACTTTTGGTAAGAATTTCAATCTTTAAATAATTTTTATTTTTGAATTGTTATGTCTGGAGAGGTATCTTTAAAAAGAGCTGGATTCTTCTATAAGAGAAACAAATTAAGTTGGTGAAAACAATGTCTGAAAGTGCAAAATATCCTTTAACTTTAAATTAAATTTTAGTTTTTGTTAGAAAATTATTTGTTATAAGGATATTCTTATTATAATTTAATAGCTGCTTTTGATTTTAACTTTTTCTAATTGGAAAATTAAAATGTTCACTTACTTTTGATACTTATAGTACCCATACTTTAGTATATAATATAATGTATAATACTTAACATACATGAAACCTAAAAAGATTAGCATTTTAATTTAAAATTCAAATGATAATATTTAAAAAATTAATATAAATTTAGTGAATTAACATCTATTATAATGATAAAGGGTGGATTGAAATTTTAATAGAAGATCTAACAAAAAAAAAAAATTAATAGAAAAAAATAATTGCATAACTCATGGCGAATTTCATATTATGTGATAAATTAAATTTAATTTAAATTTAAATAACATTTTTGATTAAATTAAATAACATGTGGTATCGGTAAAACCGATATTTTATGCATAAAAATATTTTTTAGAAGAAAAGTATTTAAGCACAAAATTAATATGTTAAAGTAAAGAAGTTTAATATTTAATTTTGGTTTTTTTTTTTTGAAAATTTAAGGTTTTTATAATAAACTTAAAAACTTTTATAATATTTAAACTTATTAATAGAAGTGTAAAATATCGTTAAAATTTCTACAGTAAAATATTTTATAAAATCTTGATTATAAATTTTCCTATAAAAACAACAAAAAAAAAAAAAACAGAACAAAAGCTGTTATTTTAAACTTTTTTAATTAATTCTAAAAATAAATCTGAACTTGTTAATTGTTTTTTTTTGTAATATATTGTATATATGCATGCATTTATTAAAAAAAAAATATTATGTTAACAAATTTAATTCTATTAAAAACTTTTTAAGGGTGAGCGGAAATAATGTTCCAGGCAATAAAGTTGAATAAACTTTATTACCTTTACAATGCGCAAATAAGACCGAAATCGGAAATTTTTCAAATTTCGCCTTTATTGGTCATTTTGAAAAGTAAAAACAGGCTGAAATTCAAAAGAAAATAAAGGCGATTTTTATTTTTATAAAAAAAAAAACAAATTTCTGAAATTTTATTTAAGTATGATAAAATTAAAATATGTATCTAAATAAAAGGATGTGTCTGGTACAAAAGGTCGAGATTTTAAATCGCATACTTCTTCGAAATTCCGCTTCCAAATTCTAGCCAAAAGAAAATCTCGCTAAATAAATAATTAAAACCCTGATTTTGTAACAAATTTAAAAATCCTTCTTAATAATTTTTGTACACACAAGTTTAAACATCAGAACATTTCCAATAGTGAGGGATTCTTTTCCGCATCGAAAAAGAAATAAAGCTGATTTGGGTTTATTATCTGGAGCCTTAATTCTAGTAATCCTTTTTAAGTAAATTTTCTCCTTTCCTAATTTAAAAATACAATTTAAAATCATTTTTCTTCCAAAAAAAAAATTTATAAGTGAAAACATATTTTTTAGACTCAATTAAAATTTTTCCAACTTTAAATTTCTTATTTAAAAAACTTGAAAATTATTTTTATAAATAAATTTAGAACTAAAAAGAAAAATTTCTAAACTTTTATTAATAGCTTTTAATTGAGTTAAAAATTATATCGATATTTTAAATAATATAAGAAACATCATCTTTTAAAATATACAAAACATAAACTTCATGTTACCTTAAGATTTTCATCATAAAACATGTTTCGAATTATAATATCTTCAGTTTGTTTTTTTTTCTTTTTTTTTTTTTTACCATTAATTAAAATGTACTCAAAAATGTTAAATAAAAAAAGAATAGAAAATAATGTACCTACAGAATTTTTTGCTTTTTTTTCTATAAAATAAAATGTTAAGCAAAAAAAAAAAAAAACTTTTACCAAATATTTTTAAAATTTTGAAAATTTCTATCACGTTCTTTGCTCGTACTCAAAATTATTGAATGTATATTGTGATGTGTATTTTTTGTTCTTTATACTGACAGAAAAAATCCGGAAAACCCCTTCAAGGTGTTAATATTGTAAAAAAATATTTTTGTAAAGATTATTTTATATAAAAAAAAAAGGAAATTTAAGATAAAATTATATGTATATTTAAAAGTTCAGGATATTTGATACAATCATTAAGAAATCGTTATAGATAAAAATTTGCACTAAAAATTTGCTACATTTAATAACATTAAATTTTAAAGATTCTTTTAAATTCAATTTCAAAATAGAATAACATATATATATATGTATTTTATACAAAAATCCAGACTTAGATTATAACTATTCAACATTTTTATTCAACAAAAACAAAAAAAAGGAAAAAAAAAATAAATAAAAACGATTATAATATGAGTATCCTTTTCAAACTTAAAAAAATCTTTTTCATGAAAATCTTTTATAAAACCTAGATCATTAGAACAAGATATCTTAAAACCAAAAATTTTCAGTCTGAATGAAAATTTTATTGTAGAAAAACAAAAAAAAAACAAAAATAAAAAAAATTCTTAAATAGTTTTTTTTTTTTTTTAAATTTCTTTCAAGCAGAATTAAGATTTTCCTTGGAAGAAATCTTAACACTAGAACTCTTATCCTGAAATTGTGAGTTTAGAAGAAACAAAACAGAGGAAACGATTAAGAAAGAAAAATAAATACCAACAAAAAAAGAATACAAGATCCAAGGGCTTATATTATATTCTTTTACTCAACAACTTCATTTTGTTTTCATTTTCTAATTTTAAAACTCGTACGATTTTTCTCTTCCACTCAACCTAGATTTTAATTGTTCAAAAAAAAAAAAAAAAAATTTAATATAGAAAAAAAAAATCCTTACGAAATAAGTAAATCGTCTGTTATTTTTCTGCTTGTTTAATTTTGTATTTTTTTATTCCTTTTTTTCTTAGTAAAACCAAGTGGAATTTAAAATAGGGTACAATATACCTACACTTTACGTAGATTATGCAAGCAGAAAAAAAAAAATAAATAAATAAAAAATACCACATTAGAAATAAGAAATTTGAAACACAATTGTTTATATGTGTATTTGTTAAAAAAAAAAAAATAGGACACACAAATAAAATTTAAGTCAATAATATTATATAAAAAATGAAAACAAGTGAAATAGAAATTTTCTTTATTTTTTCATTTTTCAAAGAATTCGATAATTTTTTTTTTTTGATTGAAAAGAATTGAAAAACTGCGAATATAAGCCTAATTAAGACAGGGAAGTTAGGTCCAATTTGATAAGCATTTTAAACAAATTGTCTTTTGTACCAAGTCATATTACGAGAACAAAATTTAATATAAAGGTTTAATAATAAATTATAGTTTGCTTACTTTGTACTCGCACTTTGTACTTGTACTATATTATTCGAAAAATAAGTATAGTGTGTCCTTAAAAGAAATTAAAACAGAATATTTTTGACGAAATAATGAACTCAAGGATTAAAGTGATTTTAATTTATATTTTGAATCCGATTACTCACATAATTGGTATTGGTATTTTGCACCTGAGTGCGAAGGTTTTGTTTGAAAAATTTGGATTTAAGATTAAGAAGCTCAGTTTTACATATTCGAATACCCATAATTGGTTTTCAAATTTTTCGTCCATTTGTCAAATATTCTATGATTATTGTAGTTTCTATAATTAAATTAAGTTTTTTTTTTTTTTTTTGCTACATCGTTATTAAATTTAAATTTTAAGGTACTTTATTTGAAAAGAGTAATGTCTATAACAGTAATACAACGTCGTATACTCGTATATGTCGCTACAAATGAAAATTGGTAATTGAAAGTGTTAATGAAGAAATTGATTCAATACTTTAGTGTTTCTACAATGGTAAATTTTCCCTTTAACAAAATTAAAATTTATTTTGATCATAATCCTTTGAATTCTTAACTTAAAACAATTATGATTGATTATAATACAGGAAGTAAAAAATTATAAAGTTAGAAACAAAAATAAATAAATCTTTGTTGATGCTAGCCGTCAGTACCTACATATTTTCTATATTTTAAAAAAACCATAAAGAAAACTAATAATCGACTAGGTGTAAAATTGTTGAATAAGCTGTAGTGGTATTATTTCAGTTTCATAAAAAAACACTTTTCATTTCATTTGAAATTAATTTTTATTTCTCAAGTACTTGATTATCCACGCCATATTATCAAATAGTTCTCCATTTTCTTGTAAAATTAAATAAAATGTAATATGGAAGTTATATTTCTATTTAAAGTTAAAAACTTTAAAGTATCTAGCTTGATTTGAGTGATGAAACATATAATAATATTCCAATTTATTTGTAATATAGATTTAAAATTGAAAGAGTTTTTTTATTGTTTTATTTCTTTCAGAATATCTTAAAATTATTTTCAATTTGAAATAAAAAATAAAAATAAATAACAAATTTAAATCAAAAACTTAAAGTTTTTATATTTTAAAAGTTTTATAATTTAAAAAAAGAAGGAAATGAAGTTCTTATTTACAATTTTTAAAAACAATTTTAAAAAATATTAAAGTTTTAAAGTGCTTTTATTTATTTGTTATATACTTTAAAATAAATATCCTTATTACATCATTTATTTTTATTGATGACAATATAATAATTGACTAATTTACCTTATAGTACGATTAAGATCGACCCACTTTCTAAAAGAAATGTTTTGGGTTCAAATGCCGGTCAGATCATATCTAATATTAGTAATTTATATCGTAATATATAAAATAATTAAAACATAATTAATAACTCTTGTGTAAGATAATAGATGGCGCACAAATATAACACATACTTTGTGTTTTATAATCTTTTCAAATACCTACAGCTAAGTAATGAACCGGCTTGGTAAAAATAATGATTTTAGAAACTGAAGTTCGGTAAATATATAAAGAATAAGCGGCTTAATGAGAAAACATATTTTTTTAATAATTTTTTTTTAATTATATTTGTTTAAGTTATTTTTGGGATAAATTTTCATTAAGCCTGTTAAAATGATCTCGTTATGAATAGAATAGTTAAAAGAAACTCAGATCGAAACAAAACAAAAGTTTAGTAGAGAAGAAAAATCTCTTTTAACGCTGACTTGTGTATCAGGACTAGCTAAACGAATCTGTTAACTTTCCCAGAGTAGTGGTGTTTCAATTTTGTTTGTGTTCGCAGAATTTCAATTTGTTTTTGGTAAACCTGGAGTTCATTATTTTCAATTTTAGTTTTTACAATAATACAGACATTATAAACAATAGTACAGATATTAAGATATCTGCTTTCTTTTATAACATCTCTATACCAACATGCTTAATTCTTCATTCGAGGAAGCAGCGAAATTTAAATTGGTCGCTATCGTGAATGTAATTTTTCCACTAATTTGTTCTACTCTTTTTTTTATTTTCAAGAGTACATTTTTTATATATTTTTTAAGAGTAATCACAATTTAATATTAAGATAATTCAGCAGAGTTTTCATCACTTAATATATACTTAAACCTAAGAACGAAGAGCACAACAGCATTTATAAGTAAATTATCAATAACGGATTTGTTTTTTTTTTAATTTTTTTGATCAAAATGAAGTGCGCACTGAATTTTCACTATAAATCTGAATCGAATTTTTAAATCGACTTCGTTTACATTCACAGAAATGTTTTTTTCTTCAAAAAAATTATTTTTTTATTAATGTAAATTTTCTTTTATGATTTTAATTTAAAAAACCCCAGTTCCCATAAAAGTTTAGACTAATTTAAGGTTGGTTAATAGGTTTGTATATAATATTTTAAAGGATCTTAGATTTATTTCAAAACGAAGATAAACTTATAAATATTACGCAAGTAAAGTATGAACCTCAGAGTTAGCCAGTCTTTTTGTCGAAAACAAAAATGTTGAAAAAAAATGTAGCATTACAATTTACAATGTTAAAAAAAAAAAAATTTTTGACATTGCGGTGCGGTGTCATAAAGTCATATTAGAGTGCCTTGTTGTTGAAATATTAGGTAAGAAAATTTTAAAGATGGTTTCAAAATCAGAGTTGTAATAATTTGCTTAGTGGAGGTTTGATTTGTTCATGTTCTTTCATGAAATATTAATGTATGTAAAAAAAAATTAAGAAGAATTTTAAAGTTGAAAAAGTATATTTATTTTTCAGCATTTTGTTTTTCAACATTTTGTATTTCGACATTTTTTTTTCAAAATTTTTTTTTTTTAATAAATCAAACTATACCCCCCACCTGATATTATAAATTTATTTGCTAGTATATAATAAAAAATTTAAACCTACTTAAGCGATTAGAATGTTATACTTATTTAAAGTTTTGAATATATTTTTTTTCGAGACTCGTTTAAAATATTTTCTATTTTAATTTAAGCAAAACATTTTTTTTTTATATTGGCTATTTTCTTAATAGCTCTGTTCTATGAAAAGAAAATCAATTTTATGTTTTTCCAGTTTTAAGAAAAATGTTTAAAGTATTTATTTACCAATATAATATAATATGTAATACACCTATATACAAAAGGTAATAACATACCCATTTTTTTTTGTTCTGCTAAATTTTGTTTTATTATCAAATTCTTATGAATTCGAAAAACAAAGAACTAGTTTAAATGTTTTCAAAGTTTTCTCTTCTAAAATAAAAAAAAAAAAAACAATTTTTTTCTTTTCTAGTTTGTAATTCAATTCTTTCTTTTGGTAATAGTTTGAAATTTCCTCAAAAAAAAAAATTTTTTTTTAAAGGAAATCGAATATTTTCTTTTTATAAAACAAAAAGAAAATTAAATTTATCCAAGAATATTTTTTGATGAAGTTTTTTTTCTTTTACTTTAACAATATTCAATATATTTAATTTTTTTTTATAATAGAAAAATACTAGAAAATATTAAAAATACTTTAGAAAATCAATATTGCTTTTTATTTATATTTTTGTTTTAGTTAAAACAAAAGAAAACTGAAAACCTTCAACTTTTGACCTTCAAACTCTTAATGATAATATTCTTATGTTGAATTTATTTTGTTTTTGTTTTTTTTTTTTTTGTTGGAAAAATTTTTTAATTTTTTCTGAACAATACAAAAAATTTGTCAAATTATTTAACCTCATTGCAAAATTAACTTCATAATATCAGAGTATATGAATGTATCTGTAGATACGTATTAATAAAAGATGCTTATAATAATAATAAAACAAAAAATTCAAATATAAAAATGTAAAAATATTAAAATAGAATTCAAGAGAAAGAGAAATTATATAAATAAAGATATATATGTACATAATATAGAGTTTTTTTTTTATTTTTCAAGTGATTTAATGAACAAATCAAAAATATTATCCTGTTACGTTTTTTTATAATTTTTTTTTTGTATATCATATCAAAGTTTGATATCTAAATATTTTTTGCTCTTCTTATTCTTATTTCCTCTCAATCTCATTTAATGTTATAAAAAGCAATTAAATATTTTTTTTAAGTACATTTATTAATATTATATATATGTATTATACATACATAATATGAATGTATTCTACATCTTATGAAATCAAGGACAAAAATAAATTTTGTATTTGCGATTTTTTTTAGGCAACATTTATATCAAAATCCGCAAGATACATTTAATAATGATAATAATAATAATAAAAAAAAAAATTATTTGATAAAATATAACAGTAAAAAAATTACAATTGAATTATTCCAAAAATTCAAAAGTGTTCTTCTTTTAACTTTCCCGTATACTCTCAAATATAATACGAACAATTTTCATTCAATTTTATTTATTGAATTCTGGTATAGAAAAAATTTTTCAAAACAAATGAACACTTCGCCCAAAAGAATTATTATATTACTGTTCAATCTAGAGTTAGGTAGACTAAGTTTAAGCTTAATTTCATTTTTCTGAAATGCCGAAAAATATTTTCTTGTGGTGGAAAACATATAATATATTTATATATTTAATGATCAAAAATTTCAACCAGTTATATAAAAAAAAAGAAATCCTACAAGCGGCGTCGTTGGCCTAAGGGGTTGGAGCGTATATAATATGATGTAAACACCGAAAGAGTGTGAACTCGAATTTCATACAAATCCCATAAGATTAATTCTCCATTACGACATTTACAGCCACATCTGAAAAGAGAAAAACTGTGTAATTTCTTTGTCACCTTTATGTAGCGGGGGAATAACCTACAAAAAAAATTTGCTACAATCGAAATTTCCATCAGAAAGAAAACTAAATCTAGATAGAGAATCTAGAATCTAAACTAAATTCTCTAAACTAGATTTTAACTAAATCTAAATAGAAAACTAAATTTTTGATATAAAATAAATTTTTTAACTCTATAATACTAATGTTAGTTGATTCGACTAGCACATATAAAATTTCTTTCACTTCCTCTCTGATTCTTAAATGAATCTTTCAGATTTTTTTTTTTGTAATTATAGGTTTGATCTGCACCTTTTAGAGAATAATCATATTTATTCGGTAAGTGTTTATTAAGATCATGTAAATCGAAACGACTATTATTTAATATTAATGTCGGAATAATAATATTTGTATTTTAGGGTTACATAAATCACTCTCATTATTTTAAAGCGCTGTCAGGTTATCTATAATTGTTACATAATATAACAAACTCTTAAATTGGTATTTAAAAATATTAAATACCTACTTTCGAAATTAGAAAATTTTCCTTAAAATTTCGTGGTCGAATTTTTTCGCATTGAAGATAATTTCATACCATCAGAGTATGCCAGAGTACAAAACGTTAATTGAAAAAAAATTTTTAAAATAAAAATAAAAAATTTATTTTATTTTATAATGAAATCTTATCACTTAGCTGCCGTATCTAAAATTTATTTATTAAAAACAAAATATACACTTTTGTGTTTTAATTTTATACGAGAGAATGGTTTAGATTAGTGGGTGTTAAATTAAAAATTTAAAAAAAAAATTAATATTAAACATTTTATTGTATTGTCGTATTATTATGTATGAAACATTCTAGAAAAAAATATTATCGCGTTGATATTTTTAGACTAAGATGCTTACTTAATATTTTAATAATAATACATAATCATAAAAATTGCAGATAATTTTATTATAAGGATTATTTAAAATTTCATTATTTATACATGATAAATGAAAAACAATTATATATGGATTGTGTTTAAAGGAAATTAAAAATGAAATAAGTATAGGATCTTAATAAAAAAGTAATATAATATTATGTAAAAATTTTTTTTTTTTTAGTGCATTTTTCTGGTACATAAATGTGAATAGGAAATTACCCAACCTTTCCTTTTCAGACGTGGCTGTAAATGTCGTAAGGGGGAATAACTTTTACGACGTGTGTGGGATTCGAACCCACACTCCCTCGGTATTTACAGCGTATTTCATACGCTCTTGCCCACTAGACCACCGAGGCCCAACCGTGTATAAAATTAAAGGTTTCTAAAGGAGTACTTTTTCAAAAAGACATTAAAAAACAATAAAAAGACATATTTGTATTTCTTTCTTACGATAAATTTGCTCAAATTTCAAGTTTCACGTATATAAAAATACATAATTTTCAATTTTTTACTCCTAATTGTTCTTAAATATAAGAGAACGTCCACAAGATTTTTCTAAAGTAATTTCTTCTCCAATAACCTTTCTCCTATCATAATTTCATAGTGCTAACTGAAAGCGAAAAACGAAGGGGACGAAACTTTGCAAAACTATGATTTTCAATAACAGTAAATTTGAATACCAAATACCAAAATTATATAATTTTTATATTATTTATAAAATAATAAAGTTAAAAAAATTTCCTGTCGTTTCCCACTTTTAAATTGAAAATATCGGAAGTAAAGTTTCAAATATACAGACCATAATCTTATTTCTTTAACTTTAAATTCTTCTAAAACTTCCACTAAAACAAATGAAATTGTAAATAATAAGCAATTTATAAATTATTCAAGTCTTTCTGTAAGTTTACAAAATGAAAATTGGGAAATTGTGTATAATGAAAGTAATCCTTCTTTAGCTTATGATAAATTTATTGAAATATTAGGTAAACACATTTCAAATAACTCGTTAGTTTATAAAAATCCAGTTGTGAAAAAGAAGCTTAAGCCTTGGATGACAGATCAATTGTTAAACAAAATAAAATACAAAAACAAGATAGGTCTAAGAATTAAGAACGAGAAAACCAATTTGGATTTAAAAACCTACTTTAAAAATCTGTGTAGAGATATAAATGTAGAAATAAAAACCTTACGTGATAAGTACTATACATCTCAATTAAATTATTACAATGGGAACTCCACCATGCAATGGAATTTGATTAATAATATTCTAAATACTCAGGTTACTAATAATCATATAAATGAAATTGAAATTAATAATGTTAAAATCGTTAACCGAAAGCGAATTGCGAATGAATTTAACAATTATTTTGTTGAGTCAGCAAATAAAGCAAGCACAAATACATTACCTACATGTATTTGCAACTTTAACTCAAATAATTTTAATTACGATAATTTGCAAGTAAACAATTTTGGATATTTAGAAATTTCGCCTGAAGAATTATATGTTACAGTTTTAAGTTTAAACAATAAAAAATCGTGCACAATTGACGGTATCAGCAATATTTTATTAAAAAAAATTTCACACTTCATATGTCCGGTTTTAAGTTATATTTTTAATCTTTCAGTTTATAGTGGTGTTTTTCCATCTGCTTTAAAAAAAGCTGAAGTTATTCCACTTTTCAAAAAGGGCTGTAAAAATGATGTATCAAATTATAGACCAATATCTCTATTACCCTGTATCGGTAAACTATTTGAAAAATTGATTAAAAAAAGAATGTTAAGTTTTCTTAATAAAACAAACTTTTTTCACAATAATCAATATGGTTTTCTTGAGGGTAAATCTACCGAAGATGCTATTCTAAAACTTTGTACAGAATTATATTCTAGCTTAAATTCCAACAAATCTTCTACTGCTCTTTTTATCGATATAACTAAAGCTTTCGATATGATAGATCACAATGTTTTAAGTTCTAAACTTTATAATGCAGGTTTTAGAGGTTTTATATTAGATTTTTTAATGTCTTATTTAAAAGATAGGTCGCAAAAAGTTAAACTAGAAAATATTTTCAGTGAATGCAGAACTATTAATGTCGGTGTACCTCAAGGTTCTGTTTTAGGACCTTTGTTATTCCTAATTTATATTAATTCTTTATTTGCTCTATCATTTAAAGGAAATATTACTGGTTTTGCAGACGACTGCTCTCTTTCTTATAGCGAAAAAAACATAAATTGTCTAAAGGAAAGTCTAAACTCTGATTTAAATTTGCTGAGAAATTGGTTCATGGATCATAAACTTATCATAAGCAATAAAACAAAACTAGTAGTATTTAATTTAAAAAAACGTTGCTTTGAGCCTATAAAGCTTAAATTTCATGCAGCAAACTGTAAAAAGATAGTGTGTGAAAACTGCGCTGGCTCTTCAAATCAAATTCGTTGTTGTTCAGCAAATTGTTTTGAAATTGAAACTGTTGACAATTATAAATATTTAGGATTAATTATTGATAACAACCTAAACTGGAAGTTACATCTAAATCAGTTACATAAATACATGTTGCTTTGCATCCGAAAATTCTATCTACTAAAAAACTTTTGCTCTAAAACACTTTTACTAAAATTTTACTATGCTGTAGTGCATTCCAAGTTACAGTATGGCATTGCAAGTTGGGGTGGTACCTATTTTAATTCAATCGAACCAGTTTTTATAGCGCAAAAATGTACAATTAGGATTATTTATTCTAAAAACAGGAGATTCAGTTGCTGGCCTTTATTTCAAGACTCAAATATACTTCCGGTACGCCACATATATGCCCATAAATGTCTGATCAAATTTTTTAAAATGGATAACTTTTTACAATTAAGAAACAATAATCAATATAACCTAAGAATTAATAAGTTAAATTTAGCTTGCATTCCTTTTGGCTCAAAAACTCACTATAAAAAATTTTTTGACAGCTTAGCTCCTAAATATTTTAACAAACTTCCAAATCATATAAAGGAAATAACAGTATTATCAAGATATTCAAAATTATGTAAATTATGGTTATTATCAATTAATTATCTTGATTTAGAAAATGTAAATTAAAATACCCTGAAAGTTCTCACCTATCTCTTACTTAGAAATATGTAGTGAGAGCTTTAAAGTATTTTAATTGCAATAGTTACAATTTTTAATAAATAAACAAACAAACAAATAAACTTTTTCTTCTTTTTTTTATACTTAAAATAACATTTTTTTTTTTTTTAAATTTACTTTAATTTTAGAGTTGCATGAAGTAGAGAAAAATAGTAAGCTCAATTGTAGGAATGAAATTTCAGTTGCTTTCGAAAAGAATTTTGTTAAATCTATATATATTCACGGAAAATCGGTAGTAGATATCAGACCAGATCTTAAAGCTGATGATGTTCTCTTCTACAGCACTTCTCTATATCGTTCTAAGTCCTGCTGTGAATTAATGGATTTACTTATTAATGTAAAGGATGCAAAAACTTCCCTATCTAATGTTTTAGACATTCCAGCTCAATGCAATGTATCAAAAAGCTATAACACTGTACCTTTTAACTATAGACAAGAATTTTCTTCATCAGAAATATCTGATTTTAAATGGATTGTTCTGCACGAAATTTATAACAAAATTAACCCTTCCCTGCTAAATATTCCAAAATTTATTATCGATATGCATATAAAAAGAATTACTGAAATCGAACCGACTTCGACTTTTAAAGAACGTATTGCAATGAAATACTTTAGCTGCGATTATAAAACTTTATTAAAAAATAATTTAACACAATTTATACTAAATTACATTTGCTGTTCTATGTATCCTTGTTGTAGTTGTACTATTAAATAATTACTAATTAATTATGATGTAAAATGCAAAATAAAATTTAATTAAACTGTAAAATTTTAAAACAATTTATTAATTGAAATTGTAAAAAAAAAAAAAAAAAAAAAAAAAAAAATAAAAATAATAATTAGTTTCATACAAAATTTCAACCCCACATTAACAAGTTTATTTTTTAAAATTTTTTTTTATAATTTAACGTATCAATTATACAACACTAGTGGTTTATCCACTACCGTATAATTAATATTTAAATTTTCTGTTTTCCTTTTATAAATT
Organism: Poecilobothrus nobilitatus; assembly: GCA_947095535.1. Lineage (NCBI taxonomy): Eukaryota > Metazoa > Arthropoda > Insecta > Diptera > Dolichopodidae > Poecilobothrus > Poecilobothrus nobilitatus. The sequence goes on along the minus strand of OX352774.1, from coordinate 220,820,570 downwards.
ATATTTTGTAGTCGTAAGAATTAAACCTAGATTTAGAAGAAAATTGTAAAAATAATTTATAATGTAATGAAGATTTAAATAAAAATAAATAAAAAAATAAAAAAAAAAAAAAAAAAAAAATATAAACATTTGAAAATAGGGCTTTTTTAAATTTTAACAGACTGTAACTCTGTAATGGGTGGAGCTAAAAAAAAAAGGAAATGTGTTTTTGTGCATCTATTGACGTTTTAAACGTTGGGAAAGTTTTGTAATCAAACAGATGGACGGACGAACAGTCAGACTGAGTTACAAAACTAAGAAGCATATTTTTAAAAAAAATTTTTAAAAAATCTGCTATAAACAGTAACCAAGTAAGTAGACATTTTCAATGACACTTGCATAATTTTATAAAGTAATCCTCAAAAAATATAAAAAAGTTAATAGAAAAATAAAATTTTGAAAAATTTCAAATTTATTATTTTATTTAAGATATTATTAATAGATAGTATCTAACTTTAAATCGTAGGATCCTTCCTATTCTATAAATAATCTATCTCTAAATTTGAAATTTTTTATCAAAAAATTCCAATTTTAAAAACTCTATAAAAGTTCAAGTTATTCTATTTGTCAGAAAATGAATCTACACATCAATAAAGAAATTATATATCTCTAAATATCTTCAAGTTATATTTCTAAAACACCAACTTTTAAATTCTTCCCACTTTTAAACAGATGCTTATTAAAGAGACTTATATAGATTTCAATTGCCTTCAGAAGAGAGAAGCATAGAAGCCGATCTGCTATTACAAATTTAATAAACATGTTTTAATATAAAATGAAAAAATTCTCTTTAAATTTAATTTAATTTACTAAAATCAAAAAAAGAAATTTCCCATAGATCATATAAGTTTGACAATTTACTACGAAATTACATAATAACATCCTCTTACGTTCGTATTAACAACTACAATAACTGTATAATAATAATAATAACATATTTTCCGAATCTTAATTGAAATCCATGTAAGACATTTTGAATTCGTAAATAATCCAAAATACTTCAATGAAAAAAATCAAAAAAAAAAAAAAAAAAAGTCTACCATTCCAGCATGAGAATGTGAAAAAATTTTTAAACAAAAATTTTAGGGGAAAATCATTTTTTTTTTTATTTTTAAACACAAAAAAAGAAAAAAAATAATTCCCACCGTAATTGTAAATTATGTTTGGATTCACGTTACTTTTCTCCCTTATTATTTTGCCTTATTCTATTTTATAACAATAAATTATTTTGGTATTCCCAACACATACGGTATATATATACATACCATACATTAAAACCAGTATCGAGATTCTGTAGAATTTAATTTTTGTTTTTTTTGTTCTTAACAAATTTTTCTAACAATGGGTGACAATGATAAAAATGAAACAAAATAAATGGCATTTTCATCTATTACGAAAATCCTGTTTGATGAATTTCGAAACAAAAATAACGGTTCATGATTACAATGTTATTTGATATTGATCATGATAAGAATTTCCGAAAATGATGATGATAATAATATTGGTGAAAATTAAAGAAGATATTTCTGAAGTTTTATACCTAAAAACTAAATAGTATAAAAGCAAAGAAAATAATAATTTTCCAGGAAACATAAATGGAAATTTGTACTCTGATAAAATATGCAATGGTCACGATTGGTAAGAATTATTGTTAAAAGATACTTTATACGCCTTACTTACAGTCAATTATTATAAAGTCTTTAATAAATTTAGATCACTTTAAATTAACTAAACGAATCGGACCATTTTTGTAAAAAAAAAAAAAGGATAAAAAACATTTTGTGCTGATGTACTGTTTTTTTTTAAAGAATGAAAGGCTTAGAAGGAAATGCAAGTAAATCTAGATAGGAAAAAAAGTTATCAAACATGGTAGTGGTCTCCTTAAATTTATTTAGGTAATAGCTAGCAATTATTAGAAACACGAAAAATGATAAGCTTTTCATTGGAAAGAAAAATGAATGAGAATGCGGCCTACGGATAGGCAATTCTGTTATTTTATTTTCTATATTATTTTTCTATTTGAAAATCTTTTAATAGGAGTATTATATTTATTTTAACTGTACCAGATATCTTAAAATCAAAGTTTACCGATAATTTAAAAAGACAAAATATATATTGAGAACCTTCAACCTTTAGAATATTGAAAAAATAAACGAAGGAGTTATTTTTCGCGAGATTAGAGGCAAATCAGTATTCAAATATTTTGTTAGTTCTGATACTTGACTCCCGATTTTTTACATAATAGTAAGTACTTTCTATTCAGAAACGAGAGATTTGAGAATAAAATAAATAAGTTTAAATTATGTTATCCCTCAAAAAAAAAAAAAAAAAAAACAAACAAAAAAAGAAAGAAGAACAAAACAAAAAAAATATATCGCACTGTTTTGCAGTGTAAAGAACAAATTTTTTGATTATATTTTCGGTATTTTTGACTTTAACGTATGATTTTTGTGAAAACAGAACACAATACTATAAGTCAAGTGAGTAATCTTTGCTCTTATTTTTATATCACATTTTAGTGTATTGTATTTGGCTTTTCCATCTCTTCCTTATTTTATTGTTTTGTTATCTTTAATATTCTGTTTTTTTTTTTCTATGCTTCAAATATTTGTTTGACTTAGGTCTTTTTATTCCTTTTTCTTTCATTTTATCTCATCTATATACAATTTCAGCAAGTGTATGTGTGTTTGTTTTTAGATGTATTATGTATGGATTGTTTTTTTCTTATTTGTGCCACCAATCAACAATGATGTTCTGATCATTATTTATTGTTGAGCTGGGTAACATCATGAAATTGTCGTCTAAGTTGAATGATATGCATGTATAAATTTCTACACTCAATACATATATTATGAATTATATACATACATATATATGTATACAAAAAATAACTAAAAAAAAAACTAGGTTAAAGGTTATGTTAAGGATAATAAAAAAAATAAAAACAAAAAATTGAAAAAATACTTTTAAAAATATATTGCGAAAGGTATTTCAGTGTATTGTTGTAGCTTTAGCGGTTGATTTTTTCATCAGGGCAATTGAATTTTTCTGAAAATTAAATGTTTAATTTACGGGCATGCATGTATTTTCAAAAGTTGAAAGGTTTATTCAATTAATTTATTGAGCTATTGTGAATTTAACTTTTATTAGGTTTAGATTTCGTTTTCTTTGTTTTGACAGTTCCACTTTGTGTTTTTTATTTTTTTGTTTTTTATTGAAAATGAAAAATAAATAAAATTACTTTATATTGATAGGAAAATCATATGCAAATTTTTAAGAATCAGATTTTGTACTGTTAAATGATCTTTTGCGTAGAAATAGCCGTATACATTAAAGGCATTTATAAAAAAATAAAAAATAATTGAATCTTAAAGTAATTTAGGTTTTGCGACTAAAATTTTAATTTATTTTTAATTTGAAACTTTTTGAAATCTTAAAAATTCCTTTTGGAAAAATTAATCAACTTTTTTTTTTTTCTCTAAAAAGGTTTATCCTTTTTCATTTTAAAATGCTTTTTGAAAATGACTTAGATAAAATTGACTAATATAACTGTTTTTGACACATTTTAATTAATACTTCACTTAAATATCCTTTTAACCAAAGACAAAATAGAAAAACCAAAATAAAAAAAATTACAAGTAAAAAATAAAAGAAAATGTAAACAAACTAGTGCCACCCAGAAGTATGCAATATATTTTCTGCTTCATTTGCAAGTTTATTGCGTGTAACAAAAATTTTTTTTTTGTTTTTTTTTATAAATGAAAATCCATATAAATATAATAGAAAAGATTAACGACCCTTGTCTTTCTTCCAGGCTTTAAAACTTTTTGTACTAAATTTGTTTTTTTTTTTGTTTTGGTTTAGGTTTGCGTATAACGAGTCCTTGTCACATAAAACATTTTTTGTTATTTTCTGAATATAATGAATCCGTTATAAATTTGGCAGCAGTGCCTTTTTAAGAAATCACTAAAACATTTGAAATTACTTATGGTTAATATGCAACAACAAAAATAAAATATGGAAAAACGCAAAAAAAAAAAATTTATTTCTGCACCCTCAGAAATACAAAAAAAAAAAAAAAGTAAAACAACAACGTTGTAAATTTAAAACTAAAACCCAAATCCATTTTATTTTTTATTTTTTTCTGAAACCCTTAAGCAAGGACGACTTCATGCTGTTTCGTAACCCGATGTGTATTAAATTTAGTACATTTTTTTTTTTTGTTTGTTAGAAAATCGCTTTTCATTTTAAAACGAAATGTAAAACAAAATAAGTACTTTAAATACTTTTGTTGATACTGATTCTATTAATGTTTGTTGTTGCCTGGCGGTATATTTTAAAATATAACAAGGATATAAAAACCAATATCAGTCTCTTATATCCTGTTAAAAAACAAAAAAAAAAATAAAAACTATTATTCAATTCAGTATAGATGGTGTATTTTACTTCCGGGTGAAAATTTTTTGAATATCTTTCGCGTGTTTTTAAAGCACATGTTAAAAAAGCATACAGTAAAGCAAAAAAGGAATAGCAAAAACAAGAAAAAAATGTGTGGAAATGAAAAGAAAATATTTAACCTCAGTTTTAAAAGAAATTTCAGTAGGTATATTTTTTGTATGACGAAAAGAAAAGTAAAATATAAAGAAAATCTGTTGTTCTTTAATTCAATTTCTTTAATCTTATTATTTACATATATACAATATACATATATATGTATATATGTAATATGTATCTATATAACATATGTTTTTCTTCATTTTTTCTGAATTATATTATTCTAAATTTAGTTCTATAGATTGTAGAGTTATAAATTTAGTGTGTTCGGGAACAGATTGTGAATTTCAAAAATCATAATAAAGATATATTAATGTTTATGCGATCTTGTGGTTTCATTGTTTAAAACTTTTATAGGGTTAAATTTCTTAATAATGAAAATATATAAGATAAAAACATTTTCATCACGATTTTTATCATAAAGATAAATTTTACGATATTCTATAACTTAGACCCGAAAAACAAACTTTTTTTTTTTTTTTTGCACAATAATAATGTAATCTGATCTTTAAATCATTGCAGATAGTGTTGTTTTTTTTAACTAAGAAGAATATTTAAAACCTTTTTTTGTTTTTGTAAACATAAAACTTTATCTTCTATAACTAGGTATATAATAAATAATCAGAATGGTATGAAAAGTAATATAATATGAAATATTTTACTATAGCATAGGTATAAGAGTATTTACATAACAAAACTCAACTTTTCCAAATAATTTCAAACATAACTTAGAATAACAAAAAAAGGACGAATCTCATAATTATGTTTATCCAGACAAAATTCCTTATAATTTTCTATAAAGGCATACACAGTAGTTCTATATTATAATATAGAATTTATCGTATAACGAAAATATTAAATTACAAAATTTTCATATAGTTTTTCATAGTTACATCTTTAATTGTAAGTTTGTTATATGTCATCTTTCACAATATCTTCTAAACACACAAATTATTTTATTTCTTTTCTATTTCTTTTACTATTGAAATTTCCTTAGTGTTTGTATGTGTTTTATTTTATTTTATTTTTTCATAGATTTTCTATTAAAATGGTATATAGGTATTGTATTTTTATACATTTGCAAAATTTTTCTTTCCTTTTCAGAGAATATTTTCAAGAAATTCCAAACATCGTATTGTATACATTGTCATAAAACATCATATAAATATTAAAAAAATCAAAAAAGAAAAAGGTAATATTTATAAAGTATACTTGAATTCATTCTAAGACTATTACATATTAAAGATATTCATATGTTCTATTAAAATTTTTGTTATACTTTGTTGGAATTTAGAATATTTTAGTGTACCACTTCAAGATACTTTAGTACATCTTCAAGGTATTCAAATATTTTATTTTCTTTATTTCAACAAATTTAAAATTTTTAAAATGACAAACATGATAAAAATTAACTTAATATTGAAGATTTTTTTTTATTTTTGTTGAAACATCCTTATATAATCCTCATATAATAACTGTAAAAGTTAATTGAATAATTATAATTTTGTATCATGTTAAGTGTAACTATATATTGTCTTTTTCGAGTCTATAAGATAAGATATTTCGTACAGAGTGGGGTTTTCAAATAATTTAATTGTAATAAAATTCAATTTAATTCAATAAATCATCAATTAAATTCGAATACTTCTAAAGGAGTTTGAAAAAAATTCCTATTCCTATTCCTATTTATATTAATATTTATTTAATCTTTTCTCTAACAAAATTCTTATATAAAAAAACCATTATATAATTAATACCTTCGAATCCTTATATATCCTTAATAAAAATGTTTGCTTTGTTTATTGGATTATTTTTATAAATTTAAAGACTTGAAGCAGTTAGGTATTAAAAAGCGTATTCGCCATAAAATTAATGAGTGACTTTAATGTTAAAAATAAATTGCAGGACAACTATTTGTCCCTATCCCTGTATCTCTCTTATAAAACTATATATCTTATTACTTAGTTCTATTATTTTACTTAGATTTAAATGTTTGTTTTTAATATAAGTTATACGAAAAATTCAGTTAGTTGGTAAGATTATCGTAGGTATATAAAAATTTCATATATAATATCTAATATTGTGCATACAGATAGACCAAAAATATTGCACACACCGAATAAAACAACCGAGAAAATTCTGTTTAGAATAATTTTTATGGAAAGTGAAAACCATACTAAATTTAACTATAAATATTATTTTTGTTTGGCCACAAATTTAACATTATTTATTATATGAACAATGTTCCAAAACTAAATTTACTTTTAAAAGTCTGTTAAAATTTCTGTAGTCCTGAGTTTAATTAGTGGATTATGTAGATTTTGTAGTTGTTAGACTTTAAATAATAATTAGTGTACAAAATTTTATGAATTAATCTAACTTCTTAATCAACTTCTGCATAATTTTTATCACATTTCAAATATTTTTTAAAAATTGTATAACTTTAAATTTTTTATACTCGTACGAACGTACGTGCAAACATAAATTTGCCGTTATGTTTATGACATTTCAAAGAAACCGAGTTAGAAATGAACTCAAGTGTATATATCGGATGAGAATTTAATTCTAAGTTGATTAAGCCAAGTACGTCTGTTCACTCTTCCGCATTATAACTCCAAAAAAAGTAGCTAAGAAATATTTATCACGTATCTTTTGAAATTATTAGTTTCGGCATTTAAATGCAGCAAGTTTGACCGGCAGGTTTAAGTAGCTGACATACAACTTGTTTCTTAATATGTAAATAACTCAATTCGTATTGAAGCTAGGAATCTGAAATTTTGTGAAAAGATATCAAGTTGCATAAAAACAACTTCTGTAAAATTAGGTTATGTTGACGCAAAAGGTTCGGGTAGCTTATATATTGCTTATATAATATTATATTGTGGTATTCAAACCAATTTTAATTCATTTAAAAAGTAAACTCAGTTAAAAAGTATCCTTAAATCAATCTTTAAAAGGTAAAATAGATTTCAAACGCAGGACTAAAAGTTTTTTATTTTCGAAAATTTACTTTAAATAAGTGACATATATATAGGCGTATTTAATGATAATATTATAAAAACGTCATATGATGCAAAGGGAAAAAAATGCTATAAAGTAAATTGTTATATGTTTGTATTTTAATTATAATATCTGTTTTGCAACTCTTAAACATCATATCTGTTAATTTAGTAGCTGTATGTTAGTAACCAAATCCTGGAAAATATTGTTTATCTCTTCATTATTAGAGCATTGATAACATTACAGCTTTATCATTTTGTATACAGCCCCTCAAAAAAAAAACCTTCCAAATGCAACAGAACATAACTCAAATTCTACAGTATTCTGTCTAGTTTTTCAATGTGATAATACCAAAAGATACAAAAATATCTTAAATAGGAAATATCTAAAAACAAAAATTTAATTTGCAATACTTAAAATTTCATAATTAAATTCATTTTTAGTGAAACCAAAATTTCACACTCTAAACGCTATTTGAAATGTTTAACATCTTTTCAGGAATGCATACTTTACATGAAATATGAAAGAAAAGCTGAAAATTCCAAAGAAAAGATACTTTAGAATTTTCTTTTTTTTATATTCCACCATTGTTTGACAGGTAAATTAAAGGTTAACAATTGATAACTTTTTAATTTTGGACACCAGCTGTAACTTTTAAATTGAACAAACTTTTCATAATTTTTCATCATTTTTTTCACAGGAAATTTTCGTTATTTTGAAAATATGTAAACTGTAAAAATCCTTGATTTTACATAATAATATTATGTTATTTAGTATATAACAGCGTATAATATACGAACAGTTCTTGGTCTATCGGTGTATTATATTATAAAAAGTGATGATGATACTAAAACTATTTTATTTCAAAAAATATATGTATATGTATATTGTATAATACATATATATATATGTATACTTAGAAATTTATAAGATGGTTATATACATGTATCTTAAGTTATAAGTACATTTAAGAAAGATGAAAAAAAGGAAAATTAGTAAGTATAAATATAATCATAATAATTTACTATAATTTTCTTTATTTTCACAAAAAAAAAAATTTATTTTTCTATTAAAAATAATTTTCAATAAAAATCAAATTTCATATACTTTTAAAGAGAATAAAAATAATTGAAATTTTATGATCATTATTATGATTAAATTGTTGATGATAATGATGATATTGATTATAATGGTATTATAAAAATGTATAAAATTGAAATGTTTTTGTGAAATTAAAGTAATAAAATTTTAATTATTATGTTTTTTTTTTTTTTTTGTTTTTTTTTATTTAATCTTTTCTCTTTATTATATTTTCTAATGATATTTTTAAGATTCAATTATACGAGTACATACATATATAAAAATATTTATTATGGAATTTAAAAGTAAAAATAAATGGTTTTCAAAATCCCAAAAAAAAAATGATAATTATTATATAATAAATTTTCTTTTGAGAAAATTTTTGTCTTAATTGAAATTTTTAATTTTTTAATGGTAACAATTATTATAACATTTTTATATATACCTATGTGTATTATAATATGATGTAGTTAAAAGTGTACTCTACAACATAAAATGTTTTGAGGTGAAATAATATCCAATAGGTAATAATATACTATAGGTACCTAAAAAAAAATATTTTCAAAATTGTTTTAATAATAAATAAGTAAATAAATAAGCATATAAGCATATAACATAGAATTTCCATTAAAAAAAAAAAAAAAAAACGAATTTCGTTCTTTTGTTTTACGATATTACTTAAGAAGCTTAATTAAGATTTTCTAAATTTCAAAAAGACGGTGTGATTTTTTTTTTTTATTTTTATTTTTGTGCCTTCTGATAATAAGAAGATTAAAATGACAAAGCTAAATTGAAATAAGGACAGTGATAATAACTGATAAAGTTAATAAGAGAATTTCAGACATTTGAAAATATCTCAGACATGTCAGTTTTTCTAAAATTTTCTTTCTAAATTTTTTTATTTTTTTTTTTTTGTGAAAAAATTAAGAAATTTTTCTTTGAATCTACAGATTAAATAAAAACCAATTATTTATTTATTTGTTCATGATTTTTATATTTCTATTTTTATTTTTATATTGTAGATATAATTTTTATTACTTGATTTATATCAACATTTTCTAACTTATTTGTAATCGTATGATTTTAATGATTTTGTTTTATGTTGTTAAAATTGTCCTTGTTTTTGATCCTATTGACATATTCCCTATCATTCTGATAACTATTTTATATATATACATACATAATATCGATTTTTAACTTCAAATAAAAATGTCCTTAAAACTAATAAAATAAGTTTTAAGTTTCACAAACACAAACACAAACACACACACACACACACACACATTTATTTTTATGACGTATTTTGTCAGAAGACAGAATCCCCATTAAATCCTTTTTATCATTTTCAAAAAAGAAAAACATAAGAAAAGTTAAATTTTCCATTGTAAAAAGTTAGATTTTTCTAATGTTTTTTTTTTTCCTATATACTTTTTTTTGTCAGCTCTTCAATAATATAATACTATTGATTTTCCCAATCTAAATGCCAGATTTAATAGAATTATCGATCTTAAGTATAAACTTCATGAGAATGAATTTTTTTTGTTAGTATAGGGAAAAAACATCATCATCTTTTCATCATATTGAAATTGTTATATTATTGAAGGTAAAGACAGGCAGGCAAATAATGGTTTAATCTAAAAAGGAAATATTATATAAAATTAAAAATAAAATTTTTTTTTTTTTTTGCTATTGTATTTCTTTTACTATTTACTTTATTACAAACGTATTTTTAAGGATATCTGTAATAAATTTGCCATTAGGTTTGCGACACTGAAAATAAGATGAGATAGATATGGAAACTTTTACTTACGGTTAAATTTTGAGTTGAAATCCGTAGGTTATATGTGGCCGTTAGTCCACTCGTACGTTAACATTGAATAGTTTAGCATTTAATTTTTAAACAAATGTGTTATATTCGTGTGTGTGTATCTTAGAGTTGACATAGCTAACTAACTCTTGCTATCCTACTTTCTTTCTTTTTTTTTTTTGGAAACGAAACTATGTCAAACTTTTGGCATGATACATTTATTGTCGAATGCTATATTATAATTTCATATATTATTTTACTTAAATTAACCAAGTAACATAATAAATATTATGTAAGCTTTGTAGGCTTAAAAAAGACAATTAAAATAAAAAAAAACTTCCATTTTATTACTTCTTAGATATCCCGTGATTTTATTTATTCCACACATGGAAAGTTTAAGTAATTAAAGATAAAGTCGGTATTTAGAATAGGATATTAAATTTTTTATGAATTATTATCAATAAAGTTAATAAAAACAAATGGATTTGTAAAAATCTCTTCTAAATGTTAAATCTTTAATACTATTTAAAAAAAATTTCAAATAAAAGATACTGATCTATTTGAAAGGTAATTAAAAAACCAAATATATCATTCAAATGTAAATCACGCTTTTCAGATCCTTGAAAATAATTAATATAATATTTTCCGTTATTCTATTTGTATATTTATTTTTCATAGTTTTTAGACAAAATGAAAAAACTAATCTTGAATTATCCGTAATTAAAAAAAGGTGTATTAAAGAATTAAAAAGAAAACTTTAAAAATTATTTATCCCTAAAAAATACAAACTATTTACTAACATTAACGAACAAAAGTGACTGCTAGTTCCTGTTAGTATAAAATATTTCTATGTTATTGTAATTAGAAAGTCGGTAACTTATTAGCAAATAAAGATAGTGTTTCAATATCAAAAAGAGAGTGATAAGCTCTGTTGGAATTTTTACGATTAAAAGGAATAAGTTTTTTTTTAGAACTTTATGTCTTCAGTGAGTTCTAGTTGTGCCTACTAATATTGAATGGTTATGTACTCAAAAGTCTACCTCCAGTTACAAGAGAGACTACATTAGGTAGATATCTACAGAAACAAAAGTTTCTTCTAAATATATTTACACGAGAGTGTAACACTACAGAAAATTCACTCTATAAAAACCTTTGTTAAAAATTTGTCATAGAGCTGTCGATTTTTCTCTGTAGCGATTGTTTACATGGTCTACATATTTTTTCTCTACAGTAGATTCCTTTTAGAGCAATAAATAAAATTGCATTGAAAAAAGAGTATTTTATTGTAAGCAGTTTTTTTAAAAATAAATTGGTTTTTATAGAAAATGATTTTGACCGGCAAGGTCATTTAAAGGATAAATTGATTATTTTGATATTTTCCTAATATTTTGTAATATTTTACTTAAATTGTTATATTTTCGTTTGTGGACGAGCACAGAAACCTATTTTCTATAATATTGTAGAATTTAATAATACACCGTTAATATACACCTTGTTTCATCTTAATCGGTGCTACCATTTCTCGGATATTATAGTTCAAAGTTAAAATTTTGGTATATAAAATAAAAGTTTTCTTCAGAGTATCTATAAACCACTATACTTTGAAAATTTTCAAAGAGACCCTTTATTATATTTATATTGTTAGAAAGGTTTTTTCACATCAATTCCTTTAAATGCTTGAATAACGATAAATATCTCAAAAATTCTTAGATCTATATAGTCCCAAAAGATAGGTTTGTAAACAACCCTGCTGTCTTTGATAATTTTCAAAGTGGTTGCTAGAAAAACTCTGAAGAAAAATTTTATTTTATACCAGAATCTCAGAAATGGTACCACCGATTAAGATGAAACAAGATGTATATTAAAGACAGTATCATGCTCTATAACGTAGTTTAAAAACGTTCCTGCATATTATTTTAGAGGGAAAATATAACGGTTTAAGTAAAATAATTCAAAATGTTAGAAAAAATTTAAAATAATAACTTTTATTTTAATAATATATATAACTTTACATGACCTTGGCGATCAAAATCATGTTATATGAAATATATATTACCTAACTGGGTACCGTTATGTAAAATGTTGAGGCAATCGGATGCGGGACCTAAAGGAAAGAAAAGTCCACTATTCTACTTCAAAACAAACTCAGATTATATAATTTAATTTTATAATTTTCAAATCATTCATCGTATATTGACAAAAACTTCTTTACGTGAAAGTGTTTACATGGTAAAAAAATATTTAACAAAAAATCTCTTGTAGAGTAAATCCAGTTAGCTCTACAGTAAAGCTTTAACGAAGTGTTCAGATAGCATGTAGATTGCTCGACTGAAATATTTGTCTCAACTCTACCATTTTGTTCTCACATATGCACTTAGTTTTAGAAAGAAAATATGTTCTAAATTATACTAGATAGATACTAATAATTATAATAACAAAGAAAATAAAGTTAACTTTCATGTTTCTTGTTAATATTTGAAGACAACTTTAATAAAATTTTCTTTAATATTTTTGAAATAATTATACCCGTATGAACTATGTTCAAGGGTATAATAAATTTACCATTACGTTTGTGACACCTTAAAGGAGTCGAGCTAGATATAGTGTCAAAGGTATGGATCAGCTCAGAATCGAATTCTGAGTCGATTAAGCCATGTACGTCCGTCCGTCCGTCCGCCCGCACGATAACTCAAAAAATAAAGGAGCTAGGGGGCTGAAATTTTTTTTACGTCACTTTTACAAAATTGTTAGTTTTGCTATTTAAATCCAACATTTTCGGTCGGCGGGTTCGACAACTGCCATACAACTTCTATCTTTATATAGAAATAACTCAGTATCTATTCAAGCTAGGTTTCTGAAATTTTGCAAATGATGATCAAGTTTTATGGCAACACCTTCTGTAAAATTTGGTTGTGCTGGTGCAGCGGGTTCGGGTAGCTGCCATACAACTTCTCCGTTTAAATGAGAATAACTCAGTGTTTATTGAAGCTAGGAATCTGAAATTTAGTAAAGAGGTGTCGAGTTACATGCCAACAACTTTTGTAAAATTTGGTTGGTCTAGAGCAGCCGGTTCAGACTTCTTGCACCTCTTGGAACCTAATGAAGCTAGGCGTCTGAAATTTTGCAAATGATGATCAAGTTTTATGGCAACAACTTTTGTAAAATTTGGTTGTGGTGGTGCGGCGGGTTCGGGTAGCTGCCATACAACTTCTTCGTTTAAATGAGAATAACTCGGTGTTTATTGAAGCTAGGAATCTGAAATTTAGTAAAGAGGTGTCGAGTTACATGCCAACAACTTTTGTAAAATTTGGTTGGTCTAGAGCAGCCGGTTCAGGCTTCTTGCACCTCTTGGAATCTAATGAAGCTAGGCGTCTGAAATCTTGCAAATGATGATCAAGTTTTATGGCAACAACTTCTGTATAATTTGGTTGTGATGATATGACAGGTTCGGATGGTTGCCATACAACTTCTCTTTTTAAATGAAAATAACTCAGTGTCTATTGAAGCTAGCTATCTGAAATTTAGTGAAAAAGTGTCGAGTTGCATGCCAAAAACTTTTGTAAAATTTGGTTGGTCTAGAGCAGCCGGTTCAGACTTCTTGCACCTCTTGGAACCTAATGAAGCTAGGCGTCTGAAATTTTGCAAATGATGATCAAGTTTTATGGCAACAACTTTTGTAAAATTTGGTTGTGGTGGTGCGACGGGTTCGGATAGCTGCCATACAACTTCTTTCTTTAAATGGAAATAACCCAGTGTCTATTCAATCTAGGTATCTGAAATTTTGCAAATGATGATCGAGTTTTATGGCAACAACTTCTGTAAAATTTGGTTGTGATGATATGACAGGTTCGGATGGTTGCCATACAACTTCTCTTTTTAAATGAAAATAACTCAGTGTCTATTGAAGCTAGCTATCTGAAATTTAGTGAAAAAGTGTCGAGTTGCATGCCAAAAAATTTTGTAAAATTTGAATGGCCTAAAGCAGCCGATTGAGGCTTTTTGCATTTCTTGGAACTTAATGAAGCTAGGCGCAATAGATTCGGGTAGCTATCATACAACTCCACAATTTACATAAATATATCTCTGTAGTTCGGTACTAAAACATCTGAATGTTTTTAAAAGATGATCAAGTTTTATAGAAACAGGATATATTACGTTCATACGGGTATCCCAGAGTTGACACAGTCTACTCTACTGCACTCTTCCTCGTTTTTATATTAATTTTTTATAATATTACTCTACGTATGTATGTATGTGTTATACATAAATCTTCTGATAATTTCAGTGAACACTGATTTTGATTTCTAAGAATCAATTTTCAAATTACACCATACTGATAATATTTTTAACAATCTTTTTATTAATTATGTATGTATGTATATACAAAAAAAAAAAAACAGTAATAATTTATTTAATCAACATCTATCAAAACTTTTTTTTTATAATGTTAACTAAATAAATAATTATTTATTTATTTTTATATTGCTTTCATTTCCTCTAGTCATTCTTTAATAAAATTCATTAGTAATTACTATAGATACTAAAAACAGCAACAAAAAAGCAAAGAATTAAAAAACATCAGAAACATTAACGCATCATTTAATTTTTTTTTTTTTTTTGTTTTTAGTTATTCTGATATTATGTTTATATAAATAAAAATCAAATAAAAAATAATTAAATTCATTTTTAATGTCAAAATTAACATTTAACATGAAAAAAAAAAAAAAAATAAACACAACTACGGAAAAAAAAACAAAACTAAATAAAATCAAAATCAAAATATCAAAACATCAAAACTTATTTTACTAATCCTCGCATAATTTCATTAATGTTAACAAAATAATATAACAGTATAAATTTTCTTATGTACCGTTATAAGTATACAATTTTTCAAATCAATTCATAAAATATTTTAACAAATTTATTAACACATAAATATATATACATATATATCTACATACATATCTATATTTCTAATTAATATTATATTCTTTCAATATACTTAAACATATACAAAAATGTTTTGTTTTTAATGCAATCCAATTTTGTGTTTTTTTTTTTCACTTTTTCTTTTTTTTTGTTTTAACACTCGCCTTATATTTACCCCCAATCATTTCAATCAATTTTATTTCTATCTCTTTCTAGCATATCACACAAAATTATTAGTTAGGAATAAAAAAAAAACAAATGATTTTTATACACGCAAAATATTTTGTTATTTATTTAAAAGAATTTCATATATTTATATACAAAATACATACATACATGTACATGTACATATTTTATTTTTATTCATAAGTTGTTTCTAACTGTAAATAACACAGCTACATATACATATGCACTTATGTGTACCCAAATGTAACAATATTATTATACATAATATATTAAATTAACGGTACTTATTTGTTTTGTAATAATATTATGTAGGACAAAAATTTTATAGTGAATTCGCAAATCTAATAAAATAATAATTGTAATCAGATTTCACATTTCTGTCAATCTTAATGTCTTCCTAATATTATGTATTTTTGCATGTATTCAATAGATATAACTGTATGACTGTATTTTTTTAACTGTTACATATATACATATTACATAATATGTAAAATTATATTATATGTTGTGTTTGGCATCATAATTTATTTTTTTTTTATTATATATCATTTGCCATTAGATTTTCTTTTAACGGAAATCAAATTTTATGTTTGGTTGTTGGTATATACATAATGTACCTAGTGGTAGTAGATAATATTATATGAAACGGATTTTTTTCTGCAACATCGTAATGTTCTGATATTAAAGTGAAAAAGAAGAAAAAAAAAAGGGAAATTTCATAAGTAACTTACTTATATAGAAAAATTGGAAATTTTTACTTATTTTATTTATTTATTTATTTTTTTTTTGTAGAAAAATGTAATGTACACCGTTTGACCATAAATAAATTTTACATACAGATATGTATGGATTTTCGTTTTATGTACATATGTACATATATATGCATATATTTTCAAATACATTTAGATATTTCGGAAAGTTTTTTTTGTGTCAAAATTTATATTCAATCAAATTTATATTCAATTCAAATTTTTCTATAGCAACAAATAAAAACACTTTTACTACACTTGATAGTAATGTGATATTTATGATTGTAATGCAAAAAAAAATTTATCTGAAAATAAAATATGCATTTTTATTAATATAATATATTTTAAGATATAAATAACTAGTAACAATAGTACAAAAGTATCATTTTTTCTTTTTCAAATGTTAGATATGAATTTTTTTTAAAATTTATTTTCAGATAATCGATCAGTTTTGTAAAGTTTTGCATTTTTAAAATTAAAACATATGTATCTGTTATATGCATAGATACAAAGATGCATACATATGTAGATATATAGAACATATATTATATGCTACCTATAATACATAAACCCAATACTTTTAATAAATGTTTTGCCTATTCACTCAATACTTTTATTAAAAACTTATAATTCTCTGTTTTAAAACTTACTACGTTTCTTTATCCCCAATATCCCCCTTCACCCGCTCTCCGTAGAGTTCGGTGGTATAATCAGATTAAACGATAATACAGACATGTTTATAAGGCTAAACCACAGACAATTAAAATACCCAGATGTCTTAATATGAAAAATTTTAAACTGATTTTGTCTTTACAGAATTATTCTTAACCGCCAAAAATTTGCATAGAAAAAGAAAAATACAGACTAATCAGATTATTTCAATATTAAGGCCGTGTGTCCGAAACTAACGTACTTCGCACTTAATGCTATAGCTAATCGCGCTAAATTAATTCCGAAAAACTCCGAAATTTTTTTAGTGCACTCGAAAACAGTGCACTGTAAACGGCCTAAAAGCCTTAGTTACTAAAAGGAATGAACAAAAAAAAACATTTAAATAAATTAGTTTAAGCTTCTCCTAAATTTCTAACTTAAAATTTACAATATGATATAAGCAAATAGAGTCCAACATTTTTTTTATTGTTGGAACAACTAAACCAACAGTTATAAAAACAATTTAGTGAAACAATATTAAGTTCAACGAGATTAAATGCTATTTTTCAAAACTTATATTACATTATGAATGTAAATTTTGTATTTATGTATTTATCAAAACGATGCAGAGTTTTGAAAATCGATTAATAAACAGAATTTTTAAATTATTTTGATAATGTTTCTAATAATTTCATAATAACCAAAGAAATTTTTCGTTGGGATACAAAACCATAATTGATATCATATCTTCGATTTATATTCGCTAAATTAAACGTAAAACCGTTACCAGCTGTTTTTTATTTGGATTTTATTACGATTCTAAACTTGATGAACAAAAATGTGACCCTATTTAAACTTTCAAGAACGAATAAAAATATATAAAAATCCGGTAGGCTAAATTTTGTATGTATATGTACATATATTTATATGTATATTAAAACACATATGAATACATATATTATTTACATAATATATCTATATCTATTATGTTATAATTATTATATATTTTGTAATTTCATAAGCATAATATTATAATATCATATCGAATATTCATACAAATGTTTATCATTATATTTAATGATCCACACCAACATACATACACAATTATAATATAAAAGCGAATATATAGATTTTACGACTGTAAAAGCAAAAGATGGATATATTATATTATATTATATATTAAAAAAAAAAAAACAATAAAAAAAAAGAAAAAAGAAAATAATAACATACATTAACATTAAATATTCAATTCATTTCTTTTCTTTCACTCTCAAACTTATTCTTTTTCCTTCATTCATTCTTTTCATTTCTTATCTTTATTTTCTTCATAACTAACTTATATTTTTTTCCTTCTTTTTTCTCATACTTTCTATTTTTATTTTTATTTTTAAATATGAATATTTGTGGCAGTATGTTATAGGGCCACTATACTTAGAATACAAAGCAAGCAAACGAATACAATAATATTAATATGTAAAAAGAAATGAAAAGAAAATTGTGTAATAAAAGATACAAAAAAGAAAAAAAAATAAAATAATAACGAATATATAAAATAAAGTAAATGAAAAACAATAAAAGAAAAAAAAAAAAAAAATACAATAAAAAAAAAAAGAACAAACAAATTGATAAAATTGACAAACAACATGGGAAATGTGAACACAAATAATAAAAAAGTTTTGAAAAAGAAAAAAAAATATAAGAACCGATGAAAAATGTATTCTTTTAAATATAAAAAAAAATGAGAAGAGCGGGTTTTCTTTTTTTTTTTCAAATTGTTGTTACCCTTGTAACATAGGAAATCAATTTTTCATAAAGTTTTAAGGAAGTTATATATTTCCTTTCACATATTACTTGTCCATAGG
Organism: Poecilobothrus nobilitatus; assembly: GCA_947095535.1. NCBI lineage: Eukaryota > Metazoa > Arthropoda > Insecta > Diptera > Dolichopodidae > Poecilobothrus > Poecilobothrus nobilitatus. The sequence goes on along the minus strand of OX352774.1, from coordinate 220,801,713 downwards.
TATATATTTATATGTATGTATATATTGTGTTTGTTTATTTATTTATTTATTTCATAAATAAAAAGACAAATTGAAAAGAGATTTTTTTTCTTTTTTTCTTTCTTATATCGAAATTTCCCTAACTGTTTTTTGGTCCTTGATATATTCGTATACGCAGTTAAAAATAAAACATTTCAATCGTTTATATAATTGTTCTATTAGATATGTCATAAGATTTAGGTGCATTTTAAAGTATAAACTATATGCAACTGATTGATGCTGAAAAAAATTATAAGATATTGGTTGTAAAAGCGTAAAGCACGGAAAAGAATTACTTTATATTGTATTAAAAAAATCATTAACCTTGAAAGGAGTACCTATACATAAATTATTTGTGTATGTATAGTGTAAGTTTCTTTTAAACAGATATCTGTATACTTTGTTAGCTCGAGTTTTATTGATGAAGAATTGCTTAGTTCTGTTTAAAATAACAATTTGTGATCTCAATGAATTATTATTAATATTAGTAAAGTATATTTTTAGAAGTTATATACCAGTATTGTAAGTTTCGGTACTTAAGTAATAGTGTCTAAAATATATTTTTTATTTAAGAGACATCAAAACAGGATTGAAAGCTAAAATGTGGAAAAGGATTTAAAGCTAAAATTAAGAGAAATTTTCTTCTATTTTAAGAAAATCGTATACCTATCATTAGGAAAGTCTCAAAATTTCAAGGCTCTGATTAAAAGCGTTCCGGAGATACGGAGGAAACAAAATTTTGAGCGAATTATAAGGGTAAATTTAAATAACAAATTCGAGAAAGTGATATAATTTTTCTATTGAATTATTAAAAATCAACAACTTTCCTGTCGTCTGACGTTTTTAGATTGACAAAATACTAAACTTGAACTTGAGAGATAAACAATTAAAAATACAACATTGTGCAACTTTGAGGGCTGTAACATTCATTTTTTAATCAGACTTGTCGTTTAATACTTTATTGCGCCATCTTTAATAGTGTAGAATGGTTTGGAAGTAAATAGACGAACGGACGAATGGAAACTTATAAGCGATGTCTTTAATATATTTTTTTTTATCCATTGGAATAACAAAAAAAGTAGTTTAATATAATATATTCTAAAATAAATCAAATAGTAATTAAATTACGAAAATAGTTTTTTTCTTATTTAAATTTATCTTTAAAATTTCTTTCCGTAATTATTTCTTTGGATTCTTTTGCCGCACTAATATGTATTTTTTTTCCAGATCATCATTTCTATGCTTATATCTTAGACCATATTAATGCTACATAAGGATGATAAGCATTTTATTAAAACTTTACCATAAGTTTTTTTATTTTTGTTGTAATACTTTTTTTTCCTAATATAACTTTTACACGTAAGTTGATTGAACAAAGAATTTTCATACAATTCCATTTTTTTACAAGTTGTAAGTTTTTGTATTTATATTATTTTGTTTTGCAACTTAATTCTTTGAGAACAAATTTTTCTTCAAAAACTCAATCAATCAGATTAATTGAACACATTTTTCAGCCCTTATAAAAATATGATACAAAAAATTAAAGAAGAAATAAATCAATGTTTTTTTTTTCTTTATGATCATTTTCGTTTTTTTCTAAGGAAGTTGAGAATCTCTTGAAAACACCAACAATACCAACCTGGTAATATCATATTTTTACTGATTAAATCCACCTCCTTCTTTAGCCAATATAATAAGATGAAACCCTTAACCTTTAATCCGAAACCATTACTATATTGACTAGGAAGTAGTAATAAAAAATGATAAGACTGATGGATTGCAGAAACTTTGAGTAGAGGAATGGGACTGTAAGGCAACAATGAATTATTGTTATTTTTATTACTATTTTTCTATCATTTACGAAGTCATCAACAGTTACAACATACAGTAGTATATATAATAATTTCCTGCATTAGAGAATAATTGAAGGCAGGAACCCTTGTGTTGGGAATGGGACTGTAAGGGAACAATGAATCCTCCTATTATTATTACTATTTTGGTATAACAGTGATGAAGTCAGCTACATTTATAACATGTGGTAGTATATATAACTTCCTGCATTAGATAATAACTGAAAACAGCTCCATTGTAGCGGCTATTATTAAGAGTTGTAGTATTAATCATTACAATTTGCTGCAGAATCAAGGTCACCGGTTACATAATAATATGAGGTAACAAAACAAAAGGCAGCTTCTTTGTGAAAACTTTTTTATATTATTATTATTACCTATATTATTATATTATATCCGACGCTGTTTAAACCCAAGATCCTCCAACTGAAAGATCGGTAACTTAACCACTTATTATTAGTCAGATTTGTTCCATTAATTTTGGGGCAATCTTGTTTATTTCGAAATGAGTTTGATTTTATCCTTTTTCTTTTTAATACAAAAGAAAAATATTATTTATTTATATTCGGATTTATGGTAATAATTTATATATCGATTAGGGAATCAACTATTTTATATATTGTAAATAATTGTATATACTTGTTTGTATGTCAATCATTTAATATTTTGTACATAGTTGTTAATATATTGTGTAAAACACAATATATTTTCTTTAAATATATATTCAATATATTTTCTTAAAGAAAGAGTTAATCTTCAAAAATATCAAAAAATCCTCTTTACGTCCCTTGATGTGGGACGTTCTTAACATCTAAACCAATCTCACATCATAGGTAATATAATGTTACATTCTTTCATAATGTAATTGAAGTCCTAACTGTTTACTAAGTATAATTAATGTTTCTACAAAAAAATAATAAGTAGTACTTAGTTTAGAAATTTTTTTTAAATCATACAAATCTAGCATTATATTATAACTATTATTGTGGTATGTGTTCTTCACAATTTTTGCATTCGTTATAAGAAAAATGTTTAACCATAAGTTTATAACTTTAACTTTTTGAATTTTTTTAATTAAGTCTTTTTGTTAGTTATTTTATTCTTTTATATTTTGGAACATCAGTTTCCATTGAAAAAGTGTCTGCATAGACTAATAAAATCATTGAGATTTCTTCACCCTTTTTATCACATTTCCAAAAAAAATTTTGTGCTGATTAGTTTCACTCTGTCCGTTCGTCCGTTTGTTTTTTTCATGTAGCCCCATCCATTACGGAGCTACAGCCCCTCAAACTTTGAAAAAGCCGTATTGTAAATGCGTTTATCTCATGTTCTGCTTAACATTCTGAATCTGAAAATGTCATTCGACAGGTATTATTTTAACTTTGTAAATTAATATCAAAATTATACATTTTTTTTTAAAATTTAGTATTTAAATTTACCGTTATGTGAAAACCAAATTTTGCATGCTTTTTCTACTCTCATAACTCCGGAACGCTTTTAGATAGGGACTTGAAATTTTGAGGGCAGAAAGAACTTTTAGAATAAGTAAAGTAAGTAAGTAAGTTTCCTTAGAAAATTTTTTTGTACCACCCCTCGTTTAAGAGCTATTAGGGCTCAAAAATTGAAAATTTACTATTTTTAGGCGTAACTTAAGCACCTATACAAATTTATCTTCGGCCAGACATAAAAAGTAAAGCTTCAGTAATTTTCAGCTTCATTAATTAAGCTTCAGTAATTTTTATTTGTGTTAACGGTTTTTCTTAGTTATATAGTGTTCCGGAATTACAGCTCTTAAAACATTTTTTCTTATATGAAATTTTAAAATAATAATTTATATATGGATTTTTTTGCAAGTTACAATTCTACACAGTTTGTATTATCTTTTGAAAATGTGTCTTGTAGCCTGCGTGAAAAGTTTTTAAAAAATAATATACAGTGATCATCACTCTGAACACATTTTATAATACGCAATTATTATCCTGCCATACTGATAACGCTTGGCAGGATATTAATTGATTATTTTATAAGTGTTATGTTATGTTTTTTTTTTTTTTTAATTATAAAGAAATAAATGAAGTTTACAAAAAAAAAAATTAAATATCTATAATTATAATTTAGTAGTTTTCAGTCACACACTACGTATTATGAATTCCGTTTCAAGCTTTGAACATCGGTAACTACATATTTTTTACGATTTTTCTACTATAAAAACCTAACGTAATATTAATAATAAAACATAAGCAACACATTTCACATTTACATTACAGTAGTACGGTACCTACGATGGTCGGTAGTAGTAACAAAACCTACACAACAGAATAACAAAAAAAAAACACAAAATTATAAGAGACATTCTCAATTACTCTCTCTAAAATTGTGTATTTTTTTTCCTCTCGAGTCTCAAGTCGACTCGATCTAAACGGCTCAACTATTCTTTGGTTATGGTTATATATATGCAATGTAGTATGTAGGTACTATAACTTGCATGTATGCATGTATATATAAAGAACAAAATTTAAAAATTGATAAAAATCATTTATCACAATATGTATTGAAATTTTAAATAATGATGAATGATATTGATCTGATATTAATAATCAATATGTATCTAACTATCTAAGTATGGACTTATGTATGACCAGCGGGCAGAGTTTCTTTTAAATTCAAATACATATATAATGGTTTTGGTTTTGTACTTTTCTAATTGTTGCATTTATGTATGAATGTTTGTATATTATTTGAAGCGATTAGAAAACTTTTCTAATTGTATTTTTGTTTTAATTCAATTTCTTCTCATATAAGTACTTAAATTTTAGTATACAGCAGTTCTTACAAATAAAATTAAATTTGAATAATTTTTTATTTTTAAAAATTTTGTATGTCAATTTTATGCAGGGTTACCATTTGTACAATTGTGGTAATATTTGTACGGTTTTCTCGCCCTCTGTACCATGTACAATCTTAATCAAGGATTGTACGCCAAATATACGGTCTTTTCAGATTTTAAATTCTTTACATTAGGGCAAGGTAAAACGAACAACGGCAATATTGTTACAGACAACGTGGCTTATAAAAAAATTTAACTGAACTTTGCTCTAAACTTTGTTTGTGCATTTTACGAATGTTTTACGGATACCTATTCTGTTTTCCCCACGTACCTTTAAAACATTTATTTCGAACTCGATAAATAAATAAAATCTAAATATACGTACACCAACTACAGGCTCTTTATACAGTTTAATTCTGTTTTGACGTTATTTTAAAAATAATTTCAGTTAGTGTTTTGACGAATTTGGTTTTGCTTTCTGATTTTTTACCGATTGTACTTTTTCATAAAATCTATTTTTCTAAACTGCAACTGTCTATTATATGAATTGGGATTCAACATATAGAATTTGACAACACATTAACAGGGGCCCCTAGTAAAGATATAATATTTAAAAAAGTTATACTGATTTACATTTTTTATTCCATATAAAATGTGTTCGGTGTAAATAATATTGTAGTGACCACTGTATATATGTATAATATTATATGTTCATAATTACATATAACAAAATTAGGTAATTACAAAATTTTGCATTTAAAAAGAACAAAACTTTAACTTAAAAAGTAAAACTTTTACATTTAAAAAAAAAATAATACTTAAAGTGGAAATCCTTTTTCTTAAAGTAAAAAAAAAACTATACTAAACTTTGGAAAACTTAACAATAAAATATGTTTGTTAACAATAAAATATACTTTGAAAAAAATAATTTAAAAAAAAATAAACTTAATTAATTAATAATAATATTCAATTTTTTCGCGTTAGAAACTACTCCGCAAATAAATCAAATAAAAAATATAAAATTAAATAATCCAATTAACGCATATGATACACATAACGATTTTTAAATTTTATAATTTAAATCATAAATTTCTTTACATCTTTCAATCAATATAATTGTTTATAAAATTAACAAAATAACAGGATTAAAAACATTTCAATCTATTAATCGATATTTTGATAGCAACATCAACTGCTTGAACCGTTGATTAATTGACAGGGGAATAAAAAATTACTAAACCGCACAATCTGTTATAAAAAAAATTGTATAGTACATATAAAAAATGTAATTGAAAAAAAAACAAGGTAGAATGTAAACCAACGGTTTTTAAAAGCGCACATTTCCAAAACTCAATACAAACTGTTTAGAAGTGTGACTTACACAAAAATTTGAAAATTTCATGTAATAAGAAAAAATGTGAAAATAGGACATTTTTGAAATTTTGAGGGGCCGTAAGTCTGGAATCCTATATAACTAAGAAAAGCCGTTAACACACGTAAAAATATATTATTGAACCTTTAATTTTCATGTCTTGCCGAAGAAAAATTTGCACAGGTGCCTAAGTTACAGGTGTCTAAAAATAGCAAATTTTCAATTTTTGAGGCGTAATAACTCTTAAAGAGGGGGCGTTACCAAAAAATTTTCTGAGGAAACTTATACTAATTCTAAAAGTTCTTTCTTGTCTCAAAATTTCAGGTTCCTATCTAAAGGGGTGCCGGAGTTATGAAAAAAGAAATTTCATGCAAAATGTGGTTTTCACATAACGGTAAATTTAAATAGTAAATTACAAAATATTACATAATTTTGATACTGTTTTATATAGATAATAAAATTTTCGATCTTCTAGAGGTTTTAGATTGCAAAATTATTACGCAGAGCCCGAGATATATACATCTGAAAATGGGCCTTTTTCGCAATTTTGAAGAGCTGCAACTTTGGAACCCTTTACAATTAAAATAAACCTTTAACACACGTAAAAATATATTATTGTAGCTTTAATTTTTATATCTTGCAGAAGTAAAATATGTACAGGTTCCTAAGTTACAGGTGTTTAAAAATAGCAAATTTTCAATTTTTAAGCCCTAATAGCTCATAAACAGGGGGTGGTCCGAAAAAATTTTCTGAGCAAACTTATACTAATTCTAAAAGTTATTTCTTGTCTCAAAATTTCAGGCTTCTATCTAGAAGCGTGCCGGAGTTATGAAGGTAGAAAAATTTGGTTTTTACATAACGGTAAATTTAAATACTAAATTTAAAAAAATTGTATAATTTTGATATTAATTTACAAAGATGAAAGAAATACCTGTCGAATGACGTTTCCAGATTGAAAAAATCTTAAGCAGAACATAAGATATATGCATTTAAAAATAGGGATTTTTAAAAGTTTGAGGGGCTGTAGCTCCGTAATGGGGGGGGCTACATGAAAAAGTTGTTCCACAAAATTATTTTTTTTATGAGACCTACCTATGGTTAAAATTTTTTTTCTCTATCTTTAACGGTGTAGAAGTTTTGTAAACAGACGGACGGACGGACGGACAGAGTGAAACTAATAAGCACATTTTTTCAAAATTTTTTTGGAAATGTGCTAAAAACGAATAACCGTTGGTGAACCAATTAAGAAAAAATATTACACCCAAAAAAGGACAACTTGACAAATTCAATTCAATCAACATCGTATGTCAGTGCCGAAAAAAAAAAATTAAAAAAAATCCAAAAAAATGAAAAAGAGAAACGATAATAATAAGCTTTTAATGAAAATTAAAAATTCATTGTAATCTGTTTTTATTTTATTTTTTTTTTAATTAATGGAGAAGAGAAATAATGTACGTTAAAAAAAAATAATAAAAAATTAAAAACAAATTTTCAAAAATTATTACGAATTTGATTAATACCTTAATAATTATTACATTTATTTTTATTGTTTCGGTTACTTTACTGTTACTATGACGTTTACTTTGACAGATTTTGTCATGGATACATTGTACATCCTTTTGGATAATTATTTAAAGAAATGTTCATTATAAGACAGTTGATTCTTTATCAAAAAATTTAATTAAAATTTATGTGGAAACTTTATTAAAATAAAATTAGTAAAATTTTTTACCGTTTTTCAGATGTCAGATATTTATTGGGAGTTAGATTGTTAGTTATTTCAGAAAAGGAGGTATTTAAAACTTTTACAACTAGTTCTTATACCGTGTTGAACAGTTTAAACTCCATATAATACAATATAATCCGCCATAATCTTAATTATCCCAAACCCAATTTCAGAAGTAATCCTTTCCACACCCATAACTAAACTATACATTGTATGACTATTTCTCTCTATGCAAAAGCTATTAGTTTAAGAGTAGTTTTTTTTTTGAAAACGGGTCATTAGATTTTAAACTTAGTTTTATGCATTCAACCCTAGAGGAGTTATCTTATATAACTACTCTAGGAAGCATACAGCATTCACTAAGTATTTTATCTGTTTCAATTTTGGACTATATTCTTAACTTGTGACCATGACTTATTTATTTTAATATATTCTTCAATACCGTTCTTTTGTAGTTATTTCTGGATCTACCTATATTTCATTAAGGCTGCCAGTCTAGAGATTTCCTGGCAATTGTATTTTCTTGTCTTCTAATTATGTGTTATGATCAATCTGTATTTCAATAAGATCTTCCTTGCAAAGACTTCAGAGTTGACTATATTAGATATACTATTGGGCCAGAATATGTGGTAGATTATTCGGATGCATTTGTTTATGAAGACCTGCAACTTCTTAGTAAGTATGTTAGTGGTTAGCAAGATGTCACTCCCATATAGCAGAACTGATTTAACTCATGCGTTGAAAATCCTCAGCTTTGTATATTATGCAGTTTATCAAATATTATTCTTACTTTGCTTAATTTGCTATCTATGACCTTCCTGCGGTTCTGCACCCGTACCTATGATTCTGTCTAGCTAGATATTCGAAATTTTTTATATCTTCAATTGATGTATTATCAATTTCTAGATTTATCCGATTTCATGTATTGCATCTCATAATTTTCGATTTGTTTCGGTGTATTAATTTACTTTGTAAGAATAAATCAATTTAATAAATTTTTTAAATAAAATTATAATTCATTTAAATAAAATTTTATTGTAAAAACACTTAACCAAAGAAAAACAAAAAAAAACAAAAAGTCTTTATAAAATTGTTATTAATCATGTAGCTTCACACTAATTATTATTCAAAAGAAACATACTACTAAATATATTTATTCTACGAGTATAATGTTACAAATGAGACTATTATAGATAATCCGATTTTACTAAAGAGGCTAATCTCAATTGAATTTTAATAATATTTTTCTTTTAATCACTTCTTTACGTATTACTGGCAAATCTTATAATTTTTCTTTTATTCTATTATTATCAATGAGTATGTGTACATGTGTGTCCGTTTCCGTTCTACAGCAATCAAAGAAAAAAGCACTACATATACATATTTACATATTATATTATGTTATAGACTCTTAGAATTTCTCAGTTAAAGAATAAATTTTAATTTTTGCCTTATTCCAGTTTTTGCACAAAAGAAATCTACTGAATCAATTTTATTTGAATTATTTTTGTAATAAATGTTATATGTATCTATATGTTTCTATATATAGGATACAATTTCCTTTTTCATAATATAAAACTAATATAGATGAATAATGAATTTTGCATATATGTATATATATATATATATATATGTAATAATAGTGAATATGAATTGTTTTGCTTTTTAATATGATATCCATCACACAATGAACGCCATTCTGTCGTGAATATTAAAAGCAAGAAGTATAAAAATAAAGAAATCTGTAACGGTACCATGACGTTGGGACAATTGTTGTTTTTTTTTTTTTGTTGCCAATTCTTTAAATACATACACTTATTCATATATATAATAAGATGATATGTATGTGTGATGATATTAATTTTTTTCATAGCTTTTATAACATATAAGTATGTAATGTCTGTTATTGTTTTATTTGTTTTACTGGATTCTCTCTCTCAGATTCTCTCTCAATTTCTTTTTAATTTAATAAAATACACAGTGGAATAAAATTCGTTGAACGTAGTATTATTTAAATAAAGCTATATTATAAAGTTTCTAAATTTTTTACTACTATATAAGGAATTTAGGATTAATCCTTGACGAAGTCGGTGGTACCTACTTTATTTATGAATTAATTGTATTTGATTACGTATTATTGTTTATAAAAAATACAATCGAAAAATGCATATAATGTTTTTTATGCTTACAATGTAAAAAATAAATTATAATTATATTTAAAATTGTTTAATTGGGACCGAAAAAAATTCTCTGGCAATAGAAGATTGTAGAAATTTGCTGAGAAAATAATAGGCAATATAGTTTAAGTATGACAGAATTTGGAATTTTTCTGATTTAAGATACTTAATTCTTAAATGACGTATTTCCGTATAATAATATGAAAAACCTTTTGTTAAAAATTTTTTCGTATTTATTTAAATTAGATTAAAAAATATTTAAAAAAAAAAATATTGTTATATTAACACTTTGTAGTTCATCTGACCAATGGTGCAGTGTGCGTATGTCACCGGTTCAAGGTCAAGGTCTCGGGTTCAATGTCAAGGTCTCCGATCAGGTCAAAATAATATGTAAAATATAATAAAGTAATGTAAACAAAATAAATAAGTAATGAAAAAACCTAGGGTTTTTAAAAAAGCACATTTCCAAAATTAGTTTTTGGTAAAGAGTATATAAATCTTAAGTAGGTATACGAGTTTTGAATAAAATAAATTTATAATAATACAAAATTTGAACGAAATCGTGCTTAATTCCAAAGATTTAACTTTTGTCAAAATTTCGGGCTTCTAAGTTAAACCAATTGAAAGATAGAAGGGGTCCGAATTTTTGCAAAAATCATTTCACATAACGGTATATTAAAATACCGCATGGCAATACCACATATTTTATGTATATTTATAAAGCTTATGAAACCAGCTATCATTTGGCGTTTCTAGATTAAAAATATCCTAATAAGCAAATTTTTACAAAATTTTTGAAAATGTGCTAAAAATATATACAATTATAATTTAATACTTGTACCGAGATGTCCCAAATACATTAAATGGAAAAGATCCTAAAAATATCCCTAGGATGGTATAAAATAAAATAAAAATAAATAAATAAACTTCGTAGTTCATAACTGCCGTTTAAATTTACTGAATTGCATACATATTTAATGAGGTTCCGCTTTAGTATTAAAGAATGACTATGTTGTGTTAGAATATTGGGTTTGACATAATTCAAATCTTTGAAATTGGTTACAAATTTTCATCTTAATCATTTTTTCATCAAAAATTTTGTAATTAGTTTATTTTATTTTGTTTCATTCTGTTTATTTGGGTACAACTTGAAAAGTAATACTATATGTATTATAAAAAAAAAAAAAAAAAAAAGAGTTTTGATGCAAATATTTTTCTGTTATATTATATCTAATTTAATCTTTTTTTTCTTCCTTAAATTATATTACAAAAAAAAAAATAATGTCATTTTTTTCCTAGATTTTATTCCCTATTTTCCTTTTAAACAGATATACAACACTACAATGATAAAATTTCTTTAAAAAAGGATTCAGGTATACAAAATAAAAACATTTTCCTGGAATTAAGTAACAATTGATAGTAGATACTCGGTACGGTTCTATTGAACATTTTAATATTATTTGTATATTGTTGTGTTGTTGTAAATAATGCAAATCTATGTATAAATAAGTCGTATAATTTTTAAAATGAAATTAAAAAAAAAAAATTATCTATATAAAAATTATAACAATAAAACAGAAAAATTAAATCTCTCTTATTAAAGGATTACATGAGGAAAATTAAAAAAAAGGAGAAAAAACAACTTTTTGAATAACAGATTAAAGTTTACAAGTTTTTTACCTTAAAACATATTAAATAATTATAATATATTCTTTTGGTTTTAACCTTTTATAAACCTTTGGTTTTAAATTATACTTTTTAATAATTGTTTTAAAAACAACAAATTAATTAATTGAAAAGAACAAAACACAAAAAAAAAAAATAAAACTTTATTAAAATTTGTTTCACTTCGACTACATTAAAACATTTTTTTTTTTTTAAATTATGTTAAAAGTACGGTATAATTATGTTGTGGTTTTGTTTTATATTTCAACAAAATATAATTTCTATATAATGAAAATAAAAATTATACAATTATCATTTAAAAATACAATATTATATGGTTGGATACATAATCGACTAAAAATCAAATCGTCCAAAAATCAAAAATGAACAATTTAAAAATAAAAAATGAAAGTTAAAATGAGGGGGCGAGTGTTTCGATAGAATATATTGCTTGGTATGACAGCTACTCGAACGCCGCATTACGTCAAATTTTACAGAATGTTAGTGCCAAAAAAAATTAATTATCTTTTACAAAGCTTCAGATAGGGGTCTCAGTGGTATAGTGGGTAAGAGCGTATAAATCACGCTGTAAACACCGAGGGAGTGTGGGTTCGAATCCCACATACGTCTTAAGAGTTATTCCCCCTTACGAAATGTACAGCCACGCCTGAACCGGAAGGCTGTGTAATTTTCTGTCCACATTTATGTGGCAGAGAAATGTATTAAAAAAAAAAAAAAAAGCTTTAGATGTCTAGCTTAATTTAATACCAAAATATGTGGATATAAATTTTAGAGTAATATGACAGCTACGACAAAATTTTCTATAACATTTTTATAGAACAATTCTCAGCGCTAAAATTGGATATTGAATCTTTCCACTTCACGTTGCATTCTATTAAAATCATTCACTGAATGCCTCCTTTTATAAAATTCCATTGTTCATGTAATTGAGGGTGGAAAATTATTGTAAACTTATTTACTAGGTTTTAAGCAAAAAAATATATATTATCACTGAAAACTTTTTTTCGGATCATTGTTAATTTTTAATATTTTGATTCTTATTAAAAAGGAAAACATCCAAAAATATTTCGTACCTATACTTTGTTTTACCCAATTGTTCATTTTTAATTTTTGGGTCTTTTGATTTTTGGCGATTATATACCCAGCCACAATATATTATGTATTACTTTAATATTTTTAATAAAATTAAAAAAAAAATAATTAATTAATTTTCAAATTAATTATTAATTTTATTTCATAAATTAGTTTTTTTTTTTCTTTTTTTATAACAGTATAACACCGATATTTTTAATAGTTGATTTTATGCTTAAATAATAATTGACTTATGGTATACTCATAATATATACATACTTATGGTATACACATGGTTAATAGTTATGGTATTATGGTATGGTATACCAATTAATAAGTTGTCTCATTTTAGTTTACCACCAAAATTACTAATTTTTAAACTAATTCAATCGTCGTTTTTGTATACAGTTTTTAATTAACATATTTTTCAACATTTTTGTTTGCATAAAAGCTTTGGTGCAGGCTAAGTGATGTAGCACATGGCGGAATTACCGAGAAAAAGCGATTTGCGTAAGGGCATGTCATTTATACTAATGTTGTATGATTAATTAAGCCGAATAATCGACGGCTTACTGCAACTATTCCAGCAACTGAAGTTTAGTCAAAAATATGAATAATAAATGACTTGGTGGATATGATGACCCTATGCTCCTTAAGGAAAAAAACGAAAAATGATAATGCCATTGGTTATAATAATATGAAAAATTAAAATAAATAAATAAATCTAGAACACAGTAAAAATAAATTTAACAGCACACAAACCACAAGCAAAAGCTTTTTTAAACTAAACAAATAGTTTTACTTTTTCTTCTTTTGTCAATTTTTCAACAAATCCTTTTTGTCATTTGATATTTTAAATAAACAAAAAAGAATCACTCGACTATATAATGAGACTATTTTTTCAAACATGATTTAAATACCAAAAATACAACACTTGTATAACTGTTAATTCTTAATAAAAATTTCTACTGTTCACCAGTTATGTGATTGCAAACAAAAAACCAGTCATTTCGATTTTCATTCTTTTTGATTCAGAATTAATTGCATAATTATGTTGTTTCAAATATAGGTACGTGTATATTACATAAAATAAAGTAAGTTGCATTAATAAGTGCATTGAAAAACAATAATAATTAAATTATTTTAAATGGAATTTTTGTTTGCTTCTAATCTCTATGCGCGTATTTTTGTAAAAATCAACTTCAACAGAACAGTTTTAACTTGTTAATTTAAATTGAAAATCATTCATAAAAATTTACGGAAGCATAAATAAAAAGGATGTTTTTGTTCAAATCATTAGAAAGGATGAATAAAATTTACAAATTTTTTACCGAAAAGCACTTTCTTTTTACGACATTATAATATTGATTTTCAATTATTGCGCCTTATCGAAATATTGGGTTTTCCTTTTAAATTGAAATAGTAGGTCGTGTTAATATAATCATATTCCATCACTTGCGTTTCTTAAGGTTGGTAATTTGTATGTATACCATAATAGTAAAATTTAAGAAGAATATTAACATTTTTCTTCAAAATGACGTGTCTCCAAAATTTCCTTCCTGCAGCCTTTGTAATTGTAAATTTCCCAAATTCCGCTACGCAATCATCATTCACATATTCATATTCCCAAAACTAAACTGTAGATACACTTGTAATCTTATTCTAAAGTTTGGTTTTAAGTAATATTGTTTTGTTTGATAAAGTCTAACATTGTGGGAAACAACTTCTGGGTAACTTAGAATCTCTAGCTGACTTCGAACCTCAACCCACCGTCAAAAAAATATAAATTTAAAGTTTTCAATTAATTTTTTAAGCAGATATCTAATAATATTATATCTGTTCCATAAATTACAAATCTGATCAATTGCGCCATAATAGTAATTTTAATTCGTGATTTTGTTTCAAACGGTGTAGCAATGTTGGCTAAACAAGCAAAAGTAAAGTCTTTTCTTCTTAAAAAAAAAAAAATTAATATTTTGAATTTGTAAGTTCATAATTTCTTAATGGTAAATGCTATAAGTTATCAGAGACGACATAGTAGTTACTTAAATAGTTGGCTATGTCGATTGCCAAAATAAATAATTTTACCAAAATCACATTTAAATCAGAATTTCTGAATTGTTTTCTGAATTTGTCTTACGTATTTAAAAGTGACAAATAATAATTGCTATTTATCGTGTTTCAAAAGCACATAAAACATATTTTTTAGTTTAATTATCATAGAAATTTGGAAAGTCTTATTATTATACTTTTTTTTTTTTTTTTTTTTTTTTGGATAAAATGATTATTTACAAATCTAGAAACCCACTTAATGTAGTGGTTTTTACTTTTCTTAATTCAATTTATTGCGTATTGTTCTTTTTTTTTTTTTTTTATTTTCTATCTGTGTCTTTTAATTTTTTTGTTTTTAAGAAAATCTTTTTCCTCATTATCAAATAATTGAAAGAAAAGCAAATCAAACGTTAACCAAAACCAAAATAACAAAAAAAAAAAAAAAAAATAAATAAATAAATAAAATGGAATAATAGAAAGAAAAGTCAAATGGAAAAAAAAAACAGAATAAAGAAATTCGATGAAAGAAAATCGATTTATTTTTATTATTTGGAAAATTCAATTGACAGGAAAACATTTTGTTAAGAAATTTTTTTTTTTCCTATGATTTTTTACTTTAAAAAAATTTGTTTTTAAAAAGGATATTTGAAAATGAAATCATTATACCCGTATGAACTATGTTCAAGGGTATAATAAATTTGCTATTACGTTTGTGACACCTTAAAGCAGTCGAGCTAGATATAGTGTCAACGGTATGCATCGGCTCAGAATCGGATTCTGAGTCGATTAAGCCATGTACGTCCGTCCGTCCGCACGATAACTCAAAAAATAAAGGAGCTAGGAGGCTGAAATTTTTTTTACGTCACTTTTACAAAATTGTTAGTTTCGCTATTTAAATCCAACATTTCGGGTTCGAGTAGGCTGCCATACAACTTCTATCTTTATATAGAAATAACTCAGTATCTATTCAAGCGAGGTTTCTGAAATTTTGCAAATGATGATCAAGTTTTATGGCAACAACTTTCGTAAAATTTGGTTGTGGTGGTGCGACGGGTTCGGGTAGCTGCCATACAACTTATCCGTTTAAATGAGAATAACTCAGTGTCTATTGAAGCTAGAAACCTGAAATTTAGTAAAGAGGTGTCGAGTTACATGCCAACAATTTTTGTAAAATTTGGTTGGCCCAGAGCAGCCGGTTCAGGCTTCTTGCACCTCTTGGAACTTAATGAAGCTACGCGCAATAGATTCGGGTAGCTGTCATACAACTCCACAATTTACATAAATATATCTCTGTAGTTCGGTACTACAACATCTGAATGTTTTTAAAAGATGATCAAGTTTTGTAGAAACAGGATATATTACGTTCATACGGGTATCCCAGAGTTGACAGAGTCTACTCTACTGCACTCTTCCCCGTTTTTTTTTATTTTTTATTTTGAGTTCGTATTTTGTTTTTTTCTTTTGCAAATTTTATCGTTCAATTACAATCATCAAAAAATTTTCTTCAACTAATGAAGGGTACATCAAATGTGAAAATGACTGAAGGGTATACATAGATAAATTGTCAACCTGTTCTTCAAACATTTATATTTAATTTTAAACTTAAGTTTAATTAAAAATCCTTATTGGGTTTATATATTTCGCTCGTGCTGACAGTATTCAGGTTGATCAATCAAACCGGTAACTCAATCAATTATTTTTTTAATACAGCTATTAATAAAACAAGTTCATCTATTCAATATTTTCTGCGCCTTCCAAACCATAGGACATTCACTTTGACTTAAACATATCTTGTTAAATACAAAGAGAGTGAATGATTCACGTAATATTTAAATTTTCATTATGAATGATTTTGGTTTGTTGGTTTTTTTTTTTCTAATTTTGTTGTGCCTTAAAAATTTTCTTTAAAATATTGATTTTATTATTGGAAATTTTAACTGAATTTTTCTGGATAAAATAATATTTCGTCATTGAAAATGAAGTAATAATATGAGATACATAGGAGAGTTTTTAGGATTTTCGTATTTTTTTTTTTTATGATTTTAAGAAACTCTTGAGAGTGAAGGCATTTTTTTATATAAGATATTTAAAATCAACAATACTCAAATAAATGAACTTGTAGCATTGTACAGATACCTATTGAAAAAATATATAATATCTATAGATATTTTATATTGAAAATTCGAAATTAGTATAGAAGGGAATATTGACTATAAATTTCACTAAAATGAATAAATTTATGATACAAAAACAAAAAATGATTTTCAAGTAAATTTGTAGAGATATTTATGTGATTCGAGTGGTATTTAAATAACAAGAAAGGAAAGTAGGCATAAAGAAATGTCACAAAAAAAGAAACAAAATAAATAAATAAGGAAATTCATGTAAACAAAATACATACAATATATATTATATAGAAAAAGATAGATTATATTTTATAATGTAATTCAAAATAAATCTGTACCAAGTTACAATTTTCAATTTATTCTAAAATCTATTGTATTATTATCTATTGTATTTGGCCATTACGAAAAAAAAAATTAAGTTTTAGTGGAGGCTATTGGGGGTGTAAACAGAAACGAGGTGTTAACATTGCTTCCGGATGATTTGAAAATGTATTCGTAAAGAGTAATTTGAAAAGATAAATATTGAAAGAAAATACAAAAAAAAAAAAAAATTCAAAATCTGATTAAACCAAGTGAAAAGAAAATTAATTTATATCCATCAAGATATTTTTGTATCTTCTTTATAGTTTCAGTTAATATTTTTTTCCATAAAAAAAAATTTATGTTTTGTATTAGTATTATTGTGATGTTTTATGTTTTTATTTGGTTTCTTAATATTTTTGTTTCTGATATAAACTTTAAAATATATTAATAGAAAAGTATACTTTAAAGATACTATTTTTGTTAATAAGACTTTCTGAGTATAGACGTAGAAATATTGAAATAAGTTAAAAAATTTTGGAACAAGAAGAATCTCTAAGTAATTAATTTTTATAAGGTGGTGATTTTTATAGCAAGATGCCAAAATGATTTAAGATCCGATATTCTCGTTTTTCTATTCAACAGAAAATTCAAAGATTTGTCCGATATTCAACAGAATCTAACATATAACTGTTTTTGTTTTATGTATATATATTTTAAAAATAATGGTAATATATATATATATATTCTAAATTTATTGTTATTATTTTTAAATTTAATATTAATTATTTAATAGGTTTATTTAATAGATTTAAATCAAAAAAGAACACAACACGTTAGAACAACACATGATTAAATGTCAAATTCTTTAGAACAACTTTAGATCAGAAAATCTAATAAAAGCTTTTCTACAGTTTTTATGTGATCTAGAACAAATAGAATAAAATCTAGAATAGAAAAAAGTATAAACTAGAATATTTTCGCTTGGCTTAAAGAACACAAGTTAGAAGACTTTCAGATTAAAAGATTGTAAATTGTTGTTTAAAGGATGTTAGTAACACTTAGTAACCTTTTGATGTACATTTATTGTGTTTTCTCTGTTACTACGTTTGGTTGATTTTGTCTGCCTTTATAAAACTTCTGTCTTCTGCCACTAAGAAAATACAAAGATTAAAGATTTTTTTTTTTAATATATAATATAATATTATATGTATATAATATTTATAGAAATAATATGTAATTATTTTGTAGAAAAATTTTACTTTCGTAAGTAGACAAACGGACAGACTGAAACTAATAAGCACATTTTTCAAAATTTTTTGAATAATGTGCTAAAAAAGTCAATTTATAAAAGGAGAACATTACTGGAGGAACTTACAAAAAAAAATGTACAAGATGGTCTTTTATAATTGAAATATGATTTAGTGCTTCATTATTATAGTAAATATATTGTGAAAATTCACTTCGTACACGTATACTATTCGGTACTTAATAAATTACTAATTCCTTTAAAGATCTTTTGTAAACGAATTGTGTCTAATTCTTGGCTTTGTTTATTCAATTTGATAAAAAAAAAATAAATTAAAAAATGTTTTTGTTTTTTGTTCCTTCTTATTCCTATAAAGAGTATACGGCATTAACTTATTCATTTTTGACTAACATTTATTATTTATATTGGGCTAACCTTCATATCCTGAAATCATTAACTTTACTAAGCCGTTGATTACTTATATTGTACAAGACTATGAAGACATGAATATTTCTTTATCTTAAACAAGAATTAATTTATTATTATTTTATTATAATAACTAACTATAATATGATATTAATTACAAGATATATATACTTATTATAAGAAAAATCTATATTATTCTTTATCAATCTATATATCACAGTCGGGGTTTGAATTCCACATCTTTCGAATAAAATTCGGTGTCTTAACCACTACACCATTGCCATTGACTGGATAAATTAAATGTAATTAACTGATATTAATTAAATAAAAAAAAAAAATTAAAAATATTAACTTTGAATGAATAGTCCTTTTGAATGAGTGCCGGTGTCTTAATCACTACACCTTTTTATATAACTCATATTTATTTTTAGTGCTTCTTCTATAATTATTTTGATTCAAAATTTGAATAGCAGCTTCATTCAGATTCTGTCACTCAAATTTATTTATTCTTGCGTTCCCAAGATGAAGCAAAGAAATAACAGTTTACTTTAAATAGGAACTTTATTTTATAATCTTTTTAACATTTATTAAAAATTATATTTAAATGTGAATTAACCACATATCATTCCAAAATAATTTTAAATTTTTATTATAAAAAATTTAAGTATTGGGTTATATTAAACTATTCTTATACCAAAAATAGGCAAAATATTTTTCTTTATAAAATTCACATTTTTTGATTCGCTATCAGCTTTTTTACTTTGTTTAATTCAATATTTTGACATTTTGAATATTGATACCAGTATATTTGTTATTGAATCCTTGTTATCCTTGCAATGTCATTTGCAAAGATATGATGATACTATCTTCAAATATAGATTCAACTCTATTTTTATATTCTAGCAGTTATAATTCAATTATAACTGCTATAAGGGAATGTTAACAATATTCTTTACTTATTATAACAAGTTATTTTCTATAAATAAAAATATTGTCTTTTTTTTAGATATAATTTAGAATACAGAAGTCTCTATTTTAGACATAATCTTCTAACATGTTTTTATATTATAGCATAAGTAATGTAATTAGACATATTTTTTTCCAAATCAACTTTTTTCATTCAATAATATTTTTTCAACAAATAATTTTTAGCACATTTCCAAAAAAATTTTGAAAAAATGTGCTTATTAGTTTCACTCTGTCCGTCCGTCCGTCCGTCCGTCCGTCCGTCCGTCCGTCCGTCTGTTTACAAAACTTCTACACCGTTAAAGATAGAGAAAAAAAATTTTAACCATGGGTAGGTCTTATAAAAAAAATAATTTTGTGGAACAACTTTTTCATGTAGGCCCCTCCATTACGGAGCTACAGCCCCTCAAAATTTGAAAAAGCCCTACTTTTAAATGCATATATCTCATGTAATACTTAACATTTTTTCAATCTGAAAATGCCATTTATAAATTTGCCTTTATAAATCCATATCAAAATTGTATATAGTTTTTAAATTTAGTATTTAAATTTACCGTTATGTGAAAACCAAATTTTGCTTGATTTTTCTAATTTCATAACTCCAGCCCGCTTTTAGATAGAGGCTTGAAATTTTGAGGCAAGAAAGAACTTTTATAATTAGTATAAGTTTGCTAAGAAATTTTTTTTGGACCACCCCCTGTTTCTGAGCTATTAGGGCTTAAAAATTGAAAATTTGCTATTTTTAAACACCTGTAACTTAGGAACCTGTACACATTTCACTTCTGCAAGATATAAAAATTAAAGCTACAGTAATATATTTTAACGTGTGTTAAAGGTTTATTTTAGTTGTAAAGGGTTCCAAAGTTGCAGCTCTTCAAAATTGCGAAAAAGCCCCATGTTCAGATGTATATATCTCAGGCTCTGCGTAATAGTTTTGCAATCTAAAACTGCCAGAAGATCGAAAATTTTATTATCTATATAAAACAATATCAAAACTATGTAACTATTTTGTAATTTACTATTTAAATTTACCGTTATGTGAAAACCACATTTTGCATGAAATTTCTTTTTTCATAACTCCGGCACGCCTTCGGATAGGAACCTGAAATTTTGAGACAAGAAAGAACTTTTAGAATTAGTATAAGTTTCCTCAGAAAATTTTTTGGTAACGCCCCCTCTTTAAGAGTTATTACGCCACAAAAATTGAAAATTTACTATTTTTAGACACCTGTAACTTAGGCACCTGTAAACAGTTTTCTTCGGCAAGACATGAAAATTAAAGGTTCAATATTATACTTTTATGTGTGTTAACGGCTTTTCTTAGTTATAAAGGATTCTGGACTTACGGCCCCTCAAAATTTCAAAAATGTCCTATTTTCAAATTTTTTCTTATTACATGAAATTTTCAAATTTTTGTGCAAGTCAAAATTCTAAACAGTTTGTATTGAGTTTTGGAAATGTGCGCTTTTAAAAACCGTTGGTTTACATTCTACCTTGTTTCTATTATGTCTATAGTTTTTTTTTTTTTTTTCTACAAAAATGAAATATTTTTGGAAGATCTTCAAAATCAAAAATCCTCTTATTTCTTAATTTGTAATTACATATAAGTTTTTCTTATAATATCTAAAAATAATATGAAAAAGAAAATATTCCACAAAAAAAAAAAAAATTTTTAAGAACAACTTAATTCTTCGTATTAATAAACATGATCCATATAAATTATAATGAAAAACAAGGTAAGATATAAAATCGAGTGTTTTTAATGATGAACAATTTCAAGAAAATAGTAAAAAGTATTATAAAATCCTGAATATTTTTGTATCAAAACTCTTAATTTTTCTTAGAATTTTTTTCATTGAAGAAAATTGTGAAAAAATCAAAGACAAAATGCACTAAATTAAAACATCATACTAGATATAGATTAAGATTATTATGGATGAGCTATAAGTAATATTAATAAAGATTGTGAATTTTGCCTCAACTTATAATACATTTGTCAGCCCTACTGAAGAATCTAAAGACTATGTATAGGTTTATTGTTAAAGGTTCATCTTGGGTAAAACTATATATGCTCCTAGATGCACATATTTTGCTTGCAGTAAAGCTTCGTAATTTTTCTGTAGGTATCTTGAAGATTTTTCTTTTTTTTAATAGAATCTGCATGTACCGTTATTCTTTATTTTGATTTTCTTTAAGTGCCCCTATAACCGGCAGTGGCCCGACAGGAAGTGTCTCAAAATACACTAATTTTATGTTGATTTATAAAGCTTAAGTGATTTTTTGATCACATTGTGTTTTCAGATTGGAAAAATATATTTTAGTACAACTTATAATTATTTGAATATAAGATTTTTTTAACTTAGAGGGGCAGCGGTTTCATTACGGTTGGAGATAATAAAAATATTAAGCTCTTTTACAGTTGTAAATTAAAGGAGCCTCGGTGGCCTAGTGGGTAACGTTGTACCGAGGGAGTGTGGGTTCGAATCCCACACACGCCGTAAGAGTTATTACCGCTTACGATATTTACAGCCACGCCAGAACAGAAAAAACTGTTTAATTTTCTGTCCACATTTATGTGCCAAAGAAATGCATTAAAAAAAAAAAAATTGTAAATTATTTAAACAGATTTATATCAAAATTATTTTTTAACTTTTGTCTAATTTATTTAATTCCATTTCTTTATATTAAATGATAAAGAAGTACATGGAGGGACATTGCGAAATTGATAAATAAATTTTGCAAAATATTTTGCAAAATGTGCTAATATGGATGAGATAAAAATTATTAAATAAATATTACAAAAAAATTTATATCAAAATGCCTTAACATATTATACATATATACACATTCTATTAATTAATTTTAAATATTTTCACACACATATATATTATATATAGACACACATTAATATGTATTACATTTTATATTTATTTAAGAATTTATAAGTTTATACATATATGTGGTGCCTATAAACCTAAATTCTTACCTAAAAACTATAATTTTTATTTTATTTTTGTAAAAGAAGAAAACTAAACAAAACAAAATAAAAGTGAATAAATAAATAAGAAACAAAAAGAAGATAAAATAATATAAAACGAAATAAAATAAAATAAAATTTAGATAAATATATAACAACATAATATTACAGTAAAAATGTAAATTAATCCCGTTAGATTTTCACTTTTAAAAGTTTTTGTTTTTGTTTTATTTATTTATTATTAATGCTCTTTTTCTGTTTTTCTTTCTTCTTTCCTTTCCTCCTCCTTCTGATTTCTTTTTCTCACAAAGAAATACTTAATTTGAATTAATAGTATAATCCGCGAGAAGAAAAATTTTTTGAATATAAAATTAAAAATTGGCATTTTTTATATTATTGTTTTTTTTTAAACTAAAGAAAAATATTAAGTCTAAGGCAGATATTTTTACCTTATACTTTCCAAGTCACTACTTACTTTTCCATATTTAAAAGAAAAAGATAAACAGATCTTAAACTGAAAAAGACCGGCCGAAAGAAAGAAAAACAATTTTTCCCTACGTTAGTTGTAGAACCTCTAAAGACAACAATAAAATATACCAAGATACAAATGAAAGACACCTAATTCGTTTAAGCCCATTAAGCGACCTGCTCTATAATCACAAGCACAGATAAGCACTCGAATATCACTCGTTATCACTAAGATAAGCACTCGAACATCATAACTGTATAATCTATAAATATCATCTAATATATTTTAAAATCTTAGATGAAGTATTAGACATATTAACCTTAATATAATTATGCATCTATATTATATTTTTGTATGAAACATGAAAGGAATTATTTTCAAACCATTTAAGGCCAAAAGTAAAAGTTTCAAGTAGGTAACTAAATTTTTCCTTTTTTATTGTTTTTATCATGGCTTAGTGAGTTTCTTCAAAAGATAAAATGTACCTCGTAGCACAACGCATACCAGATTTTTAACGACTAAACCACACATATCCTCAATTAAATCTAGTTAAAATGACTAAATATTAATTTTTCTTTATTTTTTTTTTTTTGAATCTGTACTTTGCAATATGTCTAAAGGTCTTTTTCTTTTAAACTGTACTATAATAATT
This sequence comes from Poecilobothrus nobilitatus, assembly GCA_947095535.1. Classification (NCBI taxonomy): domain Eukaryota; kingdom Metazoa; phylum Arthropoda; class Insecta; order Diptera; family Dolichopodidae; genus Poecilobothrus; species Poecilobothrus nobilitatus. Next base: position 220,777,769 of record OX352774.1, on the reverse strand, counting down.
TGATTTTCTATAAGTACAGCAGCTTCAACGTTTAAATGCCGAGTTCTAGATGAGTTTTATGGCAGTTCTCTTTGTTTCATCTATAAATTTGGGGATACTTAAATCTCTATGAAAGTCACAAATACGTTTATATACCAGGGAACACTTACGATGTTACGTAGAACTTTATTTTGGAAAATTAATGTTTTTGCAATATTCGTTTATTTGGCACAACCCCAAAATTGAATGCTATATAGGTTTAATTACTTGATCGTAAATTAACACTTTATTATATATTAGTAATATAGACGTATGATCTAGGAGCCAGTAATTTTCTCTATATTTATTTTCTAGTTCTACTTTTTTCTTCTACTTTTGTGCCTTAGTTTGACATTCAGATTGTCTTTCTTAAATATTTTGCCGAATTTTCGATTGCTACATTTACCCCAAACTAAACAAATAACAATTTATTAATTTGGAATAAAAAAGTGTCTGTACGATTAATGACATATTAACTTGTAGAAGTCTTAGAGCTACTCTTATATGGTTTAATTTTCCAAAGGACTGAAATTGCACTATCGATTCTGTTAAAAACTGATTTTAAATTTTTAAATAATAATTTAATTGATGATTAGAGATAATTTGATAGTGTTTAAAATATAATTGAAAAGTACAGGTTGTTTGTAAAATGGTTGAATACTTCTTCTTAAAGAAGAGCTGTTAAAAGGTTGTTTTCTTATATTTATTAATTATAATTTCTTTTAATTTTCAATAATAAATTCACAGTTTATATTCCTATATTCTTTCATTTTTAGAAATTTCAAACTAATCAACATTAAGAAAATGTACATAAATTCTAAAATTCTTTAGCTCGTATTCTCAGATTTTATAAATGTAATTTTATTCACGCTCCCAAATTAATTTAAATAATCACACCATATTATAATCCTAGTCAAAGGAAAATATTTTCTTATATTAGATATATAGGTACTCGTGTAATATTCAAGATGTCTGGTACATTTTCTTTCAATATTTCATTTTTCGATTGTATTATTTGTATTTGTTTTTGTTTTCTTAATTTTTCTTTTATCTTGTTTATACTTTTTTGTCATTTCTTTTACATACAAAAAAAAAATTTTTTTTTTTGTTTGTTTTTTTTTTTGTAAATTGTAGGTGTGTATGGAATAAAATATACGTATAAATTTGTAATATAAATTGTTTTTGTATCTTAAAACAGTAAAAATATAAGTCAAAACATTTATTTTATATTATTTTATTTTATTTCATTTATCCTGTTTTTTTCTGTATCAGGTCTACTTCTATCTCATTCCAATTTTTTGTTCTTAGTTAAAAAGGTGGTGGATGAAAGAAAAATAAAGTTTCGAAGAAAATCGCAGCTTAAAAGAATATCAATGAAGGGAATCAAATAAATTTATAGAGATAAAAAGAAGATAATGCAAGAAATTATAGACTAGAATTGAACTCCTTTTGATTTTTTCGGATACTTACCTTTTTATTTTAACTGAAAATATATTTACTTTAAGTGAAAATTTCTTATTTCAAGTGAAAACATTTTTGTAATAAATATTAAAATAAAAATGTACCTATATATGTATAAATGTATATACAGGGTTTTCCAATTTCAGTGATAAGATTTCTTTTCAAAAAAAAAACACACTAATTGTTAAGGAAATTCAAATGTTTTTTATTTAATGTGAAGTACAATCGATACAATAAAAAACAGTACAATCGATTCTGTGTGGCACGTAGCCCCGTCTTGTTGGAACCAGATGTTGTCAAGATCAACTTCTTCAATCCATCTATACCGCTCTCCATTGACAGTAATCATCAACGATGTTACCAGCTTCATTTAAAAAGAAGTACGGATCGATGATTCCACCAGACCAAAAACCACACCAAACTGTCAATTTAGGTGAATGTAATTGTTGTTCATGAATAATTTGTGGATTTTCTTCGCATCAGAATCGACAGTTTTGTTTATTTACCGCACCACTCAGATGAAAGTGAGCCTCATCGGAGAAGATGGTTTTCTTAAACAAATTGAATAATTTGTAAATGTTGAAATTGAATAATTTGTAAACGTTGTTCTTGGGTATATCTCTCCATGATGAAATTGTAAACATTACTAAATACAATGAAAAAAAAAAAAATGACAGATCATGACATACTACAAATGGTCGAAACGTCACTTAGAAATCATATCACTCAAATTGTAAAACCCTGTATATATAAATATCAGGTACATAAATATCAGATCTAAAAATATATATATTATGTAAATTAAATATAAATATACTATAAACTGAAGAAAAAATTTTTCATTTAAATTAAAAATGTTTTCAGTTAAAGTAAAAAATATTCACTTAAAGTAAAAATATCTTTAGTTATGTTAATTAATATAGAAAAAATAAGAATTAAAGAAAAATGCTATACCGATGTGTACATAATATTATAATGTAGACATATATTATGTATTGTATTATGTAAAAGGAAAAAGTTTAAGATACCTTGAAAATATACCACAAATGACAGTACTCAGAATGAGAAATTTTCGAATATATTTTGGTTTTAAAAATATTTTTAATAGGTACTGTTATTCAATAATTTTTTGTCAGTCTGAAGAAAAGAAAAATTGAAAAAGGATTTTATCTGGTTTTAAAAAATGTTATTGGGGGTTTTCGATCCTAGTTTTATCCTAAAATTTAAAATAAAAGAAGAATATTGATTATCACTAACTCACCTGAAGCTTATTCTACTACTTTCCGGTAACAGTACTTCCGATCTATGATACAAACTTATGTATAAACTAAGCTATAAGCAACAAATTATAACCATTCACGGATTTTAAAGTTTTTATGTTAACATAAAGTATATTATTTTCGGATTTAAAGTCAAAAACTAATTGTTAATATTTCCAGTGATGAAAAATTTCCACGATTACAATACTATACTTTATTTCGAAGAAAAAAAAAAAGTCAAACTCTATTTGTTTATACTATTTTTTTTTTTTTTTTTTTTTGAGGATAAAACTTTATAATAAAAATTATTCAATGTTCTATATCCAATTTTAAAAGAGAGGGGTACTCCTTTTCAATAATTTTATTCGTTTTCATTTGAAAGGATAGGAATTCTTTTGGTTTTTATTTTTTTTCGCTTTTTTTTGTATGTAAAAATAAAAACTTCTTAGTATAATCAAAAAGAAAAATGAGAAAATGGAAATTTAGTTTTTTTTTTTTTTTTTTGAAATTCCTTTTCTTGATGAAAGGACGAACTGTCAGCGTTGTTATGTTTTTTAATTTGATAACTGGAACAACAAAAAAACAAAAAAAAAACAAGAAAAACAAGAAAAAAAAAATAAAAATCTAAATTTATTTGAATTAACATAATGCTTTTTATTCTTTCTCATTTCTTGTCTTACTCTTTCTATCGTTCTTTTTTTTATTTTTATTTTTGTTTTTACTTTTAGTAATCTGACAAAAAAGTTTAATGGAATTTCTGTTTTTATTTTATTCTTGTTAAAAAGTGTCGATATTGTTACAAAATATTGTTTTGTCATACCCACCATATTCACCTTTATTAGTTCCAAGTTGGATAATTTAAGGTAAAGAAAAAACAAAAGGAAAAAAATGTATTAGGTTGTATATAACCAAAAAAAAAAAAAAATCTTTAATCCTTGTTTGTAAGGATTAGTTATGTTTTTTTTTTTTTGTTATTTGCTTGGTTTAGTTAAAAAAACTTGTTGTTTTTTATGTTAAACATGAACATTTTCTAAAGTTGATATTTTGTTTCAGTTATTTTCTACTTTTCTACCTTCTCGTGAATAAGATAAAAAATTTTAAGGAAATTTAACATGTTCAACTAAAAATATAGTATAAATATATAGAAAGATCGAAAATGATAATATTAACATACAAATTAGAGATGTTTTAACTTAGAATACAAGATTATATTTTGATAGCTTTAAAGAATTTCTAAGAAGGATTTTTTTCTGTTGAAAAATATTTTTTTTTTTCAGTTGTTTGTTATATACTTTAAAAGAAAAGGATAATACGAAAAATTTGTTAAAAAATTTTTTTTTGTATTAAAATTAATGAAATATGAAAATTATTTTAGATCGAATTATTTGTTTTTCTTTTTTTTTTGGATTTTTAAATCAAATTTTAAAAGTTAAAACGATTTCACATTATAAAATGGATAAAAAGATTTTTATTTAGCAATTTGATGATACTCGTATATGGTCATAAAAAACCATAAACAAAAATAATAGTTTTATTTTGATTTGAGAATAAATTAGAAATTGATTTGATACATAAAAAACAAAAAAAACGAGGAAGAATACAGTTGCCTTTGTCAACTCTTAGATACCCGTACGAACCGTTAGTATGTTCACAGCCTGTCACTCTGCTCACAATATTATTTTTTTAATATTTTAGTATTTTAAAATAATTTGGGTGAATTTTATAATTTCTAGAACTTAGGGTTGTACATATATTCAAACTATATGTTTATATGTACATTCTTCAAAAGCAGATTCTAACCTTTCACATAACGATTATCAATCCAAAACTTTTTCAAATATTCTATAGTACCATTTAATACTAAGCCGTAAATGTATATTAAATTTACTTAGTACAAAATAGTAAATATAATTTTAAATATTAATGGAATATTTAAATATAATATAATATAATAATATTATATTTAAATATTCCATTGACAGAATAATTTCTTATAAGTACAATAAAATACATATATGTATGTAAATACGGCGCTATATAATATACATATATACTCTTATCATTCATTCACTAGTGACACATACGATATGTAAATAAACATGATATTATATAAGTATGCATATATATTAATATCATATAAATAAAAATTCTTCAAGCAACCGTTATGTTGTTTATTTATTTGCATTTTTATGTACTACGCATTGTATCCTCAACAATTTCAAATTATCGAGTAAAACAAAATGGAAAAAATTCGTTTTAAAGAAATTTGTTAGAAAATTTGAAAAAATCAAGTAACACTTTCGTCAATTATAAAGTAACCCTACATTATTAAAAAAAGTTGTTAACAGAAATAAGAATATAATGTTGAAGTTTTAATTTTTATGTATTACTTTAAAAAAATTTTAACAGGTGTTCAAGTTACAGGTGTTTAAAAATAGGAAATTTTCAGTTTTTGACCCCTTACAGCTCCTAAACGGGGGGTGATACAAAAAAAATTTCTGAAATGACTCATACTTATTTTTAAAGATCTAACTTCTGTCAAAATTGCAAGTTTCCAACTTAAACCGTTTAGAAGATAGAAGGGTTGAAGGATTTTGCAAAATTTGAGTTTCACATAACGGTAAATTAAGACACCGTATGCCACAACTATATATTTATTGTATATATACTTTTAAAGCTAATAAAAGTAATAATCGTTTGGCGTTTTCAAAATGAAGATATACCTTATACAACTTGTGCTATAACAATTTAAATATAGAGCTTTTTTGAACCTTTGGGGAGCTGTAGCTCCGTAACGGGTGGGGCTACAAAAAAAGTTATTAAAAATAAAATTAATATTTTTGTGAGATCTATCAGTGGTTAAAATTTCATAGCTCTATTGCAAAAAAAATGTCGGGATCTAAAAGTTAGGTGTTCGAGAGCTACCCTAAGGCTTGGTCCAAACTCAACCAAAAAAAATAGGAAACCTACAAATTACTCCCAGAATATTTTGTGTAAATTTCAAGATTCTAGCTTTCTTAGTTTTTGAGTTAGCGTGCTGACGGACGGACGGACGGACGGACGTACGGACGGACGGACATGGCTCAAAAGTCTTAGAATTTTTTTCTGATCCGATCCATACCTTTGAAGGTATATCTAGCTCGCTTATTTCGAGGTGTTACAAACGGAGGAGTAATTTTATTATACCCGATCCTATCGTACGGGTATAAAAAAATGAACAAAAAAGCAGAATTTATTTTGTTTTGTGTCCGACTGCATCAACTCAAGAATACTCACGTGAACATTGTATAATATTATGTTATTTTGATTGAACCATCTTTTATAAAACTTTAGTTGTTTCAATTAATTAAGTTTCAAGATATGTAGGCTATCGCTAGATATGTAGTAGGATTAATTTCAGATGTCTAGATGTTTTATTAAGTATCAAGTTAAAAGGATATAAATTATGCTTATATAAAAAAAAAAGTTGTATAGTGGTCGTGACCCGAACCTACTACTCTAGGCCAACCGAATTTTACTGTAGTTTTTGCATGCAACATAACATCTTTTCACAAAAATGCAGATACCCAGTTCCAATAGACACTGAGTTATTTTCATATAAATAAAGAAGTTGTATATATCACGTACTCGAATGCATCTGTCGAACTTGCTGAATTTAAATAGCAAAAGTTAATAATTTTACCAAAACGAAATTGTAAAAACTACAGAAAGCTAGTTTTTTTTATATTTCAGTTATCGTGGGGACGGGTAGGCGTACATATGGCTTAATCAACTCTGAATTCGATTATGTGCAATATCTAGCCCGACTCCTAGAACACTTGAACACCTAGAAGGTGGCACAAATATAATGGCACATTTATTATACACTTGAACTATGTATGATTATACGGTATAATAATGATTCAAAGTTCAGTTGAAATATATATATATAGGTTCACACTATACATAAAAGTTTTCTAATTGGAAATAAAATTTGAAGAAAGCAGTATATAAAAATGAAAGTATATTATTCTATTAATAAAATTGATAAATTATTGTTCAGAACTTAAGATGTAAACATTTAAAAATAGGACTCTTTCAAACTTTGAGCTGTTTTTGTTTCATAACGAATGGTGCAATATTTTTTTATAACATTAGGTTTTTAGTCAGACCTTTCTATGGTTAAAATTTCATAGTTCCATCTTGAACTGTGTAGAAGTGTTGTATCTAATCTGACGGACGAACAAACAAAGTGCAACAAATAAACAAATTTTTTAAACAAATTTTTTAAAAAAATTTTTTGCAAAATGCATATACTATAAAGTGTGATTCTTTTATTTATTTCTTTGAAATAAAAGTTTTGAAAGCATAGTAAGATCAATTCGGCTAACATTAATAAAATTCCATTTAATCATACATTATAAGTATATAAGATTTATCTTGTAACATAAGCACCGGATAATATACTATAATTTAAATCAGATTTAATTTTCAGTTGACAGTTTTGTAAAGAATTTATCATTAACATTTTGCTAAAATAATTTTCTAATATTGTATTATTTTATAAATTTTATATAAAATAGTAAAATGCATCAGGGAATGCAAATATTCAAATCAGGAAAATAAAAATACTATTCAATTGAATTCTTCTAAAAATTGTTTTCCTGATCATTTCATCTGATCCTATTAGTATTTAGATATAAAAATTTCTCTAACTTTTCTACAATTTTTGAATTGAAACATTAATCAAAACCATTATTATATACAATTGATATTGAATCCCACATCAATAGCTGAGTATTTTTGTGCGTTAGATAAGCTTCTGTTATTTAATGTGAATTATTGTTGTTTGCCCAAACTAAAAGAATCTCTTCTACGTAATATACTAAAGCATACGATACAAAAGTGTATACTAAAGTGTATATTTTAACATGAATTATAGTATTCTGAATATCCCACACAGTTTTCTTATTTACCTTTACTTTTACTTTACTATTAAAATTAAAAAAAATTTTTTTTCTTCCACCTCCACCTGATTTTTTTTTTTATTTTCGATTAAACTTTATTTTAATTTTCTTTCTAAAAAATTATATTTCTTGGAAAAAATTTTGTCCAGATTTATTTCCATTAAAAAAATCCTTACAGGTTGTTTTTTCAAAAGTTTTTTTTTTTTTTCATTTTAAATAAATTTACCAAACTACTTTGGTATTTATTTATTTTAAATAAATTTGAAAAATTTATCTTAAGATTGTTTACTTATTAGTATAAACACATAAAGTAAATCATTTCGTTTTAATAAATAAACAAATTTTCTTAAATAAACTTAATAAAGTTTGATAACAAGAATAAAATTTAACTTAATTCAAAATTTTGAATCAAAGAAAAAGGATAAACAAAATGAACATTAACTATAAAAGTTGAATTAATAAATTAAAAAAGGAAAATCCATAAAACGTGATAATTTTCATACTTTCAGAAAAGAAAAAATTAAAATTTTTTTTTCTTTTTCTTCTTTATTAAAGTTTTTCGATTTTATTCAAGGTAAACTTCTGTTAGCATCATCATAATCTATCATATCTTCTACTTTTCTTTTTTAATCTTTAATAGAAAATTATTTACTAATAAAGTTTATTTATATATTATAATCTTTTTTATGTTTTTTTGTTTTTTTTTTTGTAATAAATCTATAAATATACTTGTTTTGTATTTTTATTATTAAAATATATATTGAAAAAAGGAGGCTTTTATAAATAAATGTTTGATTAAAGAAAAAATAGCTGAATTTACGTTTTTAAAAAAAAATCCATCATCATTATAGACAATTTGTTCATCAAGTGTCTAATTTACAACATCTGGGATGAATCAGGTAAAAACAAAAAAAAAAAAAAACATGGAAAAGAAAATAAAAATCGTAATGTTTAAAACTGATTATTTCTTCTATGCTCTTTCCTATTTATCCTTTTACAATATAATTAAGATGAAAAGCTAGATAAATAAGAGAGCTTTAAATTAATTTAAGTACAAAGTTAATTTTAAAATATTTTTAGTAAGCGGAAATGCCAAAAACATTTTCCATATAATTTCTTTTATTCTTTGAAGAAGTTTTAATTAGAATTGATTTAAAAATTTAAAGATTATGCTACTTTAGATTATGTTGTAAAGTGCTACTATTAGATAAGCTTAAAATAATCATTATATTGGTATTTTACTTTCTTAATGTATTCAGAAATTATCCTTGTGTCATATAATTGCTTATTATTTTAATAACTTTTTGCGTATGATCTCTTACTTTATTATACCTATTAATGATATCGTTTTTTTTTTTTTTCCCAATATAGAAGCAGCATTTTATATAATTTTTATAATGCCAGCACGGTACTCTTAGGTGCCGGTTCTCGCTTAAATTTTATTTATCGAGTTTAATTTATGCCATCCATTGATTTTAGTATACATACTTAATATAATGTCTAATGTTCTGATAATTTTTGTTACTTAATTGTTTGAATGCTGTAATTTGGTTATTTTAAATAAAATAAATTTAAAAAATACATTTATTAAAGAGATATGTTGAACGATATGTTTACGATATTTGATATTCGGATTCATCCAATTCTAAAAGTATTAGCGAATTTGGCGGATCGTGAATTTTTATCATAGCTTATATACACATAGATTTAACAATTTTTCTTACCTAAATAGAATTATGTTTAATTACTTAAAACTCTCGAAATATACTCGTATTATCAAAAACTCTATTCATAAACCCATTGATGCACATAATATCAAATCCTTCGTATTCAATTTATCAGCGAATTGTATTTTAATTTGAAATATTGCAAAAATATTTACAGTCCAATTTAAACCTTTAAAATCACAGTTTGGTTTAGCTTAACATGAGAAATAACTTTTCTTTTTAAATTTAAAAGAAAACTTATTAAAAATTATAGGTTAAAGTTCTTAAAAAAATTAGGAAGACTTAATGATATTCAAAATAAAAGGTCGTACGATTTTTATTCCAATTTAGTATTTTAGAGTCTTTTCTTTTAAATGTATTATTTTTCTTAACTTCTTATTTAACTTCCTTTTTGTTCAAATGTATTAATTTATATATTATTTAATTCTGACTAAACTCTCAGGCTCTTTCATTTATTTATTTATTTATATTAATATTACATACACAAATGTAATGCAATATTATTGAACCATCGGCTGCTAATGCCATTATAAATTTTTATATTATTATTAAATTATATACTAATATTATTTATTTTGTTTACATTATATTTGGTCGTAAGGGGGATATGTAAAGAAAAAAACACTTACGACCTGTGCAGGGATCGAACCCACACTCCTTCAGTTAATACGACAGACGCCTACTCACTAGGCTACCGAAGCCCCCAGGCTCTTTCAAAATTCTTGAAATTCGCTTTACAATGTAGCGTGCATATTTTTAGGCGTTCAAAATTATAAATGAATTGAATACAATTTTCTGGGCAAAAATTTGTCACCAAAATAAAAATAAAGGTTTATTTTTCAAGATTTTTTTTAGCAAGGGAATGACAGACAAATTACAAAAAAAAAAACGAATCTATCAAAATAAAATAAAAATTCTTCAAGATTGAATGAGCTTTTATTAAAAAAGTAAATAAAATTGCTTTTTTTCCTTTTTAAAACAAAAGCATTTTTCAAAATTTTTCATTTTTCATTAAAAATCAAAAGGATAACGAAGAAAATTTTTAAAAGGAAAAAGGTGTGAACATTCATATTGTTTTTGTTGAAAATTTTTTTTTTCTTTTTTTTTTTTTTTTGTTGAATATTTTGATTGATTAGATCCCAAACAAGGACTGAAATTATTATATTTCTTCTGATTTTTCATTATTGAAAACAGAATTCATTTATTCATCGCACCTTATAAATTTTTATTCCCGTTTTTGCTATTTTATTTTTATTTATTGATAAAAATATAATGAAATGTATCAGACCAATATGTTCTCATTTTTGCTTAAGGCAGAAATAAATTGATAAAAAAGATAAATATTAAATTCCATATTAAAGAACAATAACTGTCTGCTATTATATCGCTCCTATACAACTTTAAAAATAAAAATATTTTTTTTTTTGTTTTAAGATTTTCATATATATCTAAAAAAAAAAATTTGTTTTTAATTTTTTTTTGTTCAGATTGTTCCCGATTTTTTGTTCTTTTTATTAAAGCAATTGAAAAAAAAAAAATTGATTGAAAAAAATATTCTTATTAATAGATGAAATAATTCATATCCTTCAATATTAAATACAGGATATCCTGAAACAGATGTATTTTTGTTTTATACTTTCCTAAAAGAAAGAAATTTTTTAGTTGTATTTGTTTTTGATTAGATGAAAAATTTTAACAAAAAGAACATTCAAAAATGAAAATACTGATATTTTCAGGATATTTAGGCTTTTTCAGTCTTTGTTAAGCCTTGTTAAGATTTTAAGATAAGGATTTTTAAAATGATTGGAAGAAAACGGATTTTATATATAAATTAAAAAGAAAATTTTATAAAACAAATTTTATTATGTATTTTAAGAATATTTTTTTGTTGGTATTTCACAGAAAAATAAAAGTTATAAATAAAGATATTTTTAAAAATATTTTTTAATCTTTTCTTGAAAAGAAAATCTTACTGCAAGTGTCCTTGTTATTTTGACTTATCCACTAATCTTTTTGAGTTATTCTTAATAACATATTATTTAAGTTTTTCTCGTTGTATTGTCTGAATTGAAGATTGAGAATTGCCTATTAGTTAGTTTAAGGATCAAGGTTTATTTCAGTAAACTTAATTATTCCAAAATTGAAGAACTGAAATTTTTTTTTAATCATAATAAATTGTTTCTCTTAGCAGAAAAACTTTGAACTTTAATATTAGTGTTGACAATCATTTTTTGTTAAAAAATATAGGCTTAATCTGTAAATGTAAAAATTAATCACAAATGATTTTTATATGTATTCATCTAATAATTTAGTTTAAATTATTAGATGAATGTATATAACAAATCCGATTATTACTAGCAACAGAGCATGAGAAAAATAAGCTGAAGTGACATATCTTTATTTTACTAAAATATATAAATTTTTTTTTTTTATTAATATTAACTTTTAATAAAAGTATTGTTTCGTTATAAACGATGACTTAAGTTTAATTTTATTTAAACAGTATATTCTTTCTTTAAAGTCTTAGTAAAGTTTTTGTAAAAAATGTAACTGGAATGCAGCGTTATTTGACGGTCTACATTGCCTGTAGATATTATTTCAATAATTTTTAGCATGTTTCGAAAGGTTTTGGTAAGTTCTTATAAAATTAATTTTGTATGTACAAGAATTTTTCCTGTAGCCGATTAAAGAACCTAAAGTTTGAAAAATCCATATATATGTAGCTAATTCTACAGAGCTCTGAAGCAATCATGTCGCGACAAAAATATTGCGACAAAAATATCGCATTGAAAAAATGTTGTTGGGCAAAATGTATTGAACAAAATGTAGCGGACAAAATGTAGCGATATAATTTAAATTTAATTTGAAAATTATATTCTAAATATAATATTTTGGGAAAAAGAGAATGAATACCTTGATTTTGAATCCAACTCTAAAATCTTTCAAATATTCTTAAAAAAGCGTATGCTGATTTAAATCCAACTCTTAATTCCCTCCATGCTACATTTTTGAATCCATTTTTGTTTGCAACATTTTTGCCGCTACATTTTCAGCTATTACCGCATACTTCTTTTAGTCGTACTTATATTATATTCTAGTCAGTCCTGTATCTATTAAACGCAATTTAACGTATATTACAATCTATAAGTGTCAAACGCGATTTTTTTATGTAATATGATTTTTTTACAATATTTTTCATTATTTTAACGTTTTGTTTTGGAAATGTATGAAAATTATTTGTAATTACTTTGCTTTTTGTTTTATAACAGATTTGGTTAGTTTGGTATTTTTATTTTTGTATTGATTCAAATCAGTTTATTTTCATCTAAATTTCGAAATATAACAGTTTCGGCATTTCTTCTTTTACAAATAACATATCTTATTATCGTCTTTTTATACCCGTATGAACTATGTTCAAGGGTATAATAAATTTGCCATTACGTTTGTGACACCTTAAAGGAGTCGAGCTAGATATAGTGTCAAAGGTATGGATCGGCTCAGAATCTAATTCTGAGTCGATTAAGCCATGTACGTCCGTCCGTCCGTCCGTCCGCACGATAACTCAAAAAATAAAGGAGCTAGGGGGCTGAAATTTTTTTTACGTCACTTTTGCAAAATTGTTAGTTTTGCTATTTAAATCCAACATTTTCGGTCGGCGGGTTCGAGTAGCTGCCATACAACTTCTATCTTTATATAGAAATAACTCAGTATCTATTCAAGCTAGGTTTCTGAAATTTTGCAAATGATGATCAAATTTTATGGCAACAACTTCTGTAAAATTTAGTTGTGCTGGTGCAGCGGGTTCGGGTAGCTGCCATACAACTTCTCCGTTTAAATGAGAATAACTCAGTGTTTATTGAAGCTAGGAATCTGAAATTTAGTAAAGAGGTGTCGAGTTACATGCCAACAACTTTTGTAAAATTTGGTTGGTCTAGAGCAGGCGGTTCAGACTTCTTGCACCTCTTGGAACCTAATGAAGCTAGGCGTCTGAAATTTTGCAAATGATGATCAAGTTTTATGGCAACAACTTTTGTAAAATTTGGTTGTGGTGGTGCGGCGGGTTCGGGTAGCTGCCATACAACTTATCCGGTTAAATGAGAATAACTCAGTGTTTATTGAAGCTAGGAATCTGAAATTTAGTAAAGAAGTGTCGAGTTATATGCCAACAACTTTTGTAAAATTTGTTTGGCCTAGAACAGCCGGTTCAGGCTTCTTGCACCTCTTGGAAGTTAATAAAGCTAGGCGTCTGAAATCTTGCAAATAATGATCAAGTTTTATGGCAACAACTTCTACAAAATTTGGTTGTGCTGGTGCGACGGGTTCGGGTAGCTGCCATACAAAATCTCTTTTTAAATGAAAAGAACTCAGTGTCCGTCCGCAAGATAACTCAAAAAATAGAGGAGCTAGGAGGCTGAAAATTTTTTTACGTCACTTTTGTAAAATTGTTAGTTTTGCTATTTAACTCCAGCATTTTCGGCCGCCGGGTTCGAGTAGCTGCCATACAACTTCTTTCTTTAAATAGAAATAACCCAGTGTCTGTTCAATCTAGGTATCTGAAATTTTGCGAATGATGATCAAGTTTTATGGCAACAACTTCTGCAAAATTTGGTTGTGGTGGTGTGACGGGTTCGGGTATCTGCCATACAAAATCTCTTTTTAAATGAAAGAACTCAGTGTCCGTCCGCACTATAACTCAAAAAATAGAGGAGCTAGGAGGCTGAACATTTTTTTACGTTACTTTTGTAAAATTGTTAGTTTTGCTATTTAACACCAGCATTTTCGGCCGCCGGGTTCGAGTAGCTGCCATACAACTTCTTTCTTTAAATAGAAATAACCCAGTGTCTGTTCAATCTAGGTATCTGAAATTTTGCGAATGATGATCAAGTTTTATGGCAACAACTTCTGCAAAATTTGGTTGTGGTGGTGCGACGGGTTCGGGTAGCTGCCATACAACTTCTCTTTTTAAATGAAAATAACTCAGTGTCCGTCCGCACGATAACTCAAAAAATAAAGGAGTTAGGAGGCTGCAATTTTTTTTACGTCACTTTTACAAAATTGTTAGTTTTGCTATTTAACTCCAGCATTTTCGGCCGCCGGGTTCGAGTAGCTGCCATACAACTTCTTTCTTTAAATAGAAATAACCCAGTGTCTATTCAATCTAGGTATCTGAAATTTTGCAAATGATGATCGAGTTTTATGGCAACAACTTCTGTAAAATTTTGTTGTGATGATATGACAGGTTCGGATAGTTGCCATACAACTTCTCTTTTTAAATGAAAATAACTCAGTGTCTATTGAAGCTAGCTATCTAAAATTTAGTGAAAAAGTGTCGAGTTGCATGCCAAAAACTTTTGTAAAATTTGATTGGTCTAAAGCAGCCGGTTTAGGCTTCTTGCATTTCTTGGAACTTAATGAAGTTAGGCGCAATAGATTCGGGTAGCTATCATACAACTCCACAATTTACATAAATATATCTCTGTAGTTCGGTACTAAAACTCTGAATGTTTTTAAAAGATGATCAAGTTTTATAGAAACAGGATATATTACGTTCATACGGGTATCCCAGAGTTGACACAGTCTACTCTACTGCACTCTTCCTCGTTTTTTTTTAAATTTATTTTATAATTTTTTAGACATTGATGTTATAATCATCTAATAAATAAAAATTGGTTTAAGTAATATTTTGTAAATTGCATAATAACTTTCAATTTTAAATTATTTTTGTAAAATAAAAATTTTAAATTTAAAATTAACTTCAAACTGTTATACCTAAATAAATACAATTTTTTAGTTATTATTTAACAAATTTAATTTTCCGTGCAATTAAAATTCAATGTTTTTGTTGTTTTTTTTTTTTGTTTTTTTAATAACTATTAAATTTTATGATTTGTTCACAACAAAATTTTAAAATTCTAATAATAAAGACAATAAACAAAAGAATAAAGAAAAACATGCTTAAAAACTTCCATATCATTGAATTTGAAAGTTAAAAAATGGTCCTTGACAAGGAATTTTCACCACTAAAATATTATTATATTAAAATTCCATTTAATAAAAAGAAATGTATAAAAATTTTCACAAAATTTTTCCGTTTTATTCTTAAAATTGAAAAATTTATAATATAGGGTGTTGGTATATATAAAGAGTGCTTCATTGCCTTTGAATTTAAATATAAATTTTCTTTTGATAAGTCATGCGTATTTATATTTCCTTTAAATAATTTATAAAATTATTTAGATCGCTATTTATATATTGTTTTATAAATTCACGAAATTAAATTATTAATTATGTATAATTTTCAGTAATTTTAAGTAATTTAAAAAAAAAAAAACAAAAAAGAAAAAAGTTTTCCTTAAAACAAATACTTACAATTAATTTTTATTGTTGTATTTTTAGCAAATTATGATAATTATTTAAAGTAAAATTTTATAAATTCTTTTTTTCAAACTTTATTATTGTTGGTGGTTTAGAACAAGAATTAGAACCGGTATATTCTAAAGGTTTCAGTTAAAAATTTTATAATATTTTTTTACAGTAGCACGAACGTAGTTCTCAGGCTACACAATAAATTCCCATAACATTTGTGGCACTTTAAAACAGACAAATTAGATATGGAAAAGTATATATATAACCGTTTACTCAGAATCAAATTCCGAGTCGATTAACCAGAATAACTTCTATTTTTATATGAAAATAACTCAGTCAATATTGAACCTGTAATAGGTATCTGAAATTTTGTGAACAGAAGTCAATTTGCATGATAATGACTTCTGTAAAACATTATTATTATATTATATTTGTGTGATTATCCTATAGATGTGAAACTGTACTCTACATTTTTTCTTGTTTTTACTAAATTTTTAAACTTTTCAAATAAACGTAGTACAATAAATAGTAGGTAGTATAAATATAGAAATTATACTACCTAGATTATAAATTCATGATCAAAATTGGAATTATTGATGTTTCATTCATACTTTTTTATATTCATAATGGTGTTTTATTAATTTTTGCTATGAATTACATAATTAATTATATTTAAAAGTAAATCATTAATTCTTAAATACAAAAATATTATGCTTTTAGAGAATCGAATAAGTATTAAAACTATTTTATATAATATTGTAATTAAAAATAATTTTATAATGTTTTTTAATTTTTCCCCTTAAAATATCTTTCTTCCACAGATCCTTAACGCTTTTTAGAGCTGGGAATTAACAAGTGTTTAATTTTTTTTTAAACAATAATTCTTTATAATTTTTCTAATCAGAATTGTTTATCTTGGAATAAAAAATTATTATTATTTTGAATTATCTAGATAATTTTGTTCGACTCTGTAACATAATATAATATTATTTTTATTATTGCGGCCTGAAAGTGAAAAATTTAATTAAAATTAAAATTAATTTTAATAAAAAAAAAAAAGTAAATCTTAAAGAATTGAACTTAAAATATTAATGTTGACAATCAATAATGGGGAATACATATGATTAATTGAAATATCAATTAATGTAAATTAACAATTTTTACTTATACCTTATATCTCACAGATAACCAAATATTTTTATTTTATTGACAATTTAAAAAGAAAATCTTAAAAGTAAGTATAATATAAACAAAAATTATTTGTATTTCTTATAACTCAAAAAAAAAAATTATAAACAAATGGACTTGTATAGATTCTATTTTAAGCAATTGTACATTTGATAAGGTTTAGTATTGCCATGTATTATTGTAATTGCGATAAAAATAATAGTATATCTAGCATTTTCCTGTTTCCGTTATCCATCCCAAATTTCATAGCATATCTTCCCTTTTGTTCCAACATAATAAACCACTAGTGCAGACAACTTTACAAACCCAGCAGTGGAAAAATTAGCGAACACAAATTGACGTCACACTTTCAAACAATTATTATTCAAAATAAAAAAAAGTCCTGATTTACTTTTAGAATATTGTCATACCTATGACTTTATAAACAAACTCTTTATAAACAAATAAGGTTGATAATTCCTTTTTTTTAATTTTTAATACAATATTCATTTCATTTCCAAAAAAAAAAATTTATAATTTTATAACTTTAGGCAATAGAATTAACCAAAGTTTTTCTTTTTTTTTACATCCTGTATAATAAAAAAAGCAAACAAAGACTTTGAAAATGGATAAAAAACGTCTTTACAATAATACTTAAAAAATAGTATGTATGTATGTATATAGTTAAATATCACGTTTTTAATATAACAACAGTCATTAACTATCGTTATAAAAATATTTTATATATTATTATGACATAAGTATGATCCTTTAAGCGTAGGTTAATATTAGCCCAAATACAAATATACAAAATAAAGAATAAATAAGAAAAGGAATTTTTTTGAATCAATGTATTTCAGTGCTGAAAAGGTTATTATTTTTCATCCACCAATTAATCAATATTTATTTTTTTTTTATAAAAAAATACTTATATAGAGAATTGATCCTTTTTTTGAAAATGAATTGAAATTTTTCCTTAAAATATTCTATAAAAGAAACATAACAACATGTAATGTAAAATATAAAAGAAAATAAATGGTACAGGATTAATAAGGTATATCAAAATATAATCCTTGTATATGTGATTGGTATTAAAGTCTTCTCAACAACAGTAGAAAATTTTTAACTATTATTTCGTTATTGTCGTGTTTTTATGTATAAGTTATGTGTGTGTAGGTACTATAATATAATATATACATAATAATATTGTAAGCCTCATGTTATAATATTATATTACTGTTGCCATTCAAAAAGTAAAACTGGGTGTATTAGCTTATGTCTTTTTCTAATAATTCTTATGTTTTCCTTTTTTGTTTTTGGTCTTTTTAAAACTTGGAAAATCAGTGCTAAAGAAAAAACCAAAAAACTAAAAACAGTTAAAATGAGACGGATAAATAGAAAATAAAATTTTTATTGTTCTGTGCTCTTTATTTATGTCTATTTATATGATGGATTTTAAAGGGATCTATTATAATTGCCCATAATATTAACCACAAAAACTTTCAAAATTTATTCTTTAAATACAAAAAAAAAAAAAATTGTAGAAGAAATTGTAAATGTTGTACCATTATTCTGATTGTAATAATGGGAAAGATTTAAAAATTGTACTTTCTTTGACTTTTAAAGATTCTTTTATTAGAAGCTATAAATACTATGAGGTTGTAATGGGTTTAACAAAAAAAAAAAAAAATATTTGCCGTCCGTGTCTGAGTTCGCGTACGCAAAAACTTGTTATCAGTATAACTCATGTAATTTTTATCCGATTAGAATGAAATTTGGTATAGAGGTTAATGTTGTGATTAGGACCTCTGCAAAAAACGGAACCAGATTTCACCCTTCGCCCTCCTAAGATAGATGAGGAGCATTCCTAAACCAAGTTATTGTCCCTCCACGGGACATTTTTTTTTTGTTTTTGCAAGAAAACAATATCTTGTATTAAATCTCTATTATTTTGAAAATAGTTTATATATTTTGTAAAACGATGATTCCTTGCAAATTAATGTAACAATATTTTGATGAAATTTTATGCAAAGGGGTGTTTTACGCAAAAAGACTATTTGAAATAAAAAGGCTGTTAAATGTAGTACAAGTTTTCGACTACCCATAGGTAATAGGTGTGTTTTAATGTGTTTGTAAATAGAAAACAGTAGAGGTATTGGAGCATCAACTAGTGTCCTTAATTAGATTTAAATAACATTTTCTTCTTTGTATTTTTTACGTGAACAGATATATAAAAGTGACTGTTTTAATATTTTTTGTGATGATTAGGATTAAATAAATTTGCTAAAAATTTTGACTTAAATTCAATTCAACATTTGATCGTCTTTTTTGGATATTTCCTAAACTTTCTGATAGAATTTTCAAAGAAAGAACAATCATAAATTTGTGTTAACTTTTTTAATTTTATTAAAAGGTTAGCTTCAAGAATTCAATCGTTGCCAGTGAGCAAACGTAGAAAATAATCTGTAAAAATAATATCATTATGGTTAAAAAATACTAAAATTATGGTTAAAAAATACTAAAATTATGGATATCACCAAAATAAGTAATAAATGGTCATATAAATAATATTATATCTTTTCCTTTAAAAAAAAAAAAAAAAAAAAAATCCTATAAAAAATGCGTATGGCATTTAAAATTTAATAAATACTAAAAAAAGATTTGATGAGAAGAAATAAAAAAGAGAAAAGAAAATTTCTAAAATTTATTGTACATTTGTAGATATTATATTTGATAATATAATATTATATTATATGTAAGTATTAATGTATATAACTATAAGTAGTTTTACTATATAGTTATTTAAGACGATTATCAAAAATTAATGATTAAAATTTTATTTTTTATTTCGCAAATGTCCTTGACTTTTAAACGATCCTATCGTCATATTTATTGTTTTTCAATAAATTTTATTGCATGTAAAACAAACAATTAGAAGGTTTGTATTCTAAGAAAACAATTATGGAAATTTTGTATATAAAATTTTATATAATCATTAATATTTACAAAACTTTTTCAAAATTTTCTTCAAATTTTTTGCTGTGTATTTATCTTCTTTTTATTTTTCCTAGTATATTTTCAACTTTTAGACATAAAAGTACGTATGTTAAAACTAGAAAAAGAAAATCAAATAAAAAACTTTGTTTCTTTACTTCATTTCCTATACATTTACCTTTCAACTGAAATATAGGTATAGTTTAAAACTTAAATTCAATTATTTGGAAGCCCATCAAATAAATGAGAAGTAGAAAAGTAATTCAGTTGAAAGAAATATTATTATTGTTAAGAAAATGCCAAAATATTATATTTAACTTTAAGATAAAATAAACTTTGTCAAGTACCACTTAACATAATATGTATTTATCATTTTTACTGTATATATGTACATTTGTATATAATATACAATATTCCAAAAGAAAAATAAAAATAAAATACAAAAAAAAAATTAAAATAAAAATGAGAAAAAAAAAAATTGCAAATAGAAACAAATGTACCTAAAAATACAAACATTTTTTTTTTTGATTGCTTTGATTCTTTTTATACAAAGGGATGTTTAAAAATAATTTGAAAGGAAATCTTTAAAAATTAATAGTTAAACTTAAAGTTATACTTTATTTTTATGCTTTAAATGTGATATTAACATGTAAACTGAGGGCTTGGTTGGCCCAGTGAATATGAGTGTATAAAATACTCTCTAAACGGGGAAGAGTGTGGATTTGAATTCCACATACGAATAACAATAAGAATAACACCCCTCTACTACATTTAGAGTCACATATGGAAAGGAAAGGC
Organism: Poecilobothrus nobilitatus; assembly: GCA_947095535.1. Taxonomy (NCBI): domain Eukaryota; kingdom Metazoa; phylum Arthropoda; class Insecta; order Diptera; family Dolichopodidae; genus Poecilobothrus; species Poecilobothrus nobilitatus. The sequence continues at coordinate 220,757,033 of OX352774.1, read as the reverse complement.
TTTGCAAGGGAATAAACCAAAACAAGAAAACAAATCTAAAAACCTTTAAATAATGCCATCAATTTATTGTTTTTTTTTTTTATTCATGTCAAAGCTTTGTCCTCTTTCAATATTGACTATTTGAATATGAAGTTGTATTTTCGGGGATCAAAATGGAATTTTGGTGATTAATTATTATTGAAAAAGTTTAAATGTTCACACTTTTTAAATGATCTAGAGATCACAGCACCCTCAACCAAAAAAATAAAATTAAATAATTTGATTTTGAAAAGAAAAATATGATTTTCGAATATGACAGTTAACCACATGCAATTGATTTCACGAACAATTGATTTTCATTGATTTTTCGAACACGATAGTTAACCACATGCAATTGATTTTCGAACATGACAATTAACAAACATGCGAAATTGATTTTTGAACACACACGACAGTTAACCATCATGATATTGATTTTCGAACATAACAGTGTTAATAATTATTACATTCAAAATGGTTTTCAAGATAAAAAAAATCATTGAAATTATGTGTACATTCCTTAAATTTCCATTATTACATCTTAGCTATCAGGCAGACCGTTTCCATTTATTTTAAAATCTAAAGTAAAAGTTGATCGCCTTCAACAGCTTTTTTTTTAACTAAAAATGAGTTCATAATTCTTTTAAGATTGACATTTGATTCATCTATATAATATATAATAAGATTTTTCTCCAAATCTTGAAACAAAATAATAATTAAACGTTATCTACCATAATTTGTTAGAAAAACTTTTATTAAATCTATTGAGCTTTAAAGAATTGATTTGAAAATAAAATGACTTTTTTTTAAGTATTATAATTTCTTCTTTTTGCTTCTAAAATTTTTCAAAAAGCCATCGTAATAACATTTTAATATCCTTAGGTTTTATTTTCACTTTAATTTAAACATGAAAGTTTCCTGTTTAACACTAAAATACAAATGTAGCAATTTATTTAATATGGTATCTAATAGTTATACTATAGCAAATACTCGAATCTCTTAATGTGTTAACTATAATATAAGTGGTTCATCAAATATTTGAACTTGCGTACCTATAGATATTGTGTTAACTAAAAGAAATTCAAATTGATGTAATATTTTTTTTACTAAAAAATTTTTTCTATTGAACTAGGAAAAAATCGATTAGGTTACCTGTTCTTGCTTTTAGATACATATTTATATTGTCATCTATGTAATAAAAAGAAACAATACTATAAGGATAATAGTTTCTTTTGTGTTTGATTTGTTGTGTTGTATTGTTATTATTAGGTTTTATTAACCTATAAGAATTATTTATTATAAGGTTTATTAACATTTAAGGTTTTTTTTTCTCAAAAAAATAATAACTCGACTATGGGTATAAGCCAACTAGAACAAAAATTATCGCTTATCAATATTTCTCTAAGTTTTGGTTTATAATAATATCTGGCTAATTTCGTAGTGACTAGCTGACCTTCCCATCGAAAGGTATCGGATTTAAAATGTAGTCAGGGATCTCGGTAACCTAATGGGTAAGAGCGTATAACACGCTGTAAACACAGAGGGAGTGTGGGTTCGAATCCCACACACATCGTAAGAGTTATTCCCCCTTACAAAGGCTGCGTAATTTCCTGTCCACATTTATAGCAGAGAAATGCATAAAAAAAAAAAAAATATAGTCATATCATATCAATAATTTATATAGTAAAATTTAATATCATAATATAAAATTAATAAAATATAAATACTTCTTGTTTATGATAATAGATGTCGTACAAAATATCTAACATATAATTTGTGTTTCATAATCTTCTATAATAGCTACGCCTACTAATAGTAATCAACGGCTAAGTAAAATGAGAAAATGATTAAAATTGGAAATTGGAAACTAACGGTTAGTTAAATAAGAATAATAAGATATTTAATGGACACAGGACGCCAGATGCTGCTTATAAAAGATAAAATGAAAAAAGAGTATTAATATTGTTCAATTGTTTTAGAATATTCATCTAAAATTTTTGTGTAATACCTACGAATAATTTAATTTAATTTTTATTTTTATGGAAAAACATTTCATTCTTGTATCTTATGACATTGTTTAGAGTTTGTCTGCAAAATTTTAGATTCTTACAAGCTTTTAAAATTCGATTATTAAGTATTAGGTAATGCAAAATAAAGAGTTTATCAAAGATTGTTTCCTATAGTTTCTTATCTGATGGTATTTCCTTTTTTGAAGTTCATTATCTTTGCATTATTTTCTTTATTCAGCTATACAGAATTATAATATCGTTTCGGGTTTCTTAATACAGGTTATAAGTTGTAAAATAGGGCAAGGATTTCCATACAAATAAAATTTCAACTGATATTCTTTTCTGTATTCTTTTTTTCCGTAATTTCATTTTAAACATGTCATACATTTTAAGCTGTTGATGGTACATCTGATTAAATTATTTTTGACTAGTTCGAAAATTGATTTTCTTGAAAAGAATTGGATATGTTGAATGATGAATCATTTCGGATTTTTATCAAATTAAAATTCAGTTGAAGTGTTACGGGTAATACAGAAAATATAAACAAAATGCGTGAAATTTAATATCGTTGACACGAATGAAATATGGTAATTTAAAAAAAAAAATAAATAAATTATAACTGTTTCGGTTGAGTTAAGATAGTTGGATGTTAGTTATATAAAATTCAAAAACAAACAAAATTTTTAAAAGTTTACTGTGAGTTAAATTTTATTTACAGTTTTTTGTTAATTTTATAAATCGTTAATATTTTTATATATATTTGTTTCGAATTTATTTCCACTAAAACTTTATCATGTAAAAACTTTGTTTATACAGGGTATCCCATATGACAAGTTTTATATAGAGCAGGAGTTCATAAATCATGTTGAAACAACGAAAATATTCAGGTATTCAAGTTTTTCGTATATGTCACTTTCAATACTGTGATTTTGAACTCTTTTTTTTTGTTTTGTTTATTTTAATAATAACAAAAATATTTTAGGTCTCTGCACTTCGGCATTCGAACATTTTACAATCTTAAGTTTAAAAGGAAATTTTTCTTTTATTTACATTTTAAATCAATACTTAGTCCTTTATCAGAATTCTGAAAACATTTTATATAAAATTCATTGTGTAAAAAAATATTATAGAGAAAAATCACTACAAACAAATAATGTATTAAAACATTTTCCCTTCCTAACGTTTAATATTGTTTAAAAAAACAAAAAAAAAAAAAAAATTACCATATTATGAACGAAAATATAATATGATTGAATAAATTTTTTGGCCCCAAAAAACTTAAAAATCAAATGATTTATGTTCTTTAATAGAATTTATTTGTTTAAGAATTAATTTATTTATTTATACACAAACACATTTAAACGTAAATATCCTAACGACTTATATGTGTACATATGTATATGTATATTTCTGTTTTTCTTTTTACCATTAAATAATCGGATTCGCTTAATATATGAGTATATTGACATTTCAAGGACATTTGGTCAGTATATTGAATGAAAATGACATTTTTATGAGCTACTTATTGGTATTAAAGGATCTTATATAGAATACAATAGAATCATTATTTGTTTTTTATATATGTATGTAGGTTTAAAATATTTACGAATGCATGCGTTTGAAAGATAGAAGTAAATAAAATAATATGAAATAGTGTAAAAAGAATAATAATATATAAACGAAAAGAGAAAATAAATAAATATATAAATAGAAAAATAAGGAAAATAAGAATTCGTTTTTTTTTTTTTTTTGAAAAGAAAAAAAATTTACAGTTAAAAATTTGTTGTTCTATTGTTTTATTTTTTTTATGGAATGGCGACGCTATTATATTGGGTAATTTTATAAAGACATAAAAAAATCTAAAGAAATCAGAATAAATAATTGAAATATACTATTATATATATATAATAGAGACAACAAAAGCGTAAATGGTAAAAAACGATTTCGAAAGATTTCTTCAATTTTTATTTTCTGATAAATATTTTTTTGAAATAAAATTATATTCTACAGATTGTATTTTATTGTATACATTAGAATATATGCAAATTATGTATTATTTATTAATATATTATTATATAATGTACGATATTGACTTTTTTCATATAATATTTCACTCACAAAACATAACAAACAAACAATTATTTAAAAAAACCAATTTTAAGATTTATATCAGTAAAAAAAAAAAATTCAAAAAGAATCAATGCAATGTTGGCATTTTCCGCGTAAATTAGTCGTTTTTATGTTGTTTTACGTATTTTGCGTAAAGAAGTTTAAATTATTACATAAACAACGGCAAATGGTGTAAATATATCTGTAAAGAACTGTAAACAGATCAAAGAAACTGTAAAGAACTGAAAAGAAAATTTGATATATAATCCTGTTAAAATAATGTACAGTTAAATAATATTTAATTTTTAAATTTTTTCGTTTTGATTTTTCGTTGTCAAGTTAAAAGTTTTGTGATTTAAATCATTTTTATTAAACACCTATTAACAAAAAAAAATGGGGCTTAATGGTAGTGTTAGTGGGATACGAATCAAAAATAGCTATGAGGAAAATCGGTAATTTAATAACCCATTTTCTTTTACTTCTACCATTAATTTTAATTATTGGATTTGACACCTCACTTTTAAAAGAATTTTATTGATGTTAGTTTAAATATTTATATTGTAAACACCAAGAGAGTGTGGGAATAATGCCCCTAACAAGATTTACAGCCACACCTGAAAAAGAAAGACTGTGTGATTTCCTTTTCACATTCATGTGGCAGCCGAATAACCAAAAAAAAATATATATTTAGATAATTTTGGACTTAAAAAAACAGATAATAAAGCAAATCTATAAGTTCTTTACCTTGTTTACATTGCTTACACATTTATAGCTAAAAGAAGGCCTCCTAAAAAGTTCACCTAAGTCATACGAAAAAAAACTCTGTGTTAAAAACTTAACAACTAATACTTTTCCATACACTCAATTCAAAAAGAAGAAAAACCAATACTTTAATAAGAAAATGATATGAAATTCAATACGTCATTTATATTTATTTTTTAATTTAACCATTTCGTGAGCCTATAATAAGGTTTCGCTTAAAATGTAATATTTATTTTTTTCATTTGAAAGCTTTTGGATGGTCCTAATTTAATTTTTAACAGTTTTTTTTTATGTTTGTGACAAGAGTTATGTTTGGTGGGAATAATATACTGCCCATGGCCCGTTAAAAATAAAAAAAAAATGTCTTCTTCTTCATTAGCTTCGCTCTCATTAAGCTCAATATCTTGTTCAGAGATCAAATTGTTGTTACATTCTTTCAATTCAAAAATAAATTCTTCTAATTCTTTTCTAATCAGGTTTACCATCAGACTTCTCTTCATCAGATGATAATGAAAACACCATATCCAAAACCCTTTCAGCATGTTTTGGATTATGTAAATTAAAATTAGAAATATCCATTTGTGTCTAGATTAAAAAAAAAAAGAATCATAAATGAGTAATGGGAAATATAATTCCCACTGACCGTCACTGGTCGTTGTGGGCTGTGGGAAAAATACTTCTTACTTACATAAATTCATTTTACGTAATATCCAAAGTAAATATTTTATTTTTTATATATTAAAAACATAAAATAATACAAAATACATACTTACTTTTTATATCAATTTTTAAAAATATATTTGTACAAACAAAAATTAATCACAAAAACTTGGTTTCTTAACTAAAAATTAATAAAATATACACTTCAGAGGTGTTGCCATTTATTTTATTATATTGTGTCACTTAGATTATATTTTCAAAGATGGATCTGAAAACAATAAATTATTTATAAGGATAAAATTTTAGTTTTTAGATTATTTTTAACTAGGTGGGAAAATGTATACTAACCACAGCTCACGAAAGGGAACATTAATTATTAAATATATTATGTATGTATATATATTTCATTCTGTGAAAACCAGATTTTTTTCCCATACCTACAGATTTTTTTCAAATTAATTGTTTCTTTAGAATCCTTTAAAAAAAATTTCATCTTAGATCTGAATAAACAAAAAAAAAAAATATATAAATATTTTTTCTGAATATTCTGCCAAATTTTTTTTTGGGTTATTTTTTTTATATTTTTTATATTTGATCTGTTATACAATTAGTTGACAAAAATATTCATCTAAACTAAAAATAATATCCAGGGACAAAAATCATAGATATAAATAAAATTTTTCATATCAAATTCAAAAATTTCATTAAATTTTTATTTTCCATAGAAGTTATACTAACAATGAATATTAGTTTCAGAAAAATTCTAGTACGTATTAATATCTAAGAATAACAATCTTAATTGAGTTTAATAACCACAAAATAAAATATTTCCAAATAAAAAAAAAAAAACATCGTACTAATAATTGAATAACAATTAGTTCTACATTCAGCGTTTTATTATTTAGAAAATGTCAACAGAATTAATTAGTTAATTAAATTTTAATAATAAAAGGATTAAACATGATAATAATTAAAATATTAATTTGTTGTAATAAAACAATATTTTCTTATAATTAATTGTCTATCTATAACATCGCAATGTGTCTAAGTATGTGTCTATGTAATATCTAATTATGATTTTGAACATTTTTTTTCTTAATTGCATAATAATATAAGAATTATATCTATTGTTATGAAATTTATTTCATATATTTTTTGAATACATTTGTAATTTTAAAAATCGAAAAAAAAAGGATATACAGAATGAAAGAAAAATTAAAAAGGAAAATAATTTATAAAATTAAATCAAAAAATGAACAAAAAAAAAATCATAATTTAAATTATATCTATATATTTATAATTTATCATTTATAATATTCAGTGTGATTCATCAATGATTGCCTTCACATATTCCAACCTTTTGGGAATAATGTGGAGATAAAAGTTTTGTATTAACGCTAGACTGTGGGCAAAATAGATTTACAGCTGTGCACCCTTAAAGTGAATTTGGTGCAATTTTTTTTTTGTTTAATTAAAATACCCATAACTCATGTTACGAACAAGATTTAGCGCATTCAAAAAAAATATGTTTCTAAAAACATGAGACAAAAGATTTTCTAAATGTATACATTTAAATTTCTATCTTTTTAGCACATTTCCAAAAAAAATTTTGAAAAAATGTGCTTATTAGTTTCACTCTGTCCGTCCGTCCGTCCGTCTGTTTACAAAACTTCTACACCGTTAAAGATAGAGAAAAAAAATTTTAACCATGGGGAGGTCTCATAAAAAAAATAATTTTGGGGAACAACTTCTTCATGTAGCCCCTTCCATTACGGAGCTACACCCCCTCAAACTTTGAAAAAGCCCTATTTTTAAATGCATATATCTTATGTTCTGCTTAAGATTTTTTTCAATCTGAAAACGCCATTCGACAGGTATTTTAACTTTGTAAATTAATATCAAAATTATACAATTTTTTTAAATTTAGTATTTAAATTTACCGTTATGTGAAAACCAAATTTTGCATGATTTTTCTACTTTCATAACTCCGGCACGCTTCTAGATAAAGGCTTAAAATTTTGAGACAAGAAAGAACTTTTAGAATTAGTATAAGTTTGCTCAGAAATTTTTTTTGGACCAACCCCTGTTTATGAGCTATTAGGGCTTAAAAATTGAAAATTTGCTATTTTTAAACACCTGTACCTTAGGAACCTGTATACATTTTACTTCTGCAAGATATAAAAATTAAAGCTACAGTAATATATTTTTACTTGTGTTAAAGGTTTATTTTAGTTGTAGAGGGTTCCAAAGTTGCAGCTCTTCAAAATTTCGAAAAAGCCCCATTTTCAAATGTATATATCTCAGGCTCTGAGTAATAGTTTTGCAATCTAAAACTGCCAGAAGATCTAGAAAATTTTATTATCTATATAAAACCGTATCAAAATTATGCAATATTTTGTAATTTACTATTTAAATTTACCGTTATCTGAAAACCACATTTTGCATGAAATTTCTTTTTTCATAACTCCGGCACGCCTTTAGATAGGAACCTGAAATTTTGAGACAAGAAAAAACTTTTAGAATTAGTGTAAGTTTCCTCAGAAAAGTTTTTGGTAGCGCCCCCTTTTTAAGAGTTATTACGCTTCAAAAATTGTAAATTTGCTATTTTTAGAAACCTGTAACTTAGGCACCTGTAAAAATTTTTCTTCGGCAAGACATGAAAATTAAAGGTACAATAATATATTTTTACGTGTGTTAACAGTTTTTCTTAGTTATATAGGGTTTCAGCCCCTCAAAATTCCAGAAAAGTCCTATTTTCACATTTTTTCTTATATTACATGAAATTTTCAAATTTTTGTGCAAGTCACACTTCTAAACAGTTTTTATTGAGTTTTGGAAATGTGCGCTTTTAAAAACCGTTGGTTTACATTCTATCTTGTTTAATTTTTGCACTAAAACATTTTGAAGTTAAGCATTTTAAATTTTGTTTATTTTAGATAGAAATAAATATTATTTTGTTGGTGACTTAAAATATAAAAATTTTTTTAGGCTTTAAATACTTCAAATAAAGCGTGTTGTCTTAATCTTTAATTTAGTATAGGTACCATACATTTTTTACTTTCTTAAATTATATTTTTTTCATTGTTTGGAATTTTGTAACTTTTTTTTTTTTTTTTATGAATTTTGACAACATCGACCATCCATCCCTTCATTAAGACATAAGACATAAAAATTGAACACAATCTGGCCAATTGCTTTCAAATTTTGTGCATATCTTTAACTGCATAGTGTTGATTATGCTAACAGATTTAATGTACGTTTCGGGAAGACATTTTAACAACAAAAATTTTTGGTAAGCGATTTATGTGAAATTTTGCACAAGGCTTTTGCAAATTATTTTGTTAATGGCTTTTAACCAGTTGCGGCATAAGAGCTTTTTATAGATTTAACTCTTTTTTTCTCATAATTCTAAATGATTAATTCGATTGACTTAAAGCTTTTTAAATGTTTTTCTTCTTGACAAACAAAGTAAGGTACTACAATGAAAATATTGTAGCTACAACCTTTTTTTTTATGTATTAGATATATATCTAATAAAAAAAAAAAAAATATATTTAAAGGAAATCCGTGCAACGCCGGGTATTTCTGCTAGTATTAAATAAAATTGATTTTGAAATATCTTTTCGAAGAATTCATAAGTTTTTTTTTTACTGTATTACAAAAAAAATAAAAAATAAAAATTAATATTAATATTAAAAAAAAACTTAAAATGTAAAATGTACTGTTTTTAAGTAATGTATATGTTTTTGACATATATCTCAAAATTTTCTACTCCAAAAAACTCTAAAAACTATTATTTTGGAAATGCTTTTTTTTTTTTTTATGTTAAATTCTATCTAAGTTGTGGTTAACAATTGAAAACTAAACCAACAAAATATTTTTAATTTAAATATTTTAGCAATTGCTGGTTTGTTTCGCGTTTGTCTCTACTGAATGTCTTTGTCAATTTAAAATTGGACATAAACTTACATGACGGAACAAAAAAAAAACAAAAACAAAAAACTAAAACGGGGAAAAAAACTAAAAACATAAACTAGAAATAAATGAAAAATAAAAATAACAAAATATTTAATTAAAAAATATAATATTTCAAAAAAAAAAAAAGAAAATATAATATCAAAAATTGAGAAAAAAATGTCACGAAATACTAGAATAACAACAAAAAAAAAACTATGAAAAAAAAAAAAAAAAAAAGGATAAATAAAAAACAATATAAAAAGTATAAAACTTATAACCATATGTTCATATCTGCATTGCAAATAAACTTTTTCTTAATTTTGGTTTAGAAAAATACAACACATTTCTTCTTAAATTGATTTTCCGTTCAAAGTTCATTATTTTATTTTAATATTTTTTCATATAACCATAAATTCACTTTGTACTCAAATTGTTTTTAATTATGTCCGATTTTGTACAAGTTGTTATCGTTTTTGAATAAATTGTAACTATATTAACTGTAATTTTATGAAAATTGTCGTTTATATAAAGTGGTGAGACACAACATAAAATTTGAAAACGAATAAATTACTGAGGCCTCATTTTATTGTGATGGTAGGCACCTACACCTTCCTTTTTAGTGAATTTACTAAAGGTATGCAAAATCCATTTAAATGGTATTATTTATGATGTAATATTATACAAACACAGCCTCGGTTGCTGATTCATTACGAAGATCACGTATACAGCGAGATTTTTGGTCCAAATATTTGAACCAAATGACACAATTCGCTATTATAATGACACAATTCGCAAATATTTTCAATCACATGGGTACTTTTTTTTGACAAATAGGTACCTCTGACCAAAAAATATATATTATATTATATAAATATATACATTATAATATAGACATTATAATAATTAATAAATTGTCAAATTTTTAGATATAAATTGCGGTAGAAAATTTTTTAAATTCATTTTGTTCTCTTTGTTTTTTTTTTTTTTGTTGTAGAATTTAGATTGGGGTTGACTCAAAAAAATGGTAAAAAAAAATATTTCCAAGTTGATAAGTTTGTTTTAAGATTAGTCGTTTTATTTAAAAAAAAAAAAAAAATTAGGTTAAATTGGTTATAAAATTAGGGTTACAATAATTTCTTTTACTGTAACTTTTAGAAATGTTTTGTTGTTGGAATATGTACAAAAAAAAATAGATGGGATTTTACAGTTAATTAAAAAATCAGGGTATGTATTAATTATTTGTTTTGCAGGTGTTTATTAAACGTATTTATTATTAATTATTTATAATTTAAACTTAGTTTTAGTCAAATTATGAAACCCTCAATTTCACAATGCCTGTTACATTTTTAAAATGAGTTTTTATTTTTTGGATTATGGAGTGTAATGAAATCACTACACTGTTAAAAAAAAATCCTCAGTTATAAAACATATTCAATAGAAGTCGTATCATACAAACATTTCGGCCATTCATCACACTGGAATTTTGTTAAGTCGAAACTACATTATAATTTATTAGGGTGATTATAGTTACGAAGGTTATATATTATGTTTAAAAGCTTGAAATTAATTTAAAATAAAAACTTATAGACCCCTCTCTTTATATCTTCAAACAATTCTCTTTCTATAAAGAGCAAGTAATTACAAATGAAAAGTATAGGTAAACTAAATAAAAAACCTTAAAAAGTATAAAATTTAATGTTAACATTTTAAGACCATTTGCAGCTATTCATCTTTTTTTGTTTTGAAACTTAAAATAAATTTAAAAGTCCATATATGGCTGCCCCTGGAAAAATAAAAAAATTTTTCTTATGTGAAATATTTTTAGAATATATTTGCGAGCTACAATCTTATATAAACATTTATACTACATACTATACTATATACTACACTAAACGGATGTACGCATTTTCCTTAAGTACATTATCGAATTAACACGTTATTGAATATAATGGTAAATAACTCTTTAAATGTTTGTAACTGGTAAATATCTCTTAAATGTTTGAAACCATTGGGATTTAACGAAAGTTTATCTTTATGTTTGCCGTTAAGCATAGGATTGTGAAACATTTGAGTGATGTTAACCGATGATACATGTGGGAGTTAACACAAGTTTTTTTTGTTATGTTAACCACTTGAACTAAATGTGTTAAATCGTTTTTTAAATTTTAATATTAATATAATTTATAATTTGTGTCTAAACACTAAAATGAAAAAAAAAATACAAATTAGCGTAAAAAAATATTTTAATAAAACTATTGATTATGACAAAAAAAAGTCTTTGAGATATAGAAAAAACCTTATTGAATATTTAAGAATGAGTTTCGGCTTATTGTTAGCCTTGACAAAAGCATCGCTCTCCGATTGTCCTGAAGCTTATTTTCAATGAAATAAAGGTGCAATTAGAAATTAAATAATAATTAATTCCTAATCTGAAAAGCTTGTGTAGTTAATAACTCTACTAAAATATAAGATACATTTTATTTAGAGAGAAATTTCAGTATCCTATGATAAAATGTTATTTAAATTAATTTGTTTTTTATATAATTTATAAAAAATATCACATATTACAAATAAATTTTTTTTTTTTTACATTAATTTATAAATTGAATTTAAAGAGAAAATATGTTTTTGTATTGTTTTAAAAAACAACTCATAAAAAATTACTTTTCTGATGGAAAACGACAAAAAAAAAAACAAATCCTTAAAAACGAAAATCAAAATTTCTATTTAGAAAAAAAAATTATTAAAAATTTCTATTTTTTGTCACTTTTCGGTTTAAACTTTTGTACATTTATCATATTATTGTATCATTTTTATACCCGTACGATAGGATCGGGTATAATAAAATTACTCCTCCGTTTGTAACACCTCGAAATAAGCGAGCTAGATATACCTTCAAAGGTATGGATCGGATCAGAAAAAAATTCTAAGACTTTTGAGCCATGTCCGTCCGTCCGTCCGTCCGTCAGCACGCTAACTCAAAAACTAAGAAAGCTAGAATCTTGAAATTTACACAAAATATTTTGGGAGTAATTTGTAGGTTCCCTATTTTTTTTGGTTGAGTTTGGACCAAGCCTTAGGGTAGCTCTCGAACACCTAACTTTTAGATCTCCACATTTTTTTTGCCATAGAGCTATGAAATTTTAACCACTGATAGATCTCACAAAAATATTAATTTTATTTTTAATAACTTTTTTTTGTAGCCCCATCCGTTACGGAGCTACAGCTCCCCAAAGGTTCAAAAAAGCTCTATATTTAAATTGTTATAGCACAACTTGTATAAGGTGTATCTTCATTTTGAAAACGCCAAACAATTACTACTTTTATTAGCTTTAAAAGTATATATACAATAAATATATATTTGTGGCATACGGTGTCTTACTTTACCGTTATGTGAAACTCAAATTTTGCAAAATCCTTCAACCCTTCTATCTTCTAAACGGTTTAAGTTGGAAACTTGCAATTTTGACAGAAGTTAGATCTTTAAAAATAAGTATGAGTCATTTCAGAAATTTTTTTTGTATCACCCCCCGTTTAGGAGCTGTAAGGGGTCAAAAACTGAAAATTTCCTATTTTTAAACACCTGTAACTTGAACACCTGTTAAAATTTTTTTAAAGTAATACATAAAAATTAAAACTTCAACATTATATTCTTATTTCTGTTAACAACTTTTTTTAATAATGTAGGGTTACTTTATAATTGACGAAAGTGTTACTTGATTTTTTCAAATTTTCTAACAAATTTCTTCAACAAATTTTTTGCATTTGTTTTACTCGATAATTTGAAATTGTTGAGGATATAATGCGTAGTACATAAAAATGCAAATAAATAAACAACATAACGGTTGCTTGAAGAATTTTTATTTATATGATATTAATATATATACATACTTATATAATATCATGTTTATTTAGATATCGTATATGTCGCTAGTGAATGAATGATAAGAGTATAGATGTATATTATATAGCGCCGTATTTACATACATATATGTATTTTATTGTACTTATAAGAAATTATTCTGTCTATGGAATATTTAAATATAATATAATATAATATTTAAAATTATATTTACTATTTTGTACTAAGTAAATTTAATATACATTTACCGCTTAGTATTAAATGGTACTATAGAATATTTGAAAAAGTTTTGGATTGATAATCGTTATGTGAAAGGTTAGAATCTGCTTTTGAAGAATGTACATATAAACATATAGTTTGAATATATGTACAACCCTAAGTTCTAGAAATTATAAAATTCACCCAAATTATTTTAAAATACTAAAATATTAAAAAAATAATATTGTGAGCAGAGTGACAGGCTGTGAACATACTAACGGTTCGTACGGGTATCTAAGAGTTGACAAAGGCAACTGTATTCTTCCTCGTTTTTAAATAAAACGAATCTCTAGAGTTTATTATAATATGATTTTAAAAAAATCTTTAATTTCTAAAATAAAATTTTGTCATTTCATCTTTTAATCTAAATTTCAAAAATTTTTTTTTTTAATTTTTAGTTTATTTCCTTGCGACATAAATGTGACAAGAAAATTACACAGCCTTTCCTTTCCATTTTTTAATTATTAGGAGAAATTATTCTTAAGATGTGTGTGGAATTTATACATTCTGTTATATGTCTATTAAAGTACACCTTGTTCATAAATTTTTTTTTTCAACTGTCACGATTAATAAGAATGAATAAAGCTTTGGTTTCCAATAAAATGTGCTGGTGGAAACAAACGATTGAATTTTGTCAGCACTTTTGCGTTGCAATCAACAACATTGAAATTTTTCGAATGGTTTTTGTTTGTTAATTTAAGCGGCACACTTACGGCGACATTTTTTTGTTTTACTGTAAAATTCGCCAATTCAAAATTCGTACTTTTCGTACGCAAACATTTATATTTTCTATTATCATCTTTAATATTATAATCCAAAACGGCTTGAAATAAAAATTTCTACAAATAGAAATATTGCTTGAATTTGTTTTCGTCTTTAAACAAAATTTTGCTGGATTAAAATTTCAAAATCACCTCATTCTTCTTACTTTTGAATATTCTATCATTGCATTATTGCATTTTTTCTGCAGCTAAGTTAAAAAAAAAAATGATGATGTCTTCTCTCCTCTTGTTTCACTAACATGAAAAAAGCCATTTTTCTTATTTTTATTACAAACAACGACTATTGAATTAAGTGATCTGATTTCTAACTGTCTAATTTGATTTTCTAACTTATCATTTTTCTCAAAAAACAAATATTGAAAAATATGTTTATTAGTTTCACTCTATCCGTCCATCCACCTGTCTGTATCTGTTTACAAAACTTCTACACTGTTTAATAGAAAATAATGAAATTTTAATCAGAGATCTGTCTCTTAAAAAACATAATGTTTTAGTATAATTACTTTTTTATGCAGCCCCACTCCATTACAGAGGTACAGCTCCGCAAAGTTGGAAAAAAAATCTTATTTAAAATGCCAAAGACCTTTATAAATCAGTTTCAAAATTGTAGTTTTCTAAAATTTATCAATTTACTGTTTTAATTTACCGTTACGTGAAAGCTAAATTTTTCGATTTTGTTTTCTTTATATCTCCGTATCACTTTTATATAAAATCTTGAAATTTTGAGAGATTAAATACCATTGAGAATTAGCATAAGTTACCTGAGAAAATGTTTGTATCCCTCTGTTTGATACCTGTCTACTAACTTAGGCATTTTTACAAACTTTTCATTATAGTAAGGCATAAACCATTCTTAAATACATTATGGTTTGCTTATTTAATTTTTTTTTTTTTTACAATTTTGTTGTCTTTTGAAAAAAGTACACCTTGAAAAACTTTTAGCTTTCCATTTTGCCATTTTTGATATTGTTTTAATTAATGTTAAGTTTTTATAAATTCTTTATGGGAATTATTAAAAGTCCGTTTGATTTAAATGCCAATAATATTTTTTTTATGCTATTTTGAATTTATTTTGGTTTTATTTAAAGAATAATTTGTATGCATTTTTGTTGCATTAAAATTCTTATGATCCTGATGATTATATTGTGTACCAATATTTGTATGTACATAAATATGTATTGATGTATAATTATGATCTTTATAAAAGTTGAATTTTTTTTTTTGTATTTTATATTTCAATATCAAATTTTGTTTCAATTTTATAATCCTTTTATTTTTCTCTTTTATTATACCAATCTGTTTAAATTAAAATATATATTTGGCGAAGTGAAAATTTTATCTTTTTTTTTTATTTTTAAAATCCTTTTATATATCTATCAAGAATACATAAAAAAAAAAAAACAGTACCTAGTTAAATATAATCGACTTAAAATTTTATTTTTCAAAAAATATTTTTTATTTTTTGTTACTTAAGACTTAGAATAAAATATTTTTTCTTAAAAAAGAGTTACACAAATAAAACACATATACACACGTCTTGTATTGTAAAAGGCAAAGGCAAAAGGAAAAGGGATGTTTGTTTCGAAAAAGATTAACTTCATGAAAATTGAAAATATTTTTTTAAGAGAATTTATTTATTATATATAAATTTTATTTATAATAATACTAAATGTCATTTTTTAGTAAACATCCTACAATTTCAAGCTTTTCAAAATATTTACAAAGATACTATAATAGGTATTATGTATGGAAGCACGTCATTTTATTGAAAAAAAATTTTAAATCAAGAAAAATCTTAAAAAACAAAAATCTTGAAAAAAATCTTGAATTTAATCTTGAAACAAAAAATTTTGCAAGATTTTATTTAATGTTTTAAAAAAAAAAAAAAAAATTTTTTAACTAAAAAAATAACAAAATTAAAAGTTTTTCAATAAAAAAAATACAAAATCATGATTGCACCTTTTTCCGGAACATTTATATATATCTATATATATATGTGAGATTCTGAATTAGGACGGATTTTAAAAGCAGGTTTATACGCTTTTTCCAGAATATTTATATGTATATTTATATGTATGTGCGCTATTCTCAATTAAGAAGGAATTTAGAATTGGTTTAAAAATTAGGATATTTCCTTCTTCCAGAATATTTATATTAATGTATATATGCGGGATTTTAAAAGTCGGGATTTCGTTACAGACCATATTACGTTTAATAAATTTTAGAGACGTGCTTAAATACTTGATATGTAAACTTTTATACGTTTTGATAATTTAATTATCTTTTATATTTATATTTTTAATTAGCTTTTATAAATCTCGCCTTCTAAGTCTCGCGGATCAAAATCTCGTATCTCAAAATCTCGTGTTTCAAAAATCTCGTGTTAAAAAATATCGCAAAAAAGTACTAATGGAAAAATACAGTATTAGGAGGTGAGTACAGTGCAAAGTATAGTGAATTTGAAGGAATTATATAGTTAGTTACAAAATCAGGGTTCCAGTAATTTGTTTAGCGGGGTTTGGTGGCGATAGCCTCCATTTTTTTATTTTCAAATCATCATTTCAAAAATAAATAATTTTTATTCAAGATTTTATTTTCAAAATTTTTTTGTTCAAGATTTGTTTTTTTTCTAGGTTTTTGTTTTTCGAAATTTTTTTTTTCAATATTATTTTTTTGTTCCAGATTTTTTTTTCAGGATATCGATGGGGACCCATATGTATATTTAAAATTATAAAGATATCTATTAAAATAAATATTAGTATATTGTATTTTTAATTTATAGGTTCAGAAAAAAAAAAAAGGTAGCCAAATGATTATTCATGATTATGAATGGACATTATTTTATTTTGTGATGTCTGATGCAAAAAATTCCATTTACACTCTCGAAAGCATTTAAAAAAAATTGTTTTATTTAGTATATAAATATCAAAAAATTTTAGTGTAAAATAAATATATAGATAAATAAGTTGACACAGGTTCAAGAGTAGATTAAAAAAAATCTCTAATAAAAATTCTTAAAATATAACAAAATGTCGGAGTGAGTTTTTTTTAATTTTAAAATATATGCATCATAAACAAACAAAACATTTTTAGTTTTAAAGATAGGATGAAAATTAAAGCATAAAAGGAATGTGAGTTTTGGAAAAAAATTAATGATTCGGGGAGTACTTGATAACAAGGAAGTAAAATATCATTGTAAGTGCATATGTAATAAGTAAGAATAACATTTTCTTTCCGAAATTTAAAATATTGGCATGAAATGGGTCAAAAGTGAAAGAAATTTTTTTTTTGACAGTTTTACCCTTTTTTTTCAGTTTTGTTTTTTGACCTGAAAAAATATCAGAATAGATCAGAAAAAAAAGACAACATTTGTTTAAGTTCGTCATATTGTTTCTTGTTTTTGAGTTATTTATTTGACAGTTGACGTAATTATTTTAGAAATATCTGATAAATAAAAAACAATATGTCTGGTTACGATAATTTTTATAATTACGGTGAATAACCAGATATAAAATATTTTTTTTTTTACTTTTATAAAGCCTCTTATCCTCTAAAATGTAAACAATTAACAGATAAACATACATATGTATTTATATATTATATTTATTATTTGAAGGTGACAATATTGACATCATTATTTATTTTTAATGCTGTCTTTCTGGAGAGAGCTAAACACATTTTGGAAGCAGGTTAATATATATAAGTAAAGTTTTTGAAAAAAAAGCTCAGAGCCAGTTTTGTACTAAATTTTTTTCCGAGACGAACATAAAAAAAATTTATATAGGGTTGAAATTTAGGAAAAAAATTTGAACTGAAAAAAATAGTAACCCTTGGCAAACTTTGTTTTTCAGAAAAAAAAACCCTATAAAAATAATTAATATTTTGCTATTAATTTTAAATTAAACTGTCAGTTTTATGCAAATGATTTTTATGATGGTTAAAAATTTTAGGAGATGATGAGAGAAAATTAAAAAAAAAAAATTGTGATTTATATTGTTTTTACAATAATGGGTATTTTAAGGGATGGGATGATATATTAAAATAAGAAAAAATTTTAGCAAAACTTTTAGTGTTACTATCAAAAGCATGTATTTTATTTGCCTATGTATTACCATTTGTCTGTATTTCATTTTATTGTATTTTATTTGCCTCTTTTTCATATTATACAAAAATATAATATTATATTATGTTTTTCTATAAGACGTATATTTTAGATTTTGAATTCCTCTTAGTGCCTCGTATATCGTATATGGCGTATATCTTAGTACGTCGTATGTAGTAAAAGGCGTATATCTTTGATTTTGAATTCCTCTTAGTGCCTCCTAATTCAGATTCTCACATATACATATTATATATAATTATTCTGAAAAAACCTTACAGCACTGATTTCGAATCCAACTCTAAAATTCCCGTATACATTTTTATAAATATTCTGGAAAAAGGGTATTCTGCTTTTGAATCAAGCTATAAAATTGCTCCTAATTATCTTTTTCACATACTATTTTAAATACTTATTCTTGAAATATGACCAGTCAAATGAAATACAGGCAAGTAAAAATGCAGGCAAATGAAATACAGGACAACGACACTACAGGCAAATTATACCCTCCCAAATTTTAATGTTGTCTGATCATTAATGACTATCGAGAGTTTATAATGAGTCGAAAGTTTTAAAACTGACTCAGTCAATTTTTACCATTTGTCATTAGAGAAATACCATTTCTTGTAACTTTTAAAATATATTTTTATTTTTATATTTAACTAAAATCTATTTAAGATTTAAAAATTATGACATCTTATATTAATATTTGAAGTTATATTGTTAAAGATTAATTATTTTTCATAATTTTTTCTAAGTTACATAAAAATTTTAAATATTTTTTTTCTTATTTTATTTGCAGGAGTTTTTTTAATTTATTCTTGCATAAAACAAAGGTAAATATAAAATTTCAATATTATTTATAAAATACTCTTATAAACTACAATAAAATTTTTAACAGCAACATTTATTGAGAAAAATATTAATAAATTAATTGATATTTTTCAATTAATTGATTCTTAGAAATTTATGTTTTTTGTTATTGGAAAAACCGCTTATAAATAATTGGAAAAATCTATTTATATTTGATTGAATGAATTTTGTTTTTTTTTTTCTTTTTTTTTAAATTAATATTTTATACGAAATTACACATTTTTTGCACGAAATTACACATCTTTGAATAATTCTTTTCTTTGGATTTTTATAATTTAAGAAATTAGGAATTTATTACAAATATTTAGATATAATTTAAAAATGTTATTATAAGTTTATTTTGGCGGAATATTAAAATTAATTATAGGATATAATGTTCGTTCTTCATGTACAGAAGAATTAAAAAAATAAAGCCTTAAAGCTCTATCTTAATTTCAAATTTCTTCTCCATAGAATAATTATAACACAGTCCTTAGAATAATAAAAATAACGATAATTTGTTATTATTTCAACATAGAATACAATATAGAATTGATGTCAAGAATTTCATACTCAATTAGTACGCAACATTAAATGTTAAGATTTAGTAAATAGAAATAAGTTTGGAATTACTTAAATTAGGTGATAGTAGGAAGACCCATAAGAAAACTTGTATAATAACCAATTTGGCTGAGGTAAAATCGCTTTCTGTTTTTTTTTTTCAAAGGTAGTATTCCAAAAACACCAAGAACATCCCCTTTGTAGTGTAAGGTTCTTACTGACTAAACCTATCTCCCCCTTTAAACAATATAGCTACTGCTATGAAATATAGCTAATGGTATCCCAATTTTCCCATCTGCTAAATACTGCGTTATTGACTAACGAGTAGGGATACGAAAAGATACGACAAGGATTCGGAAACTTTTGTCTTAAGGAGTGTGATTGTAAGTAAATTGAATCGGCTTATTATTATCACTATTTTGGTAATAGTGACTATTATAGACATCAACAGTTAAAACATGCAGTTAACAGTTAAAACAGTAGTGAATAAGTTGCAGTAGTATAGTCCGTCCGTCCGTCCGTACGCACGATAACCCAAAAAATAATGATGCTATCTTGATGAAATTTATACTGTAGGTTAACAATGACTAAGGCAAGGCGGGGATTATAAATGGGCGAATTCGGACCATGCGTTCGAGTACCTTCCATACAACTCCCAAAACCTAATACGCATATTTTCTAAATTAATAAAGATAGAAACTTAAAATTTTGTACGAGGGTGTGTTTTTCTGAATCCCTGATATCCCTAAAATTTGAGATGAATTGGAGTGGTTGTTCGGGTACCTCCCATACAAATCCCAAAACCGAACAAGCATATATTCGAAATTAATAAAGACAGAAACTTCAAATTTGGTACTAGGGTGTTGTTTCCTGAATCCCTGATTTGTCCAAAATTTGAGATGAATTGAAGGAGCTGTTCGGGTACCTCCCATACAACTCCCAAAACCGAACAAGGATATCTTCGAAATTAATAAAGATAGGAACTTCAAATTTGATACGAGGGTGCTGTTTCCTAAGTCCCTGATTTGTCTAAAATTTGAGATAAATTGGAGTGGTCGTTCGGATACCTCCCATACAACTCCCAAAACCGAACAAGCATATATTCGAAATTAATAAAGATTGAAACTTCAAATTTGGTACTAGGATGTTGTTTCCTGAATCCCTGATTTGTCCAAAATTGGAGATGAATTGAAGGAGCTGTTCGGGTACCTCCCATACAACTCCCAAAACCGAACAAGCATATCTTCGAAATGAATAAAGATAGAAACTTCAAATTTGGTACTAGGGTGTTGTTTCCTGAATCCCTGATTTGTCCAAAATTTAAGATGAATTGGAATGGTTGTTCGGGTATCTGCCACACAACTCCTAAGACCAAACAAGCATATCTTCGGAATTAATAAATATATAAACTTGAAATTTGATATAAGAATGTTCTACCCTGTTGATGTCTCTAAAATTTGAGATGAATTGGGGTGGTGGTCCGCGTGCCTTCACACACTTCCCAAGACCTAACAAGCATATTTTCGAATTTAATAAAGATAGAAATCTGAAATTTTGTACAAAGGTTGTAAAAGCATTTACTTTTTTAGCTTAGTTATATTAAATATCTAACTAAAATAACTTATGGATTTTTAATTTAATTTGAATTTTTTAGGTGTAGGGTATAAATAAGTCGGTTGCATCGACTTACTGTTACTTTTACTTGTGATTATACGATATAGGTATATTATTTAGATTTAAAATTACAACTTTTTTTTTTATGGCCGCGGTTATTTAAAACCAAAATCTTTTGGTTTGAAAGGTTGATAACTTAACCACTACGTCATGAGTCAGGTACAAACTTAATAAGTCATAGCCACAAACGTCTACCTAATAATTCTAACAGGTATAGAAAAAATTAAAAACTGCTTATACAGGGGAATGAAAAGGGAAATTCCTTAATATCGATCAAACTACTTTCTTTGATGGATCGATTGATTGAGTAAGGAAGAACAAGTAGTTATTAATATTGTTAATGCTTTCTTTATATAATTCTATATATAATTTATTAAAACGTATAATATTAATAAATTTTGTAACTAATGACGTAATTAATAACGAAAACAATTAATTATTACAAATAATTTCTAAATAATGCTGAAGACATGCTACTGTAAGAAATAAAAAATTCTTTTCAAAAATTAGGTAAAGTTAATTAAATAACTGAAACAATATATACCTTATAGTCTTATATAAATTTTCTTGTAAATATAATTTTATTTTTCCAATACATATAATATATTTTATAAAATATTTTATATGTATGGTAGAATATAATAATATTATATTATGTACTTAATTCATTCCATTACTTCTAATTAAGATTGAGATTAACACAATATTTAAAATGATCCACTTGGTAATTATAACTATAGAATTATATATTATATCTAAATACATAAATACATATAAGATATATATATATAATTTCGTATTTCGTTATGTAAAAAAAATACAAAAAAAAAAAAAAGAACATTAGAAAATTTTATTCAAAAAACAAACAAAAATAATTATTGTGTTTATTTTTATAAGGATACTTAGAAGGATTCTGTATATTCTAATAATAAAATATTATATAGATTAAAGAAATTTTAATTGAACAACCAGTTATTTGTTGGTTATTTCATAATATTATTATTGATTATGCTTATAATATAGAATATATTCTCAAGAAATCCATTCTTACATAAACATATAATATGAAAATATATATATAAGCATGATTATCTAATTTGATTATAAAATACAGAGGCGGTGACATATTTTTTATATATTTTTTATATTTTTTTTTTGTAGATAAATTATCATATAAATTAATTTCTAATATTTGAAATAAGTTCATTGAACAATAAGTGTTTTTTATAATATATGTTTACAGGTACAGTGAGAGAACGCCCGAGGAAATAAATCCGTTAAAGCGCGTCAATTCTTTTTTGAATTGAAATTAACGCCCATAACTAAAATGAATTATAACCTGCAGGCTATAATTCCTTTTCATTTGGAATTAAGACCATCACTATTTTTTGTTATTAAAAGAAGAGAGTAATATAATAACATGTAGAGCAAACGCATTAGGAGAGATTTTAGATTTTTGGATGGAAATTGGAGTATCTCATTTTTCCAGAATATTTACTAATATGTATATGTGCGAGTTTCTGAATTGGGAGGGATTGTATAATAATACTCTTATTATCAGGGTTTTTGGAAGGGATTTTAGAATTGAATTCAAAATCACGATTATACGCCTTTTATAAAATATTATCATATAAAAAGGATAAAAATCCTGAGCCCTTAACAATGAGACAAAAGTACCATGGGACTTCTGACATGTCACCAAATAAAATTTAGTCAGTAAAATGAAATACAAACTCATGATAGTAATCTTTGTGTTATTCAGTGGGCTTTAATTCTTTTTCGAAAAGAACTTAAGGTCCACTATCTAGTGGAATTAAGACCCGTGGGGTTTCATTTGTTTTTCAAAAGGATTTAAAGCCCGCGGGCTTTATTTCCTCGGACGTTCTGTCACTGCACTATGTTTACAAAAAAAGGGTAAGTAAATGAAATTCAAAGCACTGATATATTATTTTCCAAATATTAAGTTTTTCGTTTATTTAAATAAAATATATTATAATATTATGATATTTCATGTTATATTTTACTATGATTTACATTTATTTGTGTATATTTTAATTAGAAAGGATAACAATTAAGAAACTATATGACATTATATTCATATATATCCTTTTAAAAAATTCGATACTCCCACAAACTGAATTATTATATCCGGAAAGTATACTCAAAAAAAAAAAAATTTTTTTTTTTTGTTGGATTTGCCTGCCACATAAATGTAACAAGTACGTATTTTGTACGCTCTTACACACTAGGCCCCTGGCGGAACTCTAAAATTTGAGCAAAAATTATATCCAAACTATGTGTAAATCATAATATGGAGAATTTTTTTTAAGATGTTATTCTGGAAAAGTTTAAAATACCTATATTTAATTAAGGGTAGAATCTAATATGTTAAATATTTATTAATAACTTCAGCCGTATTAAAAACTTTAACTCTTTCATTCATCATTTCAAAAAATTTAAAAAAATTTAGAAGAAAAATTTTTATATTTTCATGTTACAACTTTAAATTCAGAACACTAATAAAAAAATTTAAAATTATTATGTAAAAATATAATAAAAAAAAAAAAATCAGAAAAAATGTATATATTTTTTTTATTTATTTTTTTCTTATTTTAGTATTTTACTTTCTTAATATTACAATTTAATTTGAATGGCCCTTTTCCTTTCGGATGTGGGCCAGTAATATTTTTGGTTTTGTAATTGGAGCCGACAATAATTCGAAATTTGAGTATAGCTGGTTAGTTTAAATATCCAAGGCAATGGTTTGATTTATCATTGAAGACACAAATAAATGATCCTTTATCTTTTATTAGTTAAAGTGATAAAAAAAAAATGTAAGCTATTAAACTTCTAGAGTAAATAATTGATTAATTATATTTTGGAAATATAAAAGTATACTTATGTATGTATGAAAATTTATTGAAATTCAGTTTAAAACCATGACCACTTTTTAAAACTAATATTAACATATGTAAATATAAAAATTAGTAAACAGGACGAATTAATTATAATATTAAGTATTTAATTTTCTTTTAAGTTATTTGATCAGATTTAAAGAATTGAAAATAATTCTAAGAATTTATCAACTAAATTAAACAATCTACAGATTTTATACTTTAATGTTATATCAGAATTACATTACAAACAAGAAAAATATTGATATCCTTTTTCTTTTTTTTTTTTGTTTTTAATTTTTCTATGAAATTTAATGAACCATTATTTTTTGTGTCACAAACAACTCAATATTTATGTACCAAAATTTCAATTCATCTATAAAAATTGTCTTTTGATTAAAGTTTTTTTTTTTTTTTTGCATTCTGTTTTTATTTTTACCAATAATTCAACCAGTACCAAAATTTTCCCCAACATTATTTATCAACAACATCATTATTTTAACTTCAATTTATTTGTAATGTCACTTGTGCAATAGTGAAAAAATTTTCGTTTCTTTTATATTTTTCCAAAAAAAAAAAAATGGAAAACATAAACATAATAAAAAAAAATTACATTGTGATTTTCATGTCGTATCGATTGATTCTATTTTGCAATGACAATAAAATTTATTTTTTCCTCAAGTAATATTTTTGTGTAATTTTTTGAAGTATTTTTTTTTTTTTTATTTGTTTTGTTTTGTTGCAAGTGCAACAACAATGTAAAAATAAACGAAGATAAAAAAAAAAAAAAACATGTTTTATCTCACAAATTTTTAGTTTTTACAACATGAAAATTTAATTTTTCTTTTTCATTCATTTCTTCAAGATCCTGATTTATTGCTTGATCAATTTGATTTTTTGATCCTTTAGAAATTTTTTTTTTTAAAGAATTCTGCAACAATTGTTTTGTTGTTTTGAATGAAATGGCTAAAGTTATGTTCAAAATTTTAAAAGACCAACACAAATTATTTAAAAATGCAGAACATTCTTAACAATTTTCCTTTCATAATTTAGAATTGACATAAACAAGAAAATAACAAAACTTTTACATATGGTACTGTTATATATCTAAGGAGAACAGGTGAATTTAAATAACGGAACATTAAAAATTTGTTGCAGAAAAACATGAAAATTGTTTCTTTTTTTTTGTCATTATTATGTGGTTTCCTTTGGAAGTATTTTTTTTTTTTTTTTGTGTTTCGTAATTTTCTGTGATATTTTGAAAGAAAAAAGTTCATAAATATATTGAAAATAAAAATCGTTTTTGATAAAATGTTGAAAAAACAGAACTAGGAATTTGAAAACTACATAATATTTTATTCAAAATGAAAGAAAATCTTAATTATTAGAGCTTTTTTACTTTTAAGTTTCTAAAAAAATCGGCATTCAACAATTTCGTACACGTTTCTGGTATAATATGGTATATCTAACAAAAAAAAATCTGAAGTAAAGTATTAATCGATTTCAAGATGAAATGAAGTACCTATAAATTTTATATTTAAAATTCAATAAATATTTTTTTAAGTACTAAAGGATAAATCATGGAAAAATTTTTTAAAGTCATAATTTTCTAAAATAACATTTTCTAAGATTTTGTCTTTTTGAGAAAATTTATTTTCGTGGAAATATTTTGCTTCCATTTTTTTTTTTTTAGTAGCAAAAAAATTTAGAGAAATTATGGTGCAGGAAAATAAACTTCATGTTATTTTAAGTTTATGGATTTTCTTGTTTATTTTGTCATTTTAGGTATAGATAAATTGTCATTTAAAATAGAAAAATGAAAAAAAAAATGATTTGAGAAAAGGTTTTATTCAAAAAAATTCGTGGTTTTTCACTATAAATATAAGTATATAGAAGTAAATGTAAAGCTCTTTCAAATGTTCTTATAATATCTGAAGTTTTAAGAAATAGTTTTGTAGTTGTTTTTTTTTTATTTGATTTTCCAACTAAAAAGGATAATTTTACCAAAATTGAAATTTTATTTTTTCTCTAATTATTATCAAATATTAGGTGGTTGGTTAATTAAAATAATATGCTGACTAGAATTTTTAAAAAATTAACATCAAAATACAATAAAATATTTTTGAAATTTTATTTTCATTTCTGAAAAGCACTGTTTCTTAATAAGATATGATAATATTGAAAAAAAACCTAAATATATACTAGATAAACTTCTTTGTTAAGTGGAATCTTACTCATTTAAGTCACCGTTCATCTAATTACTTATAGAGAATAATGGAAGTAAGAAAGGAAAACGATTATTTTTTTTTTCAATTTAAGGAAAACTTCGGCTCCTCGATGGATCTTTTAACTGATTTTATATGAACTTTATAGAAGAAACTAATGTATAGTACCATATAATGTATTAATAGTGTAAGTTAGATTAGATTAGCTAAAATTAACCTTTAAGGGTTATTAGCACACCAATAAAATTCTACTTGTACTTGAATTACCAGTACCATTACTTGGTAAATAATATTTGCTAATCACCAGTAAAAATTTTTAGAAATTAAAGTAGAAATAGAATAAAGTTTTATTGGTAATAAAGTTACAGTTAATTAATAAATAATTGTACTTAACGGTATACTTAAATATAATATACTCATTATACTTTACAATTCTGGATATTAGTAACACGGCGATCTTTTATTGTAAATTTATAGTGTTCTTCCTATTACTAATGTGTATTGCATTTTGTCTCCACTTTATTATACTTCTGTTAGCCCTATTACCTCCAGGAAACTAAAGATCTGTCAGGCTCTTACTACTGCTGGCAGATTATCTTTGGTAAAGCGATATCTATGCTGCTAAGGTGCACTCGTAATAAAGTTTTGCGGTTTATTCTTCGTCTTGACAGAATCTGCATACACTGCCATTCTCCATTCTAATTTTTTATAAGTACTCTCTAAGTCGGTATTATCCCTTGTAACTGTAAGTAACACCTATAAGGAAACCATACATAATTATCATATTTGGTGTTTTATTCCATTGCTGTTATTGCATTTTTCTCGCTTGTGCCACTTATAATTGTACGTTTTTTTGGTTTTCCTATTTTACTCTCTCGGAGAGCATAGGGTTTTTACAAAACTTCTGTATCACATTCTATTGTGAGCCAATAGTGTTAGATTTCTGCCCACGTTTTACCGCTGCTCCCAATCTCTTTGTACTGATTTTTTTCATATTATTTTAGGTTTATACCCACACTTCTTTTCTCCTGTCAAACTTACATTGCTTCCCTGAAAACTAGTATAGCCCAACATTGGATCTTAATATTTTGAAGTCTTACGGTTTTTAGAACTCAATTTTCTTGAACTTATATTTTGTCATAATTATAATTTAAATGGAGCTGAAAAAAAAATTGTATATCTACTTCAACAACGGCCATTAACAAAAAATTAGTTTTAGTTAGGTATTTATAATGGTATAAGTTATTTTCTAAAAATATTTCAATAAGTGAATTTCAAGAATTTATTAATAATATTAATAGTATGATAGATTTTTTTTTTTGTACATTGATGAAGAATTTAATCAAATTTGTTGAATATTTTATTTTTATTTTAAAGATTTTTAAAGTATTTAATAAATTCTATTTATATATTTTTATTTTCCGATATTCAAAAATTTTTATTTGATTTTGTGTCACTTGAATATTACTTTTGACACTTTGATGTAATGTAAATATCTATGTGACTTTCTTAGAAAAAAAAAAGTGCCAACACTGGTGTGTAATATGAATTTTATATTCTATTAAATCCATATAACGTTATATTTCTTCAAATTAGCTTGTACTATCTATGTTATAATTTTTTGGAGACATCTCCTATCTGTGCAATGTGCACTAAGCACAATTTTGTTGGTATCATACTATTTTGTAATTATATCGTAAAATTCTTAAAATATTTTCTATATTGAAAACAAAAATACCTTCTATACTTTAATAACATTTAAATTTTGTGGTATATTAAATAAATTTTATTTCTTTGGTAAAACATTTTAATGGTTTAAGAAGCCACACTTTTGTAAACGCAATGTAAATAAAATTTATATACACCAATATCAAATAAATGATTTTAATGTCTTGATGTGGTATACATTATGTAATTTAATTTTAAATTTATATAATGTATTCATTTTACAATTAATTAAATATTAAATTTTTATAATTATACCAGTTGCTAATTTAATATAAACTTAAAACGATTGAAAAATTATTTTAGAAAATAATAATATAAAAAATATTGGGTACTTTGAGGTTTTCGTTTGTTTTATTAAGATAAAGATATCTGAATCTGTATATTAAATGTATTTTATCATTAAAATTAATTATTAAATATTCATGATAATTAAAATTTAAATAAAATAATAGTAATAGTAGTTATGTACTTACTAAATAATTCTTCTGAATAAATAATTTCGCTTCGTTATTTGAAATTGTTGCTTAATAAGAAAAAAAACATAATATCTTAAAATTGCAAAAAAAAATCTCAATTCAAAGTTTTTCTCTTAATGTGTGTAATAAAAGGAACAATGTCCGAGATAAAACAAAAAAGAAAAAAAAATTAACAGGAATATTTATATCGTTGGCTTTTTATAATCGTCATTTTCAACTTTTGGTCCAATTTTTCATTTCACATTTTGACACTAAGCTAAAAAAATATTTTTATGTACAGTGACTCAAAAAAATTTCAGATTAAAACTTAAACAAGATATTGAACTTTTCGAACTGTAATAAAAACTGAATTGACTATTTTGATTTTTACTTCCAAATGTTGTAAAATTTAATTAACTTTTTCTAGTAGGAGGTGTGTTTTTAAAACTTTATAGGTATGCCGAAGCTGATACATTGTTAAAAATATATTGTTACATAATCATCAAGGACGCTCTAGACTTTTACAAATATGGTTTTTTGAGTGATTCGGTCGTTCAGTTAGTTCCCTAGTTAAACTTATTATTTATTAATTATAAAATAAAATAATTTCTTTCAATTCAGATGGTAGATATTAAATTTAAAATTCGAAGAAAATATCTATAATATATATTGTGCCTCACTGTAAAAAATAAAACCCGGATAAATTATCCTCAAATGACCTTACTATTAAAGAAAAAGTTAAAGAAATAAAAATAAATGATAATAAGATAAAAGAAAAAAATTATTATAATAAAATTCTTTAAGTAAAAGCACGTGCTTTCAGTCTTCTTCCTGTTCTCTTGTGTAAAATACTACACTTTTTATTTTCTTTTAAAAACCGCTTCGAACAAACAAAAATAATAAGAAAAAAAAAAATTATAAACAGGATTTTTAAAACCACAGAAAAAGTTTTTCATTCTAAATCATATAGCACAATAATGGCCATAGTATATTAAGGCGAATCAAAATATTTCCGGTGGACAATATTCTTAAAATAATATTCAGTTTTAAAATCCAACTTATGTTGAAGAATTATTTTCTATTAAAAAACTTTTACGATAAATTCTTATAAAACTTATCTACATAAAAAAAAAAAAATCTAAAAATCTGAAAACTCAACTCTCAAATGAATTCATTTTTCATAAATTCAGTTGGTATGGTTGAAAATTTTTATTTAAAGTACTGTAGTACATAACCTTCAAATATGTCAAAAAGTGAGATTTTCATTTTTCTTTTTAAATACTGTTAGCATAATTAGACTTATTTATTATTTCAAAACGAATTATAATAATACATAAAATCTAGGAACACCCTCGCATAGATGAAAAAAATGAGATAAAAAGAATAAATGTAAGAAAAAAAAAAAAAATTAAATTTGAAATTCGTGATGAAATTCAAATTTTTTTATAAAATGGATTTAATTTTTTTTTAGTTTTCGTTTTCTTCAATTTGGAGAGAATTTGCAAAACGTAAATGGAATATCAAACCATTAATATTTTTTCAAAAAAGTGTATTTTTGTTTTATTTAAAATTTTATTATAATTGCAAAAAAAAAACATTTGTTATTTTTTGTTAAATTAAGTTGAAACATTTTGTATATTTATTTATTTTTATTTATATTAATATTACATACATTAATGTAGTGCAATATTATTGAACCATCGGCTACTAAGGCCATTATAGGTTTTTATACTATTATTAAATTATATACTAATATTATTTATTTTGTTTATATTATATACTATATATTTACATTATATTTGGTCGTAAGGGGGGTATGTAAAGAAAAAAACACTTACGACCTGTGCAGGGATCGAACCCACACTTCTTCGGTTAATACGACACACGCCTACCCACTAGGCTACCGAAGCCCCTGAAACATTTTGTATAAGTTTTAATAATATTGTGCTAAAATATTGCATATTTTTAGGGAAAATCCTGAATTATAAGAAATATGAGTGTAGTTTTTATTTAATTGAATGAAATTTTGTTTAATTTTAAAATATTACATCCATCAATTTTATTTTTTAAGACATTATTTTAAAAAAGACGTTTATTTTAAAAATAATATCTTGCCGTACAGTTAGTTCTTTACGTTCTTTTATTCCAATTTGCGTCGTGTACCAAAATTGCTGCCACAATGAAAATGTTAAAAACCATAACAAGAGTATTTATTTTTATGTTCAGATTTGAGTTCATTATGAAATTTGTATATTATGAAAAATAAGTTTTTTTTTTCTATAAAACTGTATTTTTTTATTGCTTCGGAAATTATTTTCTCTGCGAAATCCATTTTCTATGAGAGAAAAATATAATAATTGAAGAAAGAAATTCATTAAGAATATGAAATGTGATAAAGAATATCAGAAATATGATAACATAACACATTTTACATTTTGAAGCGTATTGAAAACCTAAAAGTTAAAAGGAGATCAACTTTTTTCCTACTAAGTTAATTGACTACCTTAATTGTAGCATTTTTCTTTTGACAGCTTTTAACGTCATGGCTCCGAAAAATTTGTTTTAACATATTTTTTTTTTCAAATAGAATGAATAATTATTTTCTGGATTAGAAGTTACTGACAATAAGACAAAACAAAAATTTTTATATCTTTGTTTTTGTTTAATTTCATGAAAAATACCAGATATCTTCGAAATAATTTTTATATTTTAAATAACTCGTCCTGTCCTAGTATAATTTTTATTTATTTTATTACATTTTCTTCTATTCTTTTATTCATTGTTGATTTTCGTAATTCTTAAATAAATTTCAAAAATTTTGTTAAAAATTTAAAAGGCTTCAAAATTAATTTTTCATTTGTGTTTGGATATGAAAATTGAAATTCTTAAATTTATGCTAAAAATTCATTCATTTATTCTTGTACAGATTTTGAAATAAAAAAATTTATTATTTATTTTTAATTTTTAGTTAATTTTATTCAAATTTATAATCAAAATTATAAAATTAAATTAAAAAGTTTGCATTTAACAGATTTTTAGAATATAGTGAAAAGAGAATATTTTGATCCTTTTCTTAAAGTTCTCCTTGTCGAAAATCTTTTTTGACAGTCTCTTAACAATTATTTTTTTTTTTTAAAAAACGGTGATATTATTCCATTTCTTTATCCTTAATAAAAATTTTTCTTCTTCTTTTGTTTCAGAAATCAAAATTTGTCTTTTTTTTTTTGGAAATTTAAAACAGTTAAATGATTTTTGACAAATTTTGTCACCTTATCTTTTGTTTTAGCATTATACAACTAAATTAAATTAAAATTTCACTCAACATTTTTAAAGTATAACTGGAATGAGAAATTAAGTCTTAATAGGAAATAATTTTTTTTTTTTTTTTTGTTTAAAATGATTGGGTCCTTTTTTTTCTCTATTGATTGCGTTCTAAGTAAAAAGTACTTACGTTGTAGGTCTACTTCTACTATATGTACTTTGATTGTAGGAACAATGTTTTGTATTTGATACTTTAGAAGAAAAAAAGGTTACCAATTAAATAGAATGACATTTATAAAAGAGAGAAGGGGATCCTTTGGAAAAATTTTTATAACAAAACTTTTTATAACGAAAAAGAATATATTGATATCTTAATGTAAAGTATATATACATATATATATATTATATTGAAAAAGTAAAAACACAGAAAAAGGACTAAAATTAGACTACAAAGTAAATGATTATTTTTATTTTTTTTTGGAAAATTTTCTCACATGTATAATTTCAATTAAAAAGGTTTTGATGATTTCATTTGAATTTTGTTATTTGTTTTTATTTTAAATGTATTTTGGGTACAATTTCAATTTTATTAGAATTTAGAAAATTTATATCGGAAAATTAATTTGTTGGCAGGAATATTTAACAAATAGCGAAACTAAATTAAGTTAAAACCAAAAATAATCAATAATAACGATAGCTAAAAAATGTTTAACATAGGTAAATTATGTTTTTTTTATTGATGGCTTACATGTAATGTATAAGGAAGTTATTGTGATGGCACCATTATTTCGAAAATCGAAAATTAGTTTTTTACATATATATGCATTTCTCCAGTACGTAGAAATCTCCATTAAGTGTTTTCAAAGTAGTGTTGTCTGTTTGTCTGTCGTGGAAAACTCAAATGTTTGAACGGAAATTTCATATTTAAAATTTTCACATAAATAACTCGAATTAAAATGCTTTTAATAAAACTTCCTCAGCCGCAATTGGCACTTTGCAAGGGCCATTTTTGTATTTTTTACGAATATTTTGAAACAGAAAAATTTTATGAAAAATGTTATTTAGGGAAAGTTGTTACACTTATTAATTCATTTAAAGAGCAACAACTTTTTCATATATACCTAGCTCTTATATAAAGTTAATAATCATAGTAAAAAAAAGTAATATATTAAGTTTTGTTGTTCCTGTGATCGGTTCTGTGTTGGTCAGAGTTGATATTTTTTTTTAGTGTATAAAAATGAACTGGATATTATGAACTTAAGGAAAACTTTAAACTTTATCATTAAAAAGTCTGAACTTTATATATTAAAAAAAAATTGGATAATTAAAAACTTTTTAACTTTACTTCTTTTGATATTTTAATTATTGAAATATTTCAACTAAGAAATTATTGCGCATACTTAGTTAGTTATAAAATAACGACTTATTTTAAATATAATGCATTGTTTTGTTATTTATATTGTTTTGTTGAAATGTTGATGTATATGTTTATAATAAGACAATTAATTTAATATGTGAAATCCTATTCCAAAAATCCATAGCACATATTTTTAAAACTAATTTTTAAGTCATTAATATGACACTATAATTGTTTCAAGTTTTATTGAATCCGTGTATTGCAAGTAAAAATATCACTTCACTTGAAATCTACGAGTATATTATTGCGATATTTTCAATCACTATATTATTATTGGTAGCATATAATTTATTTTTTTAAGGTTTTTCTATTGTTTTATTTTAAATCCAATTAATTTTTTTTTAAAAATTTCTATTATTTCCGTAAAAACATACTTATTGATATATATATTCATTTTCTTTCAATTACTAAACAATTTTATTTGTGATGTTGAAAAAAAAAATATATATAACGATTTATATTTCATTATAAATTTTCAATATTATCTAAATTGTACTTCAATCTTGTACCATATTCTATAATTTTGTATAACGCAATAGATATATTATATTTTCTTTGCTTTCAATTTTACTAGGGGTATCTAAAAAGTTTTGAAAGTAATATATTTAAATATAGGTCATTCAAATTAAAAATTATACTATATTTAAAAGTTTTGTCTCAATATTAATTTATAAAAAATATTTTGACGGTAGAGCCCATAAAATTAGACAATCGTTCAAAGCAAACTTATGGAAATTTTTATTTTTATACATATTTTGTGAGATAAAAAACATTTTTGGATTTTGTGATTTTGATATTTTACTGATGTCAATCATTCATACTTACTTAATAGTAAACCTGTATGCCATTAAAATTTTTGATTTTAAAACGAAATAATTAACTTTAAAAATTTTCTTAAGTTAACCTCGTAATACTGAAAATTTTCCTTTTGTTTTCATTCATTTTTCAACACGTGACATAATTTTAATACTCTACAATCCACATTTAAATAACAAAATAATTCTCTATTTATATATAATAAAAATTTTCTTTGTGGAAATGGGAAAATAGCAGGGATTGAATATTAAATTAGAATTATTTTAGAAAATAGGACATTGATTATATAATTTTTTTTTTTTTTTTTAATAAATAGAGAAGATAAATATTATGTACCGCAGGAAAAGAAAATGTATTATATCCTATGAAGAAATCAAAATTGCAAATATAAAAAAAAAAAAGGATCAAAAAGCGTGATATAATAATATATTCGATCGATTCTTTTCGAGAATATTAATTTCTTTATAAATATACTTAAATAATATATTATAATAGATATCTCTTATAAAAATAGAAAGTGAGAGAATAATTTCACAGCCAGATAATAAAAAAAGATGTTTTTGTTGTTTATAAATTAAATGGTTCTAGTATGGCACTAAAGTAAAGTTCTATTTTTATTAAGGATTTTTAATGAAAAATTAAAATTTAACGATTTTAATTTTTTGTTTTTTTTTTTTTGGTTAAATAGTATGAGATATGATAACAAAATAGGAACAATTTGTAAATTTTTATACCCGTACGATAGGATCGGGTATAATAAAATTACTCCTCCGTTTGTAAAACCTCGAATTAACGAGCTAGATATACCTTCAAAGGTATGGATCGGATCAGAAAAAAATTCTAAGACGTTTGATCCATGTCCGTCCGTCCGTCCGTCCGTCAGCACGCTAGAATCTTGAAATTTACACAAAATATTCTGGGAGTAATTTGTAGGTTCCCTGTTTTTTTTGGTTGAGTTTGGACCAAAACTTAGGGTAGCTCTCGAACACCTAACTTTTAGATCCCCACATTTTTTTTTGAAATAGAACTATGATCTTTTAACTGCTGATAAAAGTATATATACAATAAATATATAGCGAAACTCAAATTTTGCAAAATCCTTTAACCCTTCTATCTTCTAAACGGTTTAAGTTGGAACTTGAAATTTTGACAGAAGTTAGATCTTTGCAAATAAGTATGAGTCATTTCAGAAATTTTTTTTGTATCATCCCTCGTTTAGGAGCTGTAAGGGGTCAAAAACTGAAAATTTCCTATTTTTAAACACTTGAACACCTGTTAAAATTTTTTTGAAGTAATACACAAAAATTAAAGCTTCTACATTATACTCTTATTTTTGTTAACAACTTTTTTTAATAATGTAGGGTTACTTTATAATTGACGAAAGTGTTACTTGATTTTTTCAAATTTTCTAACAAATTTCTTTAACGAATTTTTTCCATTTTGTTTTACTCGATAATTTGAAATTGTTGAAGATATAATGCTTAGTACAAAAAAATGTAAATAAATAAACAACATAACGGTTGCTTGAAGAATTTTTATTTATATGATATTGATAAACATACATCTTTATATAATATCATGTTTATTTACATATCGTATATGTAGTGAATGAATGATAAGAGTATATATATGTGTATTATATAGCGCCGTACTTACATACATATATGTATTTTATTGTACTTATAAGAAATTATTCTGTCAATGGAATATTTAAATATAATATAATATAATATTTAAAATTATATTTATTATTTTGTACTAAGTAAATTTAATATACATTTACCGCTTAGTATTAAATGGTACTATAGAATATTTGAAAAAGTTTTGGATTGATAATCGTTATGTGGAAGGTTAAAATCTGCTTTTGAAAAATGTACATATAAACATATAGTTTGAATATATCTACAACCCATAGTTCTAGAAATTATAAAATTCACCCAAATTATTTTAAAATACTAAAATATTAAAAAAATAATATTGTAAGCAGAGTGACAGGCTGTCAACATACTAACGGTTCGTACGGGTATCTAAGAGTTGACAAAGGCAACTGTATTCTTCCTCGTTTAGTTTTAAGCCAATATAACACTGAAAATTTGTACATTGGTTCTAATTTTAACAATAAAAAAAAAACAATAAAAAAAAAAAAAATTCCATAACTTTATTATCCACTTCTAAAATTCTTAAGTCTTTACTTTATTATATTATATAATGTCAATTTAAATAATCCCTTTATACACGACTTTCCTTCACATTTATTTCTGGTATGGTCTAATAATAAAATCCAAAAAAAAAATTTTAGATTTCCACTTATTTTTCACACTCATATATTAAGTATATGAGATTATATTTTTTAAGGAAAAATTGAAAATATTAAATTTAAAATAATAAATTAAAAAATATATTATAAAAAAAAATTAAATAAAGAATAAAATAACCGAGGTAATTTTTCTTTCTTGAATTTTAAATGAAAAACATCACAAATATTTTTTTTGTGCTATGGTAGATATATTGATTTTAATAAGGTTAAATCCTTTTGTTTTTCATTTTATTTTATACAAGAATATATTTTTAATCGAGAATATTTTCATAATATAATTTAATAAAAATGTTTATAATATATTTCATATACTATCTATATAATTATATATTGGATATAATAGAACATATAGATATACCTATAATTAATAGGCTATAAGTATAGAAAATTCTAATCAATTCAAAACAACCCATTGCTTATTAAATTTTTTGTTTTTTTTTTTCCTTTAAAATGACTTTTATCAAAGAAAAGTTTTATTTACCATCCTTTCAACAATTGAACACCCTTTAATAAATTTAGCACACTTTTTTCTAAAAACAAAAAAAAAAAAAAAAACATAGAGTCGAGTAAAGGAATATTATCACAAAAATGTATAATAATCATGTAATACGACCTCTATTTTGATAGCGCGGCGTATAAGTGAAATTATTATCCTTGAAAATTAAATAATGGTTTCAATGAATTTTATGTATATATATATATATATATATACATATTATACATATAACAAAAATAAAGAATATGAATATTTTATATATTATAATATAATATAAATGTATATATATTAGCATATTTTGTGGTTTTGTCATGGTTTTTTAATATGACTTTAAAAGTAAAGAAAGGATTCGATTTTGTTTTTCCTTTGATTAAAAAAAAAATTTATTCTTTTGTGTATGCGTAAAAAAACGAAATATATTTTATATTAGTTGTATAATAGATGATTTGTATGAACATGTATAAAAGATTTTTATATAGAAAGTGAAAAGTTTTTTAAAGATATTTTTTATTTTTTCTGTTTTTTATTAATTTTTTTTTGTTACTAAATCAATGAAAAAAGGAAGTATATAATAATATTATGACAAAGAATGAGATAGAAAATGAAATTTTATTTGATAAAAAATATGAGAAAAAAGAAAAATCAATGAGGGTGCTGTGGTTGCAAAATTAAATTTTTTGACACCGCGTTTTTTTTCTTTTTTTTTCTTGTTATTTTATCTGATAATTTTTGTTTTTGTTTGAATATAAAGTTAAAGAATTTTTATTCTCTTTTCCTTGTTGTTCGTTTTGATTACTATATACTTAAAAAGAAAAAAACTAAAAGAATCAAAACAAGAAAAGGAAAAATAGAAAAATTTAAGAAAAAGTTTTTAATATTCTTTGTTAATTAAAAACAAAAAAAAAAAAACAAAAACAAAAAAAATTTACAATTTTAAAAAGGTTTTATTTTGAGGTGGAGATTTTTCTTTTTTTAATTTGTAGGATTGAGTTAAGTTAAGTTTCGTATAGAAAAGAATTTTAAAAGGAATGGTTAATTTTAAAATTAAATGAATTTGAATCTTTTAACTTTACCGTCGATGGTTTTTCTTTTTCTAATTTTCTTACTTAAATTATTTAAGAAAACCAAAATTTTTCCGGGTTTGTTTGTTTGTAATTTTTTACCGGAAATATTTTAATTGTTTTAATTTTGTTAAAGTATCGAATATTATAAAATTTTCTCAGATTAAATGCCTACTAGAAAATGTATTTTGTTAAACATTGAAATACAATGTATTTAAGTAGATGTAGTTTTGATTAGGGTTCGGATTGGTGATAGAAATTCTAAAGCATTTTACAATTTTTTTTTAATTAAAAAAAAAAAAAAAACAAAAATATTTTTGTTTAGCCTTCATTTACTTTTGATTATTAATTTAAATAAGAAAAACAAAGTAAATTCATTGAAAGCATAGAAAACTTTTCGAATTTTTTTATTAAATTTTAAATTACTAACAATAAAAAAAACATGGAGTTTTTTTTTAATTTAATAAAAAAATTAAAACAAAAAAAAAAAAAATTATTTGCTTTTACCTAAATTTATTTAATATTATTAACCAAAGTTGTATTTTCTTGTTCCTTTGGCTAATATTTAATTACTCTTCTTTCATTAATTACCCGCTATTGAAGAGTTTTATTATTATCTGGAAAAATTATTTTCTTATCAAAATTTTCCCTATATACCTAGTAACCGTATTATTTCGTGATCTTTTGATACTGTATTAATTTTATTTTTGGGTATATATTTTATTTTAATTATCTTTGCCTTTTAGAAAAAAAAACAAATTTAATAAATCTCATCTCTAAAAAAAAAAAAAAAAATAAATATATATATTTATCGATTTCAAATATTTTACTGACAGGCAATATATACTTTTGGTTTAAATGCTTTTCCTTAATTTTTTGCCTTTTTGACTAAAAAAGAAAAAAAAACATCTTAGAAATATTTTATGTCATTTAAACTAAAAACAATCACTTTAAATTCAATTTCCTCTCCAATATCTTTTTTTTTTTTTTTTACTTTGCGATGATATTCTTAAGGCTTAGATAAGAACGAATATTATTTCTAAAATGAAGAAACAAGGAAACCAAAACAAAAATTACCAAGAAAATTTATTGATAATGTCACTCCTATGCTATGACCTAAACACATACAAAACTAGATTTCGAATTTTAGACCAAATGATGAAAAAAAAAAAATTATAAAGAAAGGGAAATTATTTTTATAAATCTTTTATAACGATATAATATTATACATATATGATAATATATATATTGTACATATATGTACAAAAAAAAAAAAAATCAAAAATTTTAGCAACCCCTAACACATTCTGTAACCCCACTACATTACAATCTAGATATAGTAATATATTTTCAAAAAAATAGGAAAAGGAAATTAGATAAAAATCATCTTAAGGTCCCTTATTTTTGCAATTCCTCCCTTAAGCTGTAACATTTTATTCTAGTACTTAAAAAATATCCTTTTATAAATCCAGTCATTCACCATATATATGTATGTGTATTGAAAATATCCGTACTATAAAAAAATAATATAAAAAACAAAAATTATAAAATTAGTGAAAAATGGTATTAATTTATTGTTTGTTCTTTGCAACTAAAAGGTTTAATATTTGTTGTTTAAAATGTTAAAAAAAAAAAAATGTTTAGATGACATTTTTCTTGTAAAACTTTATTATATTTAAAATTTTTTATATCTGAAACAGGCAGCAATGTTCAAGGTATATTTAAGCGAATATTTAAAAATTATCAATTTAAGTTTACGACTAGATTAGACTAAGTAAAAAATGTTTAATCATACATGACAGATGCACATTGAAAGAAAGAGAAGGTATGCTGGGAAATTAGGGGTATGTTGGGAATATTATATTTTTGTAATTAGAATTGATCTTCATTAGAATACATTCAAATATTTGAATATGGATTAGTTAAGAAATATAAATTTAGAATTTTTAAATATATCTAAATGAAATTAGTTTGAACCTTTGAACCTAAAGACGAATAACATCTGAATCAAATCAAAAATCAGATATATAAAATTTTTCATTTTTTCTGGTGGTTGAACCATGGACTCCGCGGCACAATTGGTTAATACTCTATCCTCTGTGGTATCTAAACGGTAGACTGTAATCACTCCACTATTAAATCTAGCTATATTGAAATGAAATTTATAGTGATCAGTGAAAATATTTTAAATTAAATTATTAACGTACAATAAATTTTCACAGAATATTTTTTTGAAATTTTTACCGTTTTTCCTTTTTGGAAAACTTTCAGATCTTAATAACAATTTTCATAACTAGTTCAGATATTTGTTTTTCTCTTTTTTTTTAAATACAATAAAATATTTTCTTTTGTATTTCAATTAAAAAACGAAAAAAAAAGTCAGAAAAATTTTTAGTAGTTTTGTTTTACTTTAAGATCTTTTTTTTGTTTTCAGGCACAAAATTATTATTTTATTGATTTTTTTTTTTTAGTACTTTGTGTTAGTTGAGAAAAATAGGTAGGTACTTTTTAATTTTTCTCAAAGTAATATTTCAAAAAAAAAAACAAAAACAAAACAAAAAACATATCTTGACCTAGTGAACATTAAGAAAAACTCATAAATTACCATAAAAAACAAAATCCTATACTTTTCAACGTACTTTCCCTTTTAATTTATGAAAAATTGTTTTCAACTTCTGTTACGAAAAAAAAAAAAAAAGAAAAAGTTGAATTTAAAAGGAAAGTGTTCCAATTTGTTTTTAATAACATAATATTTTTAAATATTCTTAACTTTGGGGGTTAAATATTTTTTTTTTTATGCAGAATATAATAGAATATCTATTAATAGAGTATCTGCTATTGAAATATGGAAAGTATAAAATTAACGAGTTGCAAAAAAAATCTGTTCCTCAAATTTCATCAGAATTTCAGCGTTTTAAAAACATTTTTGATTTAAAAAAGATACTTCAAAATGTATACATACATGTTATTTTTAACTACGGTAACTTAAGAGTGCGATGAACTATGAAAATTTTTATATAGTAGGATTCACATAAAATTGAAAACAAATTTAAAAGATAAAAATGAAAACAGTTTTCATATTTTTTTGTTGTAGTTTATTCCACATAAAATGTAACAAGGAATTTTCAATAGTCTTTCATTTTCTGGTGTCGGAGTAAATGTCATAAGGAGGAATTATTCTTACAGCGTATACGTGATTCGTGTGCGTGTGTGTGAGCCGAACCTGTGAGACACTCCCTCGGTAATTACAGCGTATTTTATACGGTTTTTCTGACAAGGCCACCAAGGCTCTCTCATATCTTTAATTTGGTTCGTTTCAAACTTTGTTTTATTTCTCACAATAGATATTTGTTTATCCATTATTAGTTCATTCATATTTACCTAAATATATATAGTATAATTTTTTTCACCTTATGCCTTATGGTACTTTTTCTTTTTATGAGTGCTAGTTAGAGTACGAGAAGTATATTTTATGAACCGGTTAATTTTTAAATTTGAAGGTACTAATAATAATATTCGGATTCATTTTTACAATAGTGTGTAAAACAAGGTAGATGAACATAATTTTAAAGACTTTATCCTTCACTCGTATATAATATTATTTGTTTTTCATAACTATAGAATCTAATCAGTTTCTTTTAATTTGTTATTCATTTGTATTGTAAAATTAATAGCAATTAGGTAGTAGGTATTGTAAATAATTTAATAAAATCTCTATCACTCTTTATTTGGAAAAATAGTATATAAAAAAAAACCGTTTTTAATATAACCTTTTATAAAAGCCATCTCTGTACGCAGTTTTTCACTTTTGTAATGGAATACATATTTAACTCTTAGTTTGCTATACATTTTGAACATATAACTTTCTAAGCTATCACAAAATTAATAAATTCATTCCAATTCAACTTATATTAATTCGAAGAAATAGGAAATTATTATAAAAATGTAATTAATTTGCAATGATAATTTCATCCTAAAATTATGCAATATTTACTATTAAAAAATTTTTTTTAATTTTTGAAATCTTAACTAAAAATATTTTATTTAATGTTTATTTAAGCGCATTAAATTAAAAACTTAATGTATTTTTAATGTATTTTTATTTTTTTTTGTATTATTCAAATAAAACTTTTAAAAATTAATTAATAAAAGTAAAAAAAAAAATTAAGAAAATAAAAATAGACAACTGTTTTGTAAAACAACAAATTAAGATTTAAAATTCTATGAATTTAAATGACATTAAAATAAACATTTTCGCCTGTATTGAAAACAAATTATACTTTAAAATTAAATTTATTCACGATTTAATATAAAAATTAAAAAACAGAAAATATTTAAGAACAAAAAATCAAATAATTTTATTTTTGTTATTTGTTTTAAAATGATTCATAAAAAATTTTTTTTTAAATAAAACATCTTCAGCTACATAATGATTTTCATCTCTTGCACTTAATTCACTTCAGTTATATATACTTCATCTTTCAACATCATCGAGTTAATTTGAATTTCATTGAATCAAAAAGGATATTTTTTGATTTTTTTTTTTTATTATAAATCAAAAAAGCTAATTTGTTATTCAAAATGTAAATGAAGGATATTGTAGAACTAAGAAATGGATTTTCATTTACTTTTATTTTTTTAAATGCATAAGAAATAGGTATCTAATAAATTTTTAATACATTGTGTTTTTTTTTTGTTTTTTTTTTATATTTTTCAAGTATCACTTATTTTTAGTTTTAGTGGGGTAAAAAAAATTCATTGACCTAAATAATATTATAAATAAATATCTCAAATATTTCAATATTTTATTTATGGGTAAGTTAAGAAAAGGCAGTGAATATTATGATGATGGACAAAACTGACACTGACTGATAATCGTATAAATTAAAATTAAACATTGAAAAAATTATAATAAATTATAATAATAATAATTAAAATGCCATCAAAAATTAGAGTGATAATTTATTTTCTGTTCCAAATTTTTAGTTTTTCCTAATAAAATGTTCAATTTTTCATTTGGAAAAAGGAAAATTCAAGATATATTTATTTAGTTTTAATTTTTTTTTTCGTTTACATTTTATGCATTCAAAGAATAATTGGAATAGCGAAAATTTTTTTTTTTAATATTTCGAAATTTTGATTTATTCTGACATTTTAAACTTTCCCAATTGAATACAATTCTTGGTACCTATAAATTTTTTTTACAAATTTGCATTTAAAAAAAAAACAATTTATAAAATAGCTTTAACTTAAATGGATGTATTTTTATTTGTTATTTTAGAAAATTAATTGCTGTAGAATTTGTGAATGTAAAGGAGTGTTAGGGTTGAAAGATATCTTATATTTCTAAATTGATTTTCACGTTGTGATTTTTTGTTTGTTAAAGTCAAGTGGATTATTTTTGATTCTTAGTCAGATTGATACAACGGTTTTTGTGATTTGGTAATATATTGCTAGATTTTTTTCTAGTCTTATACGATTGATTTTATTTATCATTTGTTGGTTGAAATTATATATGTGGTTCTTTCTTATTTCTTGAATCATAAGAAAAATTTTTCTTAATCTTTCTAGCTTCCTATTTTTTTAATTACTTGGGAGATTTTATGTTATAGCCTCGCATTTAAGTCAACTTTATTTTTTCGTTCTCCTTCAAATTACTTTTTCGTTTCCTGTTTACGTGTGCCGAGAAAATTTTATACAGAAAATTTTATACGACCCTTGTCGTTAAGCATGTACGTTACGAGCTAGATGTATGTTTTTCTGAATTTACTTTTAAAAAAAATAACTCAACTCAGTTTTGCCTTAAATCAATATCATATATAGTATTCTTGTTTTAAAGATTTACAGGTTTCAGAACCATAAAAAAATCTTATTATCCTATTAATTTCTTGTTACAATAAAATATAAAAATTTAATAATATTGCTCCAAAAAAAAAGCGCAATTTAAAATTTAAAATGCTTAATTTCGATGCCAATATAAATCATTTGTTCATGACTGAGTATACGACAATATTATATTATTTTTATGACAAAGTATTCGGAAATGTCAAGAGGAGCACATCATACCTTCTATATATAAAACTTTTTGATTTAAATGGGTCACTAATTTTTATTCATTTTTTCTTTTTTTTTTTTGATGAAAATATTTTTTAATGGTTCAGTTAGATTTAAATGGAGAAATTTTTAATTTTATTTTGTACAATATGAATTGGACTAAAATTTTGTAATCATAGAATTGATGGTTCAATTTCCGTTAATTTTTATTTTTTTTTTATTTAGAAAAAATAATTAACATTGTAGAGTATTTAAGCGTAAACAAAAATTTAGTAGAACTTTTGTAACATTTAGTTTCCTTAGAATGAAGAAAAAAACTAAAATTTTTACAATGGAATCAAATTTCATCGATTTAAGCTGTTATTCTGTTGTATTAGGTGCAATAAACATCTTGTCATGGAATCCAATTATGTCGACCTAAACTGACAAAAAAAGAATACATATTATATTGAATAAAATATAATCTAAAAACAGTGACTGATCATCAGTTTGATTAAACTTAAGAGTTAGAATTTAAGTTTTTAAGTTGTTCTATTGTATTCTAGGTAAATTAAAAATCTTGTCATGAC
Organism: Poecilobothrus nobilitatus; assembly: GCA_947095535.1. NCBI lineage: Eukaryota > Metazoa > Arthropoda > Insecta > Diptera > Dolichopodidae > Poecilobothrus > Poecilobothrus nobilitatus. Next base: position 220,712,137 of record OX352774.1, on the reverse strand, counting down.
ACTCAGTTATACCGGCCTAATCTGGGCAAAAAAACAATACATCTTATATTGAATAAAATATAATCTAAAAACAGCGACTCATCATCAGTTTGGTAGAACTTAAGAGTTAAGGTTTAATTTTCTTTTAAAATTGTTTTTTGCCTTCAAATATTAAAAAGAAAATCAATTTTTTACATATAAGAAGATTTATTTCAAAATGACAGACAAGGTAAAGATCAATTATTCGATATGCCTTTAATTATGTAGACAATTATAAAACAAGAAGATAAAGTTTAAATAGTTGCTTACAAAACGTTATACCTAGTTAATAAACGTTCTACGGTTGATCATATTCATAAGTTAAATTACATATTTAAAAAAATTTCTTATTATGTATCAGATATAAGACTTTAATAAATACTTATCAAATTCTAAATCTGTTTATACTGAGTTTCTGTTCAAAATATTTTCTAAATAATTAACGAGACTAAATGTAATAAATAAATCATTTTTTAATAACTTTTTATGTAAATAAAACACTTGAATTTTCTATTTTTTAAATGTATAATAAATAATATTATATTATTCAATTTTTTTATTTTAATGACCATTTTTTTTATTTTTTTATTTTTTTTTTGTTTTATATAATAAATTTCCCGACCACCTTTAAATTCTTTTTTGTTAAACTGTATAATAAATCATCGTATATTCAAAATTTAGTACTACAATTTGCCATTAATATGTATTTATTATATTATAATATTAAAAAAAAAATTTTTAAGGTTTTTTTTTTTTTGTTCCAAATAAAAAAAATTCTCACTCTAATAAATTCTAATTTTATAAAATACTAAGTACCTACTTTGAAAAATATCTTAAAAAGTTTTCATGAAAATTTTTTATTTATTTATAGGTATATTACCTATTTAGTTTCAAGCACGTTTCAAGCAAGTTACCACAAAATTTAAAAAAATATTTTTACCTTCTTTAATAAAAAAGAAAACCTCTTTTCTTTTTCGAATATTTTCCACCAAAATGTCAAAATAAGATTCTTTGAAACAGAAAACAATATAAAACCTTTTTTAAATTGATAAAACATTGCACAAACATGGAAAAAATTTTGTGTTTTTTTTTTTTTTTGATTTTTTATATTATAGTATAGAAAATTTTTTTTAGAAATGTATTATATAATTCGATTTCTCTATTGATAAAACTTTTAAAAAGAGTAATGAATTAAAACATAAAAAGATTTAATTGTATTTATAACTAATAATCCTTAACAACTGTAAAGAGAAAAGTTAAAATATACATATTCTATTAATTTTATCAATAAAGGCGTCCGAATAGAGCTTATGTTACTTTGATTCATTTTTCTTAACTAATCAAAAAATCATAATCAACAATAAAAAAAAAATTTTCTTTCATATTATAGTATTATTAATGCAAGGAAACCCTCTACAGATTTTTAGTTTTTTAGAGGCAGTTGAACTGAAACAGACTGATATATCTTTATTAATACAATAAATCGCCTACATATTTTTAGTTTTTTAGAGCCAATTGGATCGGCAGAAGTTTTACATAAGTAGAGGTAAAATTCACAACACATAATAATATAGGAGAAGCCAAATAGATCTATTAAAAGGTAACAGTGTTACTTATAATACATCTTAAATAAGCTAATCTAATTTAATAATCTAGCTTTATTAATTGCCGATATTAATATATGACCATCTGCAATCACTTTTCAAACAATCGTAAATTTTAAGAGCTTTTTATAAATATAAAAATATTATAATCATCCTTTTAATATCATAAGCCTCTCTTTTATCACTAATGTGAAAAAGAATTTGGTACAGTAAAAAAAAATCGAAAGATGTATGAAATAACCTCTGAAACATGATTAAACCTTATAAAACTATTTCGTTTCATTACAATATCTTACAATAAACAGATGAACTAGGTAATCATTGTAGTAAAAAATGAATTTTACGAGAATGTTAAATATAAAAAACAATAAATAAAAAACAAAAAAAAAAAATACAAATAGCATAACATAATTTTGTTACGAAAATTATGCCATGCGGAAAAATTATACCATCAATTGCAGTTAACAAAAACCAAAAACAAACAACAAAAAAATAAATTTTTTTGTTAGGAAGGAAAGCATTTAAACAAAAATAGAAAATTGAAAGCAACAAAACAAAACAAAAAAAAAAAAAAAAAATCAACCGGTAGAAAAAGGATTTTAAATTTTACTTTTTATATATTATATTTTTATATTTTGTTAAAAGGATGTCAAAGCACTCTGTTCAAAACTTCTAAACTTTCACATAAAGAAAGAAGAAAAGATAAAAAAAATTTGTAAAAAGAAAAAATTTGTTTTTTTTTTTTTTTTTATTATAAAAATCAAAAATTACCTAGAACTTACCTACGATTTTTTTTTTTTCTTTGTGTTCTAATTTTTGAAAATTTAGAAGTCATATCAGGCAAAATTATAAAAAAAAAAAAGAAAAATGTTGTATTCTCTACATTTTTACATTTTTTCAGCTTCCACCTAATTTTCTTTTAGATTTGAGTTTTACTTTCATTCGCATATTTTGTAGGTTTTGACTTAGTTACAATTTTTTTATATTTTCCAATGTGTGTACATATTATTATGTACATTTTAGTTGAATGTGTTTGGAATAAATTGTTTGCGAGGATCTGTGTTTTTCTCTTTTCTTTTTTGTTTTGGAATTGTGAATAAAATGTAAAAAAAAAATACCTTACATTTTGCTTTTTGTTTTTTTTGTTTTTTGTTTGTAACTAGTGCCTTTGTACTCAGTTATTGTAATATGGTATTATCATACTGCATTTTGATTCTTTTAATCAAGACAAAAAACATTTTTTCTGTCTTCTTTTTACTTCCTGTTATATTATGTTCTTTTAACTATAGGAAAAGTATTCCAATCAAGAAAAAGACTACATGTTAAATTTTTTTGATTCCGATATTTTATTTTGAAGCTTCCTAAGTCCATAAATACGATTTTTGGAGATAATTCTTGATATATCATAATTATAGGTATATGATATATGTTATGAGTATGAATTTAATCATAATGGCTTAAGTTTGTTTTAGTTTAGCGTTAGTACAAGTCGATAATTTTTTAATAAATTTTGAGGATTGGTACACCGAGAGCAAGGATTTTAATATAAAATCAAGATTAAAAAGAAATTAACTAATAAAAAGTTTGATGTAGGAAACAAATTATAGACTTTTCTCGTATTCCAAACTTTGGTTTTACTCAAATTCTAGAATATAAATGTGTCAAATAAATATTATGATGTTTTCAATATAAAAATGGATGAATTTCATTTTAAAAAAAGAAAACCGCCAAATTTAGTAAAATAACAAAAGGTTATTTTTAAAAACCGGAAAATTCTTTTCTAAATATTTATAATCTTATTTTAAATTTAAAGTCTACGAAAAAGTCAAAAGTACAAACCGCACTCTATCATTCTATTTTATATTTTACTATATTTGTATAGAAAATGAGGATGGAGGGAAGAAATTTTTTAACAATTCCTAAATGAATGAAGGGTAAGAAGGTGCATTTATTTAACTGTTTTAGTGTGTGATGCAAAATTAGGTGCAAAAAAAAAAAATGGTAGGTAGGTATTATATATTAAATAAAAAAGCACTAAATTCTAATATATGTATAGTAAAAGAGGCAATATTACCTACTATACTTTTATATAAGAGTTTTTATTATAATAAAAGTAAAGTTCGGGTTTTTTTTTTTAATTTTTAGTTCTCAGGCATTTTTTGAATACTAAGATTGCAAAATTACGTTCTTATGACTATTTTTTTATTCCAAAAAAAAAAAAAAAAACAAAATAAGCATTTTTATGTCAGAAACAGGATATTATGATTGTTCATTGTTTAGTATAACAACGAAGGTAATGACGTTAATAGAGTTAAAAGCCTAGAAAGTGTTAGTAAATGATTTTTCTTGCTTTCTTTTTTTTATTTTTTTAACTTTTTTTTTTTTTGTTTTTGTAATCTTTAGATTTTGCCGTTATACAACGAAATAAAATAAGGAGATAAATATAGAACACATTAAAATGTCCAACTTAATTTTTATATGCATTTAAACTATAAAACCCTAATGTCGTATCAGTGTAATATTTAGTTAGTTGATAAGTTGGCAAACAACACGTTTTAAAAAAAAAAAAAACAAAATGGTTTTTTTTTTACTTTCATATGAGTTGATTTTTATCAAGATTACCAGGTGCATTAAAGAAAACAAAAAAAAAATGAAACAAAATAAAAAAAAATATGCCGTCTAGTGCTTTTTTAAGAGGTGAAAATTCACAAACCTATTTGTCAGTTGTTGTTTTTGTTTTTCTATATTGTAATAAAATTTCGTGATGATATGGTAAAAAATTGTTTTTTTTTTTTTTGTTTTTTCTTTTAAGTGGTAATTGTGGAATAGAAAAACTATAAATGTATGAAAAAATAATTTAAAAAATTAGGATCTTGCTTGTTCAGGATATTTAATTAGTTAAAATTGGACACAATTTAGTGGAAATTGTATTTTTTATTTCAGAGAAAAAAAAATACAAATTTAAATATTTTAAGTTTAAGTTTTTAAAATATTTTTTTTTTTTTTTATTTGTAGTTTTACCAAAAAAATTAGGTAGGTTTCAGCAGTAGTCAACCAGCAGTTATTCAATTCGTATTTTATTAGTTTGTGACAGCACGAGATATCGTATAGATTTACGATATATTTTTTAAATAATTTTAGGGAGTTTTAATGTCCAAAAAAACACAACTTTTTTTTTATCGTAAGTATCCTGGTACTTTTTTTAATAACAAAATATACATAAGTTTACATGTATTTTTCCTAAATTTGATTAGTTATATTTTGAGAGTTTTATACAGCAGCTGATGAGTGCTTAAGTAATTGGGGTATCAATCCCGATGGATTGTACATTTTAATTTACAAACTTTTTTTTTCATTTGTTATGAATAAATTGGTCAAAATTCTGTAATATTTTCCATAAGGAAGTAGTTCATAATTGACGATCGGAACTTATTAAACAGTATCTGCAGCTAACTAATTAGAATATAAGAAGAAATGTAATTAAAAAAGTTAGTATGTAATTAGAAAAAGAGACTTATATAAGAAATTGTGAAATAAAATATTTTAAAGAAAAATTTTCTGCTGGTACAGTAAGTACTATAATAGTATAGGAAAATAGGGGGGGGTATATCCGAAAATTTTCTGCAATATACTTTCATATTTTCAGCACTGCCATTTTCAATTGGAAATTTAATTTTGTTTTATGAAATTTTGAAAAATATAGCAATTACAGCTCTTATTTGAGCTATTTTTGGCTTAAAATTTTTCCCAATTTTAATTTTTAAATTAAATTCAAATTTTTTTTTGGATTTTTACTGAAATTTTTACGTAACTTTAGGTATATTAGACAGATATGCTATTTTCGGTGAAATATATTATATATATATATATTCAAAAAATTTTGAAAAGTAAGGATACCGTAGCTTCCTGACTACAAACATGTTAATTTCCCTGTTAAAATTTATTCAATTTGTACTCTTATGGAAATATACACAATATCACTTTTTTTCGGAAAACACTTAACTAAATTATTTTATATTTTTATATCATATTAACAAACTTGGTAAATATGCACCAAATTTTCAAACTTATGTTATTCTATAAAAAACTAGAATCCTATTTTTGCATTTTAAATTTTGGTAATCAATTTCCAGAAGAAAATTTTTCTTTTTATTAGTTTAATGAAATTATAAAAAATTTTAGAATTATTTCCTACAATTTATCATCTACAATATTTTACTCTACTGTTGTTGTTTTCTTTTAATATTATAAACAAACCAAAATTAGAACATACAAGACATATTTAACATTCATCCTTAAAAATACAAATTCCATTTCTATTCACATAAAAAAGACATTTTTTGTTTTGCTCATTGTTCGGTTTTCTATATCTTTTGTTTAATAATTTTCTTCAGAATTGTGTTTTTTTTTTTTTAGTTTTTGTTATTTTACATTGAGGAAGTTATCATTCATAACAAACGGATAATCTGGAAAATATTTCCGGAGAACAAAAAAAAAAAAAAAAGAAAAAAGTTATTCTATTCTCATTAACAGAATAATGAAGTCAAATTTGTTAACCTTGAATTTAAGATGAGAAGAATAAAAAAAGAAAAAAAATCATTATAAAAATTAGGATTTTAAAAAGAACATACACAAAATAAAAACATGGCGGCAAGGATAATAAAATGTAGAATTAACAAAAATGGAAAAAAATAAAAATTGTAAAAAAGGGGTTTCAAACGCGCACATTTCGTAACAATAACATAAAATTTTCGAAAAAAAAAAAAGAATTTGAAAATTTTTTCTGTAAGCAAAATTGTAAAAAATCAACAATTTCTTTAAATTTAAAGTTATCATTAACTAAATAGGGCTAACATTTTATTTTAGCTAAATAAGGATAATAAAAACCTGTTTAAAAAATCGATCTACTTGAGTAGCTTCGATGACTATTTATTCTACATACTTTTCTTTCTATTTTTTTACCACTCAAACGTCTTAAAGGAGAGGATTATGAATTTAGAGTTTATGAGAGAAAAAGATTATGAGTTTTTCCGGACATAAAAAACGTTTTGAGTTATTTGCGCTTTACTTTAAATTATTACATTTTTTTATAAATTTTACCATAATGAGATTTTTTTGTTTTGAAATTTATGCAGTCATATTTTATATATACATAGAAATACTTTCCATTGAGTTTTAGTTGAGACTTGAACACCGTTTAGTTCCTGGTGACAATTCTTGATATTAATATAATTAAATACTAAAAAGGTGTAGGTGTTTACTAAGAAAAGTCAATGATTTTCACAGTTTTTTTCGCTTGCGGAATATTTTCTTAAAAATTTTTATTTTCTCAAATTCTTACGCGAGTACATATAATTTATATTACGTTTTGTTATAACAATTTAACATTATACTTCTGAGGATAATATTTGAAGAAAATTTTCATCACAACCAATGAAAATCTGAAATTACACAAAACTATCATGGTAAAAATTGAGTGATATTATTTTTTTCTGTTATCATCACTTAGATTAAGTAATTTTTCTTAACAAATCCCCTTTGAAATCAAATTTATAACAGGCACATATCATAAAAATGTTTAATAATCAGGTGTGGGGCCTCGGTGGCCTAGCGGATAAGAGCGTATAAAATCGCTATAAACACTGAAAGAGTGTGAGTTCGAATTTACACACAAGTCGTAAGAGTTACATTCACAGTCATGCCTAAAGAGAAGGGGCTGTGTAATTTCCTGTCCACATTTATGTCGCAGAGAAATGCATTAAAAAAGAAAAACAAGGAGTTTCTTTAAATTCAGATTTAAACCTCTATTTTGTTTCAGATAAAGCAACAAAAATTTGACCATATAGATAGGTCTCCTTAAAAAATTAATAATTTGATTACATAGTCCGGTCCGTAACGGAACTACTGCCACTAAAAAGTGGAAAATATCCTATTTTAAAATGTTCTTGTAATATCAAATTCTTCTGAATATTTTTCATTTATAAAAACGTGAAATGACAAAAATATAAAATTAATTTAAAAGTCTGCAATTTAGTATTTAAATCTTGCGTTATATAAAACTAAAATTTTTCAAAATTTTTATTACTTCATATCTCGGAAATGTTTTTACTCCGAACCTTGACGAGAAAGAGGTCTTTAAAAATAACTATAAACTTCCTCAGAAGAAAACCCTTTTACATTTGTAAAAGAATTTATTTAAAAATGTAGTTAAATAGGCATTTTGGAAAAATAAATATTTAATTTTGAGGACACGTATAATAATTATCTTTTTAAGCGCGATTTTCGGGGATTGAGATTTAATGAAAATTTTTAATAAAATATTTGGAGTATAACAATTTATAAGAAGATTTGCGATTGGCATTATTAAAATGACGGATGGGCTAAGTAAAACTAATATCTAAGACAATTTTGAATACTTTTTTTTTTAGAAAATGTGCTAAATAGAGATCTAAATAAATAAAAAACAATAAAAAATGACATGTAATTGTTATTATATTTTTTGTGTTTTTTTTTTTTTTGTTTTGGTTCCTTTATTTAATAATTTTTTAAAGGATTTTATTAATATTAAAGCAGTTTGTATTCCGGCCTGTTTTTTTTGTTTTTGTCTACGAAGCTTGATGAATAAAATTTTACGTAATATATTTTTGCAAATTTCATTTCATTTGTATAATTTTACGGTAAAATTATAAAATAATGGCATTTTCTCTTAAGGGGTATTTATAATAAGTTATATGTAGTTATTTAAGAACAAAATATTATTGTAAGGAAAAATGTATATATATAAATTCATGGAAATTAAAGATTCATATACAATTTAAAAAAAAATTAATTTCAAAGATTTTAATTTAAAAAAATTTCCTTAAATTTATTTAAAAAGGCACACCTGATGTTTTAATTTGTAATTTTTTTGGAAGAACCATTTTAATTTACAAGGTTTAATTATTTTTAAATTGAATTCATTTTGAATAATTTTAGACAGTAAATAAAATTTAATTTTTTGTAATATTTAACTCCTTAACTGTTTAATTTTCTTTTCAGATATGATTTTTGTATGGATAGATTACCTGTTTCGTATTTCACATATTATTATATTTAACCCAAATAAAGAGGGCTTTAATACGATGTAAGAATTCGTTAAAGAAAAATAAAGTTTTTTTTATTACATTCTCATTAAGTATGAATAAAAAATATAAAATTTAAAAAATAATTAGTTACGATTAAGTTGTTAAAATATAATTTATTGTATGTTTTTTGTTTTAACCGTTAAGTTATCTTGATCACAAAAATGTGTCTGTTAGGATTTTGGGACAAAAGAAAATATATCATAAGAAAATCAGGACATGATGAATAATGACAAGACAAAAGAAATTTTGGAACAAAATGGAGATAAAATATTATTGATTTCATACTTGTTCTATGGTTCTAAATTATTATTATGAGTTATATATACATATATGTATATAGATATAAAGTAAAAATATTTAAACATTTTAAATATTCTATATTATAATGAGTTATAAGGTATGAATTAAAATTAATTTGTTAATATTGGGAACCTAATGAAATCTCACTTTTATTAAAATCCTTTTCCACAAAATTTCATTTTTTCAAAAAAAAATCCTTTGATCTCCTCTTTTAAAATTTACTTTTTGCTACAAAAATTCCTTTTTTTTAAGAAAAAATATCACATTTTTTATTACAAGAGAAAATTCCAGGGCTTTACAGTTTTAGAAAATGAGAATTTCAATAACTTTGTAGCCGCGTTCCTTTTCGGAAGCTCAACGAAATCCCAAAAAAAGCCCATATGAACCCCATATGATAAAAATCCCGAAAAAGAATGATAAAATTCAAATACCAAGATTTTATATATTCAAAAATTTCCTCCACTGTTTTAAATTGTTGGTTATTGAAATATGTATTTATAAAATCAACCTTTAATAACCTTTATAAACGTATAACCTTTTTCGAGAATATTTATATATGTATAAGTTAGGTATATATGGTATGAGACTGTAAATTAGCAAATATTTTAAGAATTTATTGTGAGTAGCAAATATTTTCTCGCATTTTTGCTTTATTTTTGGTTTTGATTATGGAGGAGGAAAAAGGAGGTTTTTAAAGAAAAAGACTTTTAAAAAAGTAGCTTTTGACCAAGAAATTTTTGAAAAGGTAAACTTTTGATTGATGAATTGAAGAAGATTTTTTTATAATGAGATTTGTTGTATATAGATCCAAAATATAATGACAAATGCGTACTTAGCATCAAGTCCAAAATCAAATAAAAAGTTTTCACTTGAACTGATAATAGATCAATAAAAATAAAATATAGCATTAGGATTTTTTAATTGAATTTAAAACGAGAAAATAAAATTAAACATAGGGCAATCACTTTTTGTTACTTTGATTTATTATGCATTAATTATTCGGCCGCCGGGTTTGAGTAGCTTCCATACAACTTCTTTCTTTATATGGAAATAACTCAGTATATATATTCAAGCTAGGTTTCTGAAATTTTCCAAAATTGTGTCAACTTACAGGCCAATAACATCTGTAAAATTTGATTGTGCTGATGCGACAGGTTCGGATAAATGCCATTACTTCTCTTTTTAAATGAAAATAACTTAGTGTCTATTGAAGCTAAGTATCTGAAATTTAGTGGAGAGATGTCGAGTTACATCTCAAAAACTTTTGTAAAATTTGGTTGTTTTAGAGCAGCCAGTTCAGGCTTCTAACACTTCTTGTAACTTAATGAAGTTGGGCGTCTGAATGAATATTATAGCTTTGATGTTTTGTATTTTTAAGCAATTACCAAAAAATTTCTATGTTTCTTTAAGTTTATTATGTCCAAATTGTCACTTTTATATAATGCGAGTAACGTTCATTAAATAATGTAATCGTTTCGTTTCCTTAATTTTGGTTATTTTCTTAATCAATTTTGATTTCATTCGAAAATTTCTAAAAGCTGCAATAGACAGTTAATAAATAAATATAAAAATCTAACTACATATATATATATATATAATATAAAATTTATTTATTACTGTAACTAATTCTATAAATCAATTTACTTTTAAAAATTTATTACGATATAATAATATTCTTTTAATTTTTTTCTTTTATTTAAATCTTGCTGACATAATCTGGTTTCATTATTTGATTGCTTTTAATTTATGACAATTTATTTAAGTCTAATATAATTTATTGGATAAAACAAAAAAAAAAAAAATTTTTTTTTAAATATAAATAATTAAAAAAAAAAAATGAAAAATAACATTAAATTTAAATTAATTTAAAAAAAAATAGCGGGTTTAAAAAAAAAAAAACTGTCATCTATCTTAATATTGTCAGCAAGTTGACTTTTATAAATTTTTTTTAATTTTTAAACCAATAAATCCTGTCATTTTTTATCTCAAATTAACAAAAAAATAAACATTATTTACATAATATAAATTTTTTTTTTACATAATATAGATATTAATATTTTTCTATGTATACATTGAATATGTATATACATATTTTACATATAAATTAATTTTTTATTTTTATTTATAAATTATATACCTTTTTTTTTTTTGTAAATTTATCGTGACGTATATGTTTACATTAATATATAACTTCTCAATAATTATTAACTCTTTGATATCCAGCAGTAAAAATTGTGAGGATTAAATCATGTGAACAGTGTAGTTTTAAAAAACAGTTAGATTTTGCAAAATCAGTCAAAAGCAAAATCATATTTCCAGAGACCAGTGAATTTTAATGACCAGTAAAATTAATTTAATAAATTGTGATTGCCTTAACTTCTTATGTTCATTGTCTTAATTCATTACTTTCTATTAGATTGACCACATACCTAGTATCTTTACTACGGTTTTAACAAAGAATGTTAAATTTAAAACTATAATACATTAATATTATAACACTTCCTAAAAATCGTATGCTAATTGATAACTTTTTACTTAGGAAAGTAAAATTTTGACGAACTGAAGTAAAATTTTGACATAAAGTATGGTGAATATTTTGACGTAAGAAAATATATTACAGATTATGAATACATTTTATTTACTATTGTGTAAGGCTGAAAGTAATAAGCTTTAAGAAAATATACAAAGAGATTTATAAAAAAAAACTCAATAAATGTAAATAAAATAGTATCTTATGAATATTTCTTTCAGTTTTGTATAAAATGAATAATAAATCTCTAAGCATTATTGTGTTGTTTCTATTTCAATTAAAATTGCCATCAGCAATATAAAAGATCTTTTTTATATTCTGTTCATTTTAAAACAATTAATTTAAATTTGTGTCAAAATTTGTTTTTTTTATTTTGCACACTAAATTTTTTATATTTTTGCCATCTGAGTAGATTTTTTTCAACTTATTTAAAGTAAAAAGGTTATAGCACGCGATTAGAACACTGCCAAAATACATCATAATTATATAAAAAGTCTTAAAATGAGAAATATACTGAAAAATATTTTGTTACTATGTCAAATATACTTTCCTCTCATTTGTTAAGTAAATTCCTTACAGATTTCTAGGTTTATCGTGTTGGCATCCCAAAAATTTGAATTTCTTGGCCGCTTAAAAACTTTAACTTAGAATGATATCACCAAAGTTTATATAGAACCGATTTAGTGTCGCAATCTGATTTAAAACTTTGATCTTCCATTTTTTTCAACTTTCTTCTGTATTACATTCTTAATTTCCTAAAAATCATTTGTTTTTTTAAATGTCATTTAATTTTTGTTTAAAGATATACACCTAATCCACCTAATCTAATTAAAATCATAATTCATTTTATAAAATATAAGAATAAGTCCTACTTAGCTGTTTTAGGTATAATATGTACCTATAGATACCATAATATATTAGATACAAGAATTATAACTAACATGACATAAAAGTTTACAGTTATTCCACCTTATATTTTACAACTACTTGTATATACTATAATATATTTTATTTATTTTGATCATGAATTTATAAAATTCAAGATAAAATTATTTTAAATTTTGGATTTTTTTTTTTATTGTTTTTTTTTTTTTTTGTATTTTGAATTTTTATTAACTCTGCTAAGAAATCTTATTATTCTTACACATATCTTCACACTTCTATGCTTTCAAATACAATTCAAAATAAAAAGTCAACTACAAGGTAAAAAATAAAAAAAAAATCTAATATAACCTCAACATTATGCAAAATTGAATAATTCGATTGAATTTTATTTTAAAGATTGATAAAAAAATAAAATATGGAATAAATCAATAATTTTTGGAAAATATACTTAAGGGTTTTACAATAAGGTACATTTCAAAACTTATCAGTTCTAAGAGTGTTCAAAATGTCCAATGTGAATAATTAAAATAAAGTAACTATACTGTGTGGGTGATAGATAATGAAATTTAAAATTTCCGGTTTATTATCTACAGAATATGCATTTTTGTCGATTGGTTTTACTTACTTTTCTATTAGTATTCTATTATTTACTGCGCTACCCTTTGATCTTATCGAACCTTTATATTAACTAAATTTTGTACTTTTTGTTTTCTTGATTTGGTTTAACGTTCTAACTTAACTTGAGGTTTGACATTTATGATCTAGAGTTGGTTAATTCGTCCATTTCTTTGTTCTCCAAACCTGTATATTTTCTAACACTTTTCAAGTATTATCCTATTTTGACACTTTGTTTTGGTAAAAATACCCCTAATTATAATATTGTTGTCATAACTATAAACCCCAATTATCTTTTGTGTCTATTCCTTTTGGTAAAAGTTTGGGTGTGTGTGTATATTAATGTTAAAGTAGGGCTACAGCTAAGTAATCAACCGCTTAGTGAGACTAATGATTCTGGAAACTGACTTAGATATCCTAAGATTTTCATAAGAGTAAAAAGGAGAAAAAAAATGGCAAATAATACCGTAACTTTTTAACCCCCGATTTTTTATTTAATTTTATTATTTTTTTAATTTTATCAAAAATTTTTTCTTCTGTTAATTGTGTATTCCAAAATACAGAAATTAAACAGTCCTTTTTTACAATTTAAAAATCTAACATAAACGAAAAATCAATTTCATGATACACTTTCTAATTCATATCCAATAAATGAAACAAAAAATTCTATAAGCGGAAAAATAAATATCACAAAATGAAAAAATCGTAATTCTTGATTCACTTACTTAACAAATTGTGATTTATTCTAAGAATTGTCACCCAAAAAAAATTTTTTTTTTATTTTTTTGTTTTTTACAACATTTTGTCAACATTTTAAACTCCAAATCGCTAAAATGCAAAAATTTTTAAGATACGCATCACTTTATATGGTATATGGTAAAATGGTAAATTTAATTTTCTATAACGAAATTTTATTTTTTTTTAATTTTTAACGATGATAAAATTTAAGGTTTGATTGACAGAATACAAAATTCACTTAAGAGTATAACTTTGACATCTTCTAGTCTTGTTGTGGAGGTGGAAAATTGGGAAAAAAATGAAAACAAAAATAAAGAAGATAAAAAATATATCAGATAAAAATTTTGTTGTAGATAATTGAAAAACGATTAGAAAAATTTAAAAAAAGAAATTTTATATTTGGTGACATATTTTCTATCTTTTTCTGTCATAATGTTGAAATGTTTGATAAAACAGATAATAAATAAAGCGGGTACGTATCTTTATTGTTTGGTTTTATACCATTATGATAAATCATGAAAATTATATTTCCAAATGAATTTGAAAATTTTTGACGTTCTTTTTTTTTATCTTACAATATTAAAACATTAAGCTAAGAATATCTTCATTTGAAAGTCGTTGTATAAAAATAAATTTTGAAACCATAATGAACATTATATTTAATGAGAACGGAAATATTAACAAAATAGTTCAGACTAATTAATAAACATCTTTGCATTTTCATATATATTCGGTTTGGGTGAAGTGGGAGATGATTCCTGTACACTGATGAAAATGTTAATAACTTAATGAAAACAATGGTAAACCCAAAAAGATGAACACTAATGCTTGTTTTACCATTTCGACATATTTTTCTGAACTATTTAAAAAAAAAAGGAATTCTCTACACAACGATTCACCGGTTCAGAACAATTCTTCTGCAGCAAAAAAAATGTAGGCAGCTGAAATTTGAAAATGACATTTAAATTATTTTAAATTTTTGTTTATTTCATGAATCGAGTCAAAAAAATTTTCAAAAAATGACAGATGTAAAAGAGTACTGCACAAAAAGATAAAGTTAAATTAACTTTTTTTCCGGAGAGAAAACAAAAACTTCCGAATTAAAGTTGAAGAATGAGAAAATTGAAATTTTCATATTAAAAACAAGCGCGCTTTGGATATAATTCATGCTGCTAAAATATCCAAAGCGGTGAATCCTGCGCATAAGTACAGTTTTTTGAGATAATGTCTGTAGACTGATGAAATATTAATATCTTAATAAAACAATGGTAAATTAAACAGAGTAGGCAGATACTAAACAGATTTTTTTGAAAGTTTTCATATTTTCTTCTTCGTACTTGGTACTTTTTTATTTTTTTATTTTACTAGAGTTATTATTGCCATTCTTTTAATATTTTTACCAAACAGTTGTTAAAACAATATTGTCTGTTATTATTTGTAAAACAAAAACTAATTTTATAATAAACAAGTTAGATACTTTAAAATATTAAATGTATTTTCATTCATCTTGTCTTTATTTTCAGTGCATTTAAAAACAGAATCAAAAGTTTTATAAAATTTAGTTTTGTACAGACGATTATTCGATATTCTTGAAAATGGATCTAAAATACTAATTTGAAAATTTTAAAGAGCAAAGTTATGATATTTTAACACATATTAATTTTCTATCTTAAAGTCGCCAAAAATTTTGTGATAAAATATTACGAATTTTTTTTAAGTTCAACTGTTATCCCATCCTAGGGATTATGTTTTTCATTTCGTATTAATCTTTTGGGCTCAGTATCAATCATTTATAGGCTACACGTAGAAAGATACAATCACGACGTAGAAAGATGCAGTAGATACACATTTAAGGCAGTTTCAGCCCCTTGTGAAACCCTGAATCAGTTTTTCCCCTAATTAAATTATTAAAAGGTTGAAATGTTGACTGCAAAATACTACAAATTGATTAAATCCACTCACGTTCGACAGATCGGAAAGGTTATTTAAGAAAGAAATTCCCAATAAATTTTGTTCTTTTCCAAAATTAAAACAAAATCAAGGATTACAAAGTTAATTAACTTCTTTTCTGTTTTGTCTTTCTATGAAAATTGATTTGGATGACAATAATGACCATAGCATAAAAATGAACTAATTTAAAAGAATTTATTGAATTATAAAAGGATTTCTGGGAAAAGAATTTTTTGATATTTTCTTTAAAATTTGACAAAAAAAAGGATGATTGGTTCAATTTCATTCTCATTTTTATCGCTTATGCTGAAAAGTTTATTAAGAAAACAATCATAATAATATATTATACTTTGTTTGTTTAGAAGGTAAAAGAATTTAACTATATTGAATTAAAAGCATTTTTAAGCAATGACTTTTTAAAAATTTTCCTCCTATCTTTTTATTTTAGATGATTAAAAATTCTTTTGAATTGATAGGAAAATATAAGGTAGTATGAAAATTGGAAGATTTTTAAAGATGCACATTTTCAAAAAGACAATAAAACACGTTTTAGAATTTGGACTGCTTTTTTATCATAATTAGTATTTTTTTTTTTTTTTTAATTTTTTATTTAGGAAAAGAACATTAAAATTTTAAAGGTATTTTCTAAGAGTTTGGAAACGCTATATAATAAATTAATAAAAGCCTTTAACACATATAAAATTATAATATTAAAGCTTTAAATTTTTTGTGTTTTATTTACGACTAATGGGATCTCCGTGGCCTAGTGGGTAAAAGCGTTTAAATTACGTTATAAACACCAAGGGAGTGTGGTTTCGAATGCCACACACATCGTAAAAGTTATTCCCCCTTAAGACATTTACAACCACGCCTGAATAGAAGAGGCTGTGTAATTTCCTGTTCACATTTATGTAACAGATACAAATTTGAACTGGTGTCCAAGTTACAAGTGTCTAAAAATAACGGATATTCAATTTTTGACTCTAATATATTTTGAAACAGGAGATATGTACACACATTTTTCTTAACTTACACCTTATTCTCAAGGATCCTACTCCTCTCAAAATGTTCAGGGTTTTTTCAAATTACAAAACTTTTTCGAGATACGGGTATATAACGATATATTGATATGATTCTCATAATGATAAATTAACATACCAAATTACAAAACGGTGTACACAAATTTTGTAAACAGATGAATGAATTGATAGCGAAGATAGAAGAAAATAAAATTTTTCATATTTGTTTTTAAAAATGTACTAACAAACTATTAAATAAATTGTGATAAATACCAGTATAGTTAAATATCTAAAGAGCGACAAAAGTGGATGCATAATTTTTTTTTTTTTGTTTTTCCTATAAGCAGATGTGGTACTTCAAATTGAAATTTTTCAAATATCAATTTTAATTTGAACATCGCAATTCATAGATAAACTTTTTTTAAAACTTAAAATACAAAAGAAAAATTATATTATATTTTAGACTACAAGAAATCTGACAGCGAATCTGATGTTTTTTGTTAGGTTGTAAAATAATCTCTAAGCATAATGTCATAGTATATTTTGAATACAATTTAGTAATTTTGAATTAAATGACTAAAGTTTTATTCGCAGTTTTTCATAAAATTTTTTTCATCTAAATCTTAGATAGTACTTATTTTTTTTTGTAATTTATTCCCCTGTCCTATAAATGTGACAAGGAAATTACCCAGCATTTCTCGTTTGCAGATGTGGCTTTAAATGTTGTAAGAGGAAATTATTCTGAAGATGAGTGAGAAATCGAACCTTCACTCCCTCGGTGTTTACAGCGTATTCTATACTTCCTTACCCGTTAGTGCCTCTATGGTCCAGTTCTAATTTAAAATCATATAAATTTACAAGATTCATCTTTTCTAGCATTCGTCCCTACAAAAAAATTAAAAAATATAAAGTAAATACATATTTAAAATTTATTTATTTATTTTCGAATTCGCCTACCATATACAATGTAATGAGGAAACGGTTACAGCATTTAAAATAAATTCGTAAATTGTAAAAAATTATATTTTGTGCACTCATACTTTTGACGCTTTCTGTCAATACATATAAGTTTCAAGTGGCAACCATATAACTAACAAAATAACTTAAAACTTTAATAAGTAGGTAGTGTTTTTTTACTTTTTTTTTTGCAAAATATCTTTCATTCTCTTTAAGTCCCAGAGCAATGTCATTTTAAATATCAAACGATAATATTTATCTTTGAATGTTTTCAATTTTTAAAAAATTATGATGATGCTTAATTTAAAAAAAAAAAAAAAAAAAAAAAACTAGGTCAAACATAGAAGAAGATGAAGAGCTTTTAATTTACAATAAAATATAAAAATCTTTTAAAAAAGAAGTCATTAAATTAAACATAATATGCCCATATGCTTATTAAAAATATAATATTTATATATCAAATATTATATTATGTACTTAGAACTTAAAATATTATTTTTTTTTTATTTTTATTTAGTTTAAATTGAGAAGAACAAAGATTTTTCTACTTTCATTTTAAAGAAAAAAGAAAATTTTTCAAAGATACTGTAATTTTCTTTTTTTCTTTTTGTTTTTTTCTTATAAATTTTTAGTTTTGTTTGATTTTCTTTTCATTCAACAGTGAAATAGAAAAACCTTATAAAAATTAAACAAAATAGATACAATATTATAATATAAAAGACTTACTAATTAAGTGAAATAAACTGTATTTTCTTTTTATTTATTTTTTATTTTTTGTATTTTTGGGTTTTGTTTAAAAAAAAAATAAAAAAAAACAAAATTCTTTTAAATTTGTTAACTCAGTTTTTGTCTTTTTGTGTTTTTTTTTTTTGGAAAATTCCTTTTAATTTAATATGTTAAAAATGTGCCAACATAACCTCATTTTCCATGAAAACAAAACCCAACAATAAATAAAACTGAGAACAAAAACAAACACTTCAATTTTTTTTTTTCATTTTTATTTGAACACAGTGATTCCAAAAAACGCAAAAAAAAAAAAAGAAAAACAAACAATTACTAAAGTTCCAGTTCCCTTTTAAAGATGTCGTTATCAACTTGTGAATACAACTTTTACTCTTTTATACTTTTCTTTAAAAAACAAAACAAAAAAACAAAAAAGAAATTTTTTTTTTAAGAACAAGTCATTTACCTCAACCGCATCTTAACTTTACATTTATATAAACTTTTCTGGTTTTTTTTTTTGTTTTTTTGGTTTTTTTGTTTTATAGAGTCACTTTTTTTACCATTCAGTATTAAAAAATATTTAAGGGGAGTATAAAAGTGATAGCAAATGAAAATGAAACATATAAAATATTTTTATTACAAAAAACAAAAAAAAAAAACAGAACAATAAAAACAAGAATTAACCTGTCAAAAATAGTTTGTTGAAAATTGAGAAAATTTTCTTTAAAACTCTATTCCATAGATTAAATTAAATTTTTTGTTTTTGAATTCTGTAGCAATACGAAAAAAAAAGAGTAAAAACAAAAACAAAAAAAGAGATAATCGGATTTAATATAATAGTGTAGATGTCACCAGCAACCATGACAAATTATTTTCTATTCGGGGAAAAAATTTTAAAACTTATTTTTTTCCCCTTTTTTGAAATTTTTTTTTTATTTCACGATTTTGTCTTCTAATTTTATGTTTGTTTGTGTGGTTGTTTATTTTGTAGAAATTTTTTTAAAGGAAATTTAAAGTTTTCATAGTTGAAAAAAAAAAAAATAGATATTATAAAAAAACAAAAAAAAAATTAAATTAAAAAAAAAATTTATTTGAAGAAAAGTTAAATTGGTTAAGATTTAATAAGTCCCACTTCATGTTTTTTGACTTAGTTTAAAAATAAAATTATAAACTTAAAAAAAGTATGATATCATTATTTTTGAGTGGTCTAAAATATATTTTTACTTTTAGTAGTTTTTTTTTTTGTTTTTTTGTTTTTTTAAACTTTTAATTAAATTTCAGTAAAATAATGTTATCTATTTTTTTAATAAAAGATATTATATATAGCTTTGGTTAGGTTAGGTTAAGGTGGCTGCCAAAAAAAGGTACACTTAGACCGTATTTGTTCCATTATGATACCATATAGAAACTTTTTTATTCCACTCGTTAAAACTAATTTCAGCTTTTTGCAAAGCGAAACTATTTACATTTTTACCTGCTAGATCGCTAAGATTGTTGAAGACATAATGCCCCAAATGGATGTTCCTTTTGGCCGACAAGGCTGGGCATGTGCAAAGGAGATGGAGAGTAGTTTCCTCCTCTTTATCATCTTTGCAGTCTCTACAATAGTCGATAGTAGACAGTGACCGGTGATTATACCCATTGTCATTCCAATATCTGCCCTTTGAAGAGAAAGCAGATCATTAGGTCGTCTTAAACGTTTTGCTTGTAGATAGAAGTACCTCTAGTCATGCCTTGTCCGACAGGACTTGTAAAGTTGTATTGTACCCATTCTTGCAAGTTCATCCGCTTTTTCATTTCCCGTAATACCTCGATAACCTGGTACCCAGAAAAAAGCTGAATGCTAAACTGCCTGACCACTTCGTTAAGATGTTTTCGGCAGGATATTACAGTCTTCGAGGTTGTATATGAGATTTTACGTACTTACTTTACAGTTTAAAACGATTTTATTCGCTTTAAACGGTTTCTTGGATTGCCACAATTTCCGCTTCTAAGACGCTACAATGTTTTGGTAATCGAAAATTATGACTGATATTCAGATTTTCTAAGAAGACCCCGTATCCTACACTGCTGTTAATTTTTGAACCATCCGTGAAGAACTGTACTCCTTCGAAGGTCATCACTGTGTTCGAGTTCCAACTCTCAAGGCTTGATATGCTCGACACGTGAGATTTCCCGAAGAAGTATGTGGGGGACGTGAATTGGTTTATGATATCCGAGTGACCTTCTCGTGAATTGATCCACTGGGATTTTTAAAACGTTCATTATATTGAATCCAAACTTTCTAGTAATGTTCGTCAGCGCCTCGAGTAGGTCAAGTACTTTCTTTTTTAAACCTTTTCGATGCATTTTCTTTTATCTTTTTCGGTGCTTTTGCCTGATCGGTACGATCTATTGAATTTAAACTACATGTACATATATAGGCTCTATGCGAAAAGAATTCGTAGGGAAAAAAGTGCTGTCGAATAAGTCCAAATTAACCCGTTGCGGCACAACAACTTCTCAAAATTATTTTGGTTTTTTCGCTTTAAATTAAAAACGGTTTATTTATATCGACTTTTGTACAGTGATACTTTGAGTCAAAAGAAAACCTTCAAAATTTTTTGTCGAGTTGCGTTGAGCTGTTACGGTATAAAAGCTTTGCTTTTTTTTGTTTTCTTTCTTAATTCTAAATGGTTTGATTGCTGAACTTCCCCAACTTTTTAGATTATTATATTCCTTCTTGCCCTATAAATAAGACGCGTATAAATATACCGAGAGTCTGTTGGTAATATGAAGAAATTAAGCAATACTAATTTTTTTAAAAATGTTAAAGAAAAAAAAAATTAATTTGAAAAAGGATTAAGGAAAATGTTACGAGATATTCTAGCTAGGGAAGTCAAAAACAAAAAAAAACGAGGAAGAGTGCAGTAGAGTAGACTGTGTCAACTCTGGGATACCCGTATGAACGTAATATATCCTGTTTCTATAAAACTTGATCATCTTTTAAAAACATTCAGAGTTTTAGTACCGAACTACAGAGATATATTTATGTAAATTGTGGAGTTGTATGATAGCTACCCGAATCTATTGCGCCTAGCTTCATTAAGTTCCAAGAAATGCAAAAAGCCTGAACCGGCTGCTTTAGACCATTCAAATTTTACAAAAGTTTTTGGCATGCAACTCGACACTTTTTCACTAAATTTCAGATAGCTAGCTTCAATAGACACTGAGTTATTTTCATTTAAAAAGAGAAGTTGTATGGCAACTATCCGAACCTGTCATATCATCACAACAAAATTTTACAGAAGTTGTTGCCATAAAACTCGATCATCATTTGCAAAATTTCAGATACCTAGATTGAATAGACACTGGGTTATTTCCATTTAAAGAAAGAAGTTGTATGGCAGCTACTCGAACCCGGCGGCCGAAAATGCTGGAGTTAAATAGCAAAACTAACAATTTTGTAAAAGTGACGTAAAAAAAATTGCAGCCTCCTAACTCCTTTATTTTTTGAGTTATCGTGCGGACGGACACTGAGTTCTTTCATTTAAAAAGAGATTTTGTATGGCAGCTACCCGAACCCGTCACACCACCACAACCAAATTTTGCAGAAGTTGTTGCCATAAAACTTGATCATCATTCGCAAAATTTCAGATACCTAGATTGAACAGACACTGGGTTATTTCTATTTAAAGAAAGAAGTTGTATGGCAGCTACTCGAACCCGGCGGCCGAAAATGCTGGAGTTAAATAGCAAAACTAACAATTTTGCAAGAGTGACGTAAAAAAAATTTCAGCCTCCTAGCTCCTTTATTTTTTGAGTTATCGTGCGGACGGACACTGAGTTCTTTTCATTTAAAAAGAGATTTTGTATGGCAGCTACCCGAACCCGTCACACCACCACAACCAAATTTTGCAGAAGTTGTTGCCATAAAACTTGATCATCATTCGCAAAATTTCAGATACCTAGATTGAACAGACACTGGGTTATTTCTATTTAAAGAAAGAAGTTGTATGGCAGCTACTCGAACCCGGCGGCCGAAAATGCTGGAGTTAAATAGCAAAACTAACAATTTTGCAAGAGTGACGTAAAAAAAATTTCAGCCTCCTAGCTTTTCTATTTTTTGAGTTATCGTGCGGACGGACACTGAGTTCTTTCATTTAAAAAGAGATTTTGTATGGCAGCTACCCGAACCCGTCACACCACCACAACCAAATTTTACAGAAGTTGTTGCCATAAAACTCGATCATCATTTGCAAAATTTCAGATACCTAGATTGAATAGACACTGGGTTATTTCCATTTAAAGAAAGAAGTTGTATGGCAGCTACTCGAACCCGGCGGCCGAAAATGCTGGAGTTAAATAGCAAAACTAACAATTTTGTAAAAGTGACGTAAAAAAAATTGCAGCCTCCTAACTCCTTTATTTTTTGAGTTATCGTGCGGACGGACACTGAGTTCTTTCATTTAAAAAGAGATTTTGTATGGCAGCTACCCGAACCCGTCACACCACCACAACCAAATTTTGCAGAAGTTGTTGCCATAAAACTTGATCATCATTCGCAAAATTTCAGATACCTAGATTGAACAGACACTGGGTTATTTCTATTTAAAGAAAGAAGTTGTATGGCAGCTACTCGAACCCGGCGGCCGAAAATGCTGGAATTAAATAGCAAAACTAACAATTTTGCAAGAGTGACGTAAAAAAAATTTCAGCCTCCTAGCTTTTCTATTTTTTGAGTTATCGTGCGGACGGACACTGAGTTCTTTTCATTTAAAAAGAGATTTTGTATGGCAGCTACCCGAACCCGTCACACCAGGACAACCAAATTTTGTAGAAGTTGTTGCCATAAAACTTGATCATCATTTGCAAAATTTCAGACGCCTAGCTTCATTAGGGTCCAAGAGGTGCAAGAAGTCTGAACCGGCTGCTCTAGACCAAACAAATTTTACAAAAGTTGTTGGCATATAACTCGACACTTCTTTACTAAATTTCAGATTCCTAGCTTCAATAAACACTGAGTTATTCTCATTTAACCGGATAAGTTGTATGGCAGCTACCCGAACCCGCCGCACCACCACAACCAAATTTTACAAAAGTTGTTGCCATAAAACTTGATCATCATTTGCAAAATTTCAGACGCCTAGCTTCATTAGGTTCCAAGAGGTGCAAGAAGTCTGAACCGGCTGCTCTAGACCAACCAAATTTTACAAAAGTTGTTGGCATGTAACTCGACATCTCTTTACTAAATTTCAGATTCCTAGCTTCAATAAACACTGAGTTATTCTCATTTAAACGGAGAAGTTGTATGGCAGCTACCCGAACGCGCTACACCAGCACAACCAAATTTTACAGAAGTTGTTGCCATAAAACTTGATCATCATTTGCAAAATTTCAGAAACCTAGCTTGAATAGGTACTGAGTTATTTCTATATAAAGATAGAAGTTGTATGGCAGCTACTCGAACCCGCCGACCGAAAATGTTGGATTTAAATAGCAAAACTAACAATTTTGCAAAAGTGACGTAAAAAAAATTTCAGCCCCCTAGCTCCTTTATTTTTTGAGTTATCGTGCGGACGGACGGACGGACGGACGGACGGACGTACATGGCTTAATCGACTCAGAATTCGATTCTGAGCCGATCCATACCTTTGACACTATATCTAGCTCGACTCCTTTAAGGTGTCACAAACGTAATGGCAAATTTATTATACCCTTGAACATAGTTCATACGGGTATAAACATCAATAATCAGAGACGCATTTCACGACAGTTTTGATATAAAATCCAAACAGAATTTTGGAAAAAAGATGCTTTAACTATATTTTTGGGTTAATAAAATCTATATTACACATCTCGTAAAATTCAAATTATTATTCCCAAAATTTAATATTTGTAGAATAACACTAGTAAAGTAAATTTTTAGCTATAAAAATATAGAGATCGTTGGAACTGAAGCCTTAAATATATTCCTAATTAAAACTATTTTATAAGCGGATTTTATAAGTTTTAAAACATATTATATTTTTCGACCATTTTAAAAGTTTTAAAACATATTATATTTTTCGACCATCGAAAAATTGAAAGTGGAAGGAAGTCGATATTTTTCTTACTGAAATTTTATATATTATCTGTCCATTCCAGTTCATGAAACCGTTAACATTCTTCTTCATGTTATATAATGCGCAAGGATTTAAGGGTTCACGGTTGCATTCAATTTAATGAGTAAAAATTTTAGGTATTTTAAAGTAGTTTATCAACCATTCCTTTTTGTTTATAAAGACCTGCTTCAAAAAAAAATACATTCGTTCTTTAATATTTATTTTTTTCTGAGAAACATATTTGAAGGGTTAAATTTAATTCTTAAAACGAAAATATGTAAAAAGTTTTGAAAATTAAACCAATTTTCTTATTAATTTGTATGTTTAATTATTGCGCCAAAATAAAAAAAGTATATTTAAAAGCCACTATTTGTCAAGGGTTGGGGATATAAACAATAAAATCAGTTTAAGTATAAAAATTAAAAACTTGAAAACTTGACTTTAATTCTAATTTCATTATGGTTCATAATTTTTTATAGATAGAGGTATATATGTATTCATTCCAACCTACTCTAAAGAAATTCATTTAATTTTATTTTATTTATATAATCTCAAACATAATGATTAAATTTATTTAAATCCTTTTTTGTATTGTTTTATTTAACCCTTTAGCTGTCACTCACCTGTCACTTATTATTTAAAAACATTCATAATTTTGTTAAACTCACTCCAATCAATTTTTTTCATTAACCCTCCTCACGTTTTTTTTTATAAATATAACAGAGTCTTACAAAAAAAAAAAAAATTGTTTTTGATTAAATTAAACGTATATGTCTTTTTGAATTTAAAAAATTTTCATCAAATTCCTATATCTAAACTTTTACTTAGCCATTTATATTCGCTTACCCGTATTCAACTGTTTATTTTTTTTATAAATTTTATTTTCACAAATTTGTTTTATAACGCGTCAAAATTATTAAAATGATTTTTCTTTTTATATAAATTTTTTTTTTCCTTTTTTAGGTTAAAAGCAAATTCAACACATTCAACATTACAGCCTTTTAAATAAATCAAAACAATTTTTTCATAAATTTTCACGTAATTTTCAAAATATCCTTTTCTTTCTTCATGCTTCCGACTCAAATCAACTTTATTTTTGTGTTTTTGAATATTGAAAGTATTACAAAAGGCCTACCAGCGCTTTAAACAAAAACAAATAATAAAAATAAAAAAATGCAAAACAAAAAAAAAATAAAATAAAACCTAAACAAATTATGTGCATTACATTTAAAAGGATATATGAAAATAATAATAATATCCTATTAAGCCCCAAAGGAAGAAAAAGTGAAAAAAAAACTAAATAAAACGAAAAATCCATACCATATGTGTAATTTTAAATAAAAAAACTGAAAACTGAAAAAAAAAAATCCCTTCATACTCAAAACTTACCAGATCTTTGAAATGAGAAAGGAAGATTTTTAGTATTATGATAGAAAACTCATTTGTTTTGTTTTATACTCGTTAGGTTTTGTATTGAACTTGCATAATTATTATAATTAAGTATGAAATGAAGGCTATAAATAAATTCTTTATTATATATATAAATACATTATTATCTTTTAGAAATGCACATCCTGTTTTTACATTTAGTTTTAGAAAAAGGGAACATCAAAGCTTGAATTAATAACAGTACATACCTAAAATTTTACAGTTTTTAATCAAAAATGATGTTTAACCTATGTATACTTAGTTGCGGGGCTTTCAATCAAAAATCTGAAAAAGGTCTTTGACCTTTCTATCAAAGACCTCGGGTTGAAACACCAGGGAGGGGCAAATCATATTGAATAGAAGTAATAATTTATAACGTAATAGTCTATATCACAATATAAAAATAATAAAAAAATAAATAATTACATATAAGATAATAGATGGTGCCATTTTGCATTCATAGATGGTGCATAGATGGTGCCATTCTGTATTCCATAATATATTAGTGAGTTTGGTAAGTCTCCTTTTATATTATTTTCTATATTTTATACTTTTTGATTAAAACCTTAGCCCTTTACTAAAACTATAACACTTAACTTTTTGTTCTTGTTTTTATGTTCGTTTTGCTAAAAAGGACGAGCCAGGGAAAACAAAATCAAAATATTAAGTAAATTTGATTTTAGTTCATGATTTATACAAAGCTATTTAAATGAAAATTTCTAAAAAAAGAACATCGTTCAGGACATTCACTCTTTTGAATTATCTATTTGTTTACTATTGATTTTTTTAAATTTTTCTCTTTTATTTTCAATTTTTTTTTTTCTTTTTTATTAAAATATTATTTAAAAATATAACCGAATTATTCTATGCGATAAATAACAGTAAGATAAAAAAAGATCATAAATATAGAATGAAAATAATATCCTGTTACTTGAATCAATTTTTCATGAAAGTGAATCTGAAAATGAAAGGAAAAATATACACAAAATAAAAATAACAAAAAAAAAGGAAAGAAAAAATAAAAGTAAAGGAAAATGACAAATTATGGGATACCTATATTTTATTATTATGGTTTATTTTCGTGATCTTCCATTTTTGCTCTCCATAATTTAATAAGAAAATAAAATAATTTTCACAATGGGAGTGATAGTGGTAGTAATAAAAAAATGTAATAATTTATAAGAAAACTTCAGATTATTTCAAATTTAGATAGATACATAGTTTTGTAAAAAAATTACACACATTTCCTTCGACTTCAATTATACCATTATTTATTTTGGTTTCAATTATATTATTTTATTATGTAAAGTTGAAAATATTTTTAATGCTGTCAAATACAGATTTTAGAAGATAATCTACAAAGTATTTATGTTTTTCTGTATTAAATTGTAAAATCCAAAGATTTTTATACAATGTAAGTTAAAGAAGATGTACGTTTTATTTTTATTTGTCGAATAATATTATAAAACTTTAATTAAAAAAATTAATTAGATATTATAATTTATTGCATAGACATATGTTCAACTTAAACCATCTGATACTAAGGGCACACGCTGTAAGAATAGACAGAGCCAACGAAGGAATCTGTAGAGGTTGTGGACATTACACGTGCTCTACCAATGTCTGACACTGGGATCTCAAAGGTGAAGAACCCCTCTGGAGAGCAATACTGGAAAGACCTATGCTACGTAAGGGCGCGTAACAAGAGGAACAACGTTCAATTTTTTAAGGGCATTGACTGGTTTGATGATCTACTGAGATGAACGAGCGTCTCATGAAGTTGGGGTGCACAAAGATCGCAGAGGCTAGGCGTAAGATAGTTTTCTATGGCTATACCAAACAAAAATAATAATAATATGTATTATTGATAGTATTATATAAAAACTTACAATCATTTTAGAAATGAAATCATACGAAGAAGAACATACCTAAAAATTTTTTTGTGATTAATCCGAAGAGTAATCGAAATTTTTGTTATGAAAAAAAAACTAAAATATCTGTAAGAATATTTCCATAATTATCTAGAAAAACTCTATAAACTATTTGATAACTTCTAGTATTATTAACTTATTCAATCATAAAAATCTGATGCACAACGGATTTAGAAACTTTCCAGGTTCCGTTGTCATTTCATGTCAGGTTCATTTTTCCAAACCAAAGAAAAAGTTAAAATATGTTAAAACTCAAAAAAAAAAAAAAAAATAGCAAATCCCTATAATTTAATTTCCAAAACTTTCAAATTCTTTTCAAAATCATATATTACTAAATAATAAAGAAACAAAAATTTTCTACATAGTTTATTTCAAAAGAATCTTTTCTGAAAATGTTTTTATTTTTCAATTTTAAACCAAAAACAAAATTAACCCCTTGAACTGATCTTGATTTGTAAACATAAAACAAAATATCCTTAACAAAAATAAACAAAAAGCATAAAATCGATTGGAATGGCCTTAAGGGAAATTGTCCCTGATTTAGTTTTTAAAAAAGACAGAACAAAATAAAAAAACAAAAATGAGGACGAAAATAGAAAAATTTTGTCCCATATTAAGAAAAACTTTTTATTTTATATCTTTTTTTTGTTTTGTTTATATTTTCTGTTTTTATCTAAAAAATCAACAAAATATGATATGACCACACCTTTGTCATTGTTTTCTAGTCATCATATTTATCACTTAGTTAACCTCAATATATTTCTAGAACTGAACTTATATTACTTTTTTTCATTTGTTTATTTTGTTTTAATTTATATGAGAATGTACATATCCTTTTAAAGGACATTATAATATAATTTGACTAGAAGCAAAGTGCTACATAGAAAAACTATATTGTAAACAGATGAAAACTTTACAGTTTGTTAAATAGCAGTAGTATTTTTCAATTTAATTTTTATTTATTTTAATGTAATTCTAATTACAAATTTAATATATATTTCAAATATTTTATTTAATCATTTTATATTGAATTTGTTAGTAATGTACCACATTTAGACGTCTTAAACAATTACTAATTCTTATGACTTATTTAATCTCTTACAATCCTAAAAGTATGCAATAATTTTGAATTACCCTTTAACATAACCGAATCATAGGCATTTATTTATTTTATTTTATAAATAAATGAATGCACCCCAATATAAATAAATAAATGAATGAATATTTTTATAAATAGGTCGAAAAACTTTTAAAACAAACTTTAAAATAATATAGACATTTAAATATTTGACAAATTGACAGAAAAACAGTTTGATTTTTATAAAACTATCTTTTAATAAGGACTAAAAGTTAAAACTAAAAATATTATTAAAAAACAAAAAAAAAAAACCATTGTTTCGAAGTTTTTATTCAATTTCTTGTATTTTGTTTGGTAGGTATATTATATAAAAATATTATCGAAAACATCAGATTTATAAATTTATATAAAGTTTATATTAACAAATTAGAATATGGAGTATTATGTTTGCTTTAAAATATGTTCTTTTATATTATAAAGAAAAAAACAAAGTACAAAGTGAATATGATTTTAAACATGAGAAATAATAGAAAATAAAAATATAATATAAAAATATAAAATAGTTTAAAAGAAACTTACAAACAAAAACACAAAAACAATACAAAAGAAGAGAAAAACAATATTTAAAAGTTTAAAAGGATTTTCTATTTCTGTTTTTTTTATTTTTATTTATTTTTTTTTTTCTTATTTTTTTTTTGAAATTATTCCTTTAACATAAGTACTTGTTTTATTTATAAAGTTGAAAGGTATATAACCTCAAAAATAAAATGGTAAATATTTAATTGAGGATGAAAAAGAATACAAAAATTTATAAAAGAAAAAAACAATTATACATATTTATATTATGTACCTACGTCCCTTTAACGTATGTAATACTATAGTTACTTATAATATAAATGTATTTATATTTAAAATAAAATTTAAATTTTTAATAAGAAATTGTCTGGAAGGACAATATTTTCGAAAGGTATTTGAGATTAAAATTATATATAATTAGAAAATAGGAAAATGATAAAACTTAAAAAACTTCAATTAAAAATTGTAATCAATATTTTAGATAAGTATTTAAATTTTTAAGTGATTAATATTTTACGATACATAATACAAAAATATAAAATATTTAAGGATTTTTTAAGGAATTTATACAAAATTAGATCTTTTAAGTTTAATTGAATCTAAAAAACTCTTTTTTTTTTTTTTTTTTTTTAATTTTTCAATTTGTTTTAAAGCAATTTTTTGTCTTAATTTTATTTTTAATTAGTTGAAAATAAAAACTTTTTTAACTAAACAATTTCTAGAGTTTTGTTAAAAATTTTGAAAAATTTTATTTAAAATTAAATTTTGTAATATTTTTGCTAAAAAGTATATAACATAAAATACAATATAATACTATACAATAACTTTTGTATATATATTTTTTATAGATACTCTTAATTCAAATTTCTTAAAATATTTCGCAGACGATAAATAAAAAAACCTTAATATAATTAAATATTAATTATATTAGGCTGTATTACAAATTATGTAATGAATAATAGAATCAATCGTTTCAATTGACCCTGAAGCGTTTGAATTTTAATTGAGTATTAATCTGTGAGATACAACCGATATTTTTAGAAACTTTTTGAAAAAAAAAAAACAACACATACAAAAAATTCTTTTAACATTTTCTTAAATAAACTTTAACAAATTAAAATAAAATTTTTTTCTTAAAAATTGAAAAAAGAAATATTTAGAAATTCTTAAACTTGAAAAAAAAAAAAAAAAAAATGTTAAGGTCATTTTCATAATAAGTCAAATGTTAAATTTTATATTATAGGTATATCATTTTATTTTTCTTTTCTATTTATACAATTTTTTTAAGCAATCTGTTTATGTAGAATTTATATAACAATGTTACGTAGGCATTTTTATAGAAAAAATTTTTTATTTCAAAAGTCATTTTCATAATTCTAATGATAAAAAAAAAAACAAAAGAAAAATTACTTACAAAAGAAAATTATCATTTTTGATGAAAAACCAAATGACCAACCAAAAAAGAAAATTATTGTAGAATGAAATCTAAAAATAATTTAACCTTATAATTTATTATACAGAATGTATCCTTATAGTTAGACCTGACCTGTTTTATATTTAATTTATATATAAATTCATATAAAAGTATAACTAAGTAGCTTTCATGATTATTAGGAGTGGTATTATTGTATCTGTAATTAACTTCAAATTTATCAAAATTTATTTGTTAATAAAAATAGTAAGAAATCGTAGTACGGGATTTTTAAAAATATCATATTTAATATTTATAATTATAAATTTTCTATTTATAGAATATATCATTTGGTTTTCAATGTTGAAAATTAAATAGTAAAGCGATTTTAATTTAAAACGGAATTAAAGGAAAAATAATTCTAATAAAATACAAAAATATTCATAAAACAATGAAAACCTATAAAATTAAATAAAATTAAATATGAAATTTAAATGTTTGTACCGTAATGCAAATATAATAAGATTCGATACTTTTTTAATAAAGATTATTCGCAATCATTTTGAAAGATCTCTCAACACAAATGAGAATAGCTTAATATCCAATAAATATATTACTATAACGAAGAGTATATGTTATATATAGTTTAAAATCGAGTTTTATTGCTCCCCAACATTTTATTTACCTTGATTCTAAAGGGTATATTCAAAACCATGAAAATGACCCCATTTTCCATTTTCAAAATTTATTGTAGTTAGAGATTAAGTTAGATACGCTAGATTTGGTTTAGGTTAAATTAGTTAAGTTTAGATTAGAATAGGTATAGCACATATAGTCTTAAAATAGTATAAGTTTTATTTACAAAAATTACAGAAACTTTGGTTTTGTGTAAATTTTTACAAAATGAGAAAACGTTATACAGAATTTATTCATACCCTGAACGTTATACAGAATTTGCAATACCCTGACAATAAAAGAAATCTTAAAATATAATAAAAAAGATTATTATTATAGAACGATTCTGTATGAAGCAAAGAGTTAGGTATTTTAATTTGAATATCTATGATACATTTTCAATCGATTTTTATAACTAAATCACATAATTTAATTTTTTTTTCCTTAGTAAATTAATTATAGAAATATTAGTTGGTACACCAGAGCCCCGCTTTGCTTCGCTATTCAGTTCCACAAGTAGAGATCCAAACTGAATTTCGACGCATAACGAACAAATTATAATATATTGGCCAGATAAAGTATTACGAAACATTTATCTAAACAAAATTGAAAATATAGGAAATATGTATTAAGGTGAAATAAGTAAAGTAAGTTTATTAATCCATTAAAATTAATTAATAATATAAAAACACAAAAAAATCATTATACATTAAACAAAAAATATAAATATGTATCAACAAATCATAATTCACTTTTTAATATCAAGAATAATGAGCGAATAAAATTTTATAAAATTTTATTTAAAACGAACAGACCTATTATGTACCATATACAGGTTAAGTTGTCATCGCAACCAGAATTCTCATTAATTTTAATTGTACATATGTATGTATTAAAAGAAAATTACAAAAAAAAAAATAAAGACGCATAACTAAGAGCCGACGCAAATCGCTGGTTTAGTTTTTTTTATAACCGACGCAAGAGTAAATAAACGCATAACAAATAGACGCAAAGCGAGGCTCTGGTGTACCAAAAAAATGTAAACAAATTTTACAATTCAAAAAAAAAAAAACCATTCAAAAAATAAATCTTAAAACCATAGATTGACAAACAAACTGAAACTTTATTTATATAATTAAATAAACAAATAAGTTTAACATATTTATATTTTAAATCTATAGCTCTGAACTTTTTCATTACTAAATTAAGATCTAATTTTTTTCCCCACAATTCAATAAAAAAAAAAAAACAAAACTATGTATAGAAACCTATCTATAACAATTTCTCTATAACTGAACTAAATAATTGAAATATATGCTCAATTAATGAAATAACTTCTATTGTTCCGGATTTTAGTTAAATACATTGTATTTTTAAAAAATTTCACAAACATTTTTTTTTTTAAATTTTTCTACCAAAAAAAAAAAAAAAAACAAAT
The DNA here is from genome assembly GCA_947095535.1 of Poecilobothrus nobilitatus. Classification (NCBI taxonomy): domain Eukaryota; kingdom Metazoa; phylum Arthropoda; class Insecta; order Diptera; family Dolichopodidae; genus Poecilobothrus; species Poecilobothrus nobilitatus. The sequence continues at coordinate 220,679,054 of OX352774.1, read as the reverse complement.
TTTTTTACTTTAATGCACAGATACACTATTTTAATTTTCTATATTTACTGTTCCCATTTATTTCAGGAGTTGACTTACAGTTTAAAGAATCTATTAAAAAAAAAATAAACATATTTTAGTAAAAACAGTATAGTGTCCATAGATTGTAGAAATACAATGACCAATAATGACCATGGAATTTAATGTAGGTATATACAATATGAGATGAACATATTCTATTTTCTGAATTTAATTAATTTTTTTGGGTTTTTTTTTTTTTTTCCTTTCATTGTCTATACATCTTCCACTTGTCTTTCGGTTTGAAACTTATGTTAGTATACAGATGATAATATAGTCTGTTTTTCTTTTTTTTTGTTTTTCATGGTAACAAATGATAAATTTCAAACATAATTTTTTTTTATTGTTGATTCTTTTTCAGAAAGATCAGATTAACACCACAACATAACCGCAAACAATGAAACACTTCTTTAGTTTTTTTCATCAACTTGAAATGCACTGAATAAAAAAACGAAATGAATTTGAAAAAAAAAAAACAATAAAAAAAACAATAGAAAGTCAACTTTTGATTTTCGTTTTTACTTTTCTTGTTTTTTTTATGGAATGGAATTTTTTCAACTCGGATTTTTTTTTTCTTTGAAAATTTTTGAAGGATTGAAACGAATGTGCAAAATGAAATGATTTCATTCATTTAATCAAGTGATTTTTATGTATGTATTAATTGTTTAATTCTATGAATTTAGAAAAAACTAAGTATTTTTCATTTTTAATTATTTAATTAAAATTCCAATTTAATTAACTTAATAATAAAAAAAAAATTTTTTAAGTTCAATTTAACTCTTCCTGAACTTTAACCTATTAACCTCAACCTCTTTTCTATTGCTTTTCCTCACAGATAACCATCCTACCTATATTGGTTTTATCTCATCTGAATTTTTGTGATTATTTTCTCAGTTTAGATACTTAGTAGATAGTATTTTATGTAAAAGTATTTTATCTCACAACTTTGATATATTTTTCAATCTTATAAAATTCATTTTTGTTCAATTTCATCTTGGCACCACTTGATATTAGATGGGTGAATTCCGTTTTTGATCTTATTAGGTAGTTTTTAACACGATTTATCAGAAATATTATTATAGAAATTGCTAATCTGGAGAGTAGAACGGTTTAAACTTATTTGAATCTCTTTTATTCTCTAAAATTTGGGAACCGTATGTTAATTCTGTTAATGCTATCGCATCTATAGTATGCTTTTTAATGAGTATAAACAGAAAATCTAATTGAAATAGTTATAGAACTCATATGACCAGACAGTACAATAATAGTAAAGACTCCTTAACCCATTGTTTGTCCAAAAAAGCAAGTGATGCTTAGTTGGTTAAAGATCTGCACGTTGATATAGGAATCGTGCTCGTACCGCTTTAGCGCTTTTCGATGAAACCAACCAACCCTCGTGAAAAAAACTCCAATATGTTTAAATTTAAATATCTCTAAAAGTTTTTCTAAAGGTTTTTCGTTCACATATTACCACTTTTTATGGTCATCATTTTGTGAAGTCATTTGTCATATTTTAACTTCTTCCAACTTTAAATTCGTAAAATAATTTTATTGTTTGCTAGCTTGCTATGGTGTAAGAATTTTATGTAACTTAATCTTTTTATTTTAATTGTTCTTTTATACTTAATAATTAAATATTAGATTAGATATTTGTATACTCAAAGAAATTATGTTAAGGATACTTTGAATATATGCTTAATATACCTGATATGTATTTATTTTCTAAATAAAATTTTTTATTTATTTATATCCAGGTACCGTGGTACATAAATGTGCCAGGTAACTATAACCCCTGTTTCCTGGTAAGAATGTGGGGTGTACGAGATATTATGATATATTAAATATTTATATATTGCGATATATGAATATATTTTTTTTATTATATTATAATTATTGTAACCAGCTGGGGTACAATCGAACCCGAGACCTCTCATTTCCTTATCAATGAGAAGCTGTGCGTCAATAAAATTTTTTATTTAAAAAAAAAATTTTCTAAAAATATTTATTTAAAAATAAATATTATTTGAATTAAAATATACAATAATTAAGAACAAATAATTTAAAAACAAAATTTTAGTATCTCTATAATATATTAAAATTCATCATCCCATCCTGAAAATTCTTCTGGTGGATCATCATCATCATTTTCAAATTTAGTTGGAAAATATTGTGTATCGGTATAACTACTAACAGGACGTTTAATTGGTGATGACATTTGTCTATTACGTAATCTATTCCAATCGAATCCATCATACCAACTATAAAATATAAAAGAATTACATACAATTTCTTTTAAATAAAAAAAAAAACAATTTTTTTTAAAACTATAATAATATATATACTTATGTTTTTTAATATCCAATATTCCACGTCTTTGATAACCCAGTCGTTCAGCGGCTGTTTGTTTACATAAACTTTTTATTATATTTTGAGCTGATTTTGTAATTTTTGCAGACATTTTAACAGCATCAATTCCTATTAATATTTGTTGATAAATTCGCATTTGATTTGTACCACGAAATGGTGTTCGACCCGCCAACAATTCATAAATTAATATACCTAATGCCCAATAATCAACAGAACGATCATGACCACGATCTAAAATAATTTCTGGTGCAACATATTCTGGTGTACCAGCAAATGTATTTGTTTTTGAACTTGTAAGAAGACGTTTAGCAAAACCAAAATCAACCTAAAGTTATTAAAATTTAAATAAATCACCTATACATGTATTGTTTTTATTAATTTTCTTACTAATTTACAATATCCATCCGGTGTAACCATTAAATTTTCTGGTTTTAAATCTCTGTATATTATATTTCTTGTATGTAAAAATTCAAATGCTTCAACAACACAACCTGATATAAAACGTGCAGTTCTTTCATCAAAAAATTTTCTCTGATACATAATTGTCCAAACATCACCACCTAAACAAGCTTCCATTAAGAAATAAACATATCGACTATCTCGGAAAGTATTATATAATCTAAAAAAAAAAAAAAAGAAAAAAAAAATATAATTTAAAATATATTTTATTAGGAAAAAAAAAAATATTTTCAAAAATTTTATAATTACTGTACTATAAATGGACTATTCCGACATATTGACATAACCAATTTTTCATTATATATATGATCCACTTGACCTTGTTTAATAACATCAATTTTTTTAACAACTTTTAAACCAAAACTATATTTGTCATTGTATGTAACTAAATTAACAACACCAAATGCTCCAGCACCCAAACATGTTACAGTTTTTAAATCTTCTAATCTTATAAAATCAAATTGACTAGGTGGAATTTTTATTTCTGGTGGTACTTCTCTTTCTTTTGGTTTTTGTCCCAATTCTTCAATAGTACCCAAATAATTTGTAAATGCCCTAAATATAAAACGAATGGATAAAATAAAAACATTCAAAAAAACAAATTCCTCAAACTTACTCTCTATTTAAAATTAGACATTCTGTTCCTGGTGGATCAGCATAAACACTGGCCAATCTTGTATCACTATTGAGTAATGCTTGTTCTCCAAAATATTGTCCTCGTTTTCGTCGATCCACAACACGTACTTTACCATTTTCTTCTTTTTTTATTGTAACCGTACCACCACGTATTATAAAAAATAGATCACCTTTATCACCTTGCCTTATAATTTGTTTATCAGTAGGGAAAAATTTCTTAAATCATACAAAAAAAATTAAAAAATAATTTAATTTATAAATTTTAATATAATAATTTTTTTTTTATATTTTACCCGTTTTAAAAGTTCACAAACTTTAAGTAAAATTTCATCTGATAAATCTTTAAGAAATGGAGCAGATTTTAAAAATCTTAAATTTTCTTTACGTTCTTCACTACCCTCATCTATCATTATTGTACGGAATTTTGTACGATTAATTTTCCATACTTTTGATTTTGTTTGGGCTATATAATTTTATATAGATTAATATTATTATTATTATTGTTTAAATATAATATAATTTAATTATGGTATTACCTTTAATTGATGCAAAACGTTTAGCATTATATAATATTGCTAATTCACCAAAAACAATACCAATTCCCAATGTTGTTAAAACTTTATTATTTTTAATAACTTCAAATTCACCAGATTCTGATACAAAAATTTCAGATCCTTCTTCATTTTCTTTTATTATAAAATCGCCTTTTTCATAATATGCCGGTTCCATGGCATCAATAACACGTTCTTTTGTTTCAACATTCATAATATTATTTAGAAATTCATTTTTTTCAATAGCTCTGCTAATCAGCTTACGTGTTCTGTTTACAAAAACAAAAAAAAAATATATATATATATAAAAATGGAAAACAGGAAGGATAAAAATAAATTCATCAAATTAATTTTTTATTTTTTTTTTTTCTTCTCAATGAGGAACAGGACAAGTTATCTTTAGAGGTCTGCAGCATTATTTATTTATTTAGTACGTAGTTGGGTTACTAAGCAAAATAACATATAATCACATTTTAGAATTATTTCCTTTTTAATACATTATATAAGATGTTTGGTTTAAAAGGCGTCCTTAACAGGACTTAAATACATAATATAGACATAAAAAAAAATCTCAAAGTTTTTTTTATTGTAGATTAAATGTGCTTTTCTATACAGGATGTATAAGTGTGGAAATTTTTGTGATAGAAAATGAATTATGATTGAATTTGTGATAGAAAAGTTTGTGGAAAATTAATAATTGTTCGAGAAAAAGATTTAGGATAATGAGTGATGATGATGAGTTTTCCACCAGTATTCAAATAATACGACTCCAAGTTTTCAAAACATGGTTTTCGTTAAATGATTTTTATCTTTTTTACGGTACGTATGTATAATATAAAAGTTACCTTAAGATTAATTGGATAAAAAAATATATAACTTTAAATTTAGTTAGTTTTAAATAATATTACAAATATTTAGGTAATTTTTTTTTTTAATTTTTAATGCTAATTTAGATATAAAAAATTTATTTTTGAATAGCTGGATGTTTTTTCAACACCATTAGTATAACAAAAAAAAAACATTATTATATAAATTTTATTACATTTTTTGAATTGGTCTATAGTTGATATTTTTAGTTAATGTTTTAAAGATTTTTAATAAATCTATTATCATTCTATACTATTCAGTATAAATTTATTATACAATCAAAATGCATTCAAGTATTAAAAACTGATTGACTGAAAATATCATATAATCAAAAACATTTTGATCAAAATGATGACAGTTGCAGCAAATTAAAATTGAATAAAAATGATAAGGGAAAATAACAAATAATTGGAAAAAAAAATTTTTTTTTTTTTTTATTCGAATAAAACCTATTTTATGCCGCAGAGCTTTAAAAAAAAAAACATTATATAAATGACAGCTTAAATAAAAAAAAGCAATAGCAAGCTTTTGTTTTGTTGAAAATTTATACATCGGAAAAAAAAACAACAAATCATTGACAAATCGAAAAAAGTAATTTTTTTTTTCAGAAACTCTCAACACACCATTAAACAATTATTAGATATTTTAGATATTTCCATTATATAAAATTGCATTTTTTATATATTAAAACAAATTTCAATTAAACTTTTCATACTTCCATACTTTTCATCTTTTCCTTACTTCCAAACTTTATTTTCTTTTCTTTATTCTAATTTTTTTTTTTTTTAGTTTATTCTCCTGCCACATAAATGTGATAAGAAAATTATACCGCCTTTCCTTTTCAGGTGTGGCTATAAATGTTGTAATAGGGAATTATTCTTACGACGAGTGTAGGATTCGAACCAACACTATCACTCGGTGTTTGAAGCATATTTCATTTACTCTTACCCACTAGGCAACTGAGGCCCCTTATTTGTCCTCATAATTCTTTTCTTTGTGAATTTTTACAGACGAGGCACCATGTACATACATTCAATTTAAATACATAAGTATTAATAAAATATGTATTTATATATTATATGGGTAACAAAATATTCTACTTACTCAACTTCCTTTTTATAAATTGGTATTTCAATTGAATCGCGATTTACGTTATTATCAATTCTTTGAAAGAATAAACCTTTTCTAATATTTCTTTCTGGTTCTTCTGGATTTAAAATACTATTTGTACCATTGCTATCATGTATTCTAGTTTTTGATATACTACCATCATTTATACTGCTACTACCTTCACCAGATTGTTGATTTCTATTATTTTGCTGTTGTTGGCTATCTTCCTTCAAAAAAATAAAAAAAATAAAAATAAAAAAAATATAAAAACAAAATATTGTTAAGGTTTAAGAGATATTTAAAGACAATAAATTTTTAATGATTTTAGATTTTGTTTTATTTTATTTTATTTTATTTTTATTCATTATACATATTCTATTATTTTTTCTTATTAAGGTTTTTCTTTTGTAGTTTATTTCGATTTAGAATTTTAGATATTGTTAAATTTATTATTCTTAAATAAAAAAAAAACAAAGAAAAAAAAAATTGTATTTTATATGTCCTTTAAAATTGGGGTATCTTTAAATACAATATTAGTATATACATATAAGCTGATTATATCCTTAATTTTTAGTTTTCAGTTTTTTGTTTTTTTTTTTTTTTTTGTATTTTTGAAAAGACCTTCTGTGAAAAATCCCCAAACAAAATGAGAAAATGGAAAATGAATGAAAAATGTTTAATCTTGTGACACGTTTACTTTATTTTCATTATTTTTTTTTTTTTTATTTATTTTACCAAGAGAAATGACCTTTAAGGTAGTTGTTTTTAAAGATAAAGATTATAATATAGAGTAGAACTACATAATATTATATTGGTTACAAAATTGAATATTTAATATTATATTGTAGATTTATATGTTAATTCATTCAAACGTCCTTTAAATGTTTACTTTTAATGTAAAAAAAATTATTTAAAATAAAACAAAGAAAATATTTTACGAATAAAATAGAAATTCTCTAATATTTGTAATATTGGAAGTTGCTTTTTTTTTTCTTTTATTCAATATTCTACGGAATATTTAAAAATAATTTTTTTTTTTCTTTGATTAAAATAATATCCATTATACACTACTGTTTTTCAAGGTAATAATAAAATATATCTTGATGAAGTAACTCTAAGGATTGTTTAAACTTAGAAAATAGCTGGAAATAAGAATATATGCATATACTTCTGTGAATCTTAATAGAAAATTGTTTGGAAAACAGTTCAAGCTCAGTTTAAAATAATAAATAGGTAGCTATCACATTTCAAAAAAAATCATATTGTTGAAGATTTGAAAATTATATAGAGATTTTAAATAAAAATAAGGCAAAATGTAAAATCAAAAATTTTTACAGGCACAAATTTTCTAAAAAATAAAAAAAAACCGTTTAGAATATTGTAATTTGCATCAAAATTTGAAAATTTTCTCGAAATTATATATGTAAATTGTGAAAAATTAACAGAGAACTTCAATTTTAAGAATACCCTATATAATTAAGGAAAGCTGACACGTCATGTAAAAACATAATGTTAAAGCTTTAAACTTTTGATATAAATTGAATTTTGTACAGATTGTCAGAGTTACAGAGATCTAAAAATAGAGGGCTTACAATTTTCGAATCCTAAAATAGATATAGGATACATAGATCTTGAACAGTTTTTTTTTTTTTTTTTTTAATATAGATTTATTTTTTTTTTTTCTTATAACGTTACAAAAATTTTTACATGTATACATAACACCAAATTAAGTAATTTTCTTATTAATATACTGCCCCCCATTCGAAAGTGGTACAAAAAAATTTCTGATGATTGAAAAAATATTAAACAGTATCATAGTTCTATTATACATAAATTAATTCTGGAGTACCAAAGGGTAGTCATCTTTGACCATTGTTGTTTATTATCTCAATAAATCATTTTACTAAGATTATTCAGAACAGTTCCATAAAAATTTACGCGGACGACATGAAAATCTTTAAAGAAGTGTGCTCAATGAATGATATTGACTCTTTCCAAAAAGATCTTAATAACTTTATGAACTGGTGTAAATGTAACAATCTTATTTTAAACATTGATAAATGTGCCGTCATTTCATTTACGCGTTCCCTAAACTTAATCACAAATAAGTACACTTTTAATAACAACATAATAAAAAGAGTCACTGAATTTAATGATCTTGGTGTAACTTTTGATTGTAAACTTACTTTTAATACACAAATTAGCAAGATCATTAGTGAAGCAAACTCAATTCTAGGTTTTGTAAAAAGATCGTCTAGAGAATTTAATAACCCATTTATTATAAAATCTCTTTACACGACTTTAGTTCGTCCTATTCAGGAGTGTGCAAATCAGGTCTGGTCACTATCATCAACATATTGTTAGAATTGAAGCAATACAAAGAAATTTTCTAAGGTTCGCCTTAAGAAACCTAAATTGGGCTGATCCCCTTATATTGCCTTCATGTGTCAATCGTCTCAAATTACTTGACGTGAATACTTTAGAATGCAGACGAACAGTCATGGGTATTGTTTTTATTACTCAGGTATTTCATAACTATATAGATGCACACTACATTAACAACATATTAATTAACTCAATCAAAACACGAACACGTCCGAAAACACATTTTCGATTATACATCATAGGACTAATTACGGCAAATACGAGCCGATTAATAGAATGTCGATAAATGTGAATCAATACAAAACTATAATAAATATAAACATGAGTATAATAATTATAATAATAATTATATAATAATTATAATATATAATAATTCCTTCACTACTTTGTTGTAAAAATTTTGTGAAATATTAAATATAAGTAAATATAAAGTATTTTTTTTTTAATAAAATAAATTTTGCTTTGTATAACTTTAATATTAGTTTTAGATTAAGTATAATTATCTAAATGTAATATATAAATACTTGAATTAAGTAATAAATAAATAAATAAATAAATAAATAAATACAGACATTATATAGGCAGAGACATACACATTTGAGAATACGGCTTTTTCAAGGTTTGAGGGGCTATTCGTGGCTAAAATTACATTTTTCTACCATAGACGGTATAGAAATTTTATAAACTGACGGATTTAAGAACCAACCGAGTGAAACTAAATTTCAAAATTTTTTTTAAAAAAAGTCCTGAAATTTCTACCAATGTTAAATTGAAACATATGGTATCAATAAATTACGTAAAATATTGTACATCAATTATTTTAATATATCACAGATCAAAAAGCATTGCGATAGATCGATCAAATGTAAAACAATAAGTAATTTCGTTAACACAAAATCTCCGAAAATGTTTATCAGTTGGTCATCAAAGTGAACTTGTCTACTACCATCTGAGATGGTTAAATTAGAAATCGTTTTATTGTTTAAATCCTACCTATCACAAAGCCATAAAATAATCATTATAAAATGTAAGAAATAAAAGATTCAGAAAGAACATTTAGGTATTCTTATAATATTTTCCACAATATATTTTCCAACTCTTTATTTTATATTCTAAACTCCTTGATCTTAATCTAAAAAATTTTTACCTAAATCAATTCGTTTAAAAAAGAGTGACGTTTAGATGGGTAAAGTTCAAAACTATACCATATAATTCACCCTTTATATCATATATGGGATTTGAAAAAAAAAAAACAACGCAAAAAAGCAAAACTCTCGCAAAAAAACAAAAAAGAAATGTGTTTTAAAATTTTACTTTTCTTTTTATTTTAGAACATAAAAAATATGAAAATCGTGATATAATTTATTTCAATCATCAATTTTCTTTATTTAAATATCAAAATTCGTTATGTAAACATTCTATTTTGATATTAAAGATATTTTTATTCAGTTAAATCAACCATGTAACAGTTAATTTTAATGCTAGTCAACGATAAGTTTTTTTGATACACCTAGCTACATTTTTCTTTGAATGCTAAAAATGAAGACACATTGACACCCTATTCATCATAAATTCAACATGAAAAGATAAGAGATGAAGATATTATATTTAAATTTTATCGAAGTTTTCGTGACAGTTTAAAATTTTTTTTTTTTTTTTGGATAATTTATAATGTCAAATTGTTTGTAATACACACGATTATGTGTCACTTAATCAGTCAATTAATATTCTATACAATTTTCATATATCTACAACTAATATAAATCGTTGTCATTAATTTTCTTCTGGAAATGTAAATGCGAATGCAACTTTAAGAACTTGAACCTCATGAAAAAAACATTAGAAAAGAATTAATTGTTCACCAACGAAATCTGTTAAATTTGAAATAATCGGATAGACTTTTTTAACGAGGATTAAAAATTATGTATAAAAAGTTTATACTGTACTAGTTGGAGAAATCATTTAATTTTCCGAAATTCAGTTTTATTATTTAGCTTCTTTTGTATTTAAATTGAGTAAACTTCTGCTACATAATTATTTGTAATGTGAGTACATACCGATTTGTAATATGAAAAGCTGATGATGTACTAATTTTTATATCCGTATAAAGATAGTTTGAAGGTATAGTACATTCATCATTGCGTTTGTGATATATAGATATGACAAAGTATATATTATATCTTGCTCAGAATCGAATTCAGAGTCAATTAAATCGTGTGTACGTCTTATTATTCGTCCTCCATCGGCACGATAATTCAAAACAGAAAGAAACTAGGATTCTGAAATCTTGTGTGAAAAGATGTCAAGTTGCATGCCAACAACTTCATGCCAAAATTTGTTTGGACTAGAGAGCAGTTTTATCGTAATAACTCCTATTAAGTTTGGTTAGAGTTCTAGTATGGTGAGAGGCAATCGACAAAGAGGTCAACCGCAAGACAGTCGCAAGGGGTGAAACTCACTATGTATTAGTTGCTCTTTAATGACAACCCCTTCTGAGGCATTGGATATCATGGGCAGATATTGGAATGATAATGGGTATAATCACCGATCATTTTCTAATAGGGAAGTATGCCAAAAGGACTGGCATATCAGCCAACGACTATTGTAGAGTCTGCAAAGATGTAGAAGAGGAGGGAACGACTCTTCATTTGCTTTGCACATGCCAAGCCTTTTCGGCTCAAAGAAACGCCAATTTGGGGCTCTTCAACAACCTTAGCGATTTATCTAACAGGTAAAAATGTGAAGAGTATTCTTCGCTTTGCAAAAAACTCAAATTGGTTTTAACGAGTGGGATAGAAAAATTACTATGTGGTATCATAATTGACCAAATACCGTTTAAGTGAGCCTTTTGGGTAGCCACTTTAACTTAATCTTGGTTGATCTAGCCCAACAGGTGCAGGTAGTTTGCATATCTTCAAACTTAATTAAGGTAGAAATCTAAAATTTTATAGAAGATGATCAAGTTTTAAACAGCATATATTACTCTATCCTCTTCCTTTTTTTTTAACTATTTGAGCTTTTTTTTTCCAAATTTTGAATGCTTTTTAATAAAATTTTAAAATATGATAGAAAATATCACTAATAACAAAAAGTATCTATTTTTACACCCTAATACCCTCTTCGAATAAAAAAATGTTTCCCTATGATTTATACATACACAAATAAATAGCAATATACACTCTTTGTTTGAGTGCTCCTGCTTGTATTATCGGGGAAATGGTAAGATTATATTCAGGTTACAAAGATTTGTATTTCCGACTCAAATTTAAAAGTAATATCTATAGGTTCATGTATTTGATAGATTTGTACCATATGATTGTGTTAAAATTGATTGTGTTAGCGATATTGTGTGGAATAAAGTACCTAGAGTTATTTTGATTATATTGAGTTAATATAGAGGTATATTAAGATAATAGGAATACAATGACATGGTGTTTAAAAATTGCAAACTTATTTACTACAAAAAAAAAAAAAACTTTATTACTCGATCACATGACATGGCAGACTTTTTACAAAATAAATCATTACTTTTATATTGTTTCCTAATATTTTTTTAAAAAATAAGTTTTTACTTACATCAACTTGAACACCAGAATCTCTTTCATTTTTATTATTTTTACTATAACTTGTATTATTATATTTGTTGTCACCCTGTAAAAATAAAATAATAGTATTAAAATTTAAATAGTTAATTACTTGTATTTGTATATAAATTGTATGTATGTTGATATGTACAATAATTAAAAAAAATATATAATATATATTATTATGTGTGTGTTAGTTGCAATTACAAATTAATGTATGTGTGATTTTGTTAAATTGTGTATTTTAAATAAATAACAAGAAGTATATTATAATAATAAATAATATAGAACAAAACGAATGAATAATAATATTTTAAGCATTTACAGCTGCTCTTATATTCCTAAATTCACCTTTTTTTCTTTTCTATTTTTATTTCTATCTCTTTGATTTTCATTATTGATTTCGCTGGTGTTAACAACACTTTGAATATTATGAAAGTTACCTTTTGTTGTATCAGTGTTATAAATATTATTGTTATATAATTTTTGATTTTGATATGATACATCAATCATTTTATTATCTTGTATTTTTAATTTTTTATTCGTATCAAGAATTAATTCAACATCATTTGTATCACTATCATTATCATCATCATTATCATCACTATTCTGATCATAATAATTGTTAACATATTTAAGTGAACTTTTAATTTCTTTTTTTACGAGATGTGTTGGTTCAAGATTATGTTCAATAAAATTGTTATCCATTTGATCATTATTATGAGGACATTGATTATATTGTTGTTGTTGTTGTTGTTGTTTTTGTTGTTTTTGTTGTTGGTGCTGTTGATGTTGCTTTTGTTTATCCTGATAATTATAACATTTATTCTTATTATAATTTTCATACTCTTCATGATGTTTCATATTGATACCATGTTTTTCGGTCCTTTTAATTTTATTTTTCTTTTCATCTCTAGTTACAATAATATGTTCAACTTCATTTTTAGTTGACTTAGTTGCATATGGTATTGTTTTAATTGTTGGTATTTTTAAATGATTCGAATGAATTTTAGAACTAATATCATCTTCATCATCAGATTCAGAAATATCATAAATGGAATGTGAATTAGATTTATTATTTTGTATATAATAATCATTTGTTGTTGATGCCATTTCATTTGATGATGGTATTATTAATTGAGGTGGACGTCTATTATATGTATTTATTAATAATTGATGTTGATATTTTAAATGTTGTTTTTGTCGTTGTTTTAATTCTTCAAGATAAACGGGTGCATATTTTGGTATACTAGTGTATGGTGATAAATTACGCTTTCGACGTGATTCTTCATATTCTTTGTTAATAGATATCATATTAATATGATGATGATGATTATGATGGTTATTAGATTGTAATGGTGTTTTTTTTTGTTGATATTTTTGTTGTTGGTCATGTTGATAATGTTTATTGTTATGCATTTTATAAGATAATTGATCAGGATGTATTAAATGATTTTGTTGCAATTGTAATAATTGTTCTTGTTGTTCTTCTTGTTGTTGTTGTTGTAAATGATGACGATTATTATGGTGATAATACTGATTTTTATTTCGTTTAGAAGAATTTTTATTGTTATTATTGTTAGAATATTGTAAAGAATTACTGTAAATTTTATTATCAGATAATGTCATTTGATATGATTGTGGTTGTTGTATTTCGCGATTTTTATTTTCTTTTTGTTTTGCAATAAAAATTTCTTGTTTTCTTAATTCATTTGTTAATTCAAGTGAATATTTTCCAACTGTATTATTGGATACTCCTGATTTTGTCATTAACATTGGATATGAATCATTGCTATAAATTGTATTTGTATTACTTAGAATATGAGGACCATTATTTCGATTGTTATTATACATTGTAGAAATAATTTTTTTTTTATTATTTTTTGTATTAAAACTATTATTATTATTATTTTTCATTTGAATTAGTGATTGTGTTTTAGCTACTTCTGCATCTGTAACTGCTTTTATATTTTCAAATTTTTTAATTTTATTTAAAATTTTATTTTCTTTTTTTACTGGTAATTTTTCTTTTTTTGTATTTAAAATTTCGACACCATTAAAATTTCTTTTCGAATTATATGTTTCAATATTTATATTATCATTTTTATCAGTTTTTAATGTTATATTTTGATTTTTTTTCTCTTTTTTTAATGCAGAATTATGAATTTTTTGTTCTTTTGATTTTTCATCATCTTTTTCAATATGAATCCTTTTATTTTGTGACAATTCTTTTGATATAGTTTCATTGTTTTTCAATGGATTTTGTTTTACAAATGCTTCGATTTCTGGTTCTTTTGTTTCATTTTCAGTATTTATATTTGTATTTAAATTTTTCTGTTCTGAATTTGTCGTTTTAATTACGTCGATTATATCATTTGTTGCTATTTCAAAATTGTTGTTATTATTGTTAATATTTAGTGCATTTTTTTGTTTTGAATTGTCTGTAATTAAATTAGTGATTGAATAGTTATTTTGTTGTTCTTCATTTAATTTTTGTTCATTTTGGTTTTTTTTTTCATATTGTTGTTCTACTTGATTTATTTCTTTTATTTGTTGTTCTTTTAATAGCTCTTCTTCTTCTTCAATTTTCTCTTCAATTTGATTTACTTCATTTATATTTTCTTGTTCTTTTTGTTTCTCTTCTTTTTCGGGTATTTCATTTTGTATTTCTATTTTTATACTAACCTCTTCTTCTTTTTTTGTATTTTCTTGTAATTCTTGCTCTTCCACTTCTTGTTCTAGTTTTTGTTCATTTTCTATTTGTTGCTGTTGAATTTCATTTTGAGATAAATTATTCTACAGATTGGTAATCGCATATTGTTGTTTATATTTGTTTTTAATTTTTTAAAATTTTATTTGATTTTATAAAATTTATTTGGTAGATTTCAATTTTTATTTGTGTATTTTGGTGTGTTTGTGTGTGTGTGTGTGTGTGTTTCGTTTTCATATTAATTAGAAAATATTTTTTTTTTTAATTTGGGTTGACTTTTAAAAAGGATTAAAGAGAAATTAACTTACCGAATTGTGATAATTTTCCGAAAATGGAGTGTACACTTGTTCTGATCTATGTATGTACCGGCCGGTATTCTAAAATCAAGAAAATTAAAATAATATAAAAATATTGTTGAGAACATAAATATAATGCTGGGTTGTTAAGCTATGAATATAAATATTATGCATATGTTTATATTAACATAAAAATGTACAATACTATTTATTGGATGAAATAATTGAAATAATTTGAAAAATTTATTTAAAAATGAAGACAACTTTTTAGAACTAGATTTTTTGCCGTTAGCAAAATTTTAGAACTCAAAAACTATACAATTAATATTATATATTAATCAATTTCTTTCGAAATTTTGATCAGATTATTTGAAAATATATTAATAGAGAATGTTACGAAACTGAATAAATATATTGATAACATAATTGTTATCATTCCTATTGCTTTTTATTTGACTTTTTAATCATTAGAATTAAAATGAGACATTGTTGGTGTAACTATTAATACATTAGAATTAAACTAAATAAAACAGTTTTGTTACAAAAAACATTTTTTATTTATTCATTCATTAGTAATAATCAGAGGCCGGAAATTCATAAAATTGTTTGAATATTTTTTATGATAAAGAAATACTTTAGCGATTAAATTCGAACTTTAAAAAACTAACTCTAATGTCATTAAGTATTAGCTTAAGTTTTCATTGTAAATTTTTATATATTTATGTTATCAAGAATCATGAAAATTTGTTTTTCGATTTTATACTACATACGATATTTAAAAAAAAAATTAACTCAAAAAAAATTTCAGAATACATATAATATTTTTTTTGGTATTTTCCTAATTTCCTTTTGCATTCTGTCTATAAAAGTTAAGTGTTGAATGTTTGCCCTTAAAAACTATGTCTAGCATATTAGAGTTTTGTATAGAGTATTTTGTAAGAATAAAAATATATTGTCTTTATTAGAGCTTCAAATATGACTTTAACAGTCTTGTGTAATCGTCCTTGTAAAATATCTTTACCTAAAGCTACAATTTGAAACCAAATTTATCTCAGAAATTATTGACCAAACCAAAAAAAAAAAAAAATATTTTCATTGTGCTCACATTTATCCTACAATCACAATTCATCAAGGTTATTAAATATTTAGTTTGCTCCTAAACGAAAATGGCAACAGAAAGTCGAACTCTGTTCAATTCTAGATTTTGGATTTATGTAACTACATCTTAATTGAAATATTGCAATATTATTAAATAGCATTTTATGCAAGCCATTATCATCTTGTAAAATAAAAATGGAGGTTCTAAATGTATAGAATATAACTATTGTAGAATCCTATTTTTCTTAAATTTTTCCAAGTGATAATTTTAATTTTGTTATAACTATTTAAGTTCTTTAAAACCCGTAATTAAATTATAATTATCTTGTATTTTTATATTATTTTAATTTAAAAAAGAAATTTAAAACACTTTTTTTTGGCTTGAATTAAAAATCATTTAGGCATGATTTTCATGATCAAAGCAGATTGATTTTACAAAAGCAAAAACATAACCACAAAAATTTTGTAAAAGTTTATTAAAGCAGGCAGCCAACTGGACTTAATATATTCAATATTATCGAACCGCACTAATATTTCTATATTTTTACTTCGTACCATAATACTGAGCGGGACATTTTCGATTGAAACATTTCCATAGTATTTCAATATTGGTTACTGCCTCCGATTTAGCAATGTACTATAAAATTATTATCAATATTTTCGAATTATTGCTAAAATAACTAGAAATGTTAACCAAAACGATACTAGAGATTTAGTTAATATATCAGTATTGAATGTTCCACTAGTCTTCATCGATACCTATATTTATTCACCTTATTCGAATGAATTTCTTTCACAAAAATAAAAAATTCTTATTTTTCCAGTCAATTTTTTTCCCCCCTTCTTAAAATGTTCTTGTACCATTGTAAAAAAAATCCGTACCATATTATTAAATAAAACTCGAAAGTTATCAAACCAAAAACAAAAAAGAAATTAGCGAACCTCTATTTAAAAATCCAATTTAAAAAGTCAATATTATAATTATAATTATTTTTACAAGTAATTTCACATCCTACTTGTTACAAAAAACGAAAAAAAATCCAAAATAAATTTTTAAAGAAAAATGGAGACTCCTTTTCTTTTTTTCAATCTCTATGAGATAAAGTGAGAAAAGGAAAAAAAAAAAAGAAATCGTTTTAATAAAATTTTCTCTCGTAATTATTTATTATCCTGAAAATGTTTTAAATTACTTTCAAGGAAACTTGTAGTGTTGTACATCTAATTTTTTTTTTGTTTGTTTTCGTTTTTGTTATTTATTTTACTAAATTCACCTTTAGAGTTTATTATCCTTGTTAGATCATTGTTTTCTATATTTTTATTTTTTCATTTTTTATTACATTTCTCTCTACATAATATAACGTTCTTTAGAATAAATAATAATGAACACATACACTTGTACCCTACAGTAATTTTCAAAATAATAAGAAAATGAAAGATTAAATAAAATTATACCGTTAGCTTTAAACTTTAATATTCTAAATTTGAAATAATGGCTGAAAAATAATATAATATAATATATAAATATATATATATATGTATATATATTTATTTATGTTATATTATATATATTATAGAAGAAAAAAAAATCGTAGTAAGTTTCTATAGTATAGGTATGTAAAATATTTATCTTATACAGTCTATTTTATATGCGTAAAAA
This sequence comes from Poecilobothrus nobilitatus, assembly GCA_947095535.1. Lineage (NCBI taxonomy): Eukaryota > Metazoa > Arthropoda > Insecta > Diptera > Dolichopodidae > Poecilobothrus > Poecilobothrus nobilitatus. The sequence goes on along the minus strand of OX352774.1, from coordinate 220,661,277 downwards.
ACCCAAAAAAAAAAAAAAATGTAGCTGAAGAAAATTCTGTTGCAAAGACTTTAAAAATTATTACAAATGAAATTTCATGTAAAAGAAAGAGAAAGAAATAATCATTAACTAGTAGGTATAGGTACCATATAATATACCAAATACCTAATACCAAAATTTTATATTTACATAGAAATATAATATTAACGGAATATAATACCAATACATAATATGTATTATGTTTAAAGTACCGTTTAATGATGACCAACCATATTACAAATAATTACTTTACACTTAGTAATTTTTTTATTTTCTTTTTTGACATTTTTATTTGACAGGGTATTACATTTTTATTCAAGAGATATCAAGAACCGTAATACGGTAAAATACAATATATTATAAAAAATCAAAAGATTATATTATATGTATATATATGTATATATATACAAATATATAAAAGTATTATATTCTATATACAAATACTTAAAGAAAAATATTGTAATGATATCAGTTTATTTTTTTTTATTTAAGTTTTTAATATTATATTAAAATTACTTAAGTATTTGATAAAAATAAACAAAATGCTGAAACTAAATAAGGAATATGAAAATTTCCATTTAAAACCGATTTTCAACACCTTATTTCACCTTTATTTTGCACAACATTTACCGTTATATTCCGTTTTTCATTAAAATATTCACCGTTATTAATTTTTTTTTTTAGTACTTTTCCTTGTTTTTACTTTAACGAAATTTTCACTCTTCATTCCTGAAAAATGAAAAATCCTTCAATATATATGTACATGTATATGCGCCTTAATTTGTTGAATATTTTAATAACAAAAAAAAAAAACACAAAAAAAATAAATGAAAAAAAAAAAGTAAACGACGAAAAATATGCTGAAAAATACCAAATGGCTCATTTGGGAAATGTTTTCTAATGCTTTTAATTTTGGAAAATGTTAACGATACCGGTAAAAAACGAATAACACAAATACCGTTTCTATATTGTAGTTATTCTACTTTCAAATAGATAATTAGTTAGTAGCAAAATAAAAGAAAAAAAAAAAAAGGAGGCATAAAAAAATTAAGAAGGAATAAAGTATAGGAAGAAAAAAAAATAGGACACAATTTCTTGATTCTTCCTTTGTTTTTGGTTTTTTTTTTTTTTTTGTCTTTTATGTATTTTGCTGTTGCTATCATGATCATCCTTTCAAGTTTCAACTAACCTCTATCTAATGAAAAATAATTTTCTTCTTTAAAAAATTTCAAATTTTCATACAGAAAATAAAAAACAAAAAAAAAAAGAGATTTTAAATAAAATTCCACTTGTAAAAAACTTATTTAAAAAGAAATTAATCGAAAATTTTTATTATCCTTGAAAATACAAAAAAAAAAACAAAAAAAAAAATTAAAAATTTTTTATATTGCATAAATTGTATATTGGTGTCATACTTGCCAGTAATTATGAATACAAGCGAGATTGTAAGTGATGGATGTAATAAAAGATAATTCATTGTAAATATTATTATGTAGGTATATATAGGTTCATATTTAAGAATGATGGTAAGGAGAAAATGAAGGACAAATTTTTATTTTAAATTAGAAAAAATATAGCTATATAGCCTATATAGATTCAGATGTAGTGTAAAATACTCAAAATCTATATTATATATTACAAAATTTTATATTAGAAGTACTATGATAATTTGTTCTTCCTTAATTTAAAAAAAAAAAAAAAAATTCTTAAAATTTGTATGAAAAGCGAGAAAAATAATTTATATTTAAATTAGATTGGGATTTTGAAAATTTTATTAAAAAGATTTTACTGAAGTTTTTTTTTTTTTTCATTAATTAAATTTTTTATATTTAAAAAAATGCCTTTGATAAATATATATGTACATATTTTTGATGGAAAAACAAATTAATAAGTATCATTAATTTATTAAAGTTTAGGATTTTTATCGAAAAAAATTAAAACAGTTCTCATTTATTTCAATTCAAAATTTTTAAATTACAAACTTGACAGAAAAGCCTTTTAATATATACGATTTAATGATTTCTATTGAAGAAAATTAAAATTAGACAAAGAATATACCCACCTATATTATATAGATTAAAAAGTTTCTTCATATCTGTTAATAGAACAGAAGATTTATAGAGATTCTGATAAAAAAAAAAAAGTATCATGACGTGATGATATAAAAGAAGAAAACTTAACAAAATAATATAATGGGAAATAATTGAATTTGGTAGTAAATTAAATGGATATGAGATAATATTATTTGCCAATGAATGCTTTTCAAAGAAAAATATTTTTCCTTAAAAAAGAAACATGTGTTGCAAATTTAATATGCTCTCAAAGTGTCAAGTATCTACCTATGTTCTGAATGGTTTAGAAATTAAATTAAATTTTTTTTCCAAATAATTTTTTTTAGTATCTAACTATAAATAGGTAATTATTCAGAATACATTTAAAATACATTTTAAATTTTATAAAAACTACAATATTGTCTTTAGAATTAAAAGTTTTTTTTTTTTATTAAATTTTAAAATTAAAAACAAACGACAATTATTAAAATAATTGTATACATTATTATCTTTTCATAAACTAATTATAATTACTATTACGGTCAAATGTTCAATTTAAATCACTGAAATAACTCATATTAAAAAATAATTGCAAAACATTTATAATAAGTATTATCTAATTACATAAATAAATCTATGGTTTTTTATAAAATTAATAAGTTGAACATTTTTTTGCAAAAAAAAAAAAAAAAAAAACTTTAAATTTAATCCAATATTATAAAAGATAAAAATTTACAATATAAAATATTTCTTTACAATAATAAAATTCAATCGAGTGTTACAATATTAATAAATTCTCGCACTTAATAAAATTTATTTATACCAGTGTCTTTGACTTATACTTACTTATATACTTATACTTATACCTGACTTATACCTGTGTCTTTGTTAATAAAATTATAATGATAACAAATAACTTAAGTTAAACGTAATTTGAATAGATTTAAATTTTACTATTTATATGGTTCATTAATTTTCATTTTCATTTTCAATTTTTATTCTATTGATTATTTTTCTTTCTATTGATTATTCTCATTCATCAGAATCCGCATTATCAAAATGATGTATCAATGAAATTCGAAAGTCTATGAATGAATTTAATGCTGCCTGACATGATTAAAAACATTGTTTTTTTTTTTTTTTCTTTTTTGTGAAATCGATTTCTACAAAATATTCAAATTTTATTTGAAACCATTAGTCACCTCCTCCCCACCCTCCCCGTCCCACCGAAAATATTCAAATTAACCTTAAAATATACTGTTATTTTAGGATATTTTTTACAAAAAAAAAAAAAAAAAACAAAAACAAAAAAAAAACATGCTATCCTTAATAGAAAACTATTAACCTTTTGTAAAATAAAAAAATATAAAAAATAAAAACAAACAAAAAAAAAAAAAAGAAAATTTTCAATCAGTAATGTTGTATGGTTATATACACTTTCCTTTATAAATTATATGGTTACATAACCATTTGACATTTCTAAATATCCCTTATAACCTCTAACCAAAAATAAAAAAAAATAATATAGAAAAATAGGAAAAAAAAAAAACAAAAAAAGCAGGAACAGAAATAACAAAACCCAACCTGTAAAATAACAAAACACTCGGGCTTGACACATTTATTTACTTTTTCTTTGTTTATTTCTTTTTTTTTTTTTTTTTTTTGCTATTAAAAATCCCCAGAAATTTAAGATGATTAAGAGACCCAAAACTATCAAAAGGAAATTAAAATAATCATCAATCATGATATTATAATACTCGTACATATATATAGGTATACAGAGTTATGCGTATATATATCTTTTACATAATATAGGTAGATACATATTATTATATACAATTTATATTTTAATAAAATATAGATATATGTTCAATAGAAAATAGATCCTAGTATAAGATTTTTAATTTCAATGAAAATTTTCTTTTTCTATGTTATTATTTTGATTGTGTATATATGGTGAACCTAAATTAGAAAAAAGGTTTACTGTTATTTTTTTATTTTCTTTTTTTTTTGTCCATTTTTAATAGGCGGAAAATTCAAAAATTTTTACAAGGATTTTTATGTAAATAATATATATACTATACATTAATAACATACATCGTACATAGTTTATCTTATACATATTATTTTTATATATAAAAAAAAAAAAAAAAACGTTTCCGATCGTCATAATATAAAACATGATTACCTTAAGAAGAATTTAAATGGTATTTTTGTTTTCACACTAATACAAAGCAACAAGTTTTTTAATTTTTTTTGCGCACCTACTTTGAGTATAAACAAGAAAACTTTTAGAATTCTTATTATAAAAACAATTCTGTTTTTATTTATATTTTTAAAATATTTTTTATTAAAGAAAATTTTAAGGATATTATAGATTTTATTTTTCCTTATTTTTCTCTGTGTAAATTTTTTGTTAGTAAAAATTTTTCTACTCAAAAAAATTTGGAATTTTTAATAGTGTGACTGAACGATTATATTATATGTTTAGGCAGAGTCAAATTTAGGTGTATACTTATATCAATTCAAATTTTGGTCAAGAATGCATTTTAAAATATAGATTGAAGTAGAAGTTTATTTAATTCTAGAATCGCAGCGACAATAATATGACTGCCAGTAATATGGTCCAGTAGACTATAAATATAAACGTACAATTTAAAGAGAACAATTCAAAGAAAATCTCTTAAATAACCATCAAGGACTAACTTTTTAAAAACAATATACTAGGAATCTTACTTTATGCAACCAGTCCGATGAAGGATCAAAAGAAATGTTCAAAAAAACGTTATTAGATTACTATAGAAAATATATAGTGTTATACTTTCAGTAAATTCATGACACGAACACTATGTTTCCTATATCCTTGTGTCAGACTGAAAACATAATAAACTAAGTCCTGAACTATAATAATAGGATAGTAAACGAAAAAAAAAAAAAAAACAAAAAAACAAATCTTATTTTGTCAAAATTGTTTTTATGTGTTGTACTAATAGTAGGTATGTTTAAAGTGTCGATTCAAAAATAGAATAAAGAATGAAAATATTTAAAAAAAAAAATAAGGAATAAGTTTTTTTTTTTTCTTTAGATAGGCAGATTTATTTTTTTTTTTCTTTTTTTGTTACTACTGAAGATAAAAAAATATAAATACTTTTTTTTTTTTATTATTTTATTTCATTCTATTCTGGTTAATACAATCTGCATAATGATATGACCCAAAGGATTAAAAAAAGGATATATAGAGTATCCTTTAAAAAAAAATAAAAAAACTAACAACAACAACAACAAGGAAGGAAAAAGCGATTAAGATATTATAAATTATAAAATATAAAAATATTTTTTAACGTTTATAATGAAATGATTTCTACCTATCTTAAATTTTGTTAATCAGTTCAACTGCAAAAGTTTAAATTAAATTTTCGAATTTAAATTTTATAATATTTTAATTTTATTTTAAAAGTTTTCAGTAAAGTCATAAAAATAATTATGGATATTTTAACAGAATAAGTTATAAAAGATAACGATTGCTATTAAATTCAAAAATTAAGTTATTTCTAACTTTTTTATAAGACCTATTATACTGTTTTGTTTAAAGATTCGATAAACTTATTAAAATTACCTTTGATGTTTATAATAAGATTTGTTCCTTGAGTAAATTTAAAATATAAATTTATTATGGAGTATCGATTTTATAAAAACATTTTTAAATATATAATAAAATTTTACAAGAATCTTATAGGTCTTATGGGAAAGTAAAAAAAAAATTTTAAAGGAAAATTACAAATACTAACAAAAATGGAACTATTTATATATATAACGGTTTCAAAGGGTTATGGTCATTAGTTTCAGATACTTTTAAGGATTTTTGCTTTTTTTTTTTTTCTAATGCATAGAATATGTGAAAAAACTGATTTTCTTATAAGTAATCGACAACAAAAAAAAAAAAAAAATAATCTCCCAAAGTGAAATTTTTATATAAAAATAAATGTTTTTTTTTTTTTCATTTTATAATAATAAAATCATTTTTAGGGATTGGTAATGGGTTATTTTCTTTTTTTCTCCATATACATTTTTTTTTTTTATTTATTTTATATTTTTACTATATGGATTTTTATTAAATGTTGTGTTTAAAAATTTTATTTAAATTTTATTGTGCCAAAAATTAACTTTAAAAATGAGGCAGAAAATTTAGAAAAATACTTCAAAATATATAAAAGTTTTTATACAGTGAGGTTCCTCTTAAATAATTCAAAATATTTTTTTTTCACCAAAAAAAAAAGTATCTTAGTGGTAGTCTAAAAAAAAGTTTAAGATGATTTAATCATTTTAAATTTAGAATTTTTATATGGAGATTTTTTGCAGAGATATTATAATACATAATAGTTGTGAAAATCAATAAAAAGTTCATTTTAGAAATGTTTCACTGTAACAAAATATTTTTTTTTTTTTTTTGTTAGTTTATAGCATATAAATTATTTTAATGGGAACATATAAGTTAGTGATAATGTTTTAGTACTTATTATAAATTTGAATAAATTCACCTTAAAATTTCTTTTATGCATTCAAATTAAATGTAGTTGGGTAGTATATGTAATTTAGGTATGTGGTAATGATTTTAATTTAACCGTAAATTAACATTTCATTTTTTGAATTAAAACTATTTTAATAATAGCAAAATCATTAAAATTAAATTGTTTATTTTTGTTTTTGTCTCTTTACTTTAGAATATTGATGTTATACATATTATAAAGGGTGGTTTACTATCTCCACAAAATTAACCAACGATTTTTAGGTTTTTTATTAATAGATAGTAAAATTTTACGTAGTAAATATTTTTTAAGTTATAAATTAATTTTACTCTTTCTGTTCGTTTGTCGGTTTATTTTTTATGTAGCCTCTTACCATTACGAAACTGCAGCCACTCAAAGTTAGAAAAAGGTCCTATTAACATCAAACGTCAGATGTTTAAATTTACTTATCTACTGTGAAGAATTTTTCTTTAAAGAATAAAAATATTCAAATTTCTAAAATCATTACTATGACAGTTTATAAAAAAGACAATTGGTATGGAGTTTATAAAATTATGAAATAGCTACAAATATTTTTGAAATTTTTTCAGAATAGTTTTGAAAAATAGCTTATACAAAAGTAAAAATTGTAAAAAAGCATTATAAAAGAAAAGTTGTTAATATGTAAAACATAAATATACATAATAAATACATATTACATAAATACAATAAAATGTAATATAGTAGCTTTAATTTTTTCAGTTTTACTACAAATAGATTTGGCTAGCATGTCTATATAAATAGAATGTTTATATAAATAGAAAATTTTCAAATTTTGATCACACAGTAGTTTCAAATTTAGTTTTCAATCAACTTTTAATAAATAAATTCCTTTTGTTGCATTGCATACCAATTTGTTCTACATGAATAAACGATTACAATTCATCTTATATTACATTATATTCTATATTTTAAATAATATTTAAAACCCTTACATTTATTTCGAAACTGTCGAACTGTCGAAGAGTGTCTCAGGTTGCGATTTTGAATTACAGTAAAAATGTAAATTACTTTAAACCATTTTATATCTAGAAAATCTCTTATCTAGAAATATTAAAAAATTTAAATTCAGCTAAGTAAATTAATCAGATTGGAATTTTTCACCCAGATATATTAAATAATTGTATTTACTTAAGTCATTATATTTATTTAAATCATTTCATCAATATCAATATCATTTTCTTTTTATTATTTCGTAAATTTGAACAAATTTTGAAAAAAATTTCTAATATTATCTCGTCTCGATATTTACATTTCACAGACACCAAATTTTGTAATGTATGTTTGTTTTTTTTTTATGGAATCTGCATAATATTTCGTTAAAATCATTAACAGTTTCAATGTTAACCAAATAAAATAATTGTTATAAACAACATTTATTTTTATTAAATACACAATTTCAAAAAAAAAAAATTATAATACGAAAATTCGAAAATTTAAACTATTGGGCGCTGGTATATAAAAAACTTCACATATGGGAATTAACGTAGGAAATGGGAAATGGGAATCAAATTCAAAAAACTCCATATTTTTTTTGCAAAATTTGCGTTATAAACGTTTTTTCCATACGTCAAGGAAATCAACTAGAAAATAATTTTCTTTCTAAGTTATGTTTTGTTTTAAGATTTCAAATAACTTGACTGATAAATTTTTTTATTTTTTCCAGAAATAAATATCTGAATAAAATATTTTAAAACATAATATTCCACTAATATATTATTATAGTCCATTCAAATGACTTTCAGTATGTTAAGAAGATTACACTAGTTTGATACAGTTATTTTAGTTTCTCTCCAATTATATTTAGAATACACAAAAAATAAGTAATAATTCTAAAATTTCTAAAATTTCGTTAACATCCACCTTTAATTGTTAATTGTTTACAAAATTGTCGCCTGTCAAATAATAAAAATCATAAAAATTGTCAATAAAATTATGATGATTTTCTTACAGTAAATTTTGACATTTCCAATAATACAAATCCTCATTCGTATTATTTTTGACATATAACGATGTTAGAAAAAAGTCAAAAACCATGACTATTCATTGATTTCCAAAGAATTTGAATTGATATATTTTGAAATCCATTTTTTGTTAAACTTATAATTTTTTTTTATTATTATGGCATTTCAATCTTTCAATTCGAACAGTGTTTTCGAACATACTACACTTAAATAATATGTAATTGTACTAGATTAAATTATTTTGTTATTAAGATAAGTAAAATAAATAATAAATATGAATGATGTAAAGTTATGTATTAAAGTATTTCGTAAAGTTAAGGTTGCGATTATCAACATCAAGTATTTGTGCGATTTTATCGTATTAACTATAAAATCTTTAAATACGTTTAATATTAAATAAAAATAAATAAAAACCTATAATTCGCGATAACATTTTTTATCTGGAATGATTTTGAGTATCTATAGGGATTAATTTTTTTTTTTTTTTTTTTATTATTTAAATTCAGATATTTTAAAGATTTTTTTCCCTATTAAATAATAATGTTCAATGCTCAGAAGTTACAATTCAAAAAAAAAAAAAAAACAATATTTTCCTAAGTGTAAATTATATCGTATATTATGTACATACATACATACTTATATATATTATACATTCTTCTAAACAGCTGTCATGTTTTCATTTCTAAGATTTCTATTAAAAAATCATTGAAATCAATTTAGTTGTTTGTATTTTTTTTTTTAACTTTGTTTGAAAAGAAAAAATTTTCTTAAATACAAAAAAAACAAAAACAACAAAACTCGGGGAAAATCAAACAAATAAAATAAAAGAATAATTTGAACAATTTTTTTTTTTTTCTTATCTTAAAAAGTAAACATAATTTTTCAATTTAGAATTTTATTGATTTTTTTTTTTTTTTTGTTTTTTTTTTTATCGCTTTTAAATAAATTAAAATATTTCTTTAGCTTTAAAAAATATTTTTGACGTTTTCGTAACTTTTATATAGGCAAAAAACAACACAAAAAAAAAAAAAACAAGTTATTATGAAAACATCTGTAGATATATAAAACTAAACTAATAAAATATAATATGATGCAATTTGTCAGTTTTATTTTTGAAAGGAACATTTTAGGTGCAATTATAATGTTAAAAAATTAAATTTTTTTTTTTTTTTTCAGTTATAACAGTAATTATAACTGTTAAATAAAGATAAAAAAATAATAGTATTGTTGGTATTTTATTTTTCTTTATCAAAATTTTTTGCTTGTAAAACTAACATGAATATTTGATTTAAAATAAAAACAAAAAAAAAAAAAAATTATCTGACTCAGTTAGTTTAAATATTTTATCATCGATTTACAAAACAATCGACACAAGGAAATCAGTTGTAAAAAACAAAAAAAAATTTCGTTTTTTCAATTTTTTTATTGATACGGATATGATATCAAAATAAAAATTAGTTTGTTTTTGATAATGAACTATAAAAAATATAAAAAAAACTTTAAAAAGAAAATTTTTACTATCTTTTAATTTAATTAATTCAATATTTATAATAGAATTTATTTGATATTTACACACTGATGGGTTTTATTTGTGTATGATAATAAAATTATTATCATTCTTTTGTTATAAATTTTATTTCAATTTTATGATATTGTTCCATAATTATAATATCGAAGAAAACAAAAAACAAAATGGCTACATTGTGTAATTATATAATTTTTATATATAAATGTTATTTTAATATTCTGAATGTCACAGTAGATACCTACTTAAAGTTTTAATCTCTCATTTTGAGAGAACCTATTATCAAATCCCAGTAAAAGTGAACATTTTTCTTAATTGATTTTTAATCGTTAATTTAATAGTAGCGAGAAATATAAACATAAAACAAAAAAAATATGAAATATAAGCAAATAATTTTATTCTGTATCTTATGACTCACAGATATTAAAATATCCGAAAGAAAACAAAGAAATATTGAAATATCTAAAATTATATTTATTAAAACTTATAACTCAAATATAAAGTTATTTCATAATTGAATATATAAAACAATATTCTATATATGTAAAAATATTATATGTGATACTGTAATATGGTAGTACTGTCTGACATAGTATAGAGATCAATAATAATTATAATAATTTTTTTTGCCTTCCCACTTCTAGGGGGCATAGCTGGGTATCTAATAAGTCATTTATTATTCATATTTGACAGAGCTTCAGTTTCTGGAATCATTAATTTCACTAAGCCGTTGATTAACTATTGCTCTGCTGTAACTATTGTACAAGACTATATAAAATGTAAATATTTCTTTATTTCTACACCATTTACTATATCTTATAGATACAAGAATTATTTTATTAATATATTACAATATGATATAATATGATATTAATTATGAAATATATATATTTATTTTTCACTCAGTCGAGGTTTGAACCTTATACCTTTCAAATGATAGGCCGATTTCTTAACCATTACACCATTGAAGAATTCTAATAATATTATGATAATAAATTATTTTCTCAACATTTCCATTATCAATAAATTTTTCTAGCATACCTTTTCTCTTCTTATAATGTGTACCTGCGGTTCAGAAAGTCCTATCAGCTTAACAATTAAGGAACCACATGAACAGGCAATAAAAACTTCTTTATCGAATTGATTTTTTTTAAATGATTTTTGGCCCTGAATAAGAAATACTATAGCTATTTTAACTGGTTTCCATCAGTCAGACTTGATTATATCTTACAATGTCATCAGCTGGAAAATATTTTAAAATTAAGCTAATAATTTTTTTGAAGAGATTGTAATATAATTACATACGTATAGAATGGCTAAAAGCATATAAAATTAAAAAAAATATATATATGGTAAATATAATTTAGTTAAAAAAAAATTCAGAAATTTGGTAATATCCGTGCAATATATCACTTCAAAATTTAGTTTTTCCTGAATTATTCTTACGTTGATGGGTGAAATTTTCTAGTAATATAAACTTTATGAAAATTTAAGTAATATGAACTTTAAAATGTGAAATCACTTGCAATTAAAATTATCAAACAGTATTTCGATTATGAGGAACCAAAATATGATATTCAATCAATGATGAATAGATCAAATTCCCAGTGGATTTATACAAAATATGCGTACAAGTGCAGCGTTCCAAGAAATTATCGATAATAACTTTTCAATGTCATAATTGATATAGAATATAGTATTTCAATATTTATTATTCATTTGACAGGATTTTTAACAGTAAATGGGCTCTTTTTTCGACGGAAAATACAGCTGCCTTGCTAAAATTTCTTTAACTGAATTTTCTTCCATCAAATTTTATGGGTAACTAATTCTTCTTAAATAATATAGCATTTAGAAACATTTGGCTTTTTGAAGACAACATAATTTGTGTAAGAAGGTCTACCAAAGGTAATCAAATATAAGTTTCTTAATCCAACGCCTGAGGAAGAAAAAATTATATTATTTGAGATGAAAGTGCTGAGAGCTATTATATTTCTTTGCTTATTGAAAGAATTGAATTTTTAATTTAAAAATTAAAAATTTAGGACATTGCTAAATAGTTTTAACCACGAAAACTTTTGGGTGCGACCAAATAGAAAAAGTAATGTCGAACATTTTCCTGTTAAAAGTTAGGCAAAAGAAGAAGAAATCGAATTCTTCTAAAGCTTTCCCATAAACAATTTCCCAATTACAAATTTCTTCAAAAAAAAAAAACAATACTGTTTATAATGAAAAGAACTTAAGTTTTAATAAAAATCATGATCTTAAAATTATCATTATATCACGATTTTTAAATGTCTTTTAAAAGTTAAAATGTTTACATAAATACCATTTAATAAATTAGAGTGATACAGATATGTGAAAATAATATTTAATTTTAATTTTAAATTATGCGATTTAAAATTCACATTTTCTTGGATGTTAATTTTGAAATAATTTTTTAAAGCTTATTAGCTAAATCGTTAAAAAAAAACTGTGAAATCATTATTAAGTACTTTTTTAATAAATTTAATAAAAAAATAATTTAATTTTATAAAACAAAATATTTATTTCAAGAAAAACTTTTCGATTGGGTAAATATAAATAAATTCAATTGAAAATTTGTTTTGTATAAAATATTTTATTTCCTAATATGATTTTTGCTTAATTATTCTAATAAACACAGGTAATCCATCTATAAATCTATTCTATGTTTTCTTTATAAATATTGTAACAATTTGTCCTTATATTGAAGTTTGAACTATGGTGTGTCAAATTTTCCCAAACTAAAAATCGCCTTGGAACTAATGACTAATCGAACAATTTTCGTTGAATAATAACTCTGACGAGTAAGCAAAAAGTTCTCTAAAAAATAGAACATCCATGCCCCATGAAATGTTATAAAAAAAATTGATTAATTGTTATATATAAGTAAAATAATAGATGCAAATAAGTATTTACTTAGTACTACACAATAAGTATTTACTTATATATTCGTCCATAAGAGATTTTGAATTAAGAAGGATTTTAGAGTCAGTTACAAAATCAGGGTTTCATAATTTATTTAGCATTGGTTTGAGGACAGTAGCTCTCTTTATTTTAAGTTACTTGATGTTAAAATATGAATTTAAAAAAAATAGGAAGGACTTTGTAGGTGGTTGTAAAATTAGAATGTTCGTTTTTTTCAGAATATTATCATTTTATGATAAGTTATAAGTCTCCGAAGAACTTCTAGCTGTTTTCAAGTAGTTATAATATCCCGTGATAGTTAGTTATAAGTAGTTATAATATCCCGTTTTCAAAAAATAAAAAATAAATTTTTTTTAAAAAGATTTTTTATTTAAAAATAGAAAAAAAAAATTTTTTTTGTTCGCAAAAATGAGATTTGGGTTCAAGTTCAGTTTTACGCTTTGACCTATTATTTCGGTATCGGAAACTAATTATAGTATAGAAACCGAAACGGTATCAAATTATATGGCTGTGTTTTTATACTCTATTTATATTTACATTTAAAAACAATTTTTGAGGAATAATAAAAGGCAGAAGCTGAGCTTAATGACACTATTTTCTAAAGTTTATAAGAACTTGCTAAGAAAATTAAATGAAGTACCTATATGCATTTTACAAATTATGATTATTTTATTCTAAAATGATATCTAAAAAATACCAAAGTATTATCATATATATTTTATATAAGATCATTATAATTGCGATTATCTGTATACAATATTTTTATAACCTTAAACTCACGTTTTATAAGCACCGTGTTTTTACAAATTTTACTAAATTCTATAAGATCATAAAGCTTATTAATAATAATTATACTTCAGTAATAATTTTTACAAAAATATATAAAATGTTGTGCAAAATAAAAGCATCCAATTGAACCAAAAACAAATTTTGTTTTAACTTTAAAATAAAACACATTTAGCAAAAAAAAAAATTTAATTAATTACAGTTATTTAAATGACAACAAATAAGCATGCTTCATAAAACATATTTAATTATTATAACGGTAATATAAAAACAAGATAAAAACGCAATTTTATATTTTTGTTGTGCAAAACTAAAGCAATTTCATAGAAAATATGCTATTCAATTTTTATGTAAATGATAGGTATTCATAAAAGATTACCAAATTCATAATTTTTATCTATTCAATCATTAAAATAGGAAGTAGTAGAAAACGAGTAGGAAAAGATTTCATAGATAAAAGAATGGAAGTGGTAGGAAAAGATTTAAATATAGATTATTCTATATTTAAAAATTAATCATTCAATATTCAACAATTAAATTCAAATAATTAATAATTCTTAAATTGAATTTATTGCTTTTGTTTTGCACAATACTGTAAATTACAAAAAAAAAAAAAACACTACAAAAATACATTTTTGTACTTACCGCATTAGTGTTTGCAACAACAATTGCATTATCTTTTGGTAATGACGATGATATAGGAGTTGGATTAAATCCACGCTTTTTAAAAAATTTTCCAATGCAAGCCATAATATTTCTTTTTAATATATTATTTTTTATTTTCTTTTAATTTTTTCTTTAATATTTCATTACCTTTTTTATTTGATTATTTTTTATTATTTATTTTAAATTTTCAGTATTTTGTTTTTTTTTTTTTATACATTATTAATAAAATAATTTTAATTTGTTTTTTTACTTAATTTAATAATTAATTTTAATAATTGTGACACTATAATAAAATAATTTTTAATAAATTTATTAAATTATAACAATTATACTATTAATATAATATAATATAATTTACTTTCATAATTTTTCTTCCATTTTGATGCGGATAGATGATGTAAAAAAGAAATTCTTCAACTTATTATTTTAATTAGTCATAAAATTTTAAATGTTATTTATGCGTTAAAGTTATTAATTTATGTTTTTTTATTTTTTTTTTTATTATTAATAATAAAAATTAATATTAATTATTTTCGGTACCATTATTTTTTTCTTTAATATTTATGATAGTGTTGTTTCATTTACTTGTATTTGTTGTAAAAAAAAAAAAAAATTTATTTTAAGTAAAGGTATATAGGTACTTTTGAAAATTTAATTTTTCTTTTAGGTATTATTAAAATTAATTTTATTTTCATTAATTTTTTAATAAAAAATTTATATTTTATTTTTTAACACTTAATTAGATCAAAACAATATTTACATTATTTTTATTTAGTGGCTTTTAGCCTTCAAATATTTTTCTTATTTAAATACAAATAAAATAATTATAAATAGTGGGGAAAAAAATCAGGCAAAAATGAATTAAAAGAAGAATGTACCTAATTCAAAAAACAAAAAAAAAAAAAAAAAAACCAATATATGTTTACTTATTTTGGTGTGGTGGTAACAATCTAAATCTTAATTAAATTTTATTTCACCCTGGAGAGTAATTAAACAAATACCTACAATAAAAAAGGCAAAGCAAAGTATCTAAGTAAGGCAAAATATCTAAACCAATGTTTTTTACTTAATGTATGTATTTAAATTTTTTTTTTTAATTATTTCAGTAAAAAACATTTTTTTTTAAAAGCCTTAAAATATGAAGAAATATATTATTCAAATCTTAATTTAACTTCCCACCATCAAAAATTTCGCATACTAATTGTCGCGGTGATAATTTTTAATTTATCATACTCTTTATACTGGTGGGAGGGGAGGAGGGGGTGTTGGAAGTGATAAAAAAATTTTGTCCTAAGGTAATTTATACTTTTTTCTTTTAATTGAAATTAAAAGTTTTTAGTATTAAACGTTTGAGAGATATTAGGTTTGAGGGTACAAATTATTACGAGACTTTGTTTTCACTTAACGGTAAATTTAAATAACAAATTATTAAAAAAATATATTTTATATTTTGTTTTTTAGTTAATAACTTCATGCTATTTGACTTTTAAGTTTAATTGAACCTTTTCTTAGTAAGCCATTCCCGACTTTGAAAGTTTTCAACCTCCTAATAGCTGTTGAAACTTGAAGGAACATAATATTATTAAAATTTAAAACTAATAAGACAGTTTTTAAAATATTAATTTTTTTTTTTTTATTTTGTTTTTTAGAAAATCTGCTAAAAAGAACAAACAAACAGTGAAATAAAAATATGGTGAAATAAAACATAAAAATTATTAAATTTTTCGGAAATGATATCTAGATCTATGTATATGTATAATAATAATATTAATATCTATATTATTCTGTATAATATAAAATTTATTTAAATTTTAATTAATTGGTTTTGGTCTTTTTTTTTTTTTACTTTAATTAATTAATTAAAGTTTTTAATTTTTTGTAAGTAACTGTACCTATATTTTAAAGGAGAAGTAAAAACAAAAAAAATAATACTTAGCAAAGGCAATAAATGCTAAAATAATTAAAAAAATAATAAAAATAATTAAGAAAAATATTTAATTATTAATTTATAAGAAATTAAATTTATTACACTTTTTAATATAGTGCATTCAAAGTTTATTTGAATGGTTTTGGCATGGCATTGCCAACTTAAGACTTATTCAAGGGACTTCTTATTTAACAGCTTATTTAATATATAATTTGATGAACTTTATTAAAAATGTATTAATATTGTCCATCCCATGAAGTTCATTTAGGAAAATTTTATAACTATAACTATTTTTCTTTTCTATTTTTGTTTTAACTTAAATTTAACTCTTTTAAGTTTTTTTTTGTATACTAAAATGTGCTTTTTAAAATTTTATATACATATATATATATATATATATATATGTTTATAATTTTTTTTTTTTTAATTTTCATGCAATATTGCAACATTTATCTATAATTTTTAATTCAATTAACAAAAACGTTATGTCATTTAATGTTATACAACATTTTTGAAGTATATGTACTATTATATTATGTTACATAAAAATTATGTATTATTATATAACTAATTAATTAATTGGTTTTTGTTTTAATATTATATATTTTTTTTTATAAAACGCACGCAACAATTTGTTATTATTCTTAATTTTAATGTATATAAATATATATAAATAGATAAATTTATACACGATAATATAATATTAACCGGTATATATATATATAGTTAATATACATAATATTATCCATATATTTACAGGTAAATAAATACCTTACAAAAATATAAAATTAAAAAATAAATAAAAAAATACAAAAAAAAAAAAACACACAACAATTAATAAATATTATAAAATATGATTAAATTACTAAAATAATTATTATTTCATGATTTAATTTAAAAAAAAAACAAAAAAAAAAATTAATAAAAGAATAAATAAAATTAAATTAAATAAAAAAGTAACATAATAATAATATAATAATGCCAATTAAAACTAATTATTATATTTTTTTTACCGCGTGCGTATATACCACCAACGTTCGCAATTATTTTCATAATTATATTAATATTGTTTTATTTTTATTAAAAGTAACATATACATATATACATATGTTATTAAAATATATAAACGTACACATAATATTATATGTATATAAAAATTAAAAATTAATTTAAAAAAAAATTAAACGACAATAAAAGACAAAGACAAAAAATATTAAAGAAAATCAAAAAAAAAAAAAAATACATATTATATATACAAAAAAGATATAGAAATAAAACACTTAAGTATATAATATACGAATACCGCTCCAATCACTTCTGATTAGTTTATACGCTCGCTATCGACTAATTATAATTTTTAACGAATAAAAAAATTATTAAATGTACTTACATATAATATATATATATTTTTTTCTTTCTTATTTAATTGAAGACGTTTCTATATTAATTAAAAAAGAACAAAAACAAAAACAAAAAAAAAAAAAAATAGTGAAATAACAACAAAAAATTATGAAACAAAAAAAAAAAAAAATAAATAACTTTACTTTTTTATAGCGCACCTGTAATCAACAGTAAAAAAAAATACACATCTAAATACACAATACCTGGTAGATACCTATATTATATATGTATACAATATAATCTTATATTATTAAAACGATCAGTTATAACCTACTAATAATAATTATTGCTTTATTGTTAGTAAACATTAAAAAACTATTAAAATTTATAGTTTTAAACGATCAACGATCAGTTGAATAATTTTGAAAACTTCTAATTTTTATTATAAACATTAGAAAACAAAAAACATTAAAAATTATTATTGGAAAAAGCTTTAATTTTTTTTTTTTTTTTTTCAAAAATTAAAATATTAAAAAAATTATTTTTTTCAATAGAAAAAAAAATATTAAAAATGAACGCTTAAGATTTATAAGATACCTAAAATATTTTTACTTAGAAATTTTATATGCACAAAGAATATTAATACTTAGGTACAAATAGTATGGATATTAAAGTAAAAGTTACAATAATAAACAAAGCTATTTTTAGATTATGTAACCAAAATATTAAAGCTATAATAACTATATGTATACACAACTGTATTGGCTTTTATATGATTCTAAATAAGGTAGCGTGTAAATATAAGGTGTATTAAAGGTACACATTTTGAAAAACTGTAAAAATACCGTAATCGTAAGGGATTAAAAAACTAAAAGAATAGGTCTTCGAATAAACATAAATAAGATCGACTGCATGAGAATCAACAATACAAGCCAAGCATCAATACTCATACACAATACCCAAATATTAGAATTTCAATTCTTGGGAAGCGTATTAACGACAGATGGTGGTGCAAATAGAGATATAGAATACAGAGTAGTAAAATCCAGAAGTGCATTCGAAACGCTGTGGTCAATATGGAAATCAACACACATGACGCGGACGCGGAACGAAAATTAGAATCTTAAAGACGTGTTTTAAATCGGTATTGCTATATGGAAGTGAGACATAGCTTGTTTCTAGAAACAATATACAGAAACTACAAACATACAGAAGTATTCTTTGTAAATAAATGTACTGAACATAATATGTTGTATATTTTGACCAAGGCGAATTATGAATGACAAGATTTGGGTATGATGAGACAAGATCCAATATAGGTCCAAATAAGAAAGAAGTGGGAGTGAATTGATCACATTCTAAGGCGCGCCCGACAACATCAGTGGCACGCCAAGCGCTAGAATAGAACCGCTAAGATAGAATAAATGTGGGAAGGCCAAAAGCAACCTGGACTAGAACTGTGCAAAGAGAAAATGATGTCGTGAATAAAAAGCTTAACGCAAAACAGAGATAATTGGAGAGGCAATGTGGAAGCCGTATTTCCCTAGGAGAATAATAAAGAAAAAAAAAATCGTAAGAGATTTAGAAATTAATAAATTTACCAAAAGTTGAAAATTTTTAAAAAGTTTAAAAAAATTAAATTTTTCAATTTAATCAATTCAACTATCAGTAAATTTAAAAATTTTCTTTGATTTTTTTTCTTATATTTTTTTGTTTTTTCTTTCTTAAGAAAATTATAAAAAAAAAACAAGAAAAACATCGTTTAATTTTAAGGAAAGTTGAATTTAATAATTGTGAAAAATGTTTAACGTCTTCAATTTTAAGAGAATCTTATTTCTATCCAGTTAAAAATAAAAAACATGTTTTTTTTTTTTTTTAATGCATTTGGAGAATAACTCTTACAACGTGTGTTGGATTCGAACACACACTCCCTCGGTGTTTACAGCGTATTTTATACGCTCTTAACCATTAGGACACCAAAGCCACAAAAAAAAAACAAGTTTTAAACGAAACTTTAAAATATTTTTCTTCCAAATAACAGTAAATTTAAATACCAAATTCCAAATACTTATTTTCTTTGTAAAAGTTAAAAACAATATTTAGTTGGGCTTGAATTATAATAGCCTTATTATTATCTATATCACCTAAAACTAGTTTCTAGAGAAGGTATATAACCATCTAAAATTAAGATTGTCTAGACAAAAATGGTGTGTGAAATTTCAAAGCGGTTCTTTTGATTAGGTTTTTTTGATTTTTTTTAGTTTTAGTTTTTTTTGTTTTGATGTTTTCAGATGATGTTTTGATGATGTTTTTGTTTTGATGTTTTTTTTGATTTGTTCCAGAATTTGAACCTGATTTTGATTTCAACTTTACATTTCAATTTATATGTAAATCTTTAAATGTTCAGTATTTTATTCCTTTAGCTCAAATAATGTAGAAATTTTATAAACAAACAGACAGAGTTAAACTAATAAGCACATTATTTTCAAAATCGAATTTCTCAATTTAACTAATTTTAAAAAGAATTCAAAGTCTTTACAATATGTTTTCATACCAATTAACTTTTATTTTATTCAAAAAATTCCAATCTGGTTCCGATAACTTTCAGCATTAGTCTCAGTTAAACTTAATGACAAACTGTCCTGACAAACAGTTCATTTTATCCTGCAGTATGGAAGAATTTAAATTTATTTATGGATTATTTTTTCTTTTTTAATAAATTATTTATTGCCGTTTTCTTTTTTAAATATACTATTTAAAATTTTAAATATAATTCAAGCGCATAAATGTATGTATTAAATTTATTTTAAAATAAGATTATTTAAGATTACACTGTTCTGAGACTGCAGTTAAATAAACTATAAATAAAGAACAATAATTGATGCAAAAAATATTGGAAATATTAAAAAATAAATATTTCTTATTATTATTAAAATTATATTTCACACAATTGAAGATCATTTTTTAAAATTTAAAATATTATTATCTAACAAAAACTTTTAAAAATTTATAAATAACTTAATATCTTTTATATTTCCGTTTCATTTTTATCATAAAAATATTTTTTATCAACAAAAAAAAAAAATTTTTAAATATACAATCAATATCTCACAACTATAATAATGATACTACATTAAAAAAAAAATAAAAATACAAAAAAAAAAAAAAACAGAAATAAAAACATTTTTCTAACTGTTATCATGCAGTGCTTATCAGTGCTATCAGATATAAACAAGTGAATGAAATAAAAAGATAGTAATTTTTTGTGTATAACGACATGATAACAGTTTAAACACACAAAGTAACATATGTTTTTTTTTTTTTTTACAATCTATTTACCTATTTACTTAATCATTTATGTACCTAATAATTTTATTTATATATGTTCCATTTCTACCTATATATACATAAGTATACCATTTATATAAATTAAAGTGTATTGAAGAAGTGTTTTTGTAAAGTACCGTACCTATATATAATATAGTAAAATATTTTTAATGATATTAAAATAGTGCAATGACAACGTGTTCAAAATTTATGTCGAAATATACTTAAATATGTATCTGTTAACACAATCAAACACTTCAAAATATAAATTAAATGTATTCGTTCGTATACTTTAAATTTTATTTACTTTTAAAATAAAAAAAAAAAATAGACCTTAAAATTTAAAAAATTATCATCTATAGCTATACATATATATTTTGAGAGAGAAAATTAATAATGATAATAATAAAATAATAACTTTTAATTAATTTTGATTGCACAATTTCTCAAACTATTTTGATTTTGTATATAGTTAATGATTTAATGTTGAATATCTATTTATTATAATTTATTACCCAGTTTTCAGCCACACACTACGTATTATGACATTCCGATAAGTTTTGAATACAAATACATATTTGGATACAATTTTTTCTATTACAAAATCTACATTAACTTATAACATACATATACGTATGTTTAAAATTATGATTTTTTTTTAATTTCTTGTGGATTCATGAAATTTTGTATCCCATACGATTTTTTTATAATTGAGATGTCACGGTAACATATACGTACACACCAATTACAGCGCTCCTAGTTAATATTATATTACAAAGTAACTGTAGTGTGAGAATGTTGTTGATTCTATACCAATATATTATAGTGAAATTAGAACGTTCTTATAGTTTAACTATAATGCAATATATGATTGATATGAAGTTGCTGTCATGTTTTTTAAAATTAATTTTTGATGTCATCACGGTGCTTAAAATGTATATAATCGCCTAAAAATCAAAAATTGATAGTTATCTACAATATTTGGCCTAATTTTAATTTTACAAAAAAAAACTCTCAAAAAAAAGCATAGTTCAAAATTAAATGAAGAGAAAATCAAAGTTATCATTAAATATCGACTAATATTTTATCAAAATAAAAAAGTTTTTTAAGTGCATCTACTTTAAACAACCGTTTTCAAAATGACCAATATTCCAATGACCAATAATATTAAAAGCCCAAAATCTTTGCCATTTTTTTTTTTTTTGACCTCAGTATTGCATTCATTAATTTTTAAAATGTCCTTAGCAAAATTCAAGTATATAATAAATTTGCTATAATTATATATGCGAAACATTAAAGTAACCGAGGTAGATATGACAAAGGATACACATTTTTTCTTAAATTTGAATTCTGAAACGATTTATCCATGTATATCGGTCTTTCCGCACGATTCACTTTGCAAAATTGACAAAGAAATTGAAGAAATATAAGAAAAACTGTAAATTTTTTAAAATGAAAATTTTGTAAAATAAGTAAATAAATAAATTTTTAAAATATGTCTTATTATTATTTTTCTTAATTGTATATTTAAAAATTTTACAATTAATTTTTTTTTTAGCACTAGCTGCCATATGGCTATCGGCTGTAATATGTTATATAACTTTTATTATATAATCTAAAAAATTTGCGCAAAGTTTTAGATTATCTGTATATTCCGAACACCTAAATATTGACATTATTTTTAGAACACCTATAAAATAAGCATATGCTGTCTTAGAAAAAGCTATTGTATTTCAGTCCGAGACTGCTATAAGGTCTCACAAACAAAAAATTTGATACAGCAGTGCAATTTTTTTCGACTGACCTGATGTAAAAAGTAAAGCTTAAACATAATACTTTTACATGAATAATTTGTAAATAATTTTCTTTTTTTTTAAATAAATAAGAGTTTTAAATAAATTGAAAAAAGTGCCTTTCGATTTTTCACTTTTTTTTTGATAGAATTTTCGAATTTTGAAAATCGCGATTTTAGAATTCTTTATAATATTATAATTTTAGATTGCGCACTTTCTCCTTCCTACATATTTTAGTCTTTTGTTTTAACGATTTATTATAAATAAAATATTTTAACGGTTTATTTATAATAAAATATATTATATGTATATATACTTGTATATATAATATTAGGAAAAGAAACAATAAGAATTAAAGAATCTGCCTAAATTGTTTTTGTTAAATATTTTTATATTTTAAACATTTTTTTTTCAGTTATTATTAATTATTTTAAAAAAATATACAAACTATACAATACTTAACATAACTTGAACTTAAAATATCTTTTTCAATCATTCTTCAGAAAATTGTAACAAATTTATTTTCTCATTTCATTAATTAAAGGCATTACAAATCCTATTAAATTCTTAGCTTCCTTAGAGTAATTCTCTTTTCTTTCTATTCTACGCCGGGAAATATTTCTCCTTTAATAGAAGTAGATAAGATAAGTTTAACGATCAGAAACCTTTCTTACTGTTTCAATCTAAAAGGTGATTTTAACCTCAAAAATTGTCAGCCTTTACTAAGAAAAGTGTTCTTCGAGGATAAACTAAATGACTTTGTCATGTAAATCTTAAATTAATTTTAATTTAAACAATTCAACGAATTTCTTTTAACTGTTCAAAAAATTAAATTCTTTGTTTTTATAAATCTTTTCTTTAAACAAAAATTGAAATAAAAACAAAATTGCCAGCCAATAGTGTTCTGGTTAAAAGACCAGTTTTTCATTCAAAAGCGCTCAGATTCAAACCCTTTATTGATATAACCGAGTGGTCAAGGTGTGTGAAGCTAATGATTCTAAAAACTGAAGCTCAGTTAAATATGAAAAATAATATTATAATATGACTTAGTCGATGCCGTATGCTTCTTATAGAACTGGAACTGATAAAAAATTATTTTTTAATTATAGGTGGTTGAATTTTTTCAGTAAATTGTTATGAATGCAACGATAATGTAAAATGTTGTACACAATTTAAAATTATTTTAAAACTAATAAATTAAAAAAATTTAAATTGAACTTTAATTTTCAATTTTATAATATCAGATAATTATAATACTATCATAATTTAAATCTATTAAATAGAAATTTTTTTAAACTAATCACTCATTTGAATTCATTTCTGAAATAACTCATTCAATATTCAAACATGTAACATATGTTTTTCATGTCAATATTTTTACCTATATACAAAAGAAAAAGCTTTTCATTTTAAAATATAAAAATAAAAAAAAAAAAAACAAATAAACAAAATCTAAAAAATTAATTTTAGTAGAATAATTTATTTCAAAAAAAAAAAAAATTTTTTTTTTCCATTTGTTTATCGACGCACCGGAAAAATTAAAAACAAGGAATAAAAAATAAAATTCTAAAAATCCGTCCGTAAACAAACGATACATTTTCATTTTATTTTATATATTCACCCTATGGTATTTTTTTTGGTAAACAAAATAAAGAGAAAAAAAAAAGAAATAACGAAAATAAAACCGTTAAAAAAATAAATAATTTTTATTTTTATTTATTTTGTGATTTTTATATTCAATTTTAAAATTAAATAAAAGATGGCGTAATAACAACAAATACCGCCGTTATAAAATTTATTTTAATTCCTTTCAAAAATTTTTTCAATATACATAATATATACCTCTATATATTATAATATTATATGTTTATGTAATATGTATACATATACATATAATTTTCTTTAATTTTCCCTTATTATTTTCCCTGTAACTTGTTCTATGACAGCTCATAAAATTCAATAAAAAAAATTAAATGGCAAAACAACGACAATGTATGTTAGAGATTACTGAATTCATCGCTAGGGGTGTTGTTTTTTCTTTTTAAATATTGTTTGATATTATTTGAAATTTATTCAATAAGGTATAAATCATAAGAAAAGAAGATAAAAAATTGGTTGCAAACTGTGTGATTTATTATTTACATTCAACTGTTTTACTGTTTTTTTTTTTTTTTTTGTCCAGAAAGATTGTTATTAAAATAATAATATCAATTTTGATTTAATTCATATGTAAAACCGGCGGTAGCCATTTAAATTTTAAGAAGAAATATACAAATTATGTTATATTATTATCAATAATAATAATTATAATCTAATTATCAAAGTTCAAGGAATGATTGTAATTTATAGTATGTAATTAAAATAAAGATAATAAAAACAAGGCAGAATTTAATCCAACGGTTTTTAAAAGCGCACATTTTTAAAAGATAATACAAAACTGTATAGAATTGTGACTTACACTAAAATTTGAAAATTTCATATAAGAAAAATTGTGAAAAAGGATTTTTTTTGCAATTTTGAGAGACTGTAAATCCAAAACCCTATATAACTAAGAAAAACCATCAATACACGTAAAAATATATTACAGGAGCCTTAATTTTTATATCTTGCCGAAGAAAAATTTGTACAGGTGCTAAAGTTTCAGGTATCTAAAAATAGCATATTTTCAATTTTTGAGCCCTAATAGGTCTGAAAAATTGGGTGGTACAAATTTCAAGACTTTATCTAAAAGCGTGTCGGAGTAGGTAGAAAAATCATGCAAAATTTGGTTTTCATATAACGGTAAATTTAAATACTAAATTAAAAAAATATATATATAATTTTGATATTGATTTGCAAAGGTAAAAAAAAAATTCTGTCGAATGGCGTTTTCAGATTGAAAAAATGTTAAGCGAAACATGAAAAATAAGCATTTAAAAATAGGGCTTTTTCAAAGTTTGAGGGGCTGTACGGACGGACGAACAGAGTGAAATTAACGCATTTTTTCAAATTTTTTTTTGAAATGTGCTAAAAAGTGTACTGAAAACGAAGTGGAGTAAATTGAAATGAAGTTTGGTAATATGATTACGAAACTGTTAAGTTTGACAGTAATTTACGGTTTCTTAACTAACATGGTGATTAATAAATATGGAAAGTTTAATCTGAGTTGTTAAGTAAATGGCACAAAACTATTGACACAAAATGGTCACTAATTTGTTTGTAAGTAAAAATACTGTATGTAATAAAATATAAATAATGGCTCTTTTTAAACAGTTGCACTATGCTTTTTATGTGGAACTGACGAGTTAATTATAGAATATCTATACATCATATAAATGCATGATAATTATAGTTCAGCTTTGAACTTTAAACTTTTATTTCTACAATATAAACCTTCTATAAGCTTCGATAACTTCTAAATTTTTATACTTTTTTATTTAATATTTATAAATTTTAAAGTTTAAAACTTCAGAATGGAATGTATTTTCCTAAAAATTTTACCAATAGTATTTATACCTAATCTTGGTATAATACATACTTGTTTTATTTACATTTTATAATTAAGTATAAAGTCTCTATTGTTTATTATTTGTAAAAATAACTCAAACTGTTTTTCTGTCAAATATTTCATTCATTTCTTTGTTTGCTTTTTTTTTTTAATTGACGTCCTTTTTATTTAATTTTATTTACGTAATTTTATATACATATTAAATTTATGTAATTTTATATTTAATTTTGTTCTATAGATACACCTCTGTGGCAATCGTAAACCTTGAAAATATTTGACCTTTATTTTATATTAAAAAAAAAAAAATAATGTTTTATTTATGTATTTTTTTTTTAACTTGGTCGTACTTGGTACTTTACTCAAACCAACTAAAAGACAAAAATGAATAGGTAAATATATATATATATATATATATAATATTACATAAAATTACCTTAAAGGAGATCCTTGTGGCTGCCATATTATAAAAGAAAATTTAACTTTTATTGCAGATCAATTATTGTGCCAACAGTAATAAAAAACCGTTTCTGGCAAAAAAAAAAAAAAAAAAACCGTTTATTTTATTATCGCAATCAACTTCAAAAAATAAAAAACATAGAAAGTGAGAGAAAAAAAAAACAAGAGTCAGAAAAAAATTTTAAAGAATACTTAAAATTAATTTTTGAGGAAATTAAATAAAATCTTTAATTTTCAAAAAGTACTTAAAAAGGATTTTTCTGGTTTTCATTTTTCAATAAAATTTGGTTTTTTTTTTTTGTTTATAAATTTTTTTTGTTACTTTTTTAATACTCATTTTATTTCCCAAAAAGATTTAACAAATTGTCCAAATTTTCAATTTAAAAATGGTTACGGTCTGCCAAAAAAGAATAATCAATATTTTGTTCATGTAATAATATGTGAAATGTGGACATGTTTGAAAAACTTTAAATGATTTTTATAAAAAAAAATTAAAATTATATTGTAAAATACTTAAATTTCTTAAAAAAAGTTTCATTGTTGTTTGAGATTAAAGCTAAAATTGTTAACTTTTAATAAAAATTTTACTAAGTATATTAATTTGATATTGTTTGTAAGTTAAATAATTATTATTACATACCTATATCAATATACGAGTAATATCACTGAAATTAAAGAAGTGATAAGTGATGACATAACAAATTAGTAATAGTGTCGATAGATCCGTACGTATAACTTAGAACACTTTCGATTTATCACATAAATTTCGTCCAAAACAAGTAGAATTGTCGGTATTTAAAAGAAAATTAGCTGTCTCTACCACAGTACCGACCCCTATTACACGAAAAGCATAATGCGAAATTTCATAGATTTTTTATCAAATTTATATCAAAGCTAAATAATTTCTAATAATTTAATAACATATTTGTACCGACCAAAACGATGAATGTATAAGTTAGGTATTATTTTCTCACCAAAAATTTGTACCTGATATTTTTGCAAATATGCACAAATATGCACTACCATGCGTAGAAAGCTGTAAAAATTTTTTTAGTATGATGTCGTTTTTTACAGATTTCTATGCACTGAAGTAATGTATTTTTTGGAAAAATTTCGGGTAGAAATTTTTGGTGTGAAAACATTATATACCTACCTAGATAGATTCATGTATGCGGTCAGTAAAAAATCAATAAGTTACTAAAAGAGTCTACTAAAGATTCCACTTACTTTTACGCTTATTCTTTATTCCAGAGTATCACTACAGTTTTAAAAAAAAAAATTCAATTTACTCCAAAAAATACAATAAAAAATTTTTTTGCTTTTAACAAAATTATTTTTATATAAAACTAACTAAATATCACAGCTAAGCAAAATTTATAATTCCTAATGTCTATAATTTAGATACATATTAAATAAATCTCTTCATAATATAGAATCTTTAAAATTCCCTTCAAAATCTTTTATTATTTTTTTTATTATTTTATATTTAATTATGTTCTATTATATAGATGAAATCTGTGGCAATCGTAAAGTATGATAAAACAGAAGAAAAAGGACGAGCTCTGTTTTTATAATAGTTCTGATTAGGAGGTTTTATTGAACGCCAATTTTAATTATTGCCCTTTAATAATTAGTGTCCTTTAATAATTGAATATTAAGCGACATATCAAATTAACTTTATTGAATTATTTAAAGAATATCATGAAAATAGTATGGAAAGAAGATTTTGAGCTATGATATAATAAAATAATAAGGTTAACCTTCACTGTACAACAATTTTAATGTTCTTTGACAGGTAGTATTATCAAATGATTATCAAGATAATATTATTTTTAAAAGTTTTTATTATTAAATTTATTTTCTCTAAAATATTGTTTTTTTTTTATGTTTTGTTTTGTTTATACATATTTAACAGGGAAATTTGTAGATATTTAGGATATAGAAAATATTGATATTATAGGTATTTTTTGGGTACTCTATAATATTCCTTAGATAAGCTGGTTTTTTCGTTTTCCTTTCCCATTTGATAATAGGTATGTTTAAAATTTCTTATGTATGACTGACTTTTTTTTTAATTGACCTGATAAGAAGATCATTTAATTCTTCTAAGAGTGAAAAATTAGTTCTATATTTCAAGATATTCTAATCCCTTTTCAATACATCCACTGTTCGAAGCTCTAAATTCTTTTTGAAGACTACCATTAGTATCTACATTTTTGCAGCATGGGCAATAAGAAATATATGAATTGACTAGCTGGATCTTCAGTGTCTTACATAAAATTCGATACTTCTATAATATTTTAATCAACTATATGGTTTAAGCTATGTATTATGTCATTGTGAATGTTTGTTTTATTTCTTTTTGATGTAAAATCAAGTCAGGCAAGTCAGTGAACCCCTTTGCAAATCTGAGATGTTTCTTATTTCCTTACAACCAATTGATATATACCACATTTTGATTTTTCTAATATTCTTCTCATTCCTATATGTATATAGTATAGTAATGTGATAGTAATTCTAAATGGGAGAATATACATATATGTAACCTTTCCTCGTATTCAATTTTGTAGATATACATTGGAGATTGTTTGATTTAATTGTTCGAAATGATATAACTTCTCTATAACTTGAAATAAATGATCTGAAACTTATATTCTTATTAAAATCATTAACAGTTATCCTCATTTGACCGAGACAAAAGTGTTTTTTTTTGTAGTCAAGAAAGTATACGCTATCAATTATTTGACATATAACTTTGTAGTATACGCTGTCAATTATTTGACATATAACTTTGCTGGTGTGTGTAATAAGCATAATCTTTTGAAAATTTGTGAATAACTTTAATTTTTAAGTTTTACCTTAGCAAAATCTTTTAGCAAAAAATATTAATATATTATGTTAATACTTTCAAAATAAGGTGGAAAATTAATTGATAAGGAAGAAGTGAAATTTATTAAAAATCAATTTTTCTATGTTATTTTTATATTCGATTTTATATTTTTATTTTTCGATTCGATTTTGAGAATATAAAAATTTTAACACAACCTTAAACCACAAAAATAACCAACCTTAAATCATAAAAAGAAAAAATTTTTGTCACTGAAATTTTTCTTTTCACTGATCAGTCATTGAAACTCACTTAAAGACAGAATATTAGAAATTAAATAAGCAGAGAAAAAAGTTAAATTTAATAACCTAACCCTTTCAAAGAAATGCCTAACAATGTTATTAACGATAGTTGGATATAGGACAGGTCATACATACTCCCAATAAATAAAGAAGAAATAATAACACTATATAAAATAAAAAAATAAAAATTTAACTAAATTAAACGAAAAAAAAAAAAATTGTTTGTAACATTAAAAATACCAAAATTGTGCCAAAAAAAGAAACACAATTTAAATTATACAACTTTATAATAAATATTTAAAATTCTTTTTATTGTATACCATTTGATAAATGACCGAGTCATCCAACCTAAAATGAAAAATCAATTTTACATGTAGAATTTAGTTCTACTAAATGAATTTAAATCGAAGAACGCCATCTACTGA
The DNA here is from genome assembly GCA_947095535.1 of Poecilobothrus nobilitatus. NCBI lineage: Eukaryota > Metazoa > Arthropoda > Insecta > Diptera > Dolichopodidae > Poecilobothrus > Poecilobothrus nobilitatus. Next base: position 220,630,868 of record OX352774.1, on the reverse strand, counting down.
TTTGGTCATTTTCTCAAAAATAACAACATTAATTTGTCAAATGATTTTTCCTTTGGAAATGACCTTTTGTTTTTTTGTTGTTTAACTTTATATAAAAATCAAGGACAACCTTTAAATCATCAAATCTTGACATTTTTTTAAGGAATGCTTCCAAAAATCAAAAACAACAAAATAAAATAAAAAATTCTAAAAGAAGAAAATTATGAAAATTTATATATAGTTTACTTTTATTAAACAATTTATTTTTATTTGTAAAAATATTATGACAAAAAATAAACAATTTTTCTTGTCTATTATAATTAGATGGGAATAGGGATAGCTATATAATATAAATTTTCAAAGGATAACAAAAGAAAGAAAAAAAAAAAAAAAGAAAATTAATGAAGGAAAAAACAAATTAATTTTCATTGATTTATTATACAAAATAAATTTATTTGTCTCAGATTTTTAATTCAAAAAATTATATAGAATTTTATTATTATAATTATTTTTTATGTTTTTTTTTTGAAATATAGTCACAAAATTCCATAATTTTTCTTAAGAACCATTTATTTTGCGGATTTAAGCAGACTTAAATGACATATTTAGCGTTCATTTCAAGTTACAATGGTTGTTAAATGGTTAAATCAACTTGTGTTTAGCTAAAATTTGATACGATACGCACAATACACAATTTGATTTCAATTTAATTTTAATTCAACAAAAATATTTATGAATTCATTCATTGCCTAACTTTTTAATAATAAGTTTGTAAAAATGTTTTATTTATTATAATAAATCTTATTTACGCATGCAACTTTGAAAAATGTCTAGGAACTGTGGACAGAAAATGTCTAGGAACTGTGAACAGACAAAATATTCTAATCATGAAATTCACATAATAGTGGCTACTACTTTTATATTTATAAAGGTATAGAAGTAAATATTATTTCTTTAATTACAATATTATTTTAGTTTTAACATATTATATAAAAACAAGTAAATGTAACAGTAAGTCGATGTAACCGACTTATTTATACCCTATACCTAAAAAATTCAAATTAAATTAAAAATCCATAACTTATTTTAGTTAAGTATTTAATATAAGTTAAAAAAATAAATGCTTTTACCCCTTTGTACAAAATTTCAGGTTTCTATCTTTATTAAATTCGAAGATATGCTTGTTCGGTTTTAGGAGTTGTGTGGGAGGTACCCGAACAACCACTCCAATTCATCTCAAATTAGGGATAGGGATATCAGGGATTCAGTAAAACACATCCTCGTACAAAATTTTAAGTTTCTATCTTTATTAATTTCGAAGATATGCTTCTTCAGTTTTGGGAGTTGTGTGGGAGGTACCCGAACCCATGGACCGATTTTGTCCAGATTCGTACTTAGCCTTCCTTTTGTAATTAGTAACCTACTATATAAATTTCTTCAAGATAGCTTCACTAGTTTTTGAGTTATCTTGCGAACGGACGGACGGACATCGCTAAATCGACTCAGGAGGTGATCCTGATTCAGAATATATATACATGTCCATATCTAACTCGCTTCCTTTTGGTGGTTACAAACACCATACCAAAGTTAATATACCCTATACCTAATGTGTAGGGTATAATAAAACGTCCATTTTTACTCATATATTAAAAATTTAAAATAACAAAAAAAATCGGTTTAATAGTTGAACAATTGAACAAAAATAAACACTTGTTGGTTGAATTTAACAGACGGTTAAACAAACAGATCTTTCAACCGTTCAATATTGTTTCAACTGTTCGACAATATTGTAAATATACAATACAATGGTTGTTAAACAGCCGCTTGATTTCTATAAATTTATTCAACTGTTGTATCATGTAATAAGCTCTTTACCGCCAAGATTGAATATAATTTGTAACTTGGAAAATCTATATTTAATTATTTGCTTAAATAAAAAAATTTTTTGATTTTTTATTATTTTATATAATATAATAATAATTATAAATATATTATGTAGATTTCAATAGAGTAACAGTTTTCTGAAATAGTATTTTTACTTTCTTTCAAATAAATTGATACTGAGTTAACTGATTGGTAGCAATTAATAAAATGCAATTGGAAGAAATTAGATTTTAATTGATTTATTCTTAGGAAATTTTACGAAATACTCTTTTAAAATTAAGAATAAATATGAGTAATCCAAAATAGAAAATAATATATTCTGATTCCATTACATTCCATTATATACAAATATCCGAAGCAGAATCATTTTCCCAACATGAAATTTAGCGGAAAATTGTAATATAAAATTTGAAGTTTGTCAAATAAATCTGACCCCGTTAATATCGAGTTTTAGCAAAGAGGTGAAATAAATGGCATTAAAAAGGCAAAATAATCGATTTATCGATTTAATAGTATATGATTCGATCAGGTAGTTACAGAGCAGTAGAATGATAAAATTTAACATTGTCAACCAAATTGATGACAATTAAGAGTTGTAGAAACAAAAATGGAGAAGATTTTGTTTTCTCAAAATTAGTTCAAATAATATGTTAATGTTAGAAGCAAAATATGTGTGAGAACAAAAAATTATTTAAAAATAAATTTCAATCAAAAATAATAATTTAACCTTAAAATAATAATTAAATTAAAAACTTCAAAAATAGATCTGAATTATTAATTAATTAAATGAATACACTTGATACACTTATTTTATAATAATATTATATAAGTTTATATTTATAATAAAAATAATAATAGCAATAATTTTAATTATATTAGACCATTTTAAATGGCATCTCAAAGTGACATTTTAATGGTAATTCTGTATACCATGGGATTAAACCATGTGTAAAATATTGAATTTTCTATATTCTGATTTGATTATATTGTAACGTGGTGACGTTTTGGCAAATTAGAAAAATTTTATATTATTTAAAACAAAATCGAAATTTTTTGAAATGATCTAAAAAAATTTTGTTGAAAACTTGCGTATATGTTATTTTTCGAAGTTTAACATTAATGATTGTCACATGAACCATTTTGAGTGGTATTCATATTTTTTACTACCTATTTAATCTATTTATTAAATTCAATTCATATCAGTAGCTGTATTTTGTACAGGTAAAAGATAGTTTTTAGTCATCTTATGGTTCCTTACCCACATCTCTATCACCAAAACCAAACTGTACATTTGTATTAAAGTTTCCGTCCTAAAGTTTGATTTTAAAAGGGGGGTGGTTTTGGTTAGTTAAAGTTCAACACTATCCTAAAGAAGCACGTGTAGTTCCTCTTGGTGCCTTTCGAATTTTCCACCAAACCTCGTAAAAAAAAAGTTTTTTGTTGAAATTTAGTAAGTAATAAATTAGTTTTAGAGTCAGTAGTCAGTATAGTCTTAAAGTTATAGATTTCATACAATTTTTATTTTTAAATTTTATTAGTACTTTCTAGATATTGCAATGTACAATCTTATTAATTTTTTTAGCTTTTTTAGCGAATTTTTAGCCTTTAAAATATTTTATGTTTCGAAAAACTATGTCTATATATAATTTTTTGGTACACGTTTAAGTTCTAAGTCTCTAATTAAGTTTAACGAATAAAATTGAAGATTTAAGTTTATAAACCATAGATTTAATAGTATCTATACAATATTTCTATGAAATTTTCTATAATTTGATAATAAATTTAAAGTATTACAAATTTTTCAAACAGATCGCATTTTATTACAAATATATTGACAGGTGTCAAATGTGTCGGACACAAAAAAAAAAAAAATGTATGTATATTTTTTAGCACATTTCCAAAAAAATTTTGAAAAAATGTGCTTATTAGTTTCACTCTGTCCGTCCGTCCGTCCGTCCGTCCGTCTGTTTACAAAACTTCTACACCGTTAAAGATAGAGAAAAAAAATTTTAACCATAGGTAGGTCTTATAAAAAAAATAATTTTGTGGAACAACTTTTTCATGTAGCCCCCACCATTACGGAGCTACACCCCCTCAAACTTTGAAAAAGCCCTATTTTTAAATGCATATATCTTATGTTCTGCTTAAGATTTTTTCAATCTGAAAACGTCATTCGACAGGTATTTCTTTTATCTTTGTAAATTAATATCAAAATTATACAATTTTTTTAAATTTAGTATTTAAATTTACCGTTATGTGAAAACCAAATTTTGCATGATTTTTCTACTTTCATAACTCCGGCACGCTTCTAGATACAAGCTTGAAATTTTGAGGCAAGAAAGAACTTTTAGAATTAGTATAAGTTTCCTCAGAAAATTTTTTCGGACCACCCCCTGTTTATGAGCTATTAGGGCTTAAAAATTGAAAATTTGCTATTTTTAAACACCTGTAACTTAGGAACCTGCACACATTTTACTTCTGCAAGATGTAAAAATTAAAGCTACAATAATATATTTTTACGTGTGTGAAAGGTTTATTTTAATTGTAAAGGGTTCCAAGGTTGCAGCTCTTCAAAATTGTAAAAAAGCCCCATTTTCAGATGTATATATCTCGGGCTCTGCGTAATAGTTTTGCAATCTAAAACCGGCAGAAGATCGAAAATTTTATTATCTATATGAAACAATATCAAAATTATGTAATATTATGTAATTTACGATTTAAATTTACCGTTATGTGAAAACCACATTTTGCATGAAATTTCTTTTTTCATAACTCCGGCACCCCTTTAGATAGGAACCTGAAATTTTGAGACAAGAAAGAACTTTTAGAATTAGTATAAGTTTCCTCAGAAAATTTTTTGGTAACGCCCCCTCTTTAAGAGTTATTACGCCTCAAAAATTGAAAATTTGCTATTTTTAAACACCTGTAACTTAGGCACCTGTAAAAATTTTTCTTCGGCAAGACATGAAAATGAAAGCTACAATAATATATTTTTACGTGTGTGAAAGGTTTATTTTAGTTGTAAAGGGTTCCAAAGCTGCAGCTCTTCAAAATTGTAAAAAAGCTCCATTTTCAGATGTATATATCTCGGGCTTTGCGTAATAGTTTTGCAATCTAAAACCGGTAGAAGATCGAAAATTTTATTATCTATATAAAACAATATCAAAATTATGTAATATTTTGTAATTTACGATTTAAATTTACCGTTATGTGAAAACCACATTTTGCATGAAATTTCTTTTTTCATAACTCCGGCACCCCTTTAGATAGGAACCTAAAATTTTGAGACAAGAAAGAACTTTTAGAATTAGTATAAGTTTCCTCAGAAAATTTTTTTGGTAACGCCCCCTCTTTAAGAGTTATTACGCCTCAAAAATTGAAAATTTGCTATTTTTAGACACCTGTAACTTAGGCACCTGTAAAAACTTTTCTTCGGCAAGACATAAAAATTAAAGCTTCAATAATATATTTTTACGTGTGTTAACAGCATTTCTTAGTTATATAGGATTCCGGACTTACGGCCCCTCAAAATCTCAAAAATGTCCTATTTTCAAGTTTTTTCTTATTACATGAAATTTTCAAATTTTTGTGTAAGTCACACTTCTAAACAATTTGTATTGAGTTTTGGAAATGTGCGCTTTTAAAAACCGTTGGTTTACATTCTACCTTGTTTAACAAAATTTCAAAATTTTTTTTGTATATCATAACTTTAAAAAGCATTTTTCATCTCACATGTTCTAAAAATCATCTATAAATTATTTTTTAGTATTTTACCAAATCATATTTAATATTAGGATGTCATAATCTTCCCCTCGGACAATACGTACAAAATATGTATCTATATTTTATACAATTTAAATAATTTATAAACTTTATGGTTGTGTAATTTATTTTCTGCGGAAACTATACATCATTTAATGTTAAGACAAAATGCCAATATAATATAACTGCTGGTATGTATTATAAATATATATATAATACTTAAATATATATATAAATACATATATAAAATACAACGAATTTTTATACAAATAAAACAAAAAAACAAATAAAAATCTTTAATGCAATGCTTTAATGGACAAATCAAATTCTTAAAGTTAGTGGTAAAAATTGTGGACAAGAACAAATTTTCCATCCAATAAAATAAAAAATAAAAAAAATACGGAATCACCAACTATAAAAAAAAATAAATTTTTCTTATTTTATTAAAAAAATATCTATCTCTTACTATATCATTCTTAATAAAAATGAAATTTACTTTAAAAGAAGAGAAAAAAAAAAATCGTACCAAAAGAGACAACACAAAAAAAAAAAAAAAAAAAAAAAAAAATAAAAATTGAAATTGATTCTTCTATAATAAATTTTGGTTTATTTTATTTCTCTTATACCCCTTTTTCATAAAGTTAATATTGTATAATAATACTGACAGTTTACTATCATGAAAAATAGATGGCGGTAATAGAGATATTTATTATTATTACTACTGCTCTACTACTACTATAATAGTATACATTTTGTGTATTTTGTATTAAAATTTTCTATATTTTATATTGATTCATTTATTTTTTTATTTTGTATGCTGTTTCATTTATTTTTGAATTTTTTTGTATTTTTTTTTTTTGTATTTTACCAAACCATAAACAGGAGACTTATTCTAAAGATTGTTTGTCTACTGTTCCAGTTTCAGTTAGAACAGTATTTTATTTTTTTTATTTTTGGTTTTTGTTGTTGTTGTTGTTGTTGTTTTTTTTTTTTTTTTTATGATAACGACCAACCATTCAATATTGTAGAAGATCTATTGTTCATGATTAAGATAATAATAAGGTGAAATTTTTATTATTTTGTAATACAATGATAAAGTTTTGGTTTTTCATTTTTGTATAAGTTACTTTTAGTTCCTGGCAAATGATGAAGAAAAACTTTACAAAAAGTTAAAGAGTTATGAATGAAATAAAGGTGATTTATGAGATTTTGTTTTTTTTTTTTTTTTATAATAATATTATTGTTATTGGGAGAAAATTATAATACAAAAATTGTTTAAATGAAAATATAGTGATATAATGTAATATAAAATAGGCTGTTTTCTTTTTTTTTTTTGCTTTGGAAAATATTTATTAGAATCGAATTTAATTTACTGTTAAGTAAGGCAATGAACTTTTTTGTTGTTGTTATCATATAGAGTAAAATTTTGTGTTTTACTAATGTCTATACAAAAAATCTCTACCATTATATTTTATTTATTATACTAATAGGTACCTATATAAAACTTTTTTTCTTCTTTTTTTGTTTTGTGTAGGTAAAGATTTTTACCTTAAATGAACTGTCATATTTCAGATTTTATTTTGCTTTATAATAAAAATTATTTACTGAATCAAAAAAAAAAAAAAAAAAAAATCTGAATCTCAATTTCTTAATTACTTTTCAAATCGATTATTAGTTAAAATAATCGTGAGGCACGTAACAAAACAAAAATATTCCCTAATTGTTAAAATATAATCCCTATTTAATTAATTGATTGCTATCAATAAAATAATATTTAATAGAAACTTAAATTCTCAGTAACTTTAATTTTTTTTTTATTTAATAGATATTTTTTTTTAAATAATTTACTTTAATTTTCAGTTCAATTAATTTAAATAAAAAAATAAATTAACAATTCTGTATATATGTAATAAAATTTTGTACAAAAAATGATACTGTGTCCTAGATTTTTTTTTTTAAAAGCTGCTCTTAAATAAAGCAATAAAATTAATTATTACAGTAGACAAAATGCTCCAGTTTTTATTTAGCAAAAAAAAACAAAAAAAACAAAAGTAAAAACAGAAAAAACCTTAAAATTCCTTTTTTGTTTTTTTTTTTTTTTTTTTTTTATTATTAAAGTGTTGGTTAAAATAAAGTCATAAATTGTGACACATTTAACACATGTAATTTTTATGGATTTTATAATATCAAAACAAAAAAATACATAGTGAATTCCATTCTGATGCATAACGCATATTATTGTGCATTCTTTTTTTTTTTTGGTTTTTTAAACATTCAAAATCAGAAAGAATTTATTTTTGTTTATTTATTATTTTCTAGCATTTTCAATTTAACCACAAAAGAAGAATTCTGAAAAACAAAAAAATAAAAAATTAAATAAATAAAATAATATATATTTTACACTCCAATTCGCAAATTATTTAAAACTTAACAATAATCTTTGAAAATAAAAGTTTTAAATAACTATGATTTAATGTGGGTCCTTTTTATTCTAAAAACTTTCATCAAATGTACATCCTATGTAGATCAATTTTGAATTTTTTTTGCAGGATCTAATTTTTAAGTTCTTTAATAATTAAAAAAAATACGCGGTAAAGCTTTTTAATACCAAAGCCTATAACTGTAAATATTTACACATAAATTGGCAAAGATTGACAATAAAATTTACAACATAATATAATTTAGTGTTAAATAAAGCATTAAATTAATTCTAACCGAAAAAAAACTTTGTACTCTTAGATTATGAAACAAAAGTTTTGTACTCTTAGATTATGATCGAATAATGTTCTTTTTAAACCACAAGTACTATGTAGTAAAGTGAATAGCTATTTAGTTCTTTTTTATAGATAGGGAATTAACAAAAAAATGTAAGAATGTGTATGACAAATTTTCTACTGAATTAAAATCAATAATGCCACCCCTCAAACAATTCCAAAGTAATTCAAGAAAGGCTGCAAGTGCCGATTTTTACACCGTGAAAATTCCTAGATGGTTTTAAACTGGTTATGGAAACTTATTTGTTGTGAGAACTATAAGAATGTGGTACATACTTCCATCTGATGTATTTTCCTCCGACGATTATGTTCCATCCTAAAATTTGCAACTATTCAAAAGGAACTTATTTCATTCGTTTCGAATTTACTATCCAATTCACTCTTGTTATCCTATTTTCATCGCCCATTTCCTGTCCCTTTTAGTGAAACGTACACTAACACAGTATAAAGGAAATCTTCCTCGAGTTTGGCTAGCGTGTAAAAAAAAATAAAATCAAATTGAATATTCTTTTCCTTACGGAAGTTGGCGATTCGTAATTATTAAAAAACTTAGCTGTAAATTAAATTTGTTTGCAAATTTTAGACCTTAAAATTTCAACTAGTACCTACTTACATATTTAAAAATAATTTTTAATAAAAAAGCACATTTCTCTTTCTCGTTTTTTTTTTTTTTTTTTCTGATGTCGCAATGACCTCAATTATGTAGCTAGGTGTTAATTAAATTTTTAATGAAAGAAAAAAATTGCAATCACATTTATTAAAAGTGTAGGTTTTTAATTGTTAATCTGTAAATATACACATATATTGTTTCTGGAACAAAAATCAAAATGTTGCAGAAACATTTTAATTAAATATCTATACGATATCGAATATCATTAGTATAAAATGATGTCAAATCAGTTTAAATTATTTTTTATTTTATAAAATATAGTTATTATAAAATATGTATATATATAGAATGTAGCTTAATTTAATCCATTTTTGTTTTCTATTTTTAAATATTTAATTAAATTTGAATATTAAATTAACAAAGAATAAAATAAAAAAAAAAACAAAAGAATACTATAAATTAAATTAAGAATTTAATTTTCAAAATGAAAATTACGTTTTTTATAATTCATTTTTGCTCAACCGCAAACAGTCCATTAATTACAAAATAAAAAAAAAAAAAGAATTATATATAAAATAATAGTTATCACCGAATACTAAAAGATATATAGTTTCTTTTAAATATTAAATAATATAATGAGAATATCTTAAAATTTACTACAATCTTTATAAATGGAAAAATTCATAATATTTTGAATGAATTTTAAACAATTCAATGATTTTAAACATTGTTGAGTTTAAAGGTTATTAGAGTTTCTATCGATTGGTTATACAGATTGTTTAAATTGGAATGGTTTAGAAATATTGTTTTTAAGTTTTTTATAATATGAACAATTTTTCGAATATAGAGATTTAATAATAGAAGATTAAATATTTGATTTTCAAATTGTTCGTGATGTTCCAATTATTCTGTTCCCACTTACATTGCTACAAAATGTTTATAAACAAAATTCATATAAACAAAATTTCAAACTTTATAAAAATTTGCCAATTAGAAAGAAGAAAACGTTTTGAATTAATTATAAAGAATTGATCTTTTTCTAAAAAAAATTCATATTTTCCACCATTTTGTATTTCGCATACATCGTAACTGTTTCCGCTACTTATTTATTTTGTTCATTTATAAAAGCCAAATATTTGTTATTATACCGTTACTATTAAGTAACTTAAGTTGAATTTAACCTAATTTTAAAATCATTAATATAATAATGTAGCTAAAATTCAGTCATATTTTTATTTATTTCTTGTTTACGTTAAATCAAATAACAATTGTCAAATTATTTAACATGTCACGTAATTTAAATGTGGTCAGACACATCTATTATAAATTTTAATTATTTTTTGTTAAAAGATCAATGTTAAATTTTACTTTACTAATTAGTAACCGAATAATAGATCTGTGTTACTACTATACATAATATACGGCATCAACTAAATCTGTTATTATTCATATTAAACTATGATTTAGTTTCTTGCATAATTATTTTCGCTTATCCATTGATTTTTGGGTGCCATCTGTTATCTTATTCAAGAATTATGTATTTTATTTAGCCGGGTCTTAAACTCGAGACATTTAAATAGAAACAAAAGTGCGACTTATCTACTACACCATAGATCAGATAAACCAAACCAAACATGTAATAATTTGCATGCAGAAAATCACTTCTATTATTGAATAACTAATATATAAGTTCTATATTAAATCTAATTTTAAATTAATTTTTTTCTACATGTAAAATAAATAATGTTTAGAAATTTAAAATGCGAATACCATACTGCGAATAAGAAACAAAAAATTAGAAAATATAAAATATTTAATAGTTATACCATTTACAAAAAAACCTCAGTGAATTCTTTCTAGAATTTTTTTTTTAAAAAGTAACCTTAAAATATCTTTAGTTTTATTTTACTGAATTAAGTTATATACAATATTATTTACATATAAGGCGGTTTTTTTTTTTTTTTATTTTCTTATTATAACCAAGTCATTATTATTCTGAAAATTATTTTTTGTTTGGAGTTAGGAACAATTAAAAGTCATTAAAAAAAAAAGATTCATTTTTTGTCGTTGTTGTCTGATCTTAAATTTTGTGAAAATTGCATACAAATAAAATAAAATATCCAGAATAAAAAAGGAAAAATTTAATTTAGTTTCTCTTTCTTAATGCAATAAATGAAAAAGAAAAAAAAAAAAAATTTATAGTCTCCTGAACTATAAAAGTGTCCTTTGATATTATTAAAAACAGTTATCATTTTAATTCTTTTTTTCCTTGTCGTTTCTGATTATTTGCAGTTTTTTTTAACAAACTGAGGGAATTCTTAAGAAAAAAAATATATAAAATGTGGTAATTGAAAAATCTTAATATTTAAGAACTTTATTATAAATAAAGATACCAATATTTCAATTTTAATTAATTTTAAAATTTAAATTAAATTTGTAGATAAAAAAAGAAAAAACAAAGATAGAGATAGGTAGATTTTTTAATTGAAATTTAAATATTCATTTAAATTGTGGTGATATAATTTTGAAAGAATATTGCAAAAACCTATAGATAAAACAATCACCTCATTAGATAAAATAATGTTTAATCAATCGCCAAGCACTATACATTCTTTAATTCAATATTTTCTGCCCAGTTCTGATAACCCAGTTGTTCAGGTGTCTACTGAAAAATCATTCTTCTAATATAATAATATTGTATATACTAATCAGAAAATGACATTCGTTATCTTATGATGCCTGACGCAAAAAAAAAAAATCGGCATTCGACTTTATTTCCTTTTCAAAACTGGCAATTTGGGTTTTAATTCCGCATTGAAACTGAAATAAAGCCTATTCTGAATCATTTTATGGAACTTTACTTCTAGTTACCTCATCATTTATGGAAGTTTTAATCCAGAACACTCCTGCATAAGACTTTTATATATCTATATTAAATATACATGCACGTACTTTTATTCTTACATTTGCAAAACAATATTGACTTCGCTTTTTCGACGTAATCTTAAATATTCAACTCCTGTTTTGTCACAAATAATATACTATAATTCCCATATATAAACAGAATTGAAGCTTTAAAAAAAAAAAAAAATTTATAGATATGCTTTTCAAAATTACCAGTGGTTCGATCAACTTAAACTAATAAACTTAAACTCCATTAATTCTAGAAGGGTAGTACCTGATATTTTGTATAAATAGATAAATATTTTACTCTATTATTCCCATTAATGGCAATAATACTTTTATGGGCCCTTTGTTTTCGAATATGGGCCATCGATGTTGTGTTTATTATACACAAATTATAGGTATTGTTTTCATACCAAAAATTTGTACCCGAGATTTTGGCAAATATACACTACTCCGGTGTGGAGAAGGCTGTAAAATGTTTTTTTAGCATGATGTCTTTGCGTGTGTGTGTGTGTGTGTGTGTGTTTGTCTGTGGACACGTGTACAGCTTAAACGACTGAGCAATTTTTGCAATTTCATATTTAAGGTTTTTTGATTTTTTGCAATTTCATATTTATTTTATATTTAAGGTTTTGTCGTAAATATCTCGGATTCATAAGCTTTTGGAGCAAATCGGACAACCGCAAGTGGTAGTTTACTAGTGTACTTTTTAAGTTTTTTACGAATATTTCGTAACAGAAAAATTTTATTAAGAAAAATTGGTTACACAAGTAAAGAACAACAACTTTGCAACACAAGTAAAGAACAACAAATATTTTTTGATTCGACTAACTTTTACTTTTACTCAATATTTTTTTCTAAGTCCAATTTTTTTACATAACACTCCATATGAATTTATATCAACAATTTTTTTTTTGTTTTTTCTATATATATATCTAAATATTTATATACATCCTACTTATGTATATCTATGCATATCGGTGAAATCAAAAATTAAACACTGCGACAATGTTGTAATAATGTTGCAGGTCATGAAATCGAAAATTAATCATGCAACAAACAACATAATCATTTAAGTAACATTACAGCAACATTAAGGTAACATTTATCAAATATGAGCAACATGAAATTTTACGTTGCTACAAGTATTTTTTGAATTTGACAATTGAAATTGAAATTTCATTGTCTATTAATTTTTTAAAATGGAAGAAACTGAAAAGTAAGAATTGGCTTTCACATGATTGCAAGTTTTCATCCAACAAAAATTAAAAAAAAATATTTTTAAAAATTCAGACATTTTAAATTTTTCGTAACGTCTTTTTCGTTTCGTCTTATTTTTAAAAATAAAAACTACCTGCAACATTACGTCAAAAGTGTCGTAAAATTAAACATGAAAGCATCGCAACACATGTTACATAAGTGTTGCAGCAACATTAAGGTAGTGTTACTTTTCATGTTTAATTTCTGATTTCACTCTATTATTCTTTTGTTGATAACATAACATTAAAATGGTAAAATTTTTGCTAACAGATTCAATATTAATGTTATGTTTGTTTAGTATTTGTTTATAGTTTTTATTATTTTTTACTTCTAATATTTTTGAATGAAAAAAAAATCATGTACATTACATTACATAATAATGTAAATGGATGTATGGATGAAAGCACATATATATTTTTACAATTTTATTGCTCATTATTGTTATTGAATAAAACATAATGTTGTTAAATTATTAGAAGTTATTTTGCTTTGACATAAATTATTATGGAAAAAATCTATACATTTTGGTATTGTACTTTTCTTGTAGTGGCGGTCGGTCCTGTGGTGGAGACAGCTGATTTTTTTATTTTTTTTTTAATTTTTTATATTAATTGTATTAAATTTGTATTATTAGTTTGTTTTAAACTTTAGAAATTAATAAATAAATGTATCTATTTCTAGAGTCATTTTGATTCGACTTGATTCGATTTCTTGTTTACAGCTTTATTTTTCATTTTAATCATTAACCAAATGCATCTAAAGTTAAATTCGAAAACATATGATATTTATAATTTTAAACAAGAACTAAATAATATACTTTTTCTAAAAAGCACAAAGATTAAATGTCTGCAAAATTAAAGCACTAATATATGCATAATAGGTGCATAAATCAAGTTTTAATTTAACATAAACTGAGACAACTTTATAAAATTTACAATAAATTTATTATGTCATGATAAAATAATTATTTCAAATATTTAATGTAATAACAGAAAAAAAGTATAGATAATATTAAAACAACAGCTATACAATAACGATGAAAGATGAGAAAAAAAAATTAAAAATAAAAATAATTCTTCCAACCTACAGTATATACTACTGTATATAGGTTGTAAATCTTCCATCTTTTATCATAAAAGAACAAATTTTATTTTATTTTTAAATTAATGCTTTGTAAATTTATCTTATCGAAATTGTTTGTTTTTTTTTGTAAGAAGAACAAAAAAAAAAGTTTAATATAAATAAAAGTTAAAGGCAAAGTTAAGATAATATAAATGCATATATGCATGCATATATATATGTACATACATAAAAATATTATAAAAACTTAAAAACTTCATGTTATTGTATAGGTACTTTCCTGGAGCAAATCTGAAAAGTTTTCATGTTTTTCTTTTACCTGATAAATGCATTTTTTTCATAACATTAAAACTATTTCTGTTCTTTATTACCGTTATAATAATATTATGCCTTTAAACAATGAATTTTTCACTGATGTGGTTAAAATCAAAATTAGTTTTTAATGTATTTAAATATAACTTAAGTGTAAAAACTTTCATCCAATTTTTTTTTTTTGTTTTTCGAATCACAAGACGTATAATTATATTAATGATTTATTTTTTGAGTTTTAATGTCACAAAAGAAAGTTATATGTTATCATATTAATACAATTTTTTACCGTTATTTGTATATTTAACGACCTCATAAGTATTTACAAAATTTAAAACAAGGTGTTCAAAGTAAATTTGGATTGAAAAATGATATAATATTATAGTGATACAAAATACATCTATATGCAAGATGATTTTTACAGTTTTTATTTAATAAATGATTATTATAATATGATTTTACTTAACCATAAAAAGCACAACAGAGAATATCTTTATTAAAAATTAAAAAATTTTATATAGGTTTATATTTTGCAATTTAAAAAAAGGATATGAGTTTTATACTATCTAGTTACCAATTTCCTTCTATTTTATAGAGTTTTTTTCTATTTTGATCTTAGTAATCTCAAACATCTTTAAAAATTTTAAATGTTTGAGATTTTTTTGGAATATTTGAGTTTATACTTTTTGGGGTTCAAACCAAATACATTTTCTCTTTTTGAAAAACTTACAATATGTTTGTCGAAACTTGCTGTTGTTCATCATTAAACATTGTAAATTCAATTTTTGATAATTAATTAAGATTATTGTAGAAACGTTTTCTGCAATTAATGATAATCTGGAAACGTTTCCTGCAATATCAGCTACAAATACAAAAATGTAGTTTCGTAAAAAAAGGCACCGATATAACTTTTATTATTTAAAATGAGGATTGATTGTTCTCTGCCAGTGACCAGTATAATGTTTTCGATCCATCGTCTACATCATTCTATTTGTTTGATTTGAAAGCTTTATAAGCTTAAGATCTAGTATTCAAAAAAAAAAAAAAAAATGGAAAAACTTCATATTATGCTCCAACTTATTAAATTATACATATTATATGATTTTCAAATATACCGTATTTAACTTTTAGATTTGATTCAACACTCAACCTAAAAGCATTACTATGCATCTTTTTAAAAGTTTAAAACTTAGACTTTTCTTCCTTCGCCTTTAAAAATTTTACTTTTGACATGTTTTCATTAAATAAATAAAAGACAAGGTATAGATAAAAACTTTTAAATTTAAAACAATTTAAAACAGAGGTAAAAAAAAAACAAAAAAATTAAATTTAAATATTACAGGTAATGGAAAAATTTTCACATGTGCATTATTACACTGTTATTATAATATTTTAAATAAATATTATGCAACCGAATAATATATTTTATGTAAAATATGTATTTCTAAATAAAAGAATAAGATAAAATAATATATGTTATATAGAAAACTTTTACTTCCTTCTTAATTTTATTTTTCTTTATGAAAAGGAAATTTTAAAGTCAGTTAAATGATTGTATGTTTTTTTTTTATATCTAAATTCAACTGGTAAATCTTATATAAGAATCATCACATTTTAATTTTCAGTTTCTTCAAAAATAATGAACCTAAAGGATATATTTTACAGATTTTAGTGTTATGTTGAAAATTATAAATAGATTTATATATACGTTGATAGTTAAGATGAACTTTTCTTAAAAACCACCTTAAGTTATGTTTGTTGAAAATTTTTAAAACAAAAAAAAAAAAAATAGAAAAGAATTGGAAGTTTTTCTTCCAATTTTCACTGCAGATGTTAACTGGATTATATCTGACTGAACAACTGAATTATTTTCTGTTAAGAAAATACATAATATAATTTTCATCTGAACTTATATTCACTATAATATGTAAATGCAACTGGTTTTTAAACTTGAAAATAGTTTGAGATCAAAGCGTAACGAACAAGAAATTTTTAGGTGAAAAAATTGAAATATAAGATGTAAAAATAAATTCTATATAAGCTGCTATGGTAAAGTAAAATAAAATAGACCGAAAAAAAAAATTAATTAATTTACGTTTAGATTGAATTAAAAGAAAATTTTTGATTTAAAAGAAATATTTTTCTTTATTAAATTCAATATTTATTAATTATTACATTTGATTTATTTGTATCTATTTATTGTTTTTTGGATTTTGCTTATTTTTTTGGATTGTGCTTAATTTGAAAAGAAGTGAATAAATTAAGTTAGTAGATGCTTGCATTGGTTCTTTGTACCCACTAAAACAATAATAAAAACCTTTTTAAATAGGCGGTTTAATTTGATATAGTTCTAAAGTTAGCTAAAGATATCACTGCAAAGTCATAAACCCTTTAATGTACCTCTTACTGTCTTACCGAAAAAAAATACCGCTAATTGCATCAAAAAAAAATTATAAAAAAAACTGTATTTTCGTTGTCAAAAAAAGTTCTGTAGAAATTTAATGAAAGCGATGACCAGGATTTTCAATATAATTCTCACTGAACTTAGTTCTAAATAACTAGAAATGTAAGGATGCAAATTTATAGATTTCCTATCGAATCATAAAAGTTAGAATGAAGGCTTTTTGTCGTTGTTTGGCTACATGTAATAAGGCATAGCATTGCTTCGTGTACTAATTGAATGTGAATTAATTGATATCAAATCAATTTTTCCCATTTTCGTTATTCATAATATCCCCAATATCTATTTATTTTTCAACATGTGCCAATGATCCAGAAACGCACGCTTATCACCCCAACAGTTGAACATTTAAAGTCACAAAAAAAACATCAGCAACAAAAACCATATAACATAATATTAACATAACTTTTTTTTCTTACACAATAAAATTCTATTACCTATTCGATAATAAATATTGAAGAATTAAAAAAAAATTCGAAATAATCACGTGATTTTTCACGAAGAAATCTCTCTATGCATTTTTTGTTGTTTCAGAAATTTTATTAAAAACTTTTGGTTGTGATTTTTGAAACAAAATGAAAAATTTTGAATTTTTTGACTGATTTAATTGAATTTTTTAATATTAAAATATGGTAATTATGACTACGAAGTAAAAACAAAAAAATGTTAGACTAAAAATATGTACATATACATATTATTTGTGTATAAAAAGCACAACAGGGAATAAATAAAAACAGAGAAAAATAAAAAATAACGGTGAAACCTTTGTTTTAAAAAAAAATGGTAAAATACCTTTCCGATTTTAGAATGATCCTAGTTTTGTTATTAATCTCTAAAACTAAATCAAATTTTAAGAGGAATAAATTAAAATTAAATGAAACAAAAAAAAAAAAAAACAGGAAATAATAAAAACAGTAAAACAATACAATATGAAAGCAATTAAAAGTCAATTAATAAGACTTAATAAAGAAAAACATGGGACGGAGGAAAATAAACAAAATAAAAAAAAAACTCATAAAAACTTTTAGGAAAAATCATGATCTCGCAGAAAGAAAAAATATTTGTTCAATTTTTGTTTTTTTTTTTTTGTTCAAACCTATCATGAACAAAATCTAACTTTTTCCATATTGAAAAATTCTGTTCTGTTTCCTAATTAAGTAATATTAATTCATTTGAATTTTGTCTTGCCTTTGTTTCGGTAATATTTAGCTACTAATATAATATAAAGTATATATTTTTATATACATATAACAGAATTGTGTGTTTTTTAGCACTTTATCGAAAAGTTTTTCAACAATCTGGTTATTAGTTTAATTTTGTCCGTCTGTCTTTGAGGACCGACTATAGCTAGGATAGTGAAATTTTAATCATATATATTAGATTTCATTAAAAAATTAATATTACAGATTAAATTTTTTATGTAGCCCCATCTTACGGAGCTTCATTCCCTTAAAGTTTAAAAAATTATTACTATTTATGTTTATGTCTCAAGTGCTGCTTAATATTTTTTACAATTCAAAAACGTCAAACGACAGAAAATTTTTAATAATATAATATAAAAATTATATAATCTTTTGCAATTCAGTATTTTACAATATTTTGGTAACTCCGGAATGGTTTCAAATAGAACCTTGCAATTTTAAAAGGAGGAAGATTTTTGAGAAATAGCATAAGTTACTATAGAAAAATATTTTTATACTTACAGAGAGAATATTAGGAGTCAAAACGAAAGTTCTCTATTTTTTGATATCTATAACTTGAACTTCATGCGTTTTTCATTTTTCTTAAGTATAAGACATAAAAATTATTAAGATATATTTTTCTTAATTTATACAGGGTTAATTTAAAACTGAAAAAAGTGTTTCTATATTTTTTCACAATTTTTTCGTATATAGCAAATTCGAAGAAAAAATAGATATTAGGAGCATTGATAGACTTGTAGATAGCAACAGCATATAAAATACACCTTAAACACCAACAAAGTATGGTTTCGAATCCCAAACATTTCTTTAGAATAATTCTCCCTTACGACTTTTACAACTAGATCTGGAAAGGAAAAGCTGTGTATTTTGTCACATTTATGTGGCACGGCAATAAAAGAAAATATAATATAAAAAAATAAAAATTAGATATTTTAATTTAAAAAAAGTAATTTAGCATATTTTTTATCGTCTTTTTGAAAATTTTGGCCTTTAAAAATTTAAAGTTTTGCATACTACCTTGTTTTTTTTTTGCTTTGATATAAAATTTTCACATTAAAAATCTTTTTATTTTTTAGAATGATCAATTTAAGGATTTGTGAATATTTTTAACTTGAAAATTACTAAAAATTTGAGCGTAGGATTATAATTTTTCCAAATAGTATGTATATACAACAAAAAAACAAAAAATATATTAGAAAACTTTTGGTGAGCTTAACTCTTATTGGGAAAATTCAATAAACGGTTCACGATTATGTTATTTTTCCTCTTCTCATTACCAAAATTAATAACAGATATTTAATTAGTTCACTTAAAATATTAATTGGTTCCTTATAACTTCAATATTATGAATATATATATATAGTCATAAAAAATTAATTGAAGAGGATATTTTGATTTTAATATGGAAAAATAAATACAAAAATCATACAAAGTTTTTAGATAAAATAATTTGATAAAAAAGTACAGATTTTCTCGTAGAATTAATTAACTTTCCTAAGATATAAACTTCAAAAATTAGAATTAAAAAGATTTTGTTATCTTCTTAACTTTTATATTTAATATTATATTCATTAATTTATATTATTTTATTTTCGAAAATATATTTTATAAAGGATAGCCGATTTATCTTAATGAAATCTTCCATGAAAGAATGGCTCAATCTAATTTTTGTTTTTTTTGCGAGGGTAGGTGAAAATCAACGAAAAACAATATAGAGGAGTGAAAGCAGCACGAGTCCTCTAAACCCACTAAACCCTTGTTTGACCAAACAATATATATATTATACGACCTTTAGTACTCATGTAGTGCCTATGGTAAAAGCAAATTGAGTTAAGGAATGAAAATTGATTTCAAATTGGCAGGCATATTGTGAACAAAGTTGTTAATATTCATATCTTTGCATGTTGTAAATATAATCATCACCAATTCTGGGGAATACATGAAGTGGGAGATAGTTCCACATTCATTATGTTCGTACATCTGGGAATTTTAACTATATAGGGGTAGCAGAAGAAGCTTTTCTTCTTTCTGTTTGGAATGCTGCTTTGATAGAAAGCTTCAGACTTTTAGCTTCGTTAGAACAAGAACCTAATACTCCTATAAGGTATTTGAAAATTTGATCTAAAGAAACTAAATGCTTTTATTATTCTCCTTAAAGAAATTATAGGTTAGAAAAAAGATTAAATAATTAATTATTTAATATTCTTACTCCAACAATATTCGGCGGAAACAGATTTATAGCGGAAATACCAACATCATATTATAATGTTGGATAATTATGAAAGTTAAAAATTTTAAAAATATTCGTTTCAAAATCGAGTAAATTTTTTATGAACCAAAAGAAACAATAATTTTGTATGATTTAAACCCGTCATAATACGTCATAAAACCCGTCATAAAAGGATTTAATTATCGGCCACCCAGATCCTTAGATTAATTTAATTAAAATTAATTAAAATATTTTAAATAGTATAATTTTCCTAAATACAGCCATCATTTAATTTATTTCAGTCAAAGAAAGTCCTCCAAATTACATTTGTGCTGAGTTAAAAAATAATTTTAGATGAAGATGAGTATGTGTTTAAAATCAAAATTATTTTTAATTTCCAATAAATTAGTCTTTGATGACTTTTTTTAAACTAAATGTTTACAATATTAAATTTGTTTAAATGTTAAAGAGTTGAAAATGTTAATAAGGAAAATGAAAAATTCCATGTGTTTTAAAAATGAAATCCACATTTTTTTTTTTTTTTGTAAATATTAACATACATGTTATAGAACCAATTATATATAAAAAGGTAGATAATTCTTAAGGTTACCATTATATAGAATTGAAACTTAAACCAAAAACCTTAAAGTTATAGCCTTGAATTTTTCTTCTCATATATCAAAATTTTTGTTTATCTCCCGTTTAAAAGTTATGAAGAAAAATGAAATCTAAATAATCTGTTCTTGTTACACACATGTTATATAAAAATAACAAATTATAAAGTAAAATTAAGCCATACAAAAAATGAGAAAAAAATTTTGTAGGAAATATAATATTTTTTTTACCATTATTATAATATATATATATATTTTATATTTATGGAATAAAAAAATATTTTATTCCAATAATTTCTTATTTTTTGTTGTTATTATTTTGGTTTTTCGTACTTTTAAGCAACAAAAATATAAACATTTTTCTTTTTTTGAATGTCACGCTCTGAAATCTAATTATTTTAACGTACACGTGTCCAATAGAAAACTGGAAGCACAAAGTATATAATAAAAATTTTCAATATATAATTTTATTTTTTCTTTACTTTTTTATTTTATTATATATATATATATATTTTTTTTTAATACTTGGAAAAATGTTTGATATTAACAATAATTTTATTAAAGCATCCTTTAGAACAATTTTATCGGAATTTAATGAAATTTTTTTTTCGTATATATATACTTAATTATTATATATGTACATGTATGTATGTTTATTTTTCTCAATTTTTTTATTGTATCATAAATTTTTAAGAAATATTTTAGGATTTTCAAAAATGTTTACGCTATATAAAGAATTTTTAAATTTCTTCCAAAAAAATAAATACAGAAAGCAATATTTTAAATGAAATTAAAAAAAACAAGCCAAAGATTGAGCTTCCTTAATGATTAAGGGATCAGAGCATACTTTGTGGCTTTTTTTAATTTCTTCGATTATATTACTAAAATCTTATTTTTAGGTATCTAAAAATTAATCGGAATTATGGTATTTTTGCTTACCAAAGGTTTTTTTTTTTTTGAAAGATCTGATCTATAATAGTTCTTTGATAGAAAAGAAAATTTTTGATTCGAAAACAATATGAAGAGTGGTACTTACTTAAATTTAAGAATATATGAATTCTTAAATTATCGCGTTTTTCTAACTAAAACCCGTAGGTATACAAATTTTTGATATAAAAATTTTAAATTTGTTTGAAAATTAATTTTGTTTAAATTAGATGTCGCGTGTTTATTTCAACTTAATTTGTACCTATTATAATAGGGAGCCTTCATTTTCATTTTTTTCGATTTTGTAACGAATTTTTATAAATAAAATTGTTTTTTTTCCTTTTTAAATCTTTTTCGAAATATAAATAAAAAATATATCAGGTTAGTTAAAAGCATATCTAAAAGTTCAATATCTCCATATACCATTTTTCCCTTTTTATTTTGTCTTATAAAACTTAAATGTCAATCGACAAAAATTAATTTTAATAAAACAAAATATAAATTTAAATATTAAAAAATAAAATAAACTATTTAATATCCTTTATAGGTACAAACCCGAATTTCAAACCACACCTTTATTCTATTTATTTTATAAAACACCTCATGAAATCTTCACCGAAAATATTTCTAATTTTAAAATTTTTTTCTTTCACTTTTAAATTTATTACATTTTAAATTAAATACCTTTACTTTTAAAATTATTCATAATTCAATGTGTTTTTTTTTTCTCTTTTAATTGCAGAAAAACGCCAAGAGCCGTAAAAAATCCAGAATCACTTAAGTAAATTGTAATAAATAAAAGCTAAATAGCTTTAAAATTTAAACGAAGCGAAAGAACAATTTTAGAAATTTTAAAGAAAAACAAACAATATAAAATTAAACAGCCAGCGAACCATAAGTTAAATGAATAGAATCCATCATAATTTTTTTTGAATTCCTTTATTTTTTTACAAAAATAAAAGCCATTATTTATACAGCCCAAAAAAAAAAAAAAAACAAATGAAAATAAAAAAGTGGAATTATAAGACTGGAACAATATTAGAATAACACTCATCAAAAATTATGGCGTATGTCATTAAAAATACATACAACAAAAATAAAAAAGGAAACATAGTTTAAAAAACAAGGATATTTTATGTATCATAATATAAAATATAATCCAACTATTATTATTATTATTTCTTAAAACAATAAAATAAAAAAGACATTCATTTAAAGCCATTAAATAAATCCTTGTCTATTTTTTTTCAAACAATAACAGTAGTTAAGAGTTTGGTCTTCAAAAAACTTAATTGATGGCTTGGTATTGTTAAAATACAAAAAAAAAAAAAAATAATACAACCTTTAAAACATATTCCATTGTAAAGATCTTTAAAGTTATTGTTAAGTATAAAAATAAATAAAGAAAAACATTGAAAGAAATTGCTCTAAATTTGGATAGTATTACAATTCAACATTGAAAGGACACTTAATCCTGCCTGACAAAAAAAAAAAACATAACAAAACAAAAAATTATTTTAACGAGTAAAACCATTTAAAACTTCAGAATTGTAACATTTAACTTATTGCATAATATTATTTATATTATAATGTATATATATATATATATAAGTAAATACAATTTTATATAATAATAATAACAAAACATTCTACAAGTAATGTAATCATAAACTACTTATTTAAAAATAAATGTTCCGGTCCGTAACCATTATGCAATATAAAAAAGTCTCTAAAAATAGGTGAAAAATTTAAATATATACATAAAAAAACAAAAAAAAAACTACAAAAAAAAAATAATATAAAAACTGCAAAATGACAGGATTTATGACCTGCAGCATTTTGTATTTAAAAAATTCCATCACCACTGGCCACAACATTCAACCCATAAAAATAAAAACGTGCAACCAAAAATATTTAACCTCTTACAATGCGCTATTATAAGAGTATATATATACATATACAGTATACATATTATTGTCCAACCATAAGTGTATAACAGTCAACTAGACAAAATAATAACAAAAATAAAAAATAAAATAAAAAAAAAAAAGAGAAATTAAAACAAATACGAAAGTTGAAAGAAGTGAAATTTATTTGCATTACAACACAATCTGAAAGGACATTACATTCATAATATTTGAAGGTTTGTGTTTTGTTCACCAATATCAGGACATTCTAGTTCAAACCAAAAAATAATAAAATAACAACAACAAGAAAACTGATCGTATACTATCTAATATAAATTTATCTATCTAAAAAATAAAAATTAAAAAATGAATAATTTAAAAGAATATTTTAGAATGCAAATTTATTTAACCACCTAAAAATATGCAAAAATGAGAAAATATACAAGCAAAAATTTTTTCTCTTGAATTTTGAATAATTTTGCGACACGATAATGAATAATTTCATCTTACTTTTTATACACTTAAATAAAAAAGTACTTTAATTATTGTTCTTAGAAAGGACGATATATAAAAGGACATTTCTGGATATTTTTTTTTTTTTTATCACAAAAATCAATATCAATCAACTAGCAACAAAAAAGGAAAATTTAGAATTTTTGTAAATGTGGTCAAATGTTATCAAAGTACAATTTATATTAAAAGAATTGTAAAAATTATTTTGTAAATTGCTTAAAATTAATTGTTAATGGTTTACAATAAAAAAAAAATAAAAAAAAGGCAAATAAAATTTATAATCAAAAATT
The DNA here is from genome assembly GCA_947095535.1 of Poecilobothrus nobilitatus. NCBI lineage: Eukaryota > Metazoa > Arthropoda > Insecta > Diptera > Dolichopodidae > Poecilobothrus > Poecilobothrus nobilitatus. Next base: position 220,606,180 of record OX352774.1, on the reverse strand, counting down.
CAAAAAAAAAAAAAACTTTTAAAAAATAAGTTGAAATAATTTTCTTGTGAAAATTCAATTTTTTGTGGCCAAAACAACAAAACCAAAATACATATAAATAAAAATTCAAAAAATAATAATAAAACCTAAAGAAAAAAAAAACGAAAAGACCTCAACCAGAATAGGATAATTTGTTATCTTTAATATTAAATATAAATACATACATATATTCATTTATAAAAAAAAATATATACAACAAAGAACGGAGTGTAGACATTTTGGTTTTTAAAAAGGGTTTTCTATTTTTTGGTTTTTATCATCTTCTTCTGTTTTTTTCATCAGTCACTCTTGTAATATATATATGATTTGTATTTGAGTGTGTATTGACCACAAAACCACTTTTTTAACTCTTTTGCTGAAGAATTTTTTATTTCAGTTCTAGTCCTTTTTTTTGCTTTGAATATTGTGTGTGTAAATTTTTGCACAAAATAATCAACCTCTTTAAACAAAGGATTTTTTCTATATGTGGAATATAATGCAAAAACCAAAATATTAAAAAATAAAAAAAAATATATACATAAAAAGGATAACATTTTAAAACTTTGTGTTTTTGTTTTTTTTTTCGCTTTTCTGTAAAACAAAAGAAAAATCATTCAGCATGTAATCATCTATCTCTTTTCATCGCTTTAAATATGTATGTATAATTAAAAACAAAATGCAACAGAAAATAAAAGAATAACCCGCAATAGAGGATAAAGGTCCAGCAAAAGTAACAGAAAACAATAAAAAATAATATAACTTTAATTTAAATAAAATTTAAAAAGAAAACAAAAAAAAAATTTATATAAAAAATTATATTATCTTTGAAATTTTTGGTTCCATCATCTGAAAACAAAGAGATAAAAGTTGTAAACTTTTAAGCTTCGAAAGTTATTTGTTAAAAGAAAAATCAAGATCGACAACACAAGAAAATAAAAACATATATTGTGTAATAAAATTAACCCTTTTAAATTTTAGTTAATATTTCACGTTTAATATAACAATAGAAAAACAATACCAACATTTTAAAAGATTATCGTTATTAAATCATCAATATACGTTAATTCAACTTTTAAGATAAAATATTATTAAAAATTTGATAATAATTACATGAGAAAAGAAAAAGGTTCATACTAAATTAAAATAGTATCCCTTAACAAAAGGATCCGAATATAAAAAACAACTAAAACACAAAATATAAGGGTTCTAAGAATTTTAAATAAAACAAAAAAAAAAAACAAAAGGGGGATGCAATCAATCGTTTTTGACCATTTAAAATTAAAAAAGATATAACTTCAAACAGAAAAATTTTCTTTTTATCTTATAAGAAAATTCCAACCAAATAAGAAACAACCGAAAATATACGGCGCAAAAAAAAAAATTATGGCCAGAAAGGTAAATGTTAACAAAATTAACAGTTGCTGCTGCTGGTTGATTTTAAATTTAAATCGAAATTTTTTCTTACATGAAATACAGAAAATAATTTGCATTAACAGTAACGATTTCCATCAACATTTTATAAATTGTTGATAAAATAATTTTATTTCATATAAAAAAATTTACATTTAATATAGAAGAACAAAATAAAGAAAAGTTGACATACAACAAAAAAAAAGGACATTTTTTATATTCAGGACTGGAAAAATTAGATAATATACCCTGATTTTCAAAAAAAAAAAAAATTAAAAAAAAATAAAAATTAAATTTTGGGCAAATAAAAACTCAAATTTTAAAATCTATATATAAAGGACATATCAGTGCCACAAAAATAAGAAAAAAGGGTCTACAAATTCTTTAATTAAGCTGGCGACACAATACACAATTTAGGAAAAAAATAAAAACAAAAACTTCAGAGATAAGAAAGGATTTTTACCAGAAAAATTCTTATCATTATAAATAAATATTTATTTTGTTTGTTTTTATTTCTTTTTTAATTTTTGGTAAATATTTCTGCAGTCGATGTCGACTTTTTTACGTAATATCCTTTTCATGCTGGTTCTATTCACAGCTAAAAGCCTCGATAAAATCTCTGTGAATCCAGATAGAATTTCTTCACTTAATAACGGCATTAAAGATAATGGTATTATTATAAAATTACAACCAACACTTTATGGTCATAATGATCAATTTGTTATAGATCATAATAAATATAAGACATTTACTAAAACTCATGAACAAAAACAACAACAACAACAACAACAACAACAACAAGAACAATACCAGAAACAACAATCACAAAAATTTTCAAAATTACGTTTTTATAAAAATAATAATGAAGCTGCTTATTTGTTACCATTACATCCATCAATGCAACAACAACTTTTAATACAACAAGAATTCGAACAACAAATAAAACATCAAGATAGCTTACAAAATAATGGTTTTACAACACCATTTCAATCATTAACATCACCAATATTAGAAGATGATGTTTTAACAAGACTTTCACAATCACAAAAATATATTCAAATACAACAGCAACAACAATCACATAATCATGGTCGCTATAGTCCACAATATTCCCAAAAATACAATAATATCCAATTAAATAATAATAATAATAATAAAAATAATCATTTAAATATACCACAAAACTTACCACAACCACAAGCTCAACGTCAAGCAACAAAAATTGAATATTATAATAGTGGTAGTAGTGTTAATGGACATATTGAAAAAAATAATAATGGTATCAATAATGAAAATAAATTTTATCATCATAATAATTTTCATATACCAGATTCAAATTTAGCTGGTATAACAGGAATTGGTGGTAACGGTTTTAATTTACCAAAAATTCCACCATTTCCAGCTATATCAGCTTTTAATTTTTTTGGTGGTAGTAAAAGTAATAATGGATTAGGTAATGGTGGTGGTTTAGCTGATTCACATAAAAGTTGTGGTGGAATTTTAAATGCAAAACATGGTATAATACAAACACCAAATTTTCCAAATAAATTTGAAACACCAATTATATGTGTATGGATTATTGATGCATCAGAATTTTCAACAACTGCAACAAATATTTCAATTGTTGTATATCTTAATCAATTGTATGTATTAGGCGGTTTAAAATTTACAGAATATATGTATTATAGTGAAGATTATAAAGTACCAAGTCATCGTATATTTGAATTAACTGAAGATGATGTTACACAAGTTACATGGATTCAATTTCAAAGTCAATATTTAGAAATACGATTTGAAATGAGATCATTAGATGGTACAAATTTAAGAACTTTAAATCGTTTTTTAGATGTTTATGGATTTAATATAACATATGAAGTGGATCAAGTTAAATCGTATCAATGTAATGCATTAAAATGTCATTTTTTAGGACAATGTTATGCAGCTGATGATTTTAGGTAAGTTTTTTTTTAATAGTAATTTTTGTTTTTTTGTGAAAATAAATTAATAAATTTAATGTTATTTAAAAAAAAAAAAAATACCTAATTAAAAAAATAATTACTACTAATTCATTATTTAAATTTTATTCAAGAAAAAAACTCAAAATTTAATTTAATTTATTTCGAAAAGCCCTTTTTTTACTAAATAAAGTTTTAAATTTTCTTAACTTTATCTAAAGTTTTTAACTTTGTTCTTGCCATTGAAAAGTTTTTTCCACCCAAAAAAAAATGCTTGAGAAAAAACTTTTCAAAGTAAGAAATTCACTTAAATAATTCAACAAAAAAAAAAAAAAAAATCGGTAGAAAAATGCATGATAGATAGTAAAAAAAAAACTTTTTTTATTAATTTTTTTTTTCATCAAAAATATCGTAATTCCAAATTTTGTACCATTTTTATTTATTTAAAAAAAAAAAAAAACAAATTTTATCCAAAAAAAAACCGTTTTCTTTTTTTTTGGCATTTTAATTCATTTTCCTTTTATGATGACAAAGGGTTTTTTTACCGCAAACTTAAGGGCCCTTCATAATTTCGTACGACTAATTATATTTTTGCGATAATACGATATAAATTTTTACGGTATTTATTATAATTTAATAAATATTTAAAAATATATAAAATAGGTTTTGCAAAATACCTAAAAAATTATTAAGTATCACTAATATAAGTAAATAGTATATAAAGCCGGAGCATTTAAAAGGATAAGCTTTTCGGACAATAAATCATAACAGCAAGATCTTAATAATTATAAACTTTAATTAGATAATGTAAGACTAAAAACTATAGGTATGTAAATGAACATCTTAGTTCAGGACATTATATTTACGATAATATACATAATAGAAGCATGTCATATCGTATACACCTGTGGGCTCACGCTCAACAAATAATATTTCAAAAAGTCATTTTTCTTAACAAATCCTCTGCACTTTCAAATATATAATGTAAATGTATAATATATAATATTAATTAAATAAATAAAATAATAATAAAAAAAATTAAAAAAAAACAGCTTTTTTTGAACTAAAAAGTAGAAAATAAATTTTTATTATAATGATCTTAATATTCATTATATGTACCATACCATTTAAAATATAAAAATATTATACACAAACACTCGTACAATATTAAATTTCGGCGTGTTGAACATTCGGTAACATTTTAATTTGCTAACTCTTTTTTATATTCCGATTTTCGACACAAAATGGATAAAAGAAATAATAGAAACTTTTCAAGCTAAGAATCAGAAAACAGTAGATACTTTCTTGAATTTTGTTATTTTCTCTTTGTTTGTATGAAAACAATAGAAACAAGCATTAAATAAAAAAAACACAATTTTTTTTTTTTTTTTTTCCTTCTAAAATTTTATTTCAATTCAAAATGAATTTATGTTGTAATTTTTTTTTTCTTCTACCAAAAAATTATTATCATCATTATTATATGAGTCTACATTAAAGTCCACTGTAATAATATGAAACCTCCAATAATATGTTTTGAGAAAAATCTAGGTGCAATTTTTATATTTTTTTTCTATTCAGGTAATCTTTAATCGATTCCTTATTCTTTTATTTATTGTTTGTTTTTGGCGTTGCCTGGTTTCAGTACTTTGCACAACTTTATTTGTATTTATTTAACATAACAAAAATATGCCTGACTTAACTTAACTTACACTTAACTTACAATTATAGTACATTGAGTAGATGATGATATGAACCATTTTAATTTCTTATTAAACAAAAAAATATTTCTTAAAAAATTTTCGTTGGATGGTTTTCCAGTTATTTTTTGTCTGCTAAAAAATACGTTTCTGAGACATAAGTTAGTATCTAATTGTATAATGAGTGCTTCACTTATTTTTTTTTTTCATTATCCTTTTGAAATTATTATTTGTTCATTAATTTCAGCTGTGCAGAGTATTTTGTTTTTCTTAGTTATATTTCAATTAATATTCTCTGAGAGATCTTTTCATTCTTTAGTTTTCGATTTTTGTTTTCGTTTATTTGTAATTTCGGACAACTAAATTCTATTATTAACAAGGTAGAATGTAAACCAACGGTTTTTAAAAGCACACATTTCCAAAACACAATGCAAACTGTTTAGAATTGTGACTTGCACAAAAATTTGAAAATTTCATGTAAATAAAAAAAATTGTGAAAATAGGACTTTTCTGGAATTTGTAGGGGCTGTAAGTCCGTAACCCTATATAACTAAGAAAAACCGTTAACACACGTAAAAGCATATTACTGGAGCTTTAATTTTTATGTCTTGACGAAGAAAAATGTGTACAGGTGCTTAAGCTACAGGTGCCTAAAAATAGCAAATTTTCAATTTCTCATCTCTAATACCTCTTAAACAGGGGGTGGTGTAAAAAAATTTTCTGAGCAAACTTATACGAATTCTAAAAGTTCTTTCTTGCCTCAAAATTGCAAGCCTCTATCTGAAAGCGTATAGGAGTTATGAAAGTAAAAAAATCATGCAAAATTTGGTTTTCATATAACGGTAAATTTAAATACTAAATTTAAAAAAATTGTATAATTTTGATATTAATTTAAAAAGTTAAAGTAAACATCTGTCGAATCACGTTTTCAGATTGCAAAAATCTTAAGCAGAACATACGATATATGCATTTAAAAATAGTGCTTTTTTAAAGTTTGAGGGGCTGTAGCTCCGCAATGCATGGGGCTACATGAAAAAGTTGTTCCACAAAATTATTTTTTTTATGAGAACTACCCATGGTTAAAATAAGACCTACCCATAGTTAAAATTTTTTTTCTCTATTTTTAACGGTGTAGAAGTTTTGTAAACAGACGGACGAACGGACAGAGTGAAACTGATAAACACATTTTTTCAAAACTTTTTTGGAAATGTGCTAAAAATCTAATTTTTATCTATTTTGTCTGGCGATTTTTATTATTTTTTTACTATAGATATATTATTTACATACAACACATCAGCTGGATATGCTGGGTCTTTAAGATTTATTTCTGTTAATTTCAATTTTCGTTAAAAATCCATTTATCCATTTGGTTATATCGATTTATTATTATGTTGGTATTGTTGAAAGTTTTGTTCTTTTACACTGGCTTTTTGATTTCAAATGATTTTGATTTATCACATTGTATTTTATTATTATAATTAATATTATAAATGTTCAGAATTATTACAAAGCACGAATGATTTTAATGCAGATTGTGACATATTAATTCAATGTGGTTTTACTTAAAAAAAAAAGCTTGAAATTAGGTAGTAAGTAATATAATTTTTCATAAAAATTGTAATAGGTAATATAAACTTTTCTGTTAAAGTTTCCTCAAAGCAATTTCCGTTTTTTGTTGTTTCATAATATAATTTTTTGTTTTTGGTTTTTTTTCGAACGTGTTGATTATTTAAATGTATTTTAAATGAGTTTTTAACTAATTTGAACTTAAAAACAAAAATTTTTTTTTGTATTAAATAAAAATTTGTTGCTTCTTAATAATCTTACCATTATATAGGTACAGTAAAATAATTTTAATTTCATATCATTCCATCTGATTATCAAAAATTTTATTTTCGGTTTCTTAACTCGCTTAACTTTCATATTTTAGATAATTTCCTCTTGATATTTTTATAAAAGTTTTAACATTTCCACATTTAAATTAAACAGATAACAACTTAAACAATTTTTTACAATTCAACCTTAAATGAAATCTAACTTCCAATTCATATTACAAAAAAAAAAAAAAACAGTGGGCAATTTGTTATCTTTAGGAAAAAAAAAAATTTAAATTCAAGTTTATGTTTACTTTTCTCAAGTTTTTTTTTTCCTTTATATATCCTACATTTTTCCTTTTTTATAATATATATCGTAGAAAAAAAAAAAATTATAAAATTGTTATAATAATCAAATAAAATAACATTTCTCACCTTTGTATCTATTTTTTTTGAAGTAACAATTTGAATATACATAATTGTTTTTGTTCAAAACTAAAACATATTTTTTTTTTTTTCAAAAATAAAACATATAACCTACAGGAAAGTCATCTAAAGACTTTTAAAGTTCTAAAAGTTTATATTAAAGATCATTTTAAACTATCACAATAGTCAATGTTTGGAAAAAAGAAAATATATTTATAGAGTAAATCTTAGTAAATTGAAACAAAACATTATGGAAAACACATGCAAAAATGAAATCCGCCTGAAACTATGCAATTTATTTTTTTTGCTGTAATTTATACAAAGTAAAATAAAAAAAAAAAAATGCTTTCAAGTTGATTTTAAAATTCTTCTTTTTTTTTTTCTTTTTTTTGTTATTATAATTTCTTGTATTCTAACACTTTAGGCGTCATAAAGTATGTTTTTTTTCTTTCTAACATTTACTCTAACATTTGCATACCAGTATATAAAAAAAAAAACAAAATGTAAATAAATAGAAACTCTAATACAAAAAATAATAACTCTCCTTCCTTATAGAAAAATATTATAGCTGCTAGTATCAGCAATTCTCTTAAAAGTATATGTCCATTAGTATAAAAAATAGAATTTCCTTTAAAGAAAACAAATAAAAAAAAAATACTTTAATTCACCTACGGTAATAATGAGAAGAAAACAATCTAGAGGTAAAATAAAATGTATTATAGAATGAAATAATAAAGCAAAGAAAATGTATGCCTCAAAATTATAAAACATAATGAAACGAACCAAGAATTATAATCAGTATTTAAGTGAAAAAATTATCATAAAAGTAAAGAGAAAAGGAACTGAAAAAAAAAAAATATACAACAGCAATAAAATAAATAAATAAAGAAAAACTTTTGAATCTTTTCATTTTTATCTTTTGTGTTGTTTTTTTTCTGGTAATGTATGGAATATTGAAAGAGTCCTTAAAACAATTGAAAACATAAATGCGTAACCGTACAAAATATTACAAAATTTGTTAAGTTTTAAAAGTGGGGTAACTAATTATAATTCAGATGTGTAATATAACTAGTAAATTAATAAGATACTTTTAATAATATAATTTTTTTTTTTAATTTGATAAATTTAAAACGTAGAGATAATAAAATTAATTTTAGATCTTATCTCTACCAAGTCAATAAGTTTAGATGTACATATAATAAAATAACATTGAATTTATATTATGTCTTTACATTTTTTTACAAGTACTTCTTCATATAGAAAAAAAAATTGTAATCCTGCAAAATATTTTTTCCTTTACAGAATTTTACAGAAATAATCAAAATCATTTTTATTTATTTAAAAAAAAAAAACTCATACTATATTCTGTATAGCATTATGATTTTTAGCAAAATGCAAAAAAAAACCATGTAGATTGCTTTATTTTTTCAAGAGATTAAGTCTGAATAAGACGGTTATATTCTTAAACCTATTTATTAAAATACAATCCTTCATTACGAATAACTAATTTTAGATTCTGATATAGCTAGAGGGTTTTATCTACTTAACATAAAAACAATAATTATTGATTATAATACTGTCGCCTTAAGTTAATGTCTACTATCTAATATTATATTATAAAGGAAGCCGAGGTTTATATTTATTTCCTTGAAAATTTAAGTTAAGAAATTAATTGCCTAAGAAAAATAAAAATAATTAATATAACTTAGCACTTTCATTTATATATCTTTTCAATAGAGTCCGATTTATTTGTTTTTCTATTTCTTATTCCTTTTTTCTTTATTTTTTTGTTTTCTTCTTTATAAATATGATAAATGGTTTGCCATCTAATTATTCTGCAAAACTTACTATTTATAATTTTGTCTCTTGTTATTTTCTATGCGGAAATATGAGTTAAACTAATATTATATGTAGGTATATTTTGAAATATTTTATATCACAGATTTGATGGTAGGTATTGGGTGGAATTTTCCGGAAAAAAAATCAGAAAGAATAATTTATATTTTTCACTGAATTTTATTCTCTTGTAACTTGTAACAAAATTTTAATGATCCGTATATTCATCTTTTAAATTAAAGTACTTTAATATTATTTAGAGTCTAATGATGTGATTAAAAATGTATTTGTGATAATGATTTGAAAAAAAAATTAAAAAACAAAAAAGGTAGTCGACAGATTTATTAAAAATTTAAAGGAATGTCCAAACAAACGAAAGTACGTTTAAATTGTTAATATTAAAAGGTATTTAATTTTTCATTACAAAAAAAAAAAAAAGTTGATAGATAATTTATACTTACTTTTTTTGTAATTTTTGTTTTTTTTTTGCACCCTAACAGAAAGAGCAAGAAAAAATACCTTTCTACTATTTAATGAGAATTGAAAAACGGAAGGTAAATAATGATTATGTTTTCTTTTAATAGTTTTTTATGAAAGTATAGTCTATAATGAAGCAGATGTAATGAAAAGTGATTAGTTTTGTGCAATATTTAAAAAAAAAAAAATTTTAAAATGTGGATCTCTCAAATTATTGAAGCTTTATAATTAATTCTTTGAGTTTTTCATGGTTTTTTATGTTTAAAAACAAACTTTTTGTATCCCAAAACTTTCCTGACCTGTTACCATAAAATACGTATATTATATACATTTTATGCAGTACGTTTGGAAATCGAAGGTCACGAAGAAAGGGGATGATAGGGGCAGTCGAAACAAGCAAAAAGTGTTCCGAGGGGGGACGATCTATTAATGTTATTTCGACTTGCCCTAACTCCTTCCCTCTTTTTGTCGTCACCTTAGACTTCTGGATATCCTGTATATTCTGTTTATATACATCTTTTTTATTTTGCACTACTCTATAGTTGAATCTCATATTGCAATTCAGTTGTTAGATTTTCAAAAATTTTATATCAATAGTTAGTTTTGAATAGAAAATTCAATTTTCATTACAGATCCATTATCCTGCTATTTTTCTTGCCCTCTAATATCCTACTCAAAGCGTAATGATTTTAATAAAATATTTGAATTAAAAATTTTTCAAATAAATAAAAATGCATTTGTGCAACAATATGGACATATTAAATAAATATAAGAACATTTTTAGAATATAAAGATATTACCTAATTAATTAGAATATTATAAAAGCAAATGTTTTCAAAAGAAAGATCATTTTACGTCTTACATTAATAAACTTTTAGGTGCACGGTAACATAAAATTTCAAATCAAATTAATTTTTATTAATTCTTTTACATTTAATATTTAAAAAATTACACTAGTTATACATCTATATTTAAATTTGTTTTAAAAGTACAAATAATGTTTACAGTTTTAAAGCTTTAACACAAGGAAACACTTAAATTTAAGAAAAAAATTTTTTAAGATATTTTTTTGTTAAAAAAAATTTTTTTTTTTTTCTTTTTATATTCAATTTCGTTTTTTAACATGTTTAGGCCACTGGCATTTGTAGTAGCTTTTACCACTAATATGACATTATTAAACGGTCCTAAAAATTATTTTTTATTGATATTTTATCCGTCATGTGCTTCTTTATAATTTTCTTTTTTTTATTATTGTAATTGTTGGTTATTTCTTTACATAAGTACTTTTTGCAAACAGTTTTTCTTTTTGTTTTTGTATTATTTTTTTTTTTATTGTCATATCAAGGACGTGACTTTGAATGGTTTTAAGGGATTTTTTCCATTATTTTGTAATTTTTCTTTCTCACTCTTTCAATTCAAAAAAAATTTTTTTTTTTGTTCTGATAAAAAGAACTAAAAAAAAATTGTAGTAAAGAAAATCATAAAAAAAAAACATGAGCTATGGAAAGGAAAAATGATAAAGAATCAATGCTTGAAGCAATAAGGCATGAGACAACAGACTCAACATTTTAATATTTTGTTGGTTTTTGTTTTCAAAATTTATTATTAGTATTTGTTTTTATAATAAATGAAATTAGTTTTTTTTTTTTTTCAATCTCTTTTTTTTTTTACATTTATAAGTCCAACTGAAATATAGAGGCATAAAGAACTACGTTTTTTCTTTTTTGTACACATAATGTTTTATTCTTTTCTTTTTGATCATTTTTTTTATCAATCCTGGAAAAAAAAATTTTTTTTTTTCGGTTTTTTGTAATAATTTCTTGGGAGTAAAAAACTTTTTAAATTTTGTAGGCATAAACTAAAATGTTGCCACCCTCAGCTATCATTATCAAATTTAATTGAAATTTATTTTAATAGAGAAATATGAAACAAAAAAAGTCCTTCAAATTCTTCAACATCCTTTAAATTATTAACAAATTTAAGAAAAGGACAAAAAAAAAAATTATTTTCTAAGTTGAAAATAAATTGGTCTATAAAGATTTATTGAAATAATTTCAATTTTAATTAAGTTTAGAAAATTAAACTTAACTGGTTACATTTAAAAAATGAATTAATTTTGCTGGTCGGGTGTGGGTTGATTTGTTAAAAAACAAAATGTCGAATTAAAAATGTTAAAAAAAAAATGCTAAATGCAAAAATGTCGAATAAGGAAAAATGTTGGAAAATAAAATGTCGAAAAAAAAATGTTCAAAAAAAAAATGCTGAAATAAAAAAATGCTCGTATATTTAGATTTAAAATAATTTTTTTTTTAACTTTATTTATCTCTCTTAGAGCTAAAGTAACATTTTTGTCACATATATATATATATATATATAAATATTTTAGAAAAGGTGTATAACCCTGCTTTTTAAGCTAAGTCTAAAATCCCTTCTAATTCAGAATCTCAAATATACATAAAAATTCTGGAAAAACCGAATAACCCTGATACTAAATCCAACTCTAAATCCAACTCTAAAATACAGAATCTCACATACACATAATTCTACAAAAAGCGTATATCCAACTCTTAAATCCCAACTAATTCAGAATCTCACATATACATAAGTATGTATAAATATTCTGTAAAAGGCGAATAACCCTGATTTTGTAACCAACTATAAAATCCCTCCTAATTGAGGATCTTACATATACATATACATATAAAAAAAAAAATGGGAGTACCCTTATTTTGAATCCAATTCTAAAGGCTTTCCTAATTCGGAATCTTCCATATTCACTAAGTATAAATATTCTGGACAAATGGAATAAATACCCTGCAGTATTTTGATTGGCTTATTTTGAATCCAAATCTAATTGTTTTTACTACATATACATTTCAACAACAAAGCATTTATAACAGTGGGCGCTAAATTCCCGTTAAAAATATTATTGAAACTCTTATATTATTTAGGTACATGTTTCGTGAATGATAAAATCTGATTTCTGTAACTATTTCTAAAACACTACTTTAAAAAAAATGTAGAAAAATTATTTTTCAACATTATAATTCGACATTTTTTTTTCAACATTTTTTTTTTTGACATTACTGGTTCCCTTCCTAGTTACAGAGTATTATGAATATAGGTTTCTTTTTCGGATAATTTTAATTAAGTTTGTTTTTCTCTTCTTATCTTCTTTAAATTAATTAATTCTGAGTTTTGTGATGAATAACTAAAGAAATTTAAATAACCAATCTATTTTTAAAATTTCCAAAATAATTTAAAAAGAAAATTTAATAATTTAATTTAATTTAATAATTTAATAATTTAATTTTACAAGAATAAATTTAAATACTATTTCATAACTAAAAGTATCGTAACAACATTCAAACAAGTAGTAATATTTTTTGTGCTATCATTTTTAAATACATATACAAAATATTATAATAATTATAATAATTATTCTTAATGTTCAACGTTCACAGATTATTATTTTTGCGCGACATTAAAAAAAATATTAGTACATAATTATACAAAACATTTTTTATTAACAGAAAATTTATAGCTCTAATATAATAATTTAATAATCCTCATTGCCTTCATTTAATAAATACTACTCTCATCACTGCCTTCAGCGTGTTCTGTGTGTAACGCTACAGTGCTGCCATATCATTTTCTTTTCATCAATTACAAATTTACTGGCAATTTTCTACCTATACCTATTTAATTTAAAAGGTCTATAAAATACTTATTTCTAAAAACATGATCAAATCTATTGAAGACACAAACCATCGAGATTTTGACGTTTAAAATACATTGACAAATGTGATTTTTTTCTTTCAAAAATCCATTCAATATGACGAGTATTTAATAAGAATTAAAAATATTTTGATTGTAAATAAAATAATGATAATTGATAATAAAAGTATAAAAGGAACTTTTTTTTTCATATAAAAAAAAAATTTCGAATCAAAGAAAATAACTAGAATTTAGTTAAATTTAGTAAAAGTTTCTGTAAAAATGTAGAAATTAATAAAAATGTAGCGAATTAAAAATTTAGAATTTCAATTCGCCCTTTAATTAAAAATAACTCTTGAACAGTTTTTAATAGAAATAAAACATAATATTAATTTTTCTAATTAAATTCCATAGTTCATTATCCTTATTTTCTTTTACATAAATTTTTTCTATCAATTTTAATGCATTCTTCCACAGGATATTCCCAGAAATATTTTAATTCTATCAATTTTATTCCACTCTTCTACAGGATATTCATAGAAATTTTTTAATTTTCTTTTTTATTCTCTTTTAATTTCAATAAATTTGTATGTATATATATTATAATACACATATTATAGATATATATATATTTTTTTTTTATTTTGAAAAAATAAAAAAAATATTCATATAATTACAAACAACTGATGTTTTAAGCCATTAATGGCATGAACAAGCATTATAAAAAATCTCTAAAGAAAAAAGCAAAAACGAAAAATCTAATTAAAAAATTAAAATTATTTCCCCATTATTTAAGATGAGTTTCTAAGAGAGTAGAACCTTTTCAAATTAAAGCAAAATAAAAAAAAAAAACTTTTTTTTAAAAATTTTTTATAAAACGCTTATATACTTTCTCAAAACAAAAAGTCTATATTACCATCATCATATACTGTTCAAAGCAATTTGATTTCCTTCTAATTGTCACTACAAATTTCTAATTTGAAAATGAAGTTTAAATGAAAAAAGAAATTAATTGAAATAATAATATTATTATTTAAACTATTACCAGAATATGCTAATTATTAAAATAAAAAGCTTTAATTTGATGTCTTTTATCTATGACAAGTATTAAAATGGTAAAACGTGATTTTAATTTTATTTTGTTGACTGTAAATGTTCTTAAAGTTGTTCTCATGTTAATTTTTGTAATTTTTCCTCTTTTTTTTTCATCTTTCCAATTTTTTTTTTTCATCATTTAACATCAAACATAGTTATAAAATTTAAATATTATTACAATAATTAGCTATAGTATATGTGACAGCATCCCAGGTTGACCAAAATTAATTTCTCATAAATGCAATTGAGCATAAATCCAGTTGGCATAAAAAGTCTTTTAGTATAAAACTAGTTGTCATAAAAAGACATTTAGCAATATATCAAAACATTTATACTAACGGGACAATTTGTATAAAATCTTGTTGACAATTATTGAAACAAAGTATTTTTATGCTAACTGTCTTTATACCAAGTGACTTTTTTGAGAAATGGATTTATGCTAACTGTTATAGACCCTGTATAATAATATGTACTATCGGAAAATAGTATAAAATTAGCAAAATAACTGCGTATCATTAAACTTGCGGTTAAAACAACTATAATAATTATATCATTGTACATATGTATGTATATATAATATATATATGTAACTAATATTAAATTGTTAATGTTTTTCAAAAGAATTAAAAGAAAATTTGATTGGCCAAGTTTTAACTTAATTATCCGTTATTAAAAAAATGTTACAGCAAATTTTTATCTGTTTCAGTAAGATAACTGTTATTTCATAAAATTGTTTTGTTTTTTTTTTTGTTTTGTTTTTTCTAAACATGAAAAATAAAAACAAAAATCATTGTCGCACGTTCTAATTTTGATGAGTCATTTGTAAAAATTTTGGCCGTAAAAATATAACTTTACCGCGTAAAAATAAATGTTTTATCACAAGTTGTCATTCATGATTAAAAAAATTTATAGATTTGTATGTAGGTACATATGTATGTATCAATATATTTTTTTTTTTATTTTAAATTCAAAATAATTTTTTAAAAGTATGTACTGAAAAATTTACAAATTAATGGAACTGAATCAGATTATGTTCTCCCCTTGACTTTCTAATGCATTTAAATTTTAACTTATGGTGTGTAATATTTAAATATATTTTGACTTTAGTTTTCTAAAGTTTTGCCAGCCCAATATTTTTGAAATTTTGAACAAAGAAAATCCATACCTACCTATAAATATATCAAAAATTATGAATTCCTGTAAGGAAAATGAATATGCGTTCAAGAGATATATTATATCGTAATTTGAAATTTTTAGTTGAATTCTGAATTTTTTACATCACCAATCGAGATCCTCATTAAGAGAGAGATGTTCAGTTTTTAACAAACTATTTTGTTTTATAAAATGTTTTTTAAAAAAATCTGGCCAATAGTAAAGTCTATAATATTTATATTTATATAAATAAAAATTGAATGGGGCCTCGGTGGCCTAATGGGTAAGAGCGAATAAAACACGCTGTAAACACCGAGGGTTCGAATCCCACACACGTCGTAAGAGTTATTTCCCCTTACGACATTTACAGCCACACCTGAAAAGG
This sequence comes from Poecilobothrus nobilitatus, assembly GCA_947095535.1. Taxonomy (NCBI): domain Eukaryota; kingdom Metazoa; phylum Arthropoda; class Insecta; order Diptera; family Dolichopodidae; genus Poecilobothrus; species Poecilobothrus nobilitatus. Next base: position 220,590,198 of record OX352774.1, on the reverse strand, counting down.
AAAGGCTGTTTTATTTCCTGTATGTGGCAGAGAAATGCACAAAAATAAAATAAAATTCGCATGCTATGAAAATTTGTAGTGATGTACTAATTTTAAAGTTGAGAATATGAAACTTGCGGATGTTAAAAGTTTTGTCAATCCATTATCTAATTGATTTTAATTTAATACCTAAAATATTATATAAAATTGGTATTTAGTTCGGTTTAAACTTAAAAAATTTGGACATTGTTATTATTATCCGAGTTAAGTCGTTTTAAACATTTATATTTGATTTGTAACTAGAGTTTTCAGTTAACTTCTTCTACAAAATTTAATAATTTTTCACTCACTCATTTTTACAAAAATTATATGTTTTGGCTTAAATTGTTAAGATTTAAAAATATACTGAAGTAATTTTTTTTTTTTACTATTATAATACTTTACGTTCTTTATACTATGTACCTAACACTTTAAATTAAATAATATATAAATATAGTTGCGTTAGACTCTAATTAATTTTTAAATTTGTTTTAGAAATGTTTATGTAAAAGTTTCAAAAAAGAGCCGCAAATTAAAAACAATGAAACCGCAGACAGTTATTTTAATAGCATCACAATATTTTCCATTATCAATTTTATTTTTGGAAATTTTTATTTTATTTTATTTAATTCATTGTCATTATTGACATTTTAATTTCTATTTTATTTGTAATCATGCATGAATATTTCAGTTGACATGTGAATATGTCATTAAATTTAATATTATTATAATACATAACAATATTCATTTTATTTATACCAGATACTATGAGATATATTATTATATTTATATTAAGAGATTTCATGAATCCAAATCCGAAACACATAAATCCGTTTCATTTTCACTCCTATATAAGGAGTATAAGGCATCCACTAATTTACTTATTATTAATATTTAACTAAGCTTCAGTTTCTTTTTTAATAATCATTATCAGTAAGCCGTTAATTTCTCGGCTTTTCCTATTGCACAAAACTATGAAACACAAATATTTTTATTTGTGTGCCATCTATTATCTTATACAAGAATTATTTATTTTTTATATTCTTTATATGTAACGATATTAGTTATTATGGTACAAATTATTATACGATTATATTGGACATGATAAATGAATTGGATGCATTTCAATTCAAAGGCCGGTGACTTAATCACTATAGCCAATTAACCAGATCTAAGTTATAAATATTATGTTTAAAATATATTTGTCGAATTGACTATTAGGTATAAAGTGCAGAAGAGAAAGATACAAGTGTAAAAATAATATTATGTAAGTAATAATAGGGTATATCATAATTAAATATTAATTATGTAATAATTATAACGTTTATATATACTTATTGCTCTTAAAGAATTTTTATATTACTTTCATAATATTATAGTTACTACAATAGGTATTTTCTTCTTCCTTTTGTTTTTAATAATGTATTAATTAAATTAATTTACTAAGAAATTATTATCTTAGATCATAAGCATATTTTTATATCAAGAATAAGACGTGTAAATTTCACAAAGTTAGTGTGCTAGAAGGCCAATATTGATACCGCATTAGTTTATACAGTTAAATATGGGCTAGAGTTGTTTTTAATTGATTTAATGATGAAATATACAAAAAATCAATTTTGACAATTTTTTTCCGTTTTTGTTTAGGAAAGCTAAACGTTTTTTCCGTTTTTATTTTGTTTAGATTCAATCATTTTAATATAAATAAACGCTTCGTTCCTTTTTTTTACAAAAATATTTTTAGTTTGTTATACATAGCGTGATTCTCGTTCAATCTTGAGTACTTTTAGTGTGTTCTCGGAAGAAAAAAACGAACAAAAAATTGTTCTGTAGGGGAACTGAGGTTTATTTTCAAGTGGGAGCTAAAATGCTTTTTCATTTTTTAAGTTTTAATTTAATTGTCTTATATCTAAAAAACTAGCCACATAATTAATAAATTTGATATACACAATAAGAAAGCTTTCCACTTTATCTTGCATATTTTAAACAACCGATCGTTCGAAAGTTATATGAGTATTTTAGCGGAAAAAAAAAATTAATAAAATAGCCAATTTTTTTTCAAATAACCGAAAAATATCCAGATAATGATATTTTAAAACATTTTTCGCTTATAATAACATGTTTAATATTATGTTAGTTTTGGTCCTCCCCAAATAAATCCTATAATAATTTTCAAGACTGAAACAATATCACCCTGTATATACAAAATAAAATTACATAAATATTTCGAATTATATCGAAGTGGTTGATTGGTTTGGTTATATTTAAATGATTATGTGGGAATTTTAAGTTGATAATATATCAAATAACGAAAAATTTTGAATTTTAAATTAAATTATTTCTATAAAATGACATTTTAAAATTAATTTTTAAGTAATCAATTCTATTGAATTTGATATAAATATGCACTTAACAGTATGGTAAATTATTATGGTAAAATGTTGACTTATTTTGTCAGGAAAAATCAAATTTCATTAAATTTATTATATAAATTCATTAAGAATTCTATTATTATTAAAACTATACTAGAAACAAAATTACTAGGAATTTGTTATGCTAATAATTTTCTGCACTATTTTAGTGAAATAATAATTTTAAAAAATCCACTATTATGCAAGGTTACAAAATTAATGTTACCTACCCTCAAACGGGTACACAAAATGGTTGATCTTGAAATTCTTTTAAATGACGAACTAAACGTTCACCATGATTCATCATGATTAAATGATTTTCAAAATCAATAAAATATTAGAGTTAACAGGAGAGCTAATAAATTTAATAACTCAATCTATTCTATAAAATATGATAACATTGTATTGGAACAATGGTGCCGTAAATTAAGACGGTGTACCAATTATATGCGGATATTAAAAAACAATTAAAATCGACAGATTACGATGGGCAGGACACGTCGAAAAAACTGTTAGTAATTGTCCACCTAGAGAAGAGAATTGTCCAACTGTTAGTAATTGTCCACCTACTATTTGATAGAAGTGACTTAAAAGGAAAAAGAGGACATCCCAAATTAAGATGGATTGACGGCGTTGAAAGAGACGCTTGTACAATAGGAATATTTAACTGAAGAATTTCAGCAAGGAGCAGGTCTACATGGATGCGAAAACTGCAAAAGGCAAAGATCCTACGAGGGTTATCCAGCCAATAATGAGGATAATGATAAAAATGAATTGACAGGCCACAAAGTTTGAATTTCAACAGTCGGAAATTTTTTGTTTCTTCATTGTATCTATTCTTATTGATTTCCTTAGTTTCGAATTTCGTTTCTTGCCGATAAAAAGTTTCTTGGTTTCATTGTATCTAGGGACTTTAAAACAGAAATTTTTGGGGTTCTAACGCCATTCAGTTCATTCAAATTAATAATACCCAACTAAAATATATAAAATTCAAATCTTAATACGAATCTTAATATCTTAATATCCTACCGGAAGAAGTTTCAAAATGTTATCCATAGTTATTTATAACTAAAGGAAAAATTAAATAATAATGATAATAATAATAAATAATGTGAATATCAAAATAAATTACAAAAATTAGTAAAATCAATGAACTGAATTTAAATACAAAATTAACAAAATATTTGAAAAAAAAAAAATTCGAAATTATAAATGAATATTTGGTATCGTATCTTCAGAAAAAAGGACATAAATAATTCGTTCAAAAAAAAAATAAATTTTTAAATTCGTTCGTAAATCAATAAAACTTTAGCAATAAATTTTGAAGAAATGCTGAAACGATTTTTTTTTTTAGTTGTGCTGGGAATTTATGGGTTATTATCATTTATTTTTTCTTATATTGTTATAATGCACAACTATAATGTTAATATCTATTCAATTTTTACTTGTTTCGTCTTCAAAATAATTTTGTGAAAAATTGAAATATTCTGCAAATTTTGATGATCCGAAAACCATAATAACCTTTTCTAAATTATTTTTTCGACGTGCGTGGGATTCGAACCTACCTTAATTTGGTGTTTTCTTACCCAATAGTTCATCGAAGTCCCTATCATTTAAGTGTTATTCTGAAAGTTTTTAATTAATAATTTTGATTTTAATATTAATTGTTCCGGCCATTACACCTAAATATATGTGGCATAATATAAATAAATCGATGCTTTGTTTTTCTGATGTAAAAAAACATTTTTTATAATAAAGGACTGAATTTTTCGATATTTTTAAAATTTTTAAAGGATTATTTTTCATTGCACTTCAAAGGAATAAAATCAAAAAACCAAGAATCTGTTATTAATAAAGAAATAATTATGGATGTTTAAACAGGGCACTGAATGAAAAATTTTAACCAAAAATTTAAAAAAAAAAATCGAAGTTGAATAAACTCATTAAAATTTCCATTCATTTAAACCTAAAAAATTGAAGTAATTATTTACAATCTACAATTAAAATCAATATCATTGTCTTATCTTTATATTATATTACATTCAGAAAAAATTCTCTTAATTTTCTTATACTACAAAATATCTAAAATTTAACTTATGACACATTTCCTTAAATTCTTTAATGTAAAAACTAAAAGTATAAAACCATAATAGAATAAAATGAATTATATTAATACAAAATCCTTAAAAAAGGATTTAAATCCTTTTTTTGCTTATTTATAATGTTTTTTTTTCATTATTTTCATTTTATTATATGTATACATACATATATTATATAATATTATTATATTATAATAATATATAAGAAGTCCTTAAAATTTTCCTTTTTAATATTATTACAAAACAAAAACAAAAACAAATGAATCCTTAAATTTAACATTTTCTTAGATCTTTACAAATACATTTACATATTTTTAAAAAATATTATGATGAATAATATAAGATAAAATTTTGAAAATAAGAAAAAAGTAGAACAAACCAACAGGGAAAAAAATAAATAAAAGAAATCTTGGCGAATATTTTTAATATTTTGTTTTTTCTCCATTCAAACTTTACACATTCAAAAAGCAAAACAAAAAAAAAAAAAAACACAAAATATATACACAGCACGATCTTTACAAAAAGCTTATTTTTTAAGGTCCTGATCTGAATAAAAACCAATTTTTATAGCCTAAAACTACAATAATATCTTCTTTTTTTTTATTCCTTTCATAATTTTTTTTTTTTTTCTTATTTTCATTTTCGATACATACATACATACATACATCTATTCTTCATTTATCGCATCTTATATTTTTAATATGTAATATAACTTATGTTATTATACATATACATATATTTATATAAAATACGAACATTATTTATTACAATATTTAACATTCAAGATAATATGTTTTTAAAAAGAAAAATATTAAAAAAAAAAGGAAAAAGCAGAGTCCTTAAAATAGATTTTTCCATTTTTTTTTATTACCACAATCGGTTATAACCGTCCAGATTCATATTTTTCTTTTTACTAGTTTTTTTTTTTTGTTTTATTGTCATTGTTGCTTTATTTCGATTTTCAAAAAATAATATATTTTAATTCGATTCGATATATTTTGATACAATTCGATTCGATACATTAGCTTTTATTTTTTCTTTGTTCTATTTTTCTTTTATTGCAATGCAATACCGTATATGTGTATAGCATATTTCTGTTTAGATTTGAAAAATTATACTGAAGGATTTAAAAAAAAAAATAAAATAAATATTTTTGATTTTGTAGTCATTTTTTCAATATAAGAGCTAAAAAGACTATAATAGAATTTTTAGTTTATTTTTTTCATATATCTAATTTTATAATAAAAACGTATATGTTTGATTGCACATATGACTGATAAGGATCTAATTAAGAGCAACAAAATAATTTCAAAATATTTAATGATTATAACGATAATAAACTATATATGAATATGCATATTATATTTATATATTTATGTTTGTAGGTTTGAAATTTTTTAAAAGATTTTCTTTCCAGATAAGCTAAATACTAAAAATTAAGGTTTAAAACTGCATTATCACACACTCGATAAATAATATCTAAAATTTTTGAAAGTATTCATTAGAAGAATTTTAATTTATTTGAAAATAATTGAGATATGAATTTAAGAAACTTAAAAATAGAGTGATTAACAAATTAGAGTACTAAATACTTATATTTATTATCCAGAGGATTTGTGTTAAAGAAATTTGATGTAGATTTTAAAGAACATAATATTTTCGGAAAAAAAAAACAATAAATTCTTTTAAAATTCTGAAAATTTAAAAAAATTCTTATATTTCGAGATTAGTTAGCTACAGTATCCAATTAATTCTCTTCCACAAAATATCATTTCACCAAAATATTTCATAAATTTCCATTTAATATAATCGGTCATCTTGCAAACCGTTTGTTTAGCATAATGAAACACTTCGCTACAATTATATTTAATTTATAATATATGCTTTTATATTAACTCGTCGCTGTCGGTTTATTTATTTATTTATTTATTTATTTGTCATTCTGTCACGCTTTTTATTATCTTCGTAATCTGTTAACAACATTTGTATGTGTTGTATGGTGCAGAGGAAAGTGTACAGGTTTCAAAAGTGCGGGTCATGTTGTTCGAGTCCAGTTCACATACAACTTTTTTTTTTTTAACTATCTATTCATCAACATTTTTTGAATAAAATATGTATATATTTTGTATATATGAATTTGAAACTTAAATTTTTATCTCCTAAATTCATGTATACAATACACACGCATATATTTTTGATCTTTTCTCCTATAATAGTATATTTTTATGTATGTTGCTAAATTATTTTGTTTACAACATTTGTTTAGTATTTAAATCAAAATATTTGCTGTCAACATTCTTTAATGCATATTGAATATACATTGTTAAAAATTAAGATTTTATGTTCGTAATATGTTCGTTAAATATTTAAGTGTTGTATAGTGCAGAGGAGGGTGTACAGGTTTTGAAAGTAAGGGTAATGTGGTTCGAATCCAATTCGTGTACGTATATTTTTTTTTTTTTTGTTAACTGTATTCATCAACATTTTTTTAATAAAATTTTATGTATAATATACACATATTATTTGATCTTTCCTCCTATAATAATTTAGTTCAATCAATCTTGATGTGCACATGTATTTTGTATTAGAATTTAGCAAAACACAAAGTATATAGGTACAATATTTTTATGTTGCTAAATTATTTTGTTTTAAAACATTTGTTTAGGGTTTAAATCAGAATATTTGTTGTCAACATTCTTTATTGCATATTGTTTTATTTAGGAACATTTATTATGTATATTGTGTATATAGATATACATATAAAATTTTATTCAAAATAATTCCAATTGCCAAATTCAAACTACATACATACATAATATTAGTTTTGTACATAGTAAAGAATATAAAAAGTAAAGATCATTACAAAATTATGCTTTTGCACATTACGCATTATGATTTACAAAAAAAATTTTGTCAACATAAAAAATTAAAACTACGTATGTAAATATGTACGTACGTATGTAAATAATATTATGTTAAACTAATTTCCTAAATTATTTTGTTCCGCTCCATTTGTTTATAAATTTAAATCAAGATATTTGTCAACAATTTTTACTGCATGATCTTATTAAGGGATTAGGTATGTAGGTAGGTCTTCAAGGTTAAATGTTTGTTTGGATATACGAAATACTACTAATACTATACTATAGAAATATGCAGTAAAATACATTTATGTACCTATATCATTTTCATACGTGTTAGAAATATTGCTTCAACTTAAATTGCATTGTAACATTTATAATCACAGTATTTTGGTACATATTTAACCCTTCAAGGTACTTTCATTATTTATGAATTACTGGAATAAAAAATGTTTACTCTTGCTGTAATGTAATCGATTTAACGTCTCTTAATTTACTTAAACATTTGGTATAAAATTGTAAAACGTATTTTATATCAGAAACAATAATTAATGTATATGTAAAAATATCCCATATTTTTTAAATTTAAATTATGTGTTTCATTTAAAACTAAAAAGTATAAAATAAAATAATAAGTAAAAAAAATAATTTTTAAAATGCATATGCTTTTATCAAAACCGAATTCGCTCCCTAAAAAGTAGAAAATAAAATTGATTGTAAAACTTTAGCTTTTTGGACTGTTATAATATAAAAGTGAGTTGCTAGTGCAAGCATTTTGGACTGTTATAATATAAAAGTAAATTGCTGGAATAAAAAAGAAACACGAACCTCAAATTTCGCAGATTTTTATTTAACCTTATTCGAGCAATTTACTTTTATATTATAACAGTCCAAAATGCTTGCACTAGCAACTCACTTTTATATTATAACAGTCCAAAAAGCAAAAGTTTTGCAATCAATTTTATTTTCTACTTTTTAGGGGGCGAATTCTGTTTTGATAAAAGCATATGTATTTTAAAAATTATTTTTTTTACTTATTATTTTATTATTAAAATGATTCTAATTTATTTGCATGAGCATGAAATTTCTAGGCTAGTATAAAATTATATACACTAATATTGTACTTGATAGTGTAATTAATATAAATTAAAATTATCCTGAATATATTTACCCATAATGTTTTAGTATACATAACAGGTAATAGTGTAAATATAACCGTATGCACATATTTTATGCATATTGACACAATGTGAACTGACCCAATCAAAATCAACTTACAATATATATTACCAAAATTATAATTCATTAGACCTAATAACAGTTACAATTTTAACGAGGAAGAATACAGTTGACTTTGTCAACTCTTAGATACCCGTACGAACCGTTAGTATGTTCACAGCCTGTCACTCTGCTCACAATATTATTTTTTTAATATTTTAGTATTTTAAAATAATTTGGGTGAATTTTATAATTTCTAGAACTTATGGGTTGTACATATATTCAAACTATATGTTTATATGTACATTCTTCTAAAGTAGATTCTAACCTTCCACATAACGATTATCAATCCAAAACTTTTTCAAATATTCTATAGTACCATTTAATACTAAGCGGTAAATGTATATTAAATTTACTAAATACAAAACAGTAAATATAATTTTAAATATTATATTATATTATATTTAAATATTCCATTGACAGAAAAATTTCTTATAAGTACAATAAAATACATAATATATGTATGTAAATACGGCGCTATATAAAATACATCTATACTCTTATCATTCATTCATCAGTGACATATACGATATGTAAATAAACATGATATTATATAAGTATGTATGTATATCAATATCATATAAATAAAAATTCTTCAAGCAACCGTTATGTTGTTTATTTAATTACATTTTTTGTACTACGCATTATATCCTCAACAATTTCAAATTATCGAGTAAAATAAAATGGAAAAAATTCGTTAAAGAAATTTGTTAGAAAATTTGAAAAAATCAAGTAACACTTTCGTCAATTATAAAGTAACCCTATATTATTAAAAAAAGTTGTTAACAGAAATAAAAGTATAATGTTGGAGCTTTAATTTTTGTGTATTACTTCAAAAAAATTTTAACAGGTGTTCAAGTTACAGGTGTTTAAAAATAGGAAATTTTCAGTTTTTGACCCCTTACAGCTCCTAAACGGGGGGTGATACAAAAAAAATTTCTGAAATGACTCATACTAATTTTCAAAGATCTAACTTCTGTCAAAATTTCAAGTTTCCAACTTTAACCGTTTAGAAGATGGAAGGGTTAAAGGATTTTGAAAAATTTGAGTTTTGCATAACGGTAAATTAAGACGCCGTATGCCAAAATTATATATTTATTGTATATATAATTTTAAAGCTAATGAAAGTAGAAATCATTTGGCGTTTTCAAAATGAAGATATACCTTATACAACTTGTGCTATAATAATTTAAATATGGAGCTTTTTTGAACCTTTGGGGAGCTGTAGCTCCGTAACGGGTGGGGCTACAAAAAAAAGTTATTGAAAATAAAATTAATATTTTTGTGAGATCTATCAGTGGTTAAAATTTCATAGCTCTATTGCAAAAAAAATGTGGGGATCTAAAAGTTAGGTGTTCGAGAGCTACCCTAAGGCTTGCTCCAAACTCAACCAAAAAAAATAGGGAACCTACAAATTACTCCCAAAATATTTTGTGTAAATTTCAAGATTCTAGCTTTCTTAGTTTTTGAGTTAGCGTGCTGACGGACGGACGGACGGACGGACGGACATGGCTCAAAAGTCTTAGAATTTTTTTCTGATCCGATCCATACCTTTGAAGGTATATCTAGCTCGCTTATTTCGAGGTGTTACAAACGGAGGAGTAATTTTATTATACCCGATCCTATCGTACGGGTATAATAAAATATATCACTTTAATATATTATTGTTTTAGATGTAGCATATAATCATATCCTAGAATCTTAGAAAATTTATTAGGTTCGTGATTTCCTTAACATTTCTTAAATTTCTTAATATACTCAAACACAGACTGGAAAATAAATAAATAATTATTTTTGAATAAAGAATTTTAATAAATTACAAAGATAATAAATCATATTTTAAATTTTTTTTGTTACTAACTGTACTTAAGTAAAATTTAAAAATAAAAGTGTTCAGTGCATATATGTATTTGTAATTTAACAGTGATTTTAAAATAAACAATATTTTAGTATTCGTTTTACATGGATTTTTTTTTTTTGTTTTTATACTCTTATATTCCTTTATATTTTTTTAATGGACCTCTTTTAGATAATATAATATACTCGATGAACTATTTTTGTAAAAACAGGCGGGAACTTTTTTTTTTTAAATATATTTAATTTATGAATACAGATGTCCTATTTATTTATTGCTTTTTTATAATCTTTTTTTTTTTGTTTGTCTTTCCTTTCTAATAAGGGAAACTAAATATTATAAAATTTATTACTGACGATGAATAAGATATAAATACAGTTTGGATGCGTATATTTATAAAAGAACAATAAAGGAGGGTATATTATAGTGTGTTACTTGCATACATTAAAAATTTAGTAAAAGTAAAACAAATTTTTTATATTAAATGAGGCGGAGAAAATTTTTATATTATTATTTTGTTTATTGCGACAAGTTCTTGAGTTCAATTTACCAAAAAAAAACTATTAAGAATTTTATTGTAAATATTATTTTATTTAGTATAAATAGAGAATATATTATAGAAAACTGGGTTAGAAAAAATATTTCATTTTTATATAAAATCAATATATAATTTTTAGATATAGTTGTTTTGTTAGCTATAAAATTAAATTATCTAAGTATACACAAAAAATAAAGTTTTATTGTTAATCATAAATGAATAGTTTATTTTTTGTAATGCAACACTTAAAAAATAAAAACATTTTATATTAGTTGTAGTCACAAAAATACATAATCAAAATTGTCTCTATATTATAGTGTATAAGCCGCAACGCAACACTCAATTAATTTTCCGAAATTTAACCGAAATTTAGTTTCGTTATTGCTATCGTGTTTAAATTGAATAAATTCCAATTAAAAAATGGTTTAGAGCGTATAAAATACTCTGTAAATACCAAGGGGAGTGTGGGTTCGAATCCCACACACGTCGTAAGATTTATTTCCCCTTACGATATTTACAGCCATGCCTGAACAGGAAAGCCTGTGTAATTTCCTGTTCACATTTATGTGGCAAAGAAGTGCAATAAAAAAAATAATACCATAATATTACAATATTTTATAACTAATTAATTAAAAATACTAGTATTCGCCCGCCCCTCGAAGTTCGAGGTGTTTTAATAAGAAATTTTGAAAAAATATTGATATTGTAAGATTGCTGCACTGAATATTTATCATTTAAAAAAAAACAATTAAAGTTGGTTGGTAAATCATTGAGTAAAAGAGTTTTAAATGTATATCATTTACAGATTAAATATTATGTTGATATTTCTGCCAACAAATAAGCTCCCAAAATAGAGAAAATTTTTTATAAGATTTATAAACAAAAATAATTTTCTTGTTCAAAATTTTTGTTTAATAGTTTCGGCTTGTAGTATAGAAGCATATTTGATATACATTATATAAATACTTTTAAATTTAAGAAAAGCTTTTAGCACTATTGAAAAAATAAGTACACAATATTTTTAAAATATCATTTAAATATTAAAAGATTATAATAATGTATAAAAAAATATAACGAAATTTCAGTAATTTATAATAACGAAAAAATCATTAAAAAAGGCAATTCCACAAACATTTAAAGTTTTAGCAAAAACTTACATTAAATCAGTCAGATACATAATACATATTTTGTTTTATTTTTTATACTGAGTGCATTTTTAATAATCTTATTTATATAATAATTTTTTTACGCTCTCAGACATGATAGGCAAAATATATATTTAATATAAAGTATATATAAAATAAATTCCAAAGTTCTTTTGTTTTTTTTTTTTATTTATTTTTTGGCGTTTGTTCAAAGTAATAAAATTCTTGATTTTTGACTTTAAAAATATGACATGAATAGTTTAAAAAACTAAAAAGTAATATTATTATTTTGCAACAATTTCTACTTATTTTCTTTTTTACAGTACTAGGAGTTATTTTACAGTTATATTTAAAATAATTTTACAGTATGGTATGAAAGATTCACGATTTTTTAATTCTTTCTATGAAATAAAGTATAAAATAATTTTATACTTTATTGAAATATATATATATACAAATAAATATTATATATATACAAATAAATATTATATACTGTATAATATAATTCCTTAGTATAAATATAACATTAATATTTTATATATCTTCTTAACCTTAGGTGAAGACATTTTTAATTTAAGTGAAGGCATTTTTACTTTAAGTGAACAAATTTGTAATAAAGTAAAAGTGAATAAATATATATAATATATAAATATAATGAATATACCTATATATATATATATATTATATAAATATAAAATACATAATTAAATATCCAAATATATAATACATATACGTGTTAAATATATTAAATATTTATGTATAGCAAATATTTATACAACATACCTAAATTACTGAAGTAAAGATTCTTCATTTAAAATAAATAAGCCTTCACTTAAAGTGAAAAATATTTACCCAAAACAAAAATTTTCACTTAAAATAAAAAAGTCTTCACTTAAAATAAAAAAAGTTTTCAATTAAAGCTAAAAATATTCACTTAAAGTAAAACAGGGTTTAGTTAAAGCAAAAAAGATATATGTGTATAGAATTTAATATAAAATATTAATATTATCCAAAACGTTTACTTTGTTTTTATTTTTCTAATAATAATAAAACATTACTTTGATAGAACTGCAATATTATTTAATTTTCCAACAAAAAAAAAAGTTCAATAATATTTGCACACATTCTTATCTGAATTGTTTCTAAATAAACAGTCTGAAAAAAAACTAGTCTGAAAGAAAAAGCCAAAAAAATCATTATGAGTATAGTATCTTATAAAATGTAATTAAATTGTTGAAATTAGAAACAAAAAAAAAAATTTATAACTTTGACAAAAAATAAGACTCAATATTGCTTTTTATGTATTCCTTTGTTGCCAAAAGAAAATAGATATGTTTTTTTTTTTTTTTAAATATTCTTAAAACGTTCTTTTTTTTATCTGAAATTCAAACATTTAATTTTTAAAAAATTTAAAGAAATTTTTAAAGAATTCCGTATTATTTGCATTAAATCGAGGCAACAAAAATTTAAACAAAGTAAATATAAGATTCAAGCGAGAAGATAATCTTTTAAACTAAATTAACTTTAAAAGTGAGTTTATGAAAAATTCTATTTTCAAAAAAAAATTAAAATGTCATTATATTAAGAAAGACAAGATTGTGCATTCATTTTTCAAAATTATTTTATACAATAATATAATACAAAAACTTTGCCAAAAAAAAAAAAAAAACAAAATAAAAAGGATTTTGTTATGATTGGCGTACATGTCTATGTAAATAAAAAATGTTATGAATATAGAGAAGAAGTAAATGATCTGGAATTATCGCTACTATAAATTAAAATATATATGGATACTTATAACAATATTTTAATAAATAACAAAAAAAAAAAAAAATATTTTAAATATCTTAAAAATTTTAATGCTGACATTAAAATTAAATTATCAGAAAAGTTTCAATTAAAAGAAAAATTCCAAATAGTTCCAACATTCAAACGAAAAACATATATTTTACTATCGAACAAAATATCTAGTTGTGGAGTATCTTCAGATTTCTTTTTTTTTCTTGCAAAATTAAGATTTTAATTTTTAATAATATAAACTTTTCGTATAAATCTTAAAGTTTTTGTGGTTCTCATTCTTTTCAATTAATTCTTTTTCATAAACTTTGATAAGTAAATAAAAATGGTCAAATTAAAAAGATAACATTATACATGAACATGATATGAATTTAATGAATTGAATTTCTTTAAGAAAATTTTGTTTAAAAGCAAACAATAATATAAAATATATACCAAAATAAATTTAATTTTCTTCTTTTACTATTACTTTACATATGCGAAAAAAAAAATTTTTTTTTTTTTTAGGTCGAAATTGAATTTTTGTGTTTTTTTTTATGTTTTTTTATTGAAATTTTCTTTTTTCCCAACAATTCCTTATGAAAACTTGTTGTAACTTAATTTCAATTTAATGATATATTTTGATTTCATCGGTTATTTAATTTCCATTTCCAGTTTTATTTAATGTTTTTTTGTTTTTTAATTCTTTGAAAAATCCGAGAAAAGCAGAAAAAACATTCAAGGAAAAGTTCAGAAATTTTTTTTTTTTTTTTTATTCTCTCAAAAATTATTTTAACTAAAAAAAAAAAAAAGGACATCCATACACTCTAACATTCCAAAAAAAAAAAAAATAAATAAGAAAGTTAATACTTTTTCCTTCCTTATATCCTTCCTTTCCATGTTAATTTCAAACTTTTACTTTTAAATACTATAAAAAAGAAAAGAATTCTAAAAATCTAGATTTTTTTATTTTTTTATTTTTCTTTATCCGCCTCGCATTTATTTCACCCTTACATTCTATAGTGATTGGAATTCCATAAGTCAGTCAATAGATTTGCATAATAAAATTACGAGAAAAAAAAAAAATCAAGTTATCCAATTTTCCAAAAAAAAAAAAAAAAAAAACAAAAGCCAAAAACCTGGGAGTAAAAATAGAAATGGGGTGAAAGGGGAGAAAGAGAAAGGAAAATTGAAAAATTTCCCAAAGATATGGAATTGAGATAAAAAATGGTTTTTTTTTTTAAATATTTTGGCAACATGATTTTAAAGTAATATTGATTATTGTTTGATGAAGGGATATGGGCTAAATGAGAAGAATTGAATAAAAAAATAAAACAACAAAAAAAAAAAGGATATCGAGAACAACGAATTTAATATCTTTATCTTAAAAAATAAGTCTTAAAGTTATTTGAAAATTAATAAAGTTCAAAAGTATGTTATTGAATTTTAATGCAAAATTTTATTCCCACTTCTTTTAACTTTTTTTTTTTTTTTTTTTATAGTAAATATCAAGATGGCAATAACATTGTCAATAGTATTTTTAGTCTGTAATTTTTGACTAAATCAAATTACATATAGTTAAAGTTTTGAATTAAATTAACTTGATTTTTAACTGGTATAATAGAATTTTTGATTTATTCGTTTGCCAGCACAGCACGATATAACTCAATTATGATGTTAAGAAATTCACCGAAAATATTTTCAAAAAATTTATAGGTTCTGTATTTTTTTTTGATATTTGAGATCTGATAATACTTTCTGATAGCTGTGATACAAATTGGTGGACCAGGTTTTCACTGAGTAAATTAAAATTAATAGGCAAGTTATATAGACTATAAAGTTCTAAATTATTCAGATTGGGGAAAATGTCATATAAATTTTTATACAAAATGTGCATATCTTCAACACTAGTAAGTTTTAGTAATGTTTCTATTATTTTGCAGCCGGGGTGACAGAATATTGTATTTTAAATCTATAGCTATTTGTTTCGGATCGGCATCTTATATTTGAAGAGGATAAAGTTATGCTTTCTCATTGTTTATTTTTGCCTACTTTATTATTATATTATATTTATGTTTATTTTATACTGATTTTACATCTCAATTTTGGCTTTCATTTTAAAAACTATTTTAAAAACATTTTATGGTGCTTTCTTTTATACAAATAAGATAATTAACCAGTTTGAACTTCATAATTTTAATCTTTACACTAAGCTTGACTAAAAATATTTTAAAGGCTTCATGTCTTCATTATTATAGCGTAATATAAAATATGAATGGCCTTTTTCTTTTATTGATGGGCCATGGGAACCTCTAAAAATTTTCTAACATTATAACATGCTGTTAGGTTCGCTCTTTTAAAAGATACTTGTATATAATTTAATTTTACTTTTATTTATTTGTAATCGCATTACTTTTTTGGCTCTCATTTAAAATTTTTAAACTTCCGGTTATCAAAACGATAAAATCTGCAATAGCTATCGTATTAATGATGGTTTCTCTCAAATTACCAAGATTTAAACAGGACATACTTAACTCTTTTACAAGAAAAATGTCTAGGTATTATTGGAGATTAGTATTGGTAACAGTAATTTTGTCTAGCATGTAAGTATAGAAACACTTTAGATAAATTATAATAGGTTTGAAATGATTGCACAAAATAATAACAACCTTAATAATTATATGAAAAGAATAGCTGAAATCATAGTACCCGCTATTTTAAAACTCAATACTTTATTAGAGTTAGATGCTTTTTAAAATTTAAGCTAAGAAATATTTTTCTTTTTGGAAAACTTAAAATAAAAAACTATAAAATAATATCTTAATTAAAAATTTCAACTTTTTCTTTTAATTTTGTTTCTTTTATTGGTAATTTAATTCTTTTTTCTTTATTAAAAGATTGTTTTTCACAATATTTGAATTCATCTTTCAACTTTTTCCTTCATAGTAAAAATAAATACTAATTCATTAATTATATTTTAAAATATGATTTTTAAGTTTTAAAATTTTTTTTAGTTTATTCATAATCTAAATAATTAAATAAAAATATATATTATATTTTAAATACAATAGCTCATTACTTAACTTTAAATTTGAAAAAAACGAGGAAGAGTGCAGTAGAGTAGACTGTGTCAACTCTGGGATACCCGTATGAACGTAATATATCCTGTTTCTATAAAACTTGATCATCTTTTAAAAACATTCAGAGTTTTAGTACCGAACTACACAGATATATTTATGTAAATTGTGGAGTTGTATGATAGCTACCCGAATCTATTGCGCCTAGCTTCATTAAGTTCCAAGAAATGCAAAAAGCCTGAACCGGCTGCTTTAGACCATTCAAATTTTACAAAAGTTTTTGGCATGCAACTCGACACTTTTTCACTAAATTTCAGATACCTAGCTTCAATAGACACTGAGTTATTTTCATTTAAAAAGAGAAGTTGTATGGCAACTATCCGAACCTGTCATATCATCACAACAAAATTTTACAGAAGTTGTTGCATTAAAACTCGATCATCATTTGCAAAATTTCAGATACCTAGATTGAATAGACACTGGGTTATTTCCATTTAAAGAAAGAAGTTGTATGGCAGCTACTCGAACCAGGCGGCCGAAAATGCTGGAGTTAAATAGCAAAACTAACAATTTTGCAAGAGTGACGTAAAAAAAATTTCAGCCTCCTAGCTCCTTTATTTTTTGAGTTATCGTGCGGACGGACACTGAGTTCTTTTCATTTATTTAAAAAGAGATTTTGTATGGCAGCTACCCGAACCCGTCGCACCAGCACAACCAAATTTTGTAGAAGTTGTTGCCATAAAACTTGATCATCATTTGCAAAATTTCAGATACCTAGATTGAACAGACACTGGGTTATTTCTATTTAAAGAAAGAAGTTGTATGGCAGCTACTCGAACCCGGCGGCCGAAAATGCTGGAGTTAAATAGCAAAACTAACAATTTTGTAAAAGTGATGTAAAAAAAATTGCAGCCTCCTAACTCCTTTATTTTTTGAGTTATCGTGCGGACGGACACTGAGTTCTTTCATTTAAAAAGAGATTTTGTATGGCAGCTACCCGAACCCGTCACACCACCACAACCAAATTTTGCAGAAGTTGTTGCCATAAAACTTGATCATCATTCGCAAAATTTCAGATACCTAGATTGAACAGACACTGGGTTATTTCTATTTAAAGAAAGAAGTTGTATGGCAGCTACTGGAACCCGGCGGCCGAAAATGCTGGAGTTAAATAGCAAAACTAACAATTTTGCAAGAGTGACGTAAAAAAAATTTCAGCCTCCTAGCTCCTTTATTTTTTGAGTTATCGTGCGGACGGACACTGAGTTCTTTTCATTTAAAAAGAGATTTTGTATGGCAGCTACCCGAACCCGTCGCACCAGCACAACCAAATTTTGTAGAAGTTGTTGCCATAAAACTTGATCATCATTTGCAAAATTTCAGATACCTAGATTGAACAGACACTGGGTTATTTCTATTTAAAGAAAGAAGTTGTATGGCAGCTACTCGAACCCGGCGGCCGAAAATGCTGGAGTTAAATAGCAAAACTAACAATTTTGCAAGAGTGACGTAAAAAAAATTTCAGCCTCCTAGCTCCTTTATTTTTTGAGTTATCGTGCGGACGGACACTGAGTTCTTTTCATTTAAAAAGAGATTTTGTATGGCAGCTACCCGAACCCGTCGCACCACCACAACCAAATTTTGTAGAAGTTGTTGCCATAAAACTTGATCATCATTCGCAAAATTTCAGATACCTAGATTGAACAGACACTGGGTTATTTCTATTTAAAGAAAGAAGTTGTATGGCAGCTACCCGAACCCGGGGACAGAAAATGCTGGAGTTAAATAGCAAAACTAACAATTTTACAAAAGTGACGTAAAAAAATGTTCAGCCTCCTAGCTCCTCTATTTTTTGAGTTATCGTGCGGACGGACACTGAGTTCTTTTTATTTAAAAAGAGATTTTGTATGGCAGCTACCCGAACCCGTCGCACCAGCACAACCAAATTTTGTAGAAGTTGTTGCCATAAAACTTGATCATCATTTGCAAAATTTCAGACGCCTAGCTTCATTAGGTTCCAAGAGGTGCAAGAAGTCTGAACCGGCTGCTCTAGACCAAACAAATTTTACAAAAGTTGTTGGCATATAACTCGACACTTCTTTACTAAATTTCAGATTCCTAGCTTCAATAAACACTGAGTTATTCTCATTTAAACGGAGAAGTTGTATGGCAGCTACCCGAACCCGCTGCACCAGCACAACCAAATTTTACAAAAGTTTTTGCCATAAAACTTGATCATCATTTGCAAAATTTCAGAAACCTAGCTTGAATAGATACTGAGTTATTTCTATATAAAGATAGAAGTTGTATGGCAGCTACTCGAACCCGCCGACCGAAAATGTTGGATTTAAATAGCAAAACTAACAATTTTGCAAAAGTGACGTAAAAAAAATTTCAGCCCCCTAGCTCCTTTATTTTTTGAGTTATCGTGCGGACGGACGGACGGACGGACGGACGGACGGACGGACGGACGTACATGGCTTAATCGACTCAGAATTCGATTCTGAGCCGATCCATACCTTTGACACTATATCTAGCTCGACTCCTTTAAGGTGTCACAAACGTAATGGCAAATTTATTATACCCTTGAACATAGTTCATACGGGTATAAAAAAAAAAAAACTTTGAAGTCTAAGAGAATTGTTTTATTTTTCAAATAATATTTTCAACATGATTGTTGTAAAATCTTAAAAATAACATTGCATTAAAAAAAAAACAAACAATTATAAAATAATAAAAATTAAATAAAATAAAATAGAAAAAAAAAGAAAATTTAAAGTTTACTCTGTTCAAGACAAAAAAAAAATAAAATGAACATAAAACAAAATATAATTAATTCTTTTTGAATTTAAAATAAAAAAACACGAAAGATTTTCAGCACTCTGTGTTTCACCACTCATCAACAAAATTAATAACAAAAATTCAGGAAATAAAACTAAAATGTATTTCTAGAAGCGATCTGTAAAATTCCTATCAACAAAAGACAAAAAAAACTAAAAAAAATACTTTGCGTATTGTTCTTCTATAGTACAAAAAAAAAAAAAAAAAAACGGAAACGAATAAAAATAAAATTGTTTTTCCCTATTGCTCATTTTTTAACAAGCTTTTCAGTAATGCATATAAACATTTACAGAGTTGACATTAATGACAACAGATGCTGAAATTAATAGTTTTTTTTTTTTACAATTGATGAAATTATTCTAAAAAAAAAACTTTGTTTTTAACTTGTTTCCCTTTAAGTTCAAATATCAAACTTTGTAAACCAGAAGTTTTACAAATTTTATTAAATATAAAAGGTGGTATCCACTTGCGACAGATTTGTTTTATCCTGCGATTTGATTATCAAGTGACTTTTTCACTTGTCAAGAAACCGTTATAATACAATATTTTACTAATACTAATACTACATATAAATTTTGAAATTCAACTCGTATGATTTTTTTTCTGCACGATCTGCAAGTAATATGACATTTCGAACAAAATAATTAATATAGCTGAAAATAAACTTCTGATTTTTTTTTTTTTTTGTTATTTTTGTAAACGCACGCCAGGAAATGTCAAATTCAAGAAAGAAAGAATTACATAATATTATTATGTATAAAGTAAAATAACTTAAAAAAATTTCAATTAAAATAATAAATAGATTATAATTTTGCAAATATTCTATTTAGTAGTAGTAATTCTAAAACGTTGAATTTATTTCTATTTTGCCACTTACTTGTCTTGCGCATTGATGAAGTACTGTTCCACTCATCCACTCATCATATTTGCGTACATGTCGATACTCAAGGTAACATGGTACACATCGTAGGTATAATTAAATCGTATTCACAAGCTTCAATCAAGTTAAAATATCGGTTACTGCAGATGACATGATGATAAAATTTATTTTTTATAATCAAAAAACAGAACTCGAACACGATTAAGAAAATTATTTTATTTGTTTCAAAAAATTCGAGCACTAAATAATTTATCTAAACCATTTTTAAATTAAAATTTTCAAATTTCGATGAATCATTTTTATAATAAGACGCAAACAAAACTATAATTTTACAACTGATTTGAACGTTGCATATAATGAAAGCGCGAAGAAAAACAAACAAAAAAACAAAAAAAAAAATAAACAAAATATTAAATGCAACATTAAATTCATTTATGGTTCTGTATCATTCAATCTTTTTTTTTTCTTTTTTCTTTTTCTAAAGCTTTTATTTTCTCATTTGTAACGGTACATATTCTTAATATTATATATAGTTATTTGGTTGTAGAGTTAATGATCCATCTGTCATTCATCATCATGATTACTGTAGAAAATTATTTTCTAAGATTTTCTATGGAAAATTGGATGCAGGATGCTGTTTATTTTGTACGTATACATATAATAAATATAATGTTTTTATTTCTTATGTAAAGAAAGTAAAAAAAAAAAAAAATAGATGGAAAATAAAAATCTTATTTACGTTTTCAATTTAATTAAAAGTTTTCCATCACGAAAAGGATATGTTGAAGAAAATAACAAAAAAATTTTTTTTTTAAATTTTATCATATTTATTTTCTTTTTTTTTTTTTTTGTGTAAAAATTTAAATAGAAAATTTTGTATTAAAAAATACAATGATTGTAATAATCATATTCAAGGTTTAGTGATATTTATCTGAAAATATTTTAGAAACTGATTTTGATATTGAGTTAAATTTTTAATGATAATATATACGCTGAAATAAATAAACTCTATAATTAAATCTGTGAAATCATTATTTTACACTTCAGTTGAACAGTTTCTTAGACAAAAAAAAACAAAAAAGGAAAAACTAAAAATGTCTGATTTGTTAAACTTATTCGATCGTATTCGTAAAAAAAATTAAAAAAAAAAAAAATTGATGTAGAATTTCGTCATTTGCTTTCAAAATAAATATTTGAGTATGGTGGAATAGTAAATTGCAGTTTAAACTGAATGAAATGACAATATTTAAATTAAGTAAATAATATTTTACTATAGTTATGTCATTTTTTTTTAGTTATAGTAATAAAAAATTTATCAGTCAAAATGCTGTTAAATGCAATAAAACATATTTATTTTGCCAGTAAAAAATCTTTATTTTGTCAGTATAAATCGTCTATTCTACTCGTTATCAGTAGCTATACAATATAATTATTTTAACAGTATTTTTAATACATTTTTCAGTAAATATAATTATATGTTATAATATGTAACATATATTTCACAATATACATATTTGTCAGTATTTATTCTAAAATTATATTAGAAGCACAAATAGAATTTTAAAAAGCTGCGGTTAACGAGAATTTAAAATTTATAAAGCTAAAATTAGATAACTGCGGCTGCAGATCTTGTAAAATTGTTGAAACCATTTTTTTTATGGAAAATCTTTGGTAACTAAAGTTACAGTAAATCTTTCTTAAAATTTCATTCTGTCTATCAAACACAAGAATATACAAAAGTCTAGTGTAAATTCAAAGTATGTATTAATAATTAAAACTTTAATTTTTCTTATATAATATTTGGATACCTTCCATAATAACGTTAGGTGCAATAACTAAAACCTACATAGGTTTTTAAAGAAAAATATCGTACCGTAAATTTTTACCGTTTTAAAAAAAAAAATATTTTTACTTAACACTTTAAATTTAACGATTAACAGAATTAAAGTAAAAATTACCACCGAGTATCGAATGTACTTTCTAACTGAGACTAATCAGTATTTGAATTTCATTAATTTTATTAAAATAGGTATAGGTATTAACTATTTAATGGTTAAAATACTGTTAAAAAAAAATATTTTTTCACACTTAAAACATTTTTAATTTTTATTTTTTTTAATTTAAAGTATACATACATACAATTTTATATAAGAAAGGAACAAAAATATTGTTAAAATATTGATTTGCTTAAGAATAGAACATGTCATAATATAAATAATGACATTTTGTAATAACATTAATGTCAAAATTGTTTTGAAATATGTTACATTAATGAAAAATTAAATAACAAAAATTTATTATTTAATAAACATTTTTACCTTAGATCTTTTATTCTATATACCCTTTAAATAAAATTTAATTTTTCACACATTTATAATAGGTATTCGATGTTCCTAATTTTTAGACAATTTTATCGTAATTTACAGTTTAATTTTATTTTTCTTTGTAAATTGTCTGTGTCGTATAAAAGTCTTGGAATCAAAAAAATTTAACGGCAAGATTTTGATAAATTACAACGATGTATTTTGAAATTTCTTAAGTCCGAAAATACCCTTTTTTGAAAACTTATTAAAGAGTCATATAGGCGCCTTTGTCTATTCTTGTCTGTTGTCATTTTTTTCACATAATATAAGTCGCAAAATCCATTAACTAAGTTGAATGCATCACAGTTTAATTATCATATGCCAAAAAATTCATTTTACATCAAAGTTTAATATTTAAATTCAAAAGTTGAATGTAATTTAAAATAATTAACGAAATGACGATGACTGCAATAAATTTTTTGTGTCGTAACTGCAATAAACTTTTTAAGAAGATAAGCTACGATATGAACAATTATTCGGCAAATTATGTTCCAAATTATATTTAATAATGTATCAACTAAAAACTTTAATTTTAAACTCTACAATTTGTATGGTACAGAAATATTTTACATATTTTATCCTCAAACATATTGTGTATTGTATATTATCCTTACATATCATTATTATATGATAAAGTCAAAGGATAAACACTTTTTCATTTATTTTTTTTTTGTCGTCTGCTATCGTGATTTTAAATCAATGATTCCATCAAATGAGATGTCATTTATCTTTTATCTATTCATCGGTACGATTTTTTATTTTTGTTTCATATAAAATTTCATTTTATAAACTGATGTCGCTGTCATCATCAATGTTGCAATCGATATTTTTCATATAACATGTACATAAGTTCTTTTTGTTTATATCGTTAGATTTAATGGAATTCGATGAGACATTGTATTTGTCAATTCTTTAATTTTTTTTTTTTTCTTTTCATTTTCTCTTCTGCGTTAATAACGGTGCTAATATGGCATTGAAATTTTCAAATCAAAACGAAAAAAAAAAATAAAAAAGAATAAAGAAAGTATAAATTTGAAAAAAATTATTGTGTTTCTTACACCTTGACTATATAATATTCCTTCCATCTTTAAATTTTGTGATTATATTTTTTATAATGATGGTATCGGTATTTAACATCAATAATGTCAATGACATAGAATGGTAACGGTATTTTTTCATTTAATTTAATAATAAAAATAAAAATGTATAATGCAAAGTTACCAAATGTAAACTTGATAGAAAAAGAAAAATATATAATTATAGCCTATAATGTACATAATATATAAGTATAAAAAAAATTTTAAAGGGTTAGAGCCTGAAATTATAGATATTGTAGACGTTACCATATAATAAATTTACGTAAGGTATGATTTTTTTAAGTGGGGATAATAACTGTAATGAGAATAAAAAACGAAATGATAAAATATTGTTATCACCGGTAATGATGCAAAAATAACAGATTTGCTTTTTTATTTTCTTTAACAAAATGTGATAAAAAAGAAAAAAAAATGTGACAGGAAAAAACGACCGATTTTAGTTTCATTACCTGCAACAAGAATTGAGTAAAAAAAAAAAATAATTTTTTCCTACATTTAGAATGGTGTAACATCCACTAAATGAACTCAATAATATACAATTTTTTTTTTTTAGGAAGTAAAACGTTTAGGTAACATACGATTATAGGAACTTTTTTAAAAGTTGAATTGTCTTCAATCAGTTACAACAATGAAAACTTAATGTTTAATTTACAATCAAAACAACGAGATCTGCAACAAGTTATGTAATTCAACTCCTGGCACTAATTAAATGGCACTTTAAGAGCTACCAAAGCGTCATCTACTGTGTAGCGGTATTTTTTATTTCATTTCATTATAGATATGTTAATTTAGGTTAGATATAGTAATTTCAGATATTAATCTCAGTCTTAGTCTCAGTTAGTTAGAGTAAGTCCACAATAATGATACAACAGTAAATAAATTAAATTAAATTTTTCCAACTATTATGTTGATTTTAGTTCCGAGGTATATCTAAGTTAAGCTTTCCAAAATGATGGATTAGAATTAATTTATAGAATTTTTTTTGAACTTCGACTACATGTAATATTTTCAATAGATGTTTGTCAAAACATATTATTATTCTCTAATAAGTATGTCAGGTATAAAATATTAATTAATAAATTTTGTTGCAGTAACATTAAAATTCATCTGAACCATTTTATAATACCATTTTACCTAAATTTTAATTTTAATTTTAAAATGTGACTTTAAGTTTAAATAAAGTATTTTTTATTAGAGACAATTCTAGGCACAACACATCATATCATTTCAAACAATATATACAGAATAAAATAAAGTAAATCTATTTCTGTACCATTATAATATCATTAGTATTACAAATATCGAAAGAGAAATTTTTTTTTTAAATAAAATATGTTTGAATACATTCCGTTATTAAACGAAGATGTATAATTATTTTTCTAGAAAAGGAAAAAAAACGAGTACAGAAAAAAAAGTGCTGCATGCTGTAACAACGTTAATGACATTTTAATTTCAGCTTTTTTTCTTTTATCCTTCCTTATTTTTTTTTTTGTTATTAATTTTCCGACTTTCAAAGAATTTTTCGTTAAATTAAATATGTTTCAAATAATTATATTTTATGTAGGTATGTTTTTTTTGTTCTTTAAAAAAAAGAAACACACAAAAAAAAAATGTCAGTAATTAAAGCATTAAGGAAAATAAAAAAATAACGGTTTTTGAAAACATCTTACTACATTTTTTAATGTGACTTTTTTTTTTTTTTTTAATGCATTTCTCTGCCACATAAATGTGGACAGGAAATTCTACAGCCTTTCCTGATCAGGCGTGGCTGTAAATGTTGTAGGGGGGAATAACTCTTACGACGTGTATGGAATTCGAACCCACACTCCCTCGGTGTTTGCAGCTTATTTTATACACTCTTACCCACTAGAACACTGAGGCCCCCAATGTGACTTAATACACATGATAATAAATATTATTTGATGCTCAAAGAAAAATTTTATTATTTTCAATCTAAATTTTAAAGTTTTATTTTAAACCTATAGTATCGAACATGTCATAGTCAAAATTGCGAAAATGTTGTTTTGAGAAATATTGTAAATTTCCCTGTTTAGAAATCATTAGTTACTGTTACCAAGTTTTGAACAATTTTCTTTTTGTTTTAAACTAATTTCCCATCCAATAATTCACATTTTCCAATATGTATTCAAATTGATATAAATTTAACATTAGGATGGAATTTTAGTATTATCGTCAATCTAGCATAAATTAAGAGTTAATTTAATAGGTAAACATCACGTTACATTACTTTAATTTACATATTGTTCTTTTTGAAATAATATACTGATTTTTTTTTTTTTTATTTAATGGACTAACTTAATACAGAGACCGACATATCACAAAAAATGCTTAAGAAAAGAATGCTTTACCAAAACTCCTTACTCATAAATGTACATTTTACAAGAAGACAAATTGAAATTGAGCAATTTGAGCAAAATTGACATTTGAGCAAAACATTATTTACCAAACAAAACCATTTCATAAAACATCAGCCCTCAAATGTTTACGGTATTTTCAAATTCATTTATTTTCGTATCGTATGAATCATGCTTAGATTAAAAATATTTTTTGACATACATCCTTTTTGTCAAAGGATTTTTTGAAATAGTGACTTTAATTAATAAATTAAAGTTTTTTCAAAATTCTCTTCAATACAAAATAATTTTTTTTAATGTTTTTGCTTCACTACACAAAACAATAACTGCAAACAGAAACCTTGAAATCGAGTAATCTTACAATGAAAGCAACTAGCCACTTTATCTCAATAGCATATAAATATTTTTAATTTAAACAATTTTAATTCAGAACATTACTTTCCAAGATTTTTTAATACACATGGTTGGAAATTTAAATTTTATTTTCAACTTATCACTCCAAAAGTTTTTTTTATTTTTTTTTGCACAATTTTTTTAAATGGACAAATTTTAACAAAAGTTCTACTTCTTTCAGAAAAAAAAAAATAAAATAAACTAAATACTAATTTTAAACAAACACAAAAGCGAATTTTTCACAAAGGACTAATAAAATTTTTGTTTTACATATTTAAATACATTTAACATACATATTATTAAAACATTTTACTAACATTATCATAAAAATCAATGACATGTGAGAATTTTTTAGTTATATCAAGTCATTTAAAAAAGTAAAAAAACTTTCAAATTTTAATAATGACAAAAAAAAAAAACTTTATTTAATCCCTGAAACCCTTTTTATAAGAACCTTACCTGATTATAATATTTCCTGTAAAATATAAAAATTATTTTTTGCTATTTCACTTCTATTCTTTTTTTTTTGGTACAAAGCAAAAAATAACCATATATATATATATTATATGATATTAATACATATATGTTTTAGTTGTTTTGAAAAAAAAAAAAGAGAATGGAACAGGATATATATTCATCCCATTGAAAATATTTTAGAAAATCAAAGTAAAAAAAAAATCAGTAGGTACCTATTTATATATTCCTTCCTTGATAAACTTGTGATTTTAATCTGTGTTATGTGTTCAGTTTATGTACAAAATATTTTCCTACAGAAATTTTCCGAAATTTTTAAAGATTATGATTTTATACCTATTATTTTTGGTTTATTTTTTTTTTTTATAAAACTCGGAAATGATTTTAGGTAGTACCCAGTAGCAAAGAAACCTTGGAAGTATAAAATGTATTAAACCAAACTTAATCACACTAATATTCATTAAATTTCAAAATTTTTATCATGCCTTTTTCTTTTAGAATATTGATTGATATTATATAAAGAAAAAACTTTAAGAACTTTCCGATTTCAAAAAGAACCTAAATCTTTTACTTCTTTTATTCCCTTTTTTTTTTTTTTTTTATTCTTCAAAATATTAATATTTCATAACACAGCCACACATCAAGACGAAAAATGACTTACGATTACATCTCTTTTTCTTTTCCCAGAAATACATATTATAAGATTAGATTTTCTTATTATTTGGTTTTTAGTGTTAAAATTCGAAAATAAAAAAATAAAAATATAAAATGATTAAAAATCACGTATATAAATACAAAAAGAAAACAAAAGAAAACATTAAGGATACAATATAGTCATATAATAATCAGTGTGCATCAGATATTTTGATATGTTGAAGGCATATATCCAATGAATTTTATGTGAACATTTTACTAACATTTTTACAAAAAAAAAAAAAAAAAAAAAAAAAAACATATACTCTGGATAAATTGCTTCGCATCAACTACTTGAATAAAAATTGAAAATGAAAAATAATAATAATAAAAAACAATTGAAATCACTAGCAAGCTGTAAAATATCCTTATATAAGATTTATCCTTATGCTTGAATGAAGTACGATTTTCTGGACAGTGGATATAATGTATACCCATATATAATAATGAAAGTAGAAAAAAAAAAAAAAAAAAGAATTTTCGTGTCCTGAATTTATAAATAAAATAAGGTCTCTTACGTGTTTCTTTTATAGTCAGGGTATAAAAATATAATATATGAGGCAAAAGAAAACGGCTACTCTGTTTTTTTTTTTTGGCAATGCGTAATGAAATATTTATTATATAGGTACATATATTATATAGGTATCCAATAAAAATAATTTTTGTTGCATTAGTTTAATTTTTTATTTATTGATCCAATCGTCATTATTTTTTATTATAATAAAAATTGAATCTGCAATATTCGCGATACTTAAACATAATTAAAAACAATATTTTTAAACATTTAAATCTTTTAACATTAAAATTATCTAATTTAAAGCTTACAAAAAAAATATAAACAAAAATTTAATCTAAATAGTTATTTGTATACTGAATAATAATATTTTTTTTTTATTTTTATTTTCTTAAAAAAATATTAATTTTGTTCAGGAAAAATAAGGCGGGGAAGAGGTCATTAATTAATTTACCTATATTTTTTTTAACCCTATAATAAAATTCAAAATTTTCAACCAAAATGAAATTATTAATTATTTCTGTTGTTTTTATAATAAAAATAAACTAAAACCATTTCAAAAATTTATCCCCATTTCTTATTAAATACAATTAAAAATTATTATTGTTTTTCACATCTCTTCCCTTTTCTTTCTCTTTCCTTTTTCTTTCTTTCCTTGTATTATTTCTATACTCAAACATATTATATGAATATAAAAAATTTATTATGTACTTACATTTTTTTTCGTATATCCTTAATGTATGCAACCCTTTTAATGTAATCTGATTTCGCATTTAAATACAAAAAGTTAAAAAAAAAATGAAATAAGAATTTTATTATATTTAGTGTAAAATATAATCTTATTACTTTTTTCTAATTTATATATATATATATATATATATATACTGAAGATATATATCTCCACCCTATTCAAGTGCCATTTTCTTAACCATTAAAACAGAAAAATAAAATAATATAAAGAACAAACCATAATATAATCATTCACATATAATCTAAACCGTTAATTATTGTGCAAAAACATAACGGCCCCTAGAATAATTTTTTTTTTTTTTGTATTAGAGAAATCAAAACGATGAAGCGATGAAGGATTTCAGGAAAAAATTAACATAATATAAAAATGTCCTTGTAAATTTACATATAAAATCATTAATTTTTGTGTGTCCTTTTCTTTCGTTTTTTTTTTTTTCGTGTTTTTTTTTTGTTTTTACCTTTAATATTTATTTTTCATTAAAATACGAAGAGAAAATATAAAAAATAAATGTGTTAGAAATATAATATATTATATGTGCATTGTACTGACATATATGAAAGTGTGTAGTATATAGTAACTAAATTATAAAATAATTATATGCATATACTGTATGCAAACACATAGTAATGGTTTGGTTACAGAATGAGTAAGGTCCAGGTACTAGTCTAAGATAATAAATAAAAATATAACTATGAAGGATTGTTAAAAAAGAAAATTTTTTTTTTTTTTTATATTTTAAATTTATGCAATTCTGAAAGGACAACGACGTTAAATAATTTTTTGTTTTTTTAATTTCAGGTAGAACTGGAAAAACTAAAATATCTTTTTAAAATAGTGTTGGCGTTGTTATTTTATTATTTGGTAATATAACTTTTTTTGCTTCGTAATACCGAAATAAAATTTAATAAAGCGGTAAAAAAAGTAAAAAAAAAAAAAAGAAATTCTTGTGGAGATAATACCAAAATCGTAGGAACTCTCATAAATTTTGTTAAATAAGGTAGAAGATATAAATTTATTGTTTTAAAGAAAATCAAAAATTATAAAAATGAATCTTTTAATCTATTAAACGAAAATGCGTATTGTATGTATTTACAAAATGCTTTGTACGTATTCGATTTATCTATTTTGATTTAAAAACAGTATTAAAATAAAGTCAAAGCCAGAATAAGAATCCGTGGAAGAGTATAGGGTAATAATTTTATTTTGACACTTTAATGGTCTGAAAAAATGAGAATAATTAATCTTTTAAGCTGAAATTATGTGACTGGAAGTGAGTTCAGAAAGATTCAATTCGTGTATATTTTCTCTCTCTAGGCGTGATATTAGATAAGTGTTTGGTATTATTACGGACAATTGTCTGATGGATAGAGAGATTGACACCTTGGTAAGCGTGGAAACCTTCTTCTTTACAACAGTCCTGGCCTATTAAAATAATTGAAAATATTTCGATAGTTTATTTTTCTAGATTTAGGCATTATTCTGACAGAAAATTAAAAAATAACATAAAGGTCTAAGATTCATTATAAATGGACTATATTTTAAGATTTATATATCTTAAGTTTTGTAAATAAAACCGTTTTTGTAAAAAAACATTTCAAAAAGTGTCGTCAAATCTTTTTCGTACTTCAATTAAAAGCTGAAATAAGAAAAATATTTAAAATAATTGTAACGCGATTCATATTTTTCAAAATTATACTTAGTTTTACAAGAGTACCTACCTATTTACAGAAAGCATTTCCTAATATAAAAATTAAAAAAATTGTAGATATAGTAGTCATAGTTACATACGTTCGGTTTTCAAATAAGTGATCCATTATGTCACTATAATTTGAAGTAATGGATGATGTACACCGTGTGTAATTAAATTATTAAAATAATATTTTAAGTTATTTAATATTTTTAGGGGCTAAACTATTCCAATATCAAATATGGTATGACAAAAAAATATAACTGAGAATATAAAAATTTGATAAAAGAAAATTACCAAATAAAATTTAGTCTTAGTTTTAATAAAGACCGTAAAATATGGAATTTTTTTTATTACTTTTACTTTTCAATCGTTCATAAATGAGTTATTAATCGGCTATCGAACATTAAATAATTTTTGTCCTAATA
This sequence comes from Poecilobothrus nobilitatus, assembly GCA_947095535.1. Lineage (NCBI taxonomy): Eukaryota > Metazoa > Arthropoda > Insecta > Diptera > Dolichopodidae > Poecilobothrus > Poecilobothrus nobilitatus. The sequence goes on along the minus strand of OX352774.1, from coordinate 220,558,644 downwards.
TCAAATTTATATGTTCAATAAATTATAATAAAATTATTGGGATTTTCTTTCATTCTCTGTAATAAATTCAAAAATTGTGAAAATTCCAAAAATTTCTTCGTTCATTTTTCTTATGGAATTATAGAATTCATTTTAAATGTTAATATATACATAATATTCTAAGGAATTTTATAAAGACTATAATATATTAACACTCAAATATAAATTTTAAAAAATTAAAAAAAAACCTTCTGTCCCTGTCTATTGTTCACATTAATTGTTTTTTTTTATGTCTTGATAAAAAACGAATAAAGAAAATTTTCCAATTTTCAAATATAATGATGAAAATTACTACAGGTAAGTAAAAAATTATAAATAATGGGTTTAACAATAGCTCCTTTTAGATATTTTTGACTGATTATTTTCTTATATCTCTTACCACTCCCAAATTGATTAATGAATTTAAATAATTTTTAAAACGCTCATAAATTTTCAAAACCATTTAAAAACATAATAAAATTTTTTTTACAATTCTTTTAGAGAATCTTTGAGCCTAGTTAAAAAACATTCCGAAGATATGAAAGAAGTTAAATCTTCTAATATTTTGTATTCGTATAAGGGTAAATTGAAATTTTAAATGTAGAAAAATTGAACAACTATAAAGCTAAAAGAATTCTCCTCATTTGGCGGTTTTAGATTGAAAAAATATTAACCATAATCTGAGATACATACTTTTGAATATAGGGTTTGCTTTTTCAAACTTTGAAGAGCTGTACCTTCGTAATAGCTGTGGGGTTACATTAAAAAGTTCTACAACATCAATTTTTTTAAAAACCTTTCCATGGTTCAAACTGCATCTTAAACGGTGTTGAAGTTTTTTAAACAAACAGACGGACGGATGGACAGAGTGAAACTAATAAGCTAATTTTTCCGAAAAATATGCTATTTATTTTCAATACGCCTTCTGGACAAAAAAAAAATTTCAAATTATAAAAAATGAACTTTAATATCAAGAAATCAAATTGTAAAAAATCTTTAACCCCTCATATCAAAAATGTTCCAGAATAGAGCCCACTCTCCCTTTAATACAATTTTTTGTTCGTCTCGACATGCCCGATCATACATTTCAAGGAAGACCATCATGTCGGAAACATCCCATATAAACGCCATCTTTAATATTTTAAAGAACACGTTCTATGCGAGGTGTCGAGTAGCTGTCTTACATTTTATTTTCTTTCTTTTTGGAGATAAATCAGTACCTAATTAATCTGGGTAACTGAAATTTTGTCAAAATAAGTTAAGTTTTATATGAACAACTTCTGTAAAATTTTATTGGTTTGGCGTAACTGATTCGAGCAGTCCGAAATTTATATAAGTATATATTTATCTCGTTACCATATGAAATTTTGTAAAATTTTAAGAGAAGCAGCATATATTTGTGAGGAAGCTGATAGCCCTGGCAGTTAGTGCTTGTAAATACCATTGTATATAATATAAATTATATGCAATAAAAAATAATAAAATTATATTTGTGTGGGTATATCAGTATATACCCAATCAGATCTACACTTTTCCTCATTTATAAATTTTTTTTTTTTTTAATTAAATAAATGCTTGATAAGTAGCTAACTTTATATTCTTAATTTTGTAATTCCAGTTTCAAGATATAAATTTATTTTTTTTTTTTAGAATAAAATAATTTTATAGTTTTTATTTTCTACTTAGTAATAATAAAAATCTTCATTGCTGGAATCAATTTTTTTTTTTACTTTACAGCAAAAATTACTCTAAGAGCTGTTTGTTTGTTTTGTTTTGCTGAACAGTAAAAAAAAAAAAAAACTAAGTAATATTTAGTAACTGATCTTTTGTAATTTTCAATAATAATGACTATTTAGGAGTACAACAGAAAATATCCTTATCCAATCTCTTAAACAATTATCCTTTACAAAAACCATACAAACATTTTATTTTTGTAATCTTATATAGTCTATCGGATCCTGACTACAAGTAAAAAAATTTTTTTTTATTTTTATTCCTGCATATGAACCTAAATTTAATGAAAAATAATAACGGTACAAGAAAAGAATATAGATTTAGAAAATTGAATATTGAATAGAAATATATGTATATAGGAGAGGTAAAAACGGAAAAGAAATGAGATCCTTCCTGTAAATTGTCTAATGATGCGTAAAAATTGCTGAAGTGAAGAAGGATAATAAGTAAAAAGTCATGAAAATGACCATCATTTACCTTATTTTTGTTTTATGTTTTTTTTTTTTTTTTGAAATGTGTGTTTTGTAAAAAAAAGGATAACAGGATAACGCAACAATATACTTAAATATAACTTTTTTATCTGTAGGTACTGCATGATATTTATGTACTTCTTTTTCCGTAGATTCATATATTTATATATATAATATATTCATATATATATTTATTTATTTTTTTTTTGGTTTTCAATATTCAATACATTAGAAAAACGTATTGTATTAATAAGGACTCAAATAACAGTAAATATGTAATATTGTTAAATGCCAGTTATTTTTATAAGTAATTTTATTTTTGTAAGATAGTAATCCACGTATGATTGTCAAAAAAAAAATGTTATTTTTAGGATAATAAGTTTCCGGACCAATTGAAAAAAAAAATAAGAGTACCTAATAAGAAAAAAGAAAATGTTATATAATACGAAAATATTTACAAAAAAAAAAAAAAAGAAAGGAAAAAATGAAATACGCTTCAAAATAAATGCTGACATGGAAATTATTTCCATTAATTTTTTGAGAAAAAATATAATTACTTGCATAATATCTTGCTTTTTTTCTGGCATTAGTATTTAAAGCATAAAACATATGCTTTTTGACCTACCATTAAACATATATAAAGCAATTTAAATATGATCAGCTATTTTAAATTGATTTACTAGAATTGTATTATAACTTTCTTTCAAATTCTAAACTCTAAGAATTATTATTGATATTATTTTTGGCCTGAAAATCTAGTTCTATATTTTAACTTAAATTTATAGGTTGTTATTATATACGCGTACGAATATAGTTGAAGGGAATAATAAACTTACCATCACGTTTGTGATATCTTAAAACAGACGTGCGAAAAATATAAAAAGTATATAACATATTATAATACTTAATTTGGCTATGTGAGCCCATTCACACGATAACTGAAAATAATAGGGCTGGAATTGAACAAGTTCGACCGGCTGAATTGAACCATCTCGAATAGCTGATATATAATTTATTGCTTTTTCTGTGTCTAATTAAGGTATCTGAAATTTAAAAGAAGTAAAATTTACATTGATTTGCTAAAATGGGGTTGAGTAACTATCTCACAACTAAAAAAATTTACATGTATCTTGGTACTTACTTAATAAATCAGATTAAATTTTCTGAAATTTTGTTAAAGATAATTAAATTCTATGAAAACAGAATAATTTATGTTGTTGTGGATATCTTATCTTCATCTTCCACTGCTAATCCACTAGATGTAAATCTGTACCTTCAAGTTTTGATAATTTAGCGAATGTTGGCGATGGCATTAGCATACTCTTCCTGTTTCGATACTTGGTGAACTAAATTTCCTATCGTTCTTATATTTGTCCAATTTCTAATATTTCGTTAACTAAACCACAAACTTCCTACACCTCGTTTTCCTTCAATTTTTCCTTGTATAAATAATTGCAGAGTTCCGTATTTCTGGTCCCTGACCAAAGTAGGCATTTCTAATATTTCGTAACCTAAACCACAAACTTCCTACACCTCGTTTTGCTTCAATTTTTCCTTGTATAAATAATTGCACAGTTCCGTAGGTTCTGGTCCCTTACTTTACGTTTTTTGATTGATACATAAGTAGTTCTCTTTGTTACCTCAATATGTTTAGGACTTTCGAATTTGTGACTCTGGTATGATATCCTCTGGTTCATGGTATCTTTAGCATGATTTTTAAGGTCCATGAGTCCATAATTCAACACCATACAGTAGGTTAACTAACCATACATATAGATATAGCACCTCATAAAACATAGCCTCAGCTCCATGTTAATATCTCGGTTAGTTAGCATTCTTTGATACTCGAAAAAGGAACCTTTTACTATCTCTATGCTACATTTAATTTCCTTATCAGAGACCTTCCTTATCAGAGTTCTCGTATAATCCGAAGGATCCGAAGTATCTAAAACTATAGCACCTAGTTCTATAGCACCGTTATCGATGAAGATGGAGACGTTTGTATGTGGTACTTTTTTTTTTAGATATGATCATGTATTTCATTTTTTTGGTATTCATTTTAAACCAAATTCTATGCTGTGATGGGTATAACGTTGTTCATTAAGGTTGGTTGTAAGTCTTCGATATTATTTATACAACTATCGTGGTGACTCGGCGTAGCGGATGCTATTGATAAATGCTTCATTTGCTTTTATACCTCTATTTTCTTCAGGTATTGACTCTTGAAATCCTTGCATCCTTAACCTTCTCCCTTATCGATTCTGAGATCGGGTAACCTATAGTTGACACAATCTACTTTAAGCTGTTTTACGTTTTATTCCCATGGTACTTTTGTATTAAGAATCAAAGCAGTTAGGCAAATAGGTTAATCGATGTAACCAAAATTATTTTATACTTTACCATGGAAAATTATTAAAAAATTTTTAAAGTTAAGAAAATTTTAAATCTTTTTAAATTATTAATTAAAAATGTTAATATACATAATTTGCTTTTATAATTTCAGCTCATATTATTGTTCATGCTTTAAAGGATTTAAAGGAAGTGATTGTAGTCGTGGACCACTTTGTGAAAAAAATTATTGTGAAAATGGTGGAACATGCAAGTTAGTATAAAATTTCTATAAACTCAGAAATACTATATAAAAAATTTAATATTATTTTACATAAAATTATAAAAATAAATAAAATAAATGAAAATCTTTTCTTTTGCAATGCAATACCTACCATTTTAATAAAAATATATTTTTTTTTAATATCAAAATCTTCATCTTTTAAGTCTTCTCTGAGAAATTTCTTTCTTATTTACATAGAAATTTTAATCTTAAAGAAACAAAAAAAAAATCATTTAAATGATATGATCTGAATCTAAAATTTGCCTGGAAAAATAAATTAAATAAAATATCTTTTGAAATTTTTATCTACTTTATTTTTCAATCACAAAATTCTCTTACAATGTTCTACTGTATAATATATAGGTATCTAGTATATAATATAATAAGAATATGTGTCAATGTCACTAACTTGGAAGATCATTTTAATGACGTGTATTTTCTTTTTTTTAGCACATTTTCAAAAAAATTTGAAAAAATGTGCTTATTAGTTTCGCTCTGCCCGTACGTCAGAGTGCTTACAAAATTTCTACACCGTTTGAAATAAAGTAATGAAATTTTAACTACGTTTCCGCATCGCCAAAAAAATAATTTTGTGGAATAGTTTTTTTCTGTAGCCCCATCCGTTACCGTTCGAAAAAGTCCTATCTTTAAATTGTAATAACACAGGTTTTTTTCAATCTGGAAATGATAGCTGGTTTTATAAACTTTATAAATACTTATATATAAAATTAATATGTGGGTTTGCCGTATTTTAATATACCGTTATGTGAAACTCAATTTTTGCAAAAATTTGGATCCCTTCTATCTTTCAAACAGTTTAACTTTAACTAACTGAGGAACTGTAAGGGGTCAAAAATTGAAAATTCTCCATTTTTAAACATCTGTAACTTGGGCACCCCTTCAAAATTTTTTGAAGTAATATACAAAAATTAAAGCTCGCATATTATATTTTTGTTTGTGTTAATCATTGTTCTTAATAATATAGGGTTGCCTTAAAATTGACAAAAGTGTGACTTGATTTTTTCCAATTTCTCTAATTATTCTAATGATTTCTTCCAAATTTTGTATTATAAATTTATTTTACTCAATATAACTACTTAATATTTATATATTTATATACTCTTTACCAAAACCTAATTCTGGAAATGTGCTTTTTTTGAAAACCCTTTGGCTTTTCTTTACTTGTTTTTACTTAAAACAAAAATTTTCTTCTAATCATTTTAAGATGTAATCAAATTTAATTGACATAGTTGTATATTTTAAGAACAGATCTTTGTTAATATCATATAAATCATCTTATACAATTCAAAATATATATTTGTGTAGGTAGATATGTAAGTTGATGTCTGTATTTGAAAAGATATTGTCCTAAAAGTGATTCAAAAATTACAAAATAAAAAAAATAATAAAGAATAGCTGATGGCATTTCAAGTACATTTTTAGGTCAAGCATTAATCCTTTTCCATTTTACGACAACTTAGATGTAGATTTTAATTTTTTTTCTTTTTTTTTTTTTTTTAAATTAAATTCACAGGATAAAAAAATAACAATCACCTTGAATATAAGAAAAAACATTTTTTTTTAAATGAAATTTTAGCGAAAGGAAAATAATAATTTATATTTTTTTTTTAACTTAAATCACACATTCATTAAATTTCGCACTCATTTTTAAAATACTATATGTTGTTATATTTAACATTTAAAATTTTTAATGGATTATTTTTTATAATTTTAAAATGCGTTTTGAAGGATGTTTTAAAGTTTTAAGATTTTATTGTAGTAAACAATAACTATATAGAAAAGAAAAATAAAATATTTATTTATTCAATATTTACTTATATATCAGAATGATAAACAAACAATTAATAATAATTTCATTAAATATTTGATAATTTATTATTAATTAACTACAATTGAACTCAATTTTTCAATTTGTTTTTCCTTCCACTTGTTGTCTTAAATATTTTCATTTTCATTTTTAATACAAACAAAACCCCAATTTTCTTTACGCAATTTTCTATGTATGTATATAACGATGTAATGTAATCTAAAAAAAACTAGGTTTTCAAAAAGAAAAAAAAAAAATCTTTTTATTTAATTTCATATCAAAACTTGAAAATTGATACCGTTATATTTGTTTTTCTGTACATCCATTAAAAATAACAGTAACAACAAAAAAATATAATATAGTTCTATAAAGGATATATAAAAAAATAAAGGATATCTTTCATTGCAGATTTTTTTACACCCATTTTTCAAAAATATATATTACACAGAAATACCTATTTATATATACTAAGTATGTCAGTATATAATATATACCTATATGATCCTTATTGTTTTTTTTTTTTTTTGTATTATTCATATGGTATGGCAGAACACAAAAATTTGCTTTATTAGAATTCACAAAGCAATGAAAAATTAATGATGAAAGTATATTTAAACAATTATCTGAACCTTGTTAAAGGGATACCAAATACAATATCATTTACACACATAATATGCGGATGTGTGTAATCTTGGAATATATCCTACTTTTTTACCTTTTTTTTTTTTTTTTGTTTTTTGCTTCAGGATAAAATTTTGCAAATAAAAACAACGATTTTTTGTATTTTGAATTGAAGTGAATTTATTCCCCTCTCATCTTTAATGTCATTATTTCACACAGTATGTATAGTACAAGAGCATTACCCAAAGTAAATATAATTCACTATAATATACCTACTATACTGTACTGTCACTGATTTGTATCTTATAAATCAAAAAAAAAAAAAGAATAAAAACTTGGAAATAACTATAAATAAAACAATACAGAGTATCACTCACATTAAAGAGGTTATGCTCATATAGAAGAAAAAGTATAAGAGTTTAAGAGTTTGTATGAACTTTTCCATTTTTTTTTTTTTTTTTTATATTATCTGAATGTAAATATATGAATATGTGTTATAGTATAATATGTATATGTATATTTATACGTATATGACGTATATATATACGTACAAATATGTACATATATATTTATATAATATAATATGTACATGCATGTCTATATAATATAAATCCTCTAGAGGCATACAAAAGCAATTCTTTTGCTTCAAAGAATTACAAAAAAAAAAATAAATAAATAAATAAACGAAAAATGTTCCAGATGAAAATAAAATTAAAACATAAAACAATTTGTAATTCATAAACTTGATGAAAATAAAACAAAAAGAAAATTAAAAAAAAAAAAACTTTTCCATAATGTTTTGACTCTATAAAAATTTCAAAAAACAAACACTAGAAGAAAATATATCAAAAAAAAAAAAACCTTGGTACCAAAACAAGCTTGATTAACATCTTTGGTTTTGCATTTGTTTTGGTTCAATTGATTGAACTTAGACAAAAAAAAAAAGAAAAAGAAACGAAAAAAAAACCAGAAGGAAAAAAAAAATCCCAAAAGAATTTCAAGATAAGAAGAAATCTAAAGAAAAATAAAAACAACAAAATGTTAAAACCATTCAAAAATATTCTCAATGTAATAAAAAGAAAAAATATTCAATATTGACATTAAAATTCGTTTTAATATTTTTTGCAAATTAAATTGTTCTTGTCATCAAATTTATGGATATAATACAGAATACTCTACGGTGCACTTCAAAAATGTAAAAAAAAAAAAATTTTAACCACCTTTTGTCTCTTTCTATTTTTAAATTGCACAATTTTTCAAAAGTCTTTTATTTTCTTTTCATTTATAAAAAAAAAATTAACCATTCTTTTTATTACTTTACTTGTCTAACCATTGTCAGAATTTCATGAATATAAAAGACAATTTGATCGATTACTGAACAACTTAACTGACATAACCGATACTTTTAAAGTAATAGCAAGGAATCACCACCACAATGTAAATTTTACAATTTTGAAATATATATATATATATTTTTTTTTATGTTTTAAACTGAAAAATTACACAAAAGAACTTAACTTATAGCAAATTCCACACGTCACTCAATATTGTGCTATAAATACAAAAAAAAAAAAAAATACATAAAAATAACCGAAATCTAATGAATTGAAGATGATGCAGCTACTGGATGATGAAAAATGTATTTTTAACAAACACTACTACTACATTTTGTTAGAAGATATAAACTTTTTTTGTTGTATGTTTTTTGTTTTTTAAAAAATATTCTACCCATAGATTTCTACCTACATTCATTTCACTTTGTTCGTCCGTTCGTTATTAAATTTCTGCATGGGGTGAAATACAATTTGGTTTTATCTTGCCATAAAATCTATTCACATTTTTAATATTGCATTGTTTTATTTCAAACATTTAAAAAAAAAAGAACTTTAGAGTTACGACACGTAGGAATATCGCAATGGACACAGAGAATGACTGTTTCAATTGAAGCATCATCTCTATAAAAATAATGGCTTCTACTTAAAATAATATCTGAAAACAATTGTCGCAAATGGAAAAACCTCGTTACCGCCACATTCTCTTATATAGGTCGATCAAAAATTAAACGAAGAAAATCTCATTAAAAAAATAATTGTAAAAAAGTCCTATTTACAAATGATTATAATGGATAATTTTTGCAATTGTCAGATCTATAAGATCTAAAGTCAGATCTATAAGAGTAAGTATAAACTATCTCCTAAAATTTGGTATTAAAAATTAAAATTGTATTTACTATTTTTACACATTTGAAACCTGGACACTTGTTTACATTTTTAAAGGTTATAAAATGCATAAATTAAATCTCAAAAGTTCGTACATATTCTTAGACTTCGACTCATCACTGAGCCGATAAAAAAATGTATTGCGTCGGTTTGTTTAGTTCAAAATCTATGTATGTATGTCTCTAAGACGTGTGTAAAATTTTTCGTATTTAATTTTTTCGATACTTAACAGTAAGAGCAAACACAAGTGATATTAAAATGGTTACTGCCACGCGATACTTTTGACAGGTAACATTTCATCAATTTTAAAACATCACTTTTGCGTCTAAAAGAATAAGAAATTATCGCGTCCGTGATATTCTTCGTATGATACGCTTTGAAGAATATGGGTGACTATAATTTTACATGACTTTTACATGATTTATTTTTTAATTATATAGATCTTCCGCTAGAAAAATTCTAAGAAAACAAGTTTTAGTCTGCAATACTTAATATATTTCAGTTTTGGAAATATACTGCTTTAAAATTCCTTGATTCACATACTTCCTTGTTTTATTTTCATTTTTCATGGAAAAATAATAAATTAGTTTGGAAAATACGAAAAAAAAGAAACATTATATGTTTCATATTCATATAGATTTATTAATATTACTTGAAAATTTACGAGATCTTCAAGCTAAAAACGAAATTACCATTCAACAGAAATGGTTGTACAAACTAGTAATAATGATAAATCGATTTTAAACTTTTTCACGTTTTTAATGTCGGAAGTAATTACTAGAATATGCCATAGTTTTTCTGTACAGTTTTAAATAGATATGAAAAATTAATTTTACAGGAAATTATTGTGATCTTTTTTTGACTTTACAGAACAATAAAACAATAAAAAATTAATTTTATAAACCACCTGTAAATTATTTTCAAAATTAAACTGTTTATTATTATTTTGTTTTGAAGTGAACATTTTTAAAACTTTTTTATAATTTTTCTTTAAAGAAAAAAAAAAAAAAACTTTTTGAAACAAAATAGTAAATTATTAATTTATCATAAAACTGAAATAGTTCAGTTTTAGATTATATGAAAAAATTGTAAAATTGTTAATGGAAACTGACTTTCAAGTACTTTTATAGCTTTGAAAAGCAAAATTAAAATTATTCATTTTGTAACAGTTAATGTTCAAGAACAAAACATTTAAAAGCATCAAAATAATTGTATAGCTAATACGTTTGACATTAATTTCGACATAATTATGAAAGCCAATACATAAGGCGTAGAATAATAAAACAAAAAATTAATAGGAACCCACTTTTTAATCACTCCAGAAAAGTGAAAATCTGATAGAAAAATTGTTAAATTCCAGCATTATAGGTAAACGTTTCCTACTCAAAACCGTATCACGTTTGTGGTATTTGTGGTCTATAAAATAAAATTCTGGGTAGGAATCATATAACTCATCCAAATAAGTCAGACAAGGCAAACATTGAGAAATTCTAGTAAGAAACCATGAAAACAATAATTTATCTAACTCAGGAAAACATTGAGAAATCCGTGCTGTAATCATATAATAACAGAAGAAGAAACTGTCAAACTGTTATATCCCTTAATAATATAATCCGCTAGAGCATACAAATACTGTAAAATATTTGTGTATTGTATACCTACGTTTGAGGAGATTTTTGGTTGAAAAGAATACAATAATATGTTCAATAAAATTAAGGTGCTACATTATAACTTTGAGTGTCATAAGTACGAAATCAAAAATGACATTCGGTATATCACACACGTCGTAAGAGTTATTCCCCTTTACAAAATTTACAGCCACGCATGAACAGAAAAGGCTGTGTAATTTCCTGTCTACATTTATGTGGCAGAGACATGCATTAAAAAAAAAACAATAAAATTGAATAAACTATTTAATTATTTTATATTATATAATTAATGCCTATTATGTGGATGCAGTGTAAAACTATTTTATTTTAGGACAATATTAAAAGTTATTTGATTTTATGAAATTGCATTATGAATTTTGACGAATATAATATACATAATACTTTTAGAAATGTTTTATTATGAATTCATGTACATAATTCATGCGAACTTTAATTTTCTAACTTATTTATTAACATTTCAAAAAAAATGTTAGAAATATACTCTGTCCGTCTACTTGTTTTCAAAACTTTTACACATTTTAAGATAGGACAATGAAATTTTAATCATGAATAGTCTCGCTTAAACAAAATATTGTTACAAAACTATAGTATTATGTTTTAATTTCCCATTCATAACACGCTACAGCCCCTCAAAATTTGAAGAAACACTATTTTCAAAAATGTATATCTCAGATTCTACTTAACATTTTTTTAATCTAAAAATATCCAACAAAAATATTGTTTTTAGCATTATAGATGAATATAAAAATTATGCAATGTTTTGCAATGTAGTATCTAAATTTACCATTCAGGGAAGACAAAATTTTACCTTGATAAGGCGCTAATTATAGATTTCATTGAAATGCATACGGAAAAAGCGTTTCATTGAAAACTTACATTTTTTTCCGTGTAGGCGATTATGGCAATCAGAAAAAATTGTGCTGTCAGTAACATTATCTGTCAAATGGCAAATGGCAATACTGAAGCCAAAATAAAAATAAAAGTATTTTAAATTGTTTTCAACGTTATTTCGATGTTTGGAAAATAAAGTTTTATTTTAATTTATTTATTTATTATTGATATAAAATTTAATAATAAACAAAATAATAAAATTTAAGTGTAAACTTATTGAAATATAAAATCATAATGAAATATATCAAGAATTGCGTCAGAATTTTTTTCAATGACAAACTGAAATGAGAAGAAATGAAATATATGTCATTGGAACAATTTTGTTTCATTAAACAAAATTATTGATCAGTTATTCAGGAAAATAATTACAAATCGGGAAAATCATTAAATTGGTTTTTTTTTTTTAAATTTAGGAATTCGTAGCTGAATTTATTCTTTAGAAATTATTCAATCAACATTTTTGTTAAATTTTATATGTCTTTGCATATAAAAAAAAAAAATTGAAAATAAACATTTTCCGGAAGAATTTCAATGAAAGCTATAACTGCAGCCTAACTCTGACATGCTTTTAGGTCGAACTTTGAAATTTGGTGAAAAGAAAGATCTTTCAAAATTATAACAGGTTACCTCAGAATATTTTTTTGGATCTTTCCTTTTTTTGAAACAATCTAATACAAAATTTCAAAGTGTACTATTTTAAGACATTAATTTTAACTTAGGTATCTGTAGAATTTTTTTGAAAGTAAAACACAAAAAAAAAATATTCACATGTGTTAATAAGATTTCCGGAAAATTAAATAGTTTTTCTTTGAAATTGACACAACAAGATATTTTTACTTTTACCAATACTTTTTCATTATTTAATATTCTTTCAGTAGATATTTAACACAAAAATGATAAATCAATAATTATCAATTTTGTAAGTTTTAAATTGAATTTTCATTTAATTAATTATCAATTACCCATTTTTACATTGAATTCCAAATTAGATCAGTTAATTAACTTTTAAAAGAAATCAACAATTATATAAAAATATTTATGAAAATTTTAATTCGAAAAGTTCATATAATATAAATTCTTTTATCTTTTTTTAGCATATTTTTCAAAAAAATTCTTGTTATTTTCATTCTGTTCGTTTGTCTGTTTACAAAACTTCTATGTCGTTTGAGATGGAGGAATGAAAATGTAATGATGAATAAATTCCAAAAAAAATTGTTGTTATGGGACAACTGTTTTATGTAACCTCACCCATCACAAAGTTACAACCCCTCAAAGTTGGACAAAGTTTTTTTTACAAATGTTTATATCTCAAGTTGTGGCTTTTAATGAAAATTTATCTCTGGAACGCATTTAGAAAAAATTTTTGTACTTCTTCTTCTTTAAGAAATTCATCCTATTCGGGGTGTAATGTCATTATTCAAAATTTAAAATTCACTATTTTTAGACAACTGTAACTTGAATACCTGTGTCAAACTGAAGAAAGTGCGCCTCTAGATTTTTCAAAAGTTTTTGTAGCTGAAAATATTCTATGAAAAATCAAAAATTTTAATACAAAAATCGTCACAACTCCAAATCGATTTTTATTCTGGCTTGTACCTTTAGTTTTGAATATGTGAACCTTAAAAACTCTTTGGTTTTACATTCTGTCTTGTTTTATTGGTAAATTCCATTCCCATATGTCGCAAAATATTATATTAAATATAATAAAGATATTTTTGGTAATTCATTCACTGTTTTTAGTTAAATAGAAATATGATTTGAAATAAAAAAAAACGAGGTAAACAAAGAACAACTAAAAAAAACAAGGTAGAATGTAAACCAACGGTTTTTAAAAGCGCACATTTCCAAAACTCAATACAAACTGTTTAGAAGTGTGACTTACACAAAAATTTGAAAATTTCATGTAATAAGAAAAAATGTGAAAATAGGGCATTTTTGAAATTTTGAGGGGCCGTAATTCCGGAATCCTATATAACTAAAAAAAGCCGTTAACACACGTAAAAATACATTATTGAAGCTTTAATTTTCATGTCTTGCCGAAGAAAAATTTTTACAGGTGCCTAAGTTACAGGTGCCTAAAAATAGCAAATTTTCAATTTTTGAGGCGTAATAACTCTTAAAGAGGGGGGCTAGCAAAAAATTTTCTGAGGAAACTTATACTAATTCTAAAAGTTCTTTCTTGTCTAGAAATTTCAAGCCTCTATCTAGAAGCGTGCTGGAGTTATGAAAGTAGAAAAATCATGCAAAATATGGTTTTCACATAACGGTAAATTTAAATAGTAAATTACAAAATATCACATAATTTTGATATTGTTTTATATAGATAATAAAATTTTCGATCTTCTGGCGGTCTTAGATTGCAAAACTATTACGCAGAGCCTGAGATATATACATCTGAAAATGGGGCTTTTTCGCAATTTTGAAGAGCTGCAACTTTGGAACCCTTTAAAACTAAAATAAACCTTTAACACACGTAAAAAAATATTACCGTAGCTTTAATTTTTATATCTTGCAGAAGTAAAATGTGTACAGGTTCCTAAGTTACAGGTGTTTAAAAATAGCAAATTTTCAATTTTTAAGCCCTAATAGCTCATAAACAGCGGGTGGTCCAAAAAAATTTTCTGAGCAAACTTATACTAATTCTAAAAGTTCTTTCTTGCCTCAAAATTTCAAGGCTCTATCTAAAAGCGTGCCGGAGTTATGAAAGTAGAAAAATCATGCAAAATTTGGTTTTCACATAACGGTAAATTTAAATACTAAATTTAAAAAAATTGAATAATTTTGATATTAATTTATAAATATAAAAGAAATATCTGTCGAATGACGTTTTCAGATTGAAAAAATCTTAAGCAGAACATAAGATATATGTATTTAAAAATAGGGCTTTTTCAAAGTTTGAGGAGCTGTAGCTCCGTAATAGGGGGGGCTACATAAAAAAGTTGTTCAACAAAATAATTTTTTTTATGAGACCTACCTATGGTTAAAATTTTTCTCTATCTTTAACGGTGTAGAAGTTTTGTAAACAGACGGACGGACGGACGGACGGACAGGGTGAAACTAATAAGCACATTTTTTCAAAATTTTTTTGGAAATGTGCTAAAAAAAAGAACCTTTAAATATTTCCATAAAGGATTACAAAATATTTTAACATTTAAAATTTTATTTATGAATCGAGAGTTGAGACCAATCTAAAATGATTATCATTTAACATTATTAAAATCAGAATGATGATCACGACTGTCATCATTCATAGTACATCCGCCCATTTATTTTTTATTTTTTAAAATTATTATATTTATTGTCATCTATAAAAATTAAAATTAAAATTTTTCATTCAAAATTACATTAAGTCAAATGACTTGAAGTAAAAAGCAAAAAAAAAAAAAATTAAAATAAATTAAAAACAATAAAAACGCAACGTCTGTCTCAACACTCAAAAATTATTACAACATATTTAAAAGATTTTGTCTAAAATAAGTTGAATTCGAATTTATTATTTAATAGTCGAATTATCCTTTTTGTTTTTTTTTTTTTTAAATGAAAATTCCCAGACAAAAATTTTCTTTTATTTGAATAAAAAAAAAAAAAAACAAAAAGAAAAAATATCCTTGAACATATTATTTCCATTCGTCGAATAAATTTAAACGAAAATACCGTCAAAAATACTGAAATGGAACTTTTAGCTTAAAGCAGTCTCTGATGGTAATTTTTATTTTTTTCTTTTTTTCTGAGAGGGGTTATAATGAAACAAAATGAATTTATGTTAAATTCCAAATTATAATATGTAATTTTAGGTCAACTTTGAAAAGGATAAAATTAATTTTTTTTTTTTTTTTTTGTTTAAGGATCTTTATATTGCGTCCTGTGATAACTATATCTTTTTTCTTCTCCATTTTTTTTTTCGATATTATTTATTTTCATAAAAATGAGTGAATTAAAAAGGATAAAAAAAAATTAATTTTCTCTAAGATAATTTTTTAAAGGTCAATAAATTTTTTTGTTTACATATTTTTTATTTTTTCCTTTTTGTTTTTTGACTGAAAACTGAGAAAAACTTTTCATTCATTTTCTTTTTGTTTATTTTTTTTTTTTAAATAATGTTTGCAGTAAATTGCCGCCATAGGGATTATTCAAAAGTTTATTTTATATATGAAAAAAATCACAAAAAAAAAGCAAAGAAGGTGAAATTTTGTAATTAAGTTGAATTGTAGTTCGTATTTTAAACACAAGGGATTCTAGAGATAAAAAGTTTTGTCGAAAAAATTTTAATTCAACGTTTCTATAACAAAAAAAAAAAAAAAAAAAAGACAATGTAATTGAAATTTAATGAATTTTAAATTTTCTCTGTATATTATGTTGTATATGAGAAAGTATTGAAAATGGAAAAAAAATTAGTACCCAAGATTTTTATTTACCATGGTCCTTCATAAATCCAATATTAAGTCATATTAATCTAATAAATTATTAATTAAATATGAGTCTGTATGTAAACATGATTCATTAAAACGGTTTTAACTTAATTGAATAAAATAGACCGTATCCATAATTTTTGTTAAAAACTTATATTGTATTAAATTTTAGATTAGATCTGACAATTGAAAGGCAAAGCGTATCTATAACATTAAGATTAAAAACGCTAAAGCTAATGAACTTATATCTACATAAATGTCTAGACTTTTATATGATATGTGTTGTGAAGAAAAACAATAATTTTAATTACAGAATTTTATTCAAAAATATTAAATATAGTTGAGAAATAAATTGGAAAGAATTCTTTTAACAACCAAAAGTGATTGCATTGATAAAAATTTATTAATATTAAAATATTGAGATTATAGTAATATGTATACTAAATTATACTTTAGGTAATAAAATTTATAAGTGATTTTTCTTCATATTAAACAGATGAAATACAAAATATATATATATATATATATATATATATATATATCTAATACTAAATTCATTATTCATTTCGATTTAAACTATTGAGTATACATAAAAGTCAAATGGAGGACACTTCATTTATAGAATATAGAAAAAAGTGAACTTTATATAAAAATGAAAATAAAAATAGTTGAAAAATATTTGCTTTTAAATATTTTAGAAATTTAAAAAGGTCAACATAAAATTTAGTTCAATTAAAAAAGTTTTATAAAAATTTACTACGACAAAATTATTATAAAGTAGAAAACTTTTGTCACTTTAAAATAATTTCATAGAAAAATCTAGTATAACCATTTAAATTAATAAGAATGAATTATTGGAAGACTGTAAAATTATCTTTTTATATAATTATAATGTTAAACTTTTATTAAATTTAATTAAGAACATTTAGAATTAATTTAATAAATAAAAAATTTAACATAAAATATGATTTAATTTATAATAAAGAATCCCTTAATCTTTGCAATATGATTTTTTTCAGTTGATTTTTTTTTTAGAAAGCTGAAGCCTAGAAAGTTGTAAAGCCTTCAAGAATTCAAATTTTTTAAATTGTTAATTCAAATTAAAGATTTTTTATTGATGATAGGTAATTATAACCCACAAACATAATATAATATTTGCATTCTAAAGCGTAATAAGGATACAATCTGTTTTTTTTTTAAATCATTACATAAAAGTTTAGAAAAAGAATCTTTTTCCTTCATTTTCCATTCTAAATAGATTTTGTATTCATATGCAGGTAAGAACACCTTGCGAATACTTTTAATGTGTAAAAGCACTTCCGAAATCTTATTAAATTTGTCCGAAATATGAGACATCACGTCTTTTTAATTTTTTTTCTAAAGTTAAATTGCATAATTTTAGGCTAAAGTCATTCAATTTGTCATTAAATGGAAATAAAAATGGAATAAAACTAAACGTCCCATATTTTATACAAAAATAAAAAAAAAAAAACAAAATAAAATAAAAGTTTTTAAAGATAATCAATAATTTTTTTATTTATTTTATGTAACATTCTTCATTGTCTTAAAGTTCTCAATTACTTTTCTTCCCCAATTCGATCAGTTTTGTTGTTTTTTTTTTTTTTGCTTTAAAACCGTAAACAAACCTTAAACTAAAATAAAAATAAAAACTTTTTAAAAAAATTTTCCAATATATTTTTTGTCTTTAAGCATATTTTATGTTTTTTTTTTCTAAAGTTTGTTAGTCAGTTTATCTTCTCTTTATGTCCATCAAAATATCCTTGCAGTTTTAATTTTATAAATTTAAGAACTAAAGATTTTATTTTTTTTTTTTTTTTAATGTGTCATTAAATCTTTAAATATAAGTTCGGATAAATATTTTATTTACTTAAATAGTTAACAAAGTGTAATAAGTTTTAGTTTTATTTGAAATATTCATTGTGCATCAAATTATTTAAATCCGATTTAAAATTTTAAGTGATACGATTTTAAAACTTATAAAATTTCGTTCTTTATTCAGAAAATTAAAATAATAAACGAGATGACAGTTTATTAAGTAAAATTCCCATGGTAATTTTATTTCACTTTCACAGATTTAATGAAAAATAAAAATAAAATTTTATATTTTATATTAAAAAAATTACTCTTTTAAATCGAATATATTATATCAATTGACAACTCTGATTTTGAATGTCATTTAAACGGATGACGGAAAAAGTTGCATAAAGAATATTTCACGTAACAAATTAATAAAATAAAACAATGCAGAATTTAAAACTAAAGATTTTTAATGAAGTACATTTTGCACCAAAATTTGTAAATTTTTATTATTATTTTTATTATTTTATATATAAGAAAAAATTATGAAAAATTAACAGGGGTGGTGGTAAAAAAAATTTGTTTTAGGGCAACTTATATGCTCATCCTGAATGATTTCTCAAAATATAGTCATACATTTTACATATAGTTCGAAAAATAATATTAAACAATTTGCGAATGTGTAATATATTTTGATTAATGGGATTTACAATCCTAAGGCTGCGGATTGTGAAACACATTACTCAAAATGTTGTTGTTGTGTACTCATATCATAAGCTTAAAATTTTAGCTGTAGGAAGCGCTTAAATTAATTCATAGTAAACTAGCTATAGAATAGTAAATTAATAGTAGATTAATAGCATGAGTATAAAAATAATAAATTTAACCATACAGTACTCGTTCAATATTTATTTCATGATAACACGCGTCCCATATGACCCCATTGACCTAAACTTAAAAATACATAAATGTGCGTTAATAATATAAGATAATTTAAAAATTTCAGTGCCAAATTTAATGCTGCTTAGAACAAAGTATATTATACCATATTGTTTTTGACATTGCAATTATGAATAAAGTTTTTTAAAAAATCAACGAGAAAATTACAGTTATTCTTTTAGAAAATAATAAAATTCGGCTACTGGGAAAATGTAGAGCCCTATCCTTTTTAGAAAAAAATTATTGGCTTCTAAAATAAATTTGGGTTGAAAAGATCCGTACTCGAGTATCGGTGGGGTAAAACCTTGTTCTGTTTTGTTTAAGATTTGTGAAGAAAGAGCATATTATGATGTTTGTATTGTTCAGTGATTAATTAATTTTAATGGGGTTCCGTACTAAAAAACAAACAATTTTGAAACACAAAAAACCCGGTTTAGATGTTATTATCATATTGAAATATGGTTTTAATTTTGAATTCCAAAAAGGTTTTCTCTTTTCAATTTTTAATAATAATTTTTTGCTTCACTTTTGAAATTATAAAAAAGAAAAAAAATTTTTTTTTTTAATGCATTTCTCTGCCACATAAATGTGGACAGGAAATTCCACAGCCTTTCCTGTTCAGGCGTGGCTATAAATGTCATAAGGGGGAATAACTCTTACGACGTTTGTGCTATCGAGGCCCCAAAAGAAAATTCAATGAAAAATATATTAAAATCAAAAATAAAAACTTTTTTTTAGCACCTGTTTACTATTACTAGCACAATATAATTTGTTTTGAATAAGCTGAAGTGAGTAAAATTTTTATAACACTAACAGAAAATTTATTATTATAATACTTGAAAATATCCTATACTTGAAAATTGCTAACTTGAAATTATCAGTTATGAAAAAATCATACATTTTGCTTCTTTTTTTTTTTTTTTATCGTAAATTTTATAATTAATTTTCATTTTTTTTTTTTTGCAGGCAAATTGGTGATGTAGCAGTTAAATGTATTTGTTCGAAGGGATTTAAAGGGAATAAATGTGAAATAGCAGAAATCACAGAAGTTTCAACAAGTAAGTATAGATACATAAAGGTAAAAAAAAAACATATCAAAAATTATAGAATGGTTGAATTATGAAATACAGGTTTATAATGTTTATAAGTTGTCAAATCACTCAGGTTGTCAAATACCTATGTTAGATTTAATAATTAAAATATTATTATTGATAAATCTTTAAAGTCTACAGGGTTAATAAAAATGTACAAATTCGAGAGAAGAAATTCTATTAAACCTCAAGATTTTATATCCCTCAAGATATTCTTAATTACTTTTGAATATATTTGTTTTATTTTTTATATTTTAATTATTGTGTATTATTATCATCTATGACGTATATTCTGTGAAAAATGAAGAGGGACGTTCTTCAATTTTGGAAAAACCATTTATTCAGTAATAATGTTTGAATAATTATTATTATCTTTTCTTTAGGCTTCACCATGTTTTGCAAATTGAACTTATTTAAACATCTTCTTTATTTTTCATTCTCGCTTCTGCCTTTAATAAAGAAGTAGAATAGGGGGAATATTATGCCTTCAATAAAGTAGTAGAATAAAGTAAGAATTAGGATAAGAGAGTGGAAACTCGAATATATTTACGAATAGCTTGAAATTTGTTCTATGTTTTGTTTAACACTAAATTTTAAATACAAAATTGCAAAAAAAAAAAAAGAAAATTTTATACTTCTTTTAATTCATAATGTCCGGTTCCTGAAATTTACGTTGAATACATTTTTATCTTAAAAAAATTTATTCAGCAAAAGTGGATTTATTTTCGAGTTGAGGGGCGATTGTAATTCAATAATCAGAATATAAATTTCCAAAAAAAAAGAAATTTTATAAAATTATAAAGTGAAATTAAGTTGTGAATTTATCATAGTTTTCATATAAATGTATCCTAATATTAATTTTTAAAAAAGGTTCAGTACCATAATTCAGTTTGTACATAAAGAAATACGTTATAAGGATTTGATTTCTAAACTAAGTTCGTTTACAACATTTTTATATTCACTCTTGAACTTTAAACGACATAACATTTTTTTTTATGATAGATATGAAAAATGAAATTTTTCCGATCCGACAATTCCGATATGAAAAAATAAACGATAGAATGAATAAATGAATGGACGAATGAATAAGTTACTATTTTTATTGTTCATAATAGTATTCAAAAACAAGAATTGGTACCCGTAAAAACTATTTAAGTGTACTTATTTGAGACAATACGGTATTTAATAACTATATTAAATGGATAACAAAATAGATAAGGACCAAAAGAAGGAAAGTGTTGAAAATTGTGTTGCAAATGTTAAAACGGATAACCAAAAGAAAGAAAGTTTTTTGAAATCTAATAAGCAGTTCCTAAGCCAAAGACGTTTCAAAACGTTTTATGCTAGGATTGCAGGTCTCATCTTATGCCATTTAGTTTTACCATCTTACAACATAATAAAATATTTCCATCCACTAGAAAAATTATTTTCTCAAGTTTTTCCTTTTCTATTTTCTTTCCAAAATTTTCTACTCATAGCAGAAAATTGGATATTTTTCTTAATTAAAAAGAATTTTATTTAAAATTCGATTTTCTTTTATTTTATATTTATTTTAAATTGCATTCAATTTCATTATACTATATATAAACAAAATATATGTATTTATATATATGTATATTTGCCAAACAAAACTTTCAAAACAATTTGAAAATTAGATTCATTATTTTTAAGGATATAAGTTTTAAAATCGAATCTTTTAAATTGAAAAGTGCAACTTTTCTCTAATTTATAAAATTATTTTAACCCAAAAATATTTTTCAAATAGCTTTAAATTTAATATTACAATGAAATGAACGATAACAAAAAAAAAAAAAAAAAAAAAAAATATCAAAAAATATAGTTTAATAAAAATAATTTTTTTTCATTTTTCTTTTCTTTTATTAACAAAGCATATCCTTTTTTTTTTTAATTTCCTTTTTTAGAACAAAAAATAAAATATTATTTTGCAAGATTTTATTTTCTATTGTCTCAACTCTCAATCATCAATTTTAAAAATATTTACATATTTTTTTATAATATGTATATGTATATATATTATGTATATGTATGTACGTACATTTTTCAAATTATATCAAAATTAAACTTTTATTTCCAATATTTTGATTTTATTTTTTTAACTATTTTTTTTCGATTCAACCAAACAACAAAATATTTTGTAGACAAATTGTGTTGTACAATATTGTACATGAAATTAAATTTGATTGTAATATATCCTGTTATAGCTAGTAAAATATATTATATACATACACATTAATATACTATAATAAAAAATATATATATATATATATATTATATACTTGTACATAAATAAAAAATATACATATGGTATGAAATAACTAAAAATCAAAAATCAGAAATTTTATTTTCAAAATATGTGCAACTTCAATTTTTTTTTTTTTTTAATTCATACAAACATTTTTTTTTTTCTATAAACATAAAACATACAGTGCAGGGAAAGAATAAATAAAATAAAACTGTATATCCTTATGGATTCACATCTATTGAATTCTAAAAATATGTGTAACTATATACAATATTTAGTTCATCTTAAATTTGTTTCTTCTTCTTTTCATTTGTATCATATTGAATTTTGCTTTTTTTTTTTCCTTATGTTATCATCAAATCAAATATCAAAAGACATAAAAAAAAAAAAACAAAAAACAGAAAGGATGAAAAAGGATGAAAAGAATGACTATTCGAAAAGAGTGAATTGTATTGATAATACTTTTAACTTTTTAAACTCTATTGAACTTTTTTAAAAGTTTAAACTATATTTATGAAAAAAAAAATTTTTTTTTTTTTTTTTGAGGACAACAAAATGCATAATAATATCATATCCATACATAATATTTTGTTTCTTGTAGTATAAACCCACAAACATTAACTAAACTTAAGAATAAAATCAAAGGATTGAAAATCTTTTTAAATAAAAATTGGTGAATTTTCTTTCTTTTTTTTTTTTTTTGTATTGTTATATTTATACTAAAATACGTTCTGTATATTCTTATGTATATAACAATATTTTCTTTCAGCAATTCATTTTATTTGATGCAATATGATGACAACTATAATAATGATATTGATAATAGTGATGATTGTCTTATAATATTGATATGAAAAATAGTAGTGATAAATGTGACAATACTATGATAATTGTAATTATGTATAGATGCTGTGTATTGATTAACTATATGTTTTATATATATATAATATATACATGTATATATATGTAATATAAATGTGCACAATGCACATATAAACCATAATAATTCCATTGAATTATTTATTATATTTATTTAAAAGTTTTGTATATATGATGGATAAATAAATTTGTATGCAAATATACAGTGTCGGACAAAAAAAAATGGGATAATATATAATTTTATTATTTTAATACAGGTACCTAAAGTTATTTTAAATGATTGTATTAAAAATATTTATCTAATGGAATCATTTATAAAAATTAAATGTTTTTGGGGCTCCCAATTTTATTTTCTAATGACAAAAATGTTGAAATGTTGTTCATAACCAGCATGGAATCTTCTATTTAGTTTTGAAGATTTTCAGTTTCAGTTTCAAAGTTTCCAATACAATCATTGATTAAAAGTCTTTGTTTGTGTAGTTACGAATTTAGTTGAAGCATCTGTATAGAAGCAACTAAGATAATTAACTGATTCATAGCCGAATAGATTCATGTAGTCTAATCGTGTATGGCTAATTTTAAAAGTCTTGATGATGGTTACATTTTTACGAATCACCCTATTGAGACTTACCTATGTTTTACGAATCACCCTATTTTTTACTTTAACTTTAATTTTTTTTTTTTGTATAAATCAGGATGATTAGTTTTTAAGCGGAATCAGTTGAGAAAAACATAAATGTTTGCTTAAAAGATTTTTCGAGATAAAAAAAAATTATTGTGTCAAATGATTAAAGTACAAAAAAAAAATTTTTACTTTTCTTAAAAAAATTGTTTTTTTTGTAAAATAATTTGAAGTTAAAATCAAATTTAATTAAATAGAAACGTGACAATTTATTAAAAACACAATAAAACCTATACAAATTCTTTATTATTATCGAATTATTATAATACTTATGCTACTATACTTATTCGGCAGAATTAAATAATTTTCTATTTTCTTTTAACATTTATAGAGAAATTTTTTTAAAAGATTACATTAAAAGCATCCCATATAGTATTAAAAATGCAATAACGAAATTTGGCAGGAAATTCGTTTTACAGATTTTAAATTTTCTATAATATGCTTTTCATTTTTTATCTATTGCTTTTGTACTTATTGGGCTTTTATCTATAATTCTTTAAATAGTGTATAATAACACATAGAATATTTTATTTAATATTTGTGTATATCGAAAAATTATGTAGATATAAGATTTTCATTTAATTTATATTTAATATTTATTCTAAATGTTAAATGAGTGATTTATACCATTTAGGAACAGAAAACGTAATAGGAAGCCTCGTTGGCCTATAGTGGGTAAGAGCGTACAAAATATGCTATAAAAGCCGAGACAGTGTGGGTTCAAATCATAAAAATAACCAAAACCACCCAAATCGTAAAAAAAATTCTTCCTTACGAAATTTACAGCCACATCTGGAAAAGAAAAACTGTGTTATTTCCTCATCACATTTATGTGACAGGCGAATAACCTAAAAAAAAAAAGAAATCGTAATGAGAATCGAATTTATGTAAAACGAGGAAGATTGCAGTAGAGTAGACTGTGTCAACTCTGAGATACTCGTATGAACTTAATATATCCTATTTCTATAAAACTTGATCATCTTTTAAAAAATTTCAGAATTAAAATTTAAAATTTGGAGTTGTATGACAGCTACTCGAATCACAACCAACCAGCACAACCAAATTTTACAGAAATTATTGCCCTAAAACTTGGTCATCTTTTGTAAAATTTCAGACACTTTAGCTTCATAAAGTTCCAAGAGGTGCAAGAAGCCGAAACCTACTGCTCTATCCCAATAAAATTACATAGAAGTTGTTAGCATGCAATTCGACATCTTTTTACAAAATTTCAGATACGTAGCTTCAATAGACTCGGAATTATTTTCATTTAAAAAGGGAAGTTGTCTGGCAGCTACCTGAACCTGTTGCACCAGCACAACGAAATTTTACAGAAGTTGTTGCCATAAATCTTGATCATCATTTGTAAGATTTCAGACGCATAGCTGTATTAAGTTCAAAAAGGTGCAAGAAGCATGAACCGACTGCTTTAGACCAACCAAATTTTACAAAAGTGTTTGGAGTGTAACTCGACACCTCTTCACTTAATTTCAGATATCTAGCTTCTATAGACACGTAGTTATTTTCATTTAAAAAGAGAAGTTGTATGGCAGCTACACGAACCTATCGGCACCAGCATAATAAAATTTTACAGATATTGTTGGCCTGTAACTCGACAACATTTTCCAAATTTTCACATACTTAACTTCAATAGATATTGAGTTATTTTCATACAAAAAAAAAAGTTGTATGGCAGCTACTCGAATTTCAGCCTGCTAGCTCTTTACATTTTGAGTAATCGTTCGGAAGGACGGACGTATATGTCTTAATTGACTCAGAACTCGATTCTGTGCCGATCCATATCTTTGATACTATAGTCTAGCTCAATTCCTTTAAGTTGTCAAAATCGTAATGGCAAATTTATTATACCATTGAACATAGTTCATTCCGGTATAATTATTCAATACATATAATAAAATAAGATGTACGAGTAAAACGTTTTAATTCGATTTTAATAATAAAACTTTCTTTAATTTTTAAAAAATACCATTAAATTAAGAGAAAATATTTGTACAGGTGTCAAAGTTTCTGAGGTCTGTAAATTTCCCACGTTCAGTTTTTCAAATAAAATGATTTTTTATCTAAAAAAAAGTTTTACTTTTCAATGAAATCAGTGAAATTTTCAAATTTGAACCAATAGAAAAAAAAGATATAATATAATATATAGATATTGTTAATGATGTATTGTTAAAATTATTTGCAATGTAGAAAAACTTTAAGTAAAGAAGCAAAAACAATTGAATAAATTTTAAAACTTTATGGTTGTATAAATATTAAATACTTGTATAATTTTATTATTGTATTATTCTAATCCTTTTCATATTATTTGAAAACCTTTTGTTACAATGTTTGTTAGATAATGTGTATGTAAAGATTTTATTTAAATTTTGTTGTTTTCTCTTTGCATTATAAATAGGGAATTCTCAAAATAAGTGAAAAATTTGTTATAAGATACTAAACTAACCGTTAAAAGAAAATTAAAGTTTTTCAAAAAAATATAAAAGCTTATATCAAAACTGTATTATCGAGACAGTTGGCAACCTAATTAATGGTATATATGTATGTGTACTTATATAAAAACAAAAAAAAATCAATTTTATCCAGCAACACCCAGCTAGGACTATATATAAATAATGGACAATCCAACTAGATAGATAATGTAATTCTGAAATGTAGAATTGCTAATAGTCTATACAGAAGTCAAATTTTTATAACCCCATTAAATGGTGCCTGCTGGAAAGAAGTTTTTGATGGGCGATTTTATTCAATTATATCTTTAAATAATGTTGACTCTACTTACACTCTTTACAGTACTCGAAAATTAATGAACTTTAACAGTATTTAATAAATTGACAGAAATTTTAAACGAATTTTGATCAATCAATACATAAAAAAACAGTGTCTGATAAAATGAGTTTGATATTATTGAAAATTTAAGAAAGGAAGAAAATAAAATGGGAAGTCTTCCGTCCTTCTTGTTAACAATTTTTGCAACTTTAAAATTATATTAAAAAATTTTCTTCATGACAATTTTACAATTTTTCATTATTTTTTTACTTTTTTAAATTGATGAAAGCTGACATATAATATACAGATACCACATAACACTAAACACATAATTAACATAACACTAGATAAATAATGTAACATAATCCCTAAACTCCAAGTCCGTAAGTGCATCTTGAAAAGATAGGAGGATCTATTCGATAAAATTTAATGTTAAATTTCACTAGATTTATATCACAATGATACCACACTGACAGAAGAAGCTTTGCATGGTTTTCAGATTCATATCAAAGAGTTCATCCAAATTTTGGAAAAAGAAATTACCAAAATTTCATTATGCCGTGCTATGTAAATTTTTTTCAAAAATTTAT
Source organism: Poecilobothrus nobilitatus (assembly GCA_947095535.1). Lineage (NCBI taxonomy): Eukaryota > Metazoa > Arthropoda > Insecta > Diptera > Dolichopodidae > Poecilobothrus > Poecilobothrus nobilitatus. The sequence continues at coordinate 220,531,127 of OX352774.1, read as the reverse complement.
ACCCTAAATGTAGATGCAATAAATGTAGATACAATACTTAAATATAATAAATACCTATAAGCAAAAGAAAATTCATATTTTTTTAACTTGTTACAGTTTTATTTTCTGATTTTATTGAGAAAAAAACAAAAAAAAAAAAACTTAACAAAAAAAAAAAAGATAAATATTATTGCACTCTATTTTATACGCAAAAGTAAATCAAAAGTTGTCTTATAATGTATAAATTGAAATGTAAATTTTATATGCAAATTTATTTATTTATTTGTATCAATGTTCTTTATATATTTTTTTTTTTCCATTTTAGCTTTTAAGGATACATAATATTATTATGTAAATGGTACATAATAATATATATATAATGCACCTTAAGAATCTCTGCAATGAACTTTTATAACCCCTTTTATATATATATTTTTGTTGCTCTTATTTTAATTTCCTTTGGGCGGTTGATTTTTAAAAACATTGAAATTTATAATTTATTTTACTTCTTTTTATAAATTATTCTCCTACCACTATATGTATTAGTACAATCAGTATCTTTAAAATCAAATACAAAAACAAAAATCAAAGAAAAAAAAAACCCGAAACCATAATATAATTATGCAGATTTTACCATTTTATTGCAGTATCATTTGTCATTTTTGTGTAATTTTTCTTTGGAAAAAAATTAGACCAAATATGATTTTTATTTTTTTTAAAGAATGACTAAAAATTTTTAAGATAATATAGAAATAAATTTTAAAATTGTATTAAAATTAAAAACAATTTTGTAAAATATAATATGGTATATCTTAAAATTATAAATTGAAAAAACATCTTATTATTTATTTTGCAATTATTATTCTTACACGACAATGAAAATTAGCTGAAGGACACTAGTTTTGTACTTTTGCCATATAGTCATAAAATATTAAATTAATAAAATGAATAAGTTCGAAGATAGTAAATTGCAGATTTTAGCAGTTCTTTTGTCCATATATATATATATAATCTTAGCACAAAATATAACTTGATTCTATATGTGGTATTTATGTTTAAATTGTTTAATATAAAAAATTATTGATTTTACTTCATCAAAGGAAATGCTCCTAGTTATAACATATTATCTAGAATAAATTTCCTTTTTTTTGCGACAATTTTTATTTCAAAACAAATGGCTGAATGCATAAAATTAAGATTGAACTCAAATTTTATTTATTTATTGTAGTTCAAAATATACATTTACTTTTTGGAATACACTATTTTTTAATTACATGTGAGTGTGTTGACAACTCATACAGCTAGTAACTGATGTGGAGTTGCCGTTTCTCCATTTTGCTTCATGTAGTTGCCTTTTTTAGATAATTTATTCCCAGCATCATTTCGACAACTTGTTACATTAAGTAAATAGAGTTGTGTTTGCTTTTATATACTTGATTGCCTTTTTCTTAAATTCTGCAACATTTTTATTTTCTTTTATTACTTTACTTTATTACATTTTTATTTTCTTTATTACTTTTATTACAAACTTTTTTTATGCAGTTGAGTTCTGCTGCTTGGTATGGCTAGAAGAACTTTATTTCTGGTCTTTCTATTGCAGATGGCATACCTACATTCCCACTTAAAATTGTTTTGTTAAGTTATTAGAGGTATTTTAGACGAATATTTCATTTCGGGATTTACGAGTTCATCTGTAGATTTTTTTTTCGAAATGTCATTTCAAGATCAATTTTATTCATTCCATCCACTATCTTAATTATTTGGCATGATGTTATAATATATTTAGGCAATTGATTAACAGTAAATAAACAAAATAAATAATATGAAATATTAATAATTTCCTATTAGTAAAAATGTTTCGTACATTTAACTAAATAAACTAATTTCTAAATATAAAAAATCAAATATAAAATTTTCAAAAATATAATCCACTTCTTAAAATATTTTTATAAAATAATACACTTTCAATCTAAGGTATATAAAAAATTTATTTATTGTATTTAAAATTTTAAACACAATCAAAAACAACAAAATAAATCGTAATAAATTAAATTGTATCTTTATTTCATATAACACTTATACTAAAATTTCAATATTTTAATTAGGCAATGAATTAAATTACATTGTAAAACTTTAGATAAAATTAAATTTTAGTTTATTTTATCACAAATATTCGTAAGGTATTTTACCGTATATCGAAAACTTTTTTTGTTTCCTTTTTTTCGTTCTTACAAGAAGCATAGGGCACCTATTTTACTAAGCTTCACTTTCTGGAATTATTAATTTCACTAAACCGTTAATTACTTGGCTGTACATATTGTACACGGCAATCAAATACACGGCTGTATGTATTGTACATGCGAAAAGTTTTATTGCGCGATAGTTTATCTTACAAAGAAAAGTTTATTTGCGCGACATCTATTATCAGAATTATTTTTATTTTTATTTTATTACATACATATTACGAATACGATAAATGATATTATGTACTTGTACTGATATATGTACTTATTTTTTATTTAATTATATGTTATAAAAAATATCTATATTATTTTTATTAATTTTTATGAGGCAGCTGACCAGTGTTCCATCTTTCTTATATTATGTTAGATTTGGTCTTTCATATAGAATTATCAATCAAAAAAAAAAAATTACTAATTAAATACTACAATTAACTGTAATCCGATGACTTCAATTTACCATTAACTTAAATGCGATCAATTGTGATACATAATGAAGTATCCAGATACTTTTTAGCACATTTTTAAAAAAAAATTTTTTTTTAAAATGTGCCTATTAGTTTTATTCTGTCCGTATGTCCGCCTGCAATTAAATTTTAACTACGGATTAATAGCAATCAAATTTTAAGTACAGATAGACATGGGGCAAAATAATTTATATTTTATTGAACAACTTTTTTTCTGTAGCTTCATCTTTTACGAAGCTACAACCTTCTAAAGTTCGAAAAAGCCCTATATTTAAATTGTTTTAACACAAGTTCTATTAATAATGTATATCTTTAATCTTTAATTTAAGGAGAAAAAAGCGCCAAACGATATTTTACTGTATTTTAATTTACAGTTTTGCGAAACTCAATTTTAGTAAAATTTTTGACTCTCTTATTTTTCAAACGGTGTAATTTAGAAAAATTTTAAGAGGAAAAAGAGATCAAAGATCTAACCTTTGGAAATAAGTATGAATCATTTCAGAAAATATTTTTGTGTCGGAGTTGGCTGTATATAGGAGCGATAAGGCATCCAAAACTTAAAATTTCTATTTCTCAAAATTTGTAACTTGAGCACCGCAGTCCAAATTTTTTTTTGAAATAATACACACCAACATTATATTTTTTATTTATGTTAAGAACTTACTTAATAATGTTAGGTTATTTTAAAATTGACGAAAGTGTGACTTACATATTGTCCAATGTTTTCTAATAAATTTCGATTTTTTTAAATTTTTATATTATTATTAATTTATTTTTCAATATACCTATGTACTCTTTACCGAAAACTTATTATCGAATATTTTATACTTTTGGAAACCCTTGGTTTTTCCATTACTTGTTTATTTATAATAGCCATAAAATATAAACAAATAAATTAAAAGAAAATTATTATTGTGCAAAAAAAAAAAATATTATTCGATTTTTGTATACCTACTTATAACTTATCCATTATTTTGTTAAAATAAAATAATAATATTTAATATTACTTTTAACAATAAAATATGAATATAAAAATCAAAAAATAAATAAAATTCAAAAAAAAAAAATGTTTTTTTTTTGAAATTTCAATATTTTTGTTCAAAAAATTTTTTAATTTTGTTTTTAACAATAAATAATTGAATAATAAAATTAAAAGAGGTCCTTAATTTTATCTTCACAAACATATTTTATTATTTCATATCATATATACATAAAAATATGTAAAATTTAATTTGTATATTATTGTCTTCTTTTAATTGAGTGTAAATTTTACAAATAAAATAACTTTTAATATAATTACGTTTTAAAAAAAAAAACATTTTTTTCGTTTTAATAAATTTTCTTTGAAATTATATCCCATTAATGTTTTTAAATTGTTTGTTTTTCTTTACTGGACATAATTTGAGTTACTATCACTTAATTATAAAATGAAAATTAATAAATATTTTTATTTATCGTTTATAATAACAGATATATTTTCAAAATAATATTTTTTTTTTTTTTTGTTTATTGCATATCTATTTGATTGAGAATTAAAAATCAATATTGTGTCTTATTTGAAGAAATTTTTAGTAAAAACCTATATGTTCGACTAATGAACATTATTGAGCTTTCGCTGAATGCCAATTAAACAATTTAAATGTCACATTGTCGTATTAAACTGAAATTTACCTGGAGACTTGTTATTCAAAGATAATAGATGGCACATTATATTAGGAATTTTAAAGATCCTTAAAAATAATCACCTCTGACAAATAAGGATCAAGTTTTGTTTTATGATAAAGAGTAAACACGAGGTTCTGAGATAATTGTAATCATGTTCATGATGTTAATATATGTAGGACTAAATGCAAGCCACCAATCAACGTGAAAATGAAAATGTAAATATTGTATAGCTATATTTAAAATGGTGTATATTTTAAAAATGTCTTATTTGCCTTAATCAATTAATTTTATTCTGAAAATCTAGAACAATAGATATGAAGGATTATTTTTCTTTATGAAAGTGAATTTAAGCATTGTCTGTATTAGTAAGGAAAATTGTTTTAATTGTGATCTAAATCTTATAAAAACTAAAATAATATGTTATAAAGTACTACTTAGGCAACACTCTTAAAATTTTCACTTTCTTTAAAGCTGCCTTACAAAATATGTTTTTAATATTTTTTTTGTTATTATAATTATTACTTACCCACTCATCCATTCTATAATTTGAAACTTTAACCTGCAAAATTCCACCTAAAAATTGTTATTATTAATTAATTTACTTTCTCATTAAAAAAGAAAACTGAATTGCGTTGCGAAGGAATGTAATAAAAATATTTTTCAAATTTTAACAATGATATCTTACTTTATTTCCGACCAACTATAATTTTATTTTCCTGTTCATTTAATGATTTAATGCGCAAAAAAAAAATAAAATAAAAAAATAAAAATGATTTCGACAAAATTTATTTTATTTTTATTTTCATTTTTATTTTTATAACATATACACTTTATAAAAGTCAACTTTTATTGACTATTAAGCAATTTACGCAGACAAATTGAAGTGACAAAAAGGCGGAGTTGTTTAAAAATCAAAAATTTCATACTCTAAAAAAAACAAAAAAAAAAAAAATAAAGAATTTTTAAACCTTAAATCAAAGATAAAACAAATAACAGAACAGTTTCTCATGATTTCCATTAAAATCTGTTAAATATTTTATTTTTTTTTTTGTTTTTTATTTTTGTACCTATCTAGATACTTTTTTTCTACCCCACCACTACACTTTTATTTTAAAATATAAATTACTGTATATATGTATGTATGATACATACAATATCTTACAGCTAGAAACTTTTTCACTTGTAATCAACCAGTGTGTGATTAATTATTGCATAATAAAAATTCGAATATAAATTTTCCGTTTATTTTCTGGTTTTGTTGGTTGTGTTGTGGAAAAATGAAGAAAATTCTTGAGGTCCATATAATAATCAAAACAAAAACCTATAAGAATAATAAATTTTCTATGTCATAAAATACAATGAAGCGAACATAAAATGAAAAACAAAATACAAAGAAAGAAAAAAAAAATTATATTTATAGGCAGTGTGCGGTATGGTTTGGTTAAGTGAATTGGAATGTACAAGGCAAAAAAAAAAAAAGAAAAAACAAAAAAAAAACAAAATGTATTACTATATAAAAACAATAATTGTTAAAAAGATTTTTAAAGAAACAAAAGAAACACAAAAATCTGTAACGATTATTCCTTAAGCTGTAAAATCACAAAAGGAGAGTAAAAAAAAGAATAATAAATATGGGTGAAAAATATTGAGTAAATGAAAAATATTGTAACATTATATTGTGTAAAATATTTTTAGCCAAAAGATATTCAACAAATTTTATTGGTTAAATATATTCGTATACCTATATTCTATTTATTATTATTATTATTTTTTTTTATACTATAATAAAAATTTTTAACAACCTGAACAACCTGAAAATTTTTTGGCTACTTTAATTTATGTTGTGGTTTACATAAAAAAATACAAAAAAAAAAGTTGTTTCAAGTGATTTTGCAGTAATATACTTAGTTAAAGTTTTTGTTTTTTATTGAAATGATAGCTGAATTAAATGTAAAGATAATAAACGAGATGTACATATAAGAGGAGGTTTTTAACTGTATAGTTAATCAAAAATATTACCTATAGTTAAAATGATGGAATAAAAGAGCACAGATAGTAAAAAATGCTCTAAAAATTTAAAATTCATCTAATAGTAATGAAAATACTGAAAGTATTTTCTGTACCTTTCAAAGGGACATTAAAAGAATAAGAATTTAAGTATAGCAGTAGTGACCAATAGTAGTTTTTAAAGACGCCACATTAGCTAAGGTAAAGAGCCACTACTTTCTTCAATTTTAAGTTAACACTATATAATTAACAACACATGTTAAAATGTAATGTTTGAGTTTAAATGTTTATACTTTTGTTTTGTCCAGTTTCCAATTAGCATATCCAGTCCTCAAAATTAACATGTTTTTTATTTTTTAACCCGTAAATTGGTATGTCAAAGATCTTATGTATTCCTCTCAAAATTTTCCAAAAAATTTGTTTCACATAACGCTAAATTTAGAAACAGATCGACAGATAGACAGAAGGACGAACACAGTCGACTCTAATAATCAATTTTTACAAAATTATATGAAGAATGTATTAAAAATATAAGAACCAAAAGAAGAATTAAAATCAAACCCAAATAAAGAATAAGATAAGGTTATGAAATGTGAAACATTGTGCAGTATTAACATATTCATATTATATAATCATTTTAGCGCACCTCTATGATTTTTTTTTTTTTGTAACTATTTATTAACTGAAACATACATCCTTACAATATAAACACTAACATCATATTAATAATCTATAACATTATGCAAAAATTTGTTTGTTGAAAAACACAAAATATTTCTTTATTGCACCCAGAAACCCAATATTAAAAATGTGTTTACTATTCGTGATATTATCAATCATTTTGTCTATAAGGAAATTTATAGTTTAAATTCACTCACAAAGGATCTTTTCTTCTTTACAAAGAATGTCAATTTCTTTGATTTTTGGTAAAATATGCAAATATTTACTAAATCACAAAATCGAAATCGTTCTCAAATCGAAAAAAAAAGAAAGAAATAATCATATACCTTTGTGATTTTGACGTTGTGCTAACATACAATTAAAATATATTTCATTGTATTCTCAACAAAATATTATTTGCCTTTTGTTCAACAAAAGGATTAATCAAAATTGAACTTATCCTTGATTTATAACAATAGAAGAGGTGCAAAACAAATAAAAATACTAGAGGTAAAATAATTTGAAAAATAAAATGGATTCTTTGAACATAAATGGCGTCAAACTGCATCTAAGATACTACAATTTTATTTTATAATAACTGAATAATTTATAATATTAAATATACGAATACTATAGAATAATTTATAAATAATATATTTATATAAATATTATTGATCGATTTTTAAAATAGGATATTGATTTTCATATATTAGTTCAACTTGTTCACCAAATCCATCTTCAATATTAACAGATTCTGTATCATTATTTGTAGGTTCAACTATTTGAGTTTCTTCAGTAATTTCATTTTCAACTATAATCTGTTGATCATTGGTAAGACGTGTTGTCTCCTCAACCCATGAACTTACTTGACTCTTTGAATATGTATATTGTTTTTCACGTTCTTCAGCATAATCTACCATTATTGCTTTTACATCATCTGCCGTAAAGAAACGTTGTTGTTGAGCAGGTTGATTCAGATCTTTTCTATCACCATACATATCTTTAATAGTTTGATTAATTTCACTAAAATTAAATAAACGGCCTTGTTTTTTTTGAAATTGATTCTGACGATTTGTTTTTCTTTCATTGTGTTTATGTAATTCATCTGTATCTTCTAAAGCAAGAGAGTCACGACGTGACGAAAAAGCACTAGAACCATTTCGTTTACTTATTACCATTCGACATTTATTTGTGAAACCTCCTATAATTTCGGAAAATAATGTAAGTGCAGCTAATAAATAACCAACAGCCATTAATATGAACATTCCTTCAGTATCAGCAGTTGTAAGTTGTCGTTCTTCTTGAACCATTTCACGTAAAGATAAACCAGAACTAGCTTGAAGTAATTTAGCACCAGAATTTCTTCTCATATTCCAAATAACATCACCTAAGATTTTTTTTATTAAACCACCCTGCTGAAGACGTAAAATAATTCTATCAATTGATTTGCGATATACTGAATGTTTGGGATAAGCAAATCCAACTTGAAATTGTGCAAAACATTCATCGCTCAAATGCAAAGCTGTATGACGACTTAAAGCTACACTATAAATAAAAAAGAATAAATAAAAAAAATATAATTTTCCAATTAGAAAAGAATCTTTTACTCATCGGTAAAATTAGATTGCACTAGGTATTCAAGCTGATTTTTTGAACCAAGAAATGCATAATTCCAAAAAAAAGCATGAGTTACATTTCCAATTCCTTCATCCAAAGTATTGACATATTCCATTTTTCGAAATAGTTTTTCAGTCGGTTCATGGGTTGAATTAATAAACCATTTTTCCCAGCCCCCTTTTCCTACACGCATACAAGAAAAATATTAAAGAAATTTTAAATTAAAAAAATTTTTAAACTAAATACCTAATGTTCCAACTCTATAAAACAAGCCCAATAAATCATTAACAGAATCTGCTGTATCTGGAAATTTTGGTAATGTTACAAATGCAATAATTGAACCGGTATAACATGCTGTTATAATAATAGTAAACATCCAATAAAATCCAATCAAAAGACGTGTTGATAATTTTGCAGAATTACTCCAAGAGTATCGTCCCGAAAATGTTAAACTATTTGTAAATGTTCCAAAAACATACCAAAACATATTTTCCATTTCACCGTAATTTCCAATTAAATGCCTTATTGAAAGTTGATCAGTATAAGCCAATGGAAATATTCCTAAAAGATAAACTGCTGTTAATGCAACCCATACCTGCCACTGAAATGGACCTAAGATAGCACGCCATCTAAAAAATAGATTATAATTAAAATATTGAATTTAATTATTTTTATTAATTATTAGTACTTGGGTAGAGCTTTTGAAGCAAGTGTTATAAATGATGCGCAATCTTTAGAATGCCCAATTGACATATCTATAACTTTAATTCGATCTGATGTTATATAAGTTCCAGCCATTCCTATATCTGATTTTTTATACTGTACTTCTTCTCTAATAGCTTCTCCACCTCTTCAAAAAAAAAAAAAAAAAAAAACCATATTGAAAACAAAATATACTGTCAATATTATAATCAAATATATACCCAAGAAAATCAATATTCAATGGTTCCGTAATATCATATGAAAAATTTAATCTTTGTGCTAAAACTTTCATAATTTGATATTCTAAACCTTCCCAATCAATATTCACATTTCCACTTATATAATCTAATGATTTCTTTTTAAAAATAAATGGTGGTTGATCTACTGCTGAAATAATAAAACGATGTCCAGCAAATCCATGTTTTAATTTTTCTGGAAATAGATTAATATGTGGTCTAGTTAATGCTCCTCGTACCCAACTGGTTAAAACAATTGGTACATTTGAACCTAATCCATCTGAATATAATTTATGAGTGTATAAAACATAAGGACGTTCCTGTAAAGATTGCATGTCAGAAAATTGTTTTTTTTTTTCTTTTGATTTTCTAGGCAAAAATCTCTTACTTTTGTCAAATCAGTTGATAGTGATTCTTTAATTACCAATAAATTTACCAAATTTGATGATTCTTCTGACGCTAAAAAATCACGTAATTTCCATTGTGTTGATCTAGCAACAACAACAACACGATTCTCTAATTGTGGTCCAATTATTTTTCGTGTCATAATTGGATTTGATAGAAATAGAACATAACTACGGCAATTATGTTCATCATTCCAATCATTGACTTGTGGATTAATTAATTTAGAATCTTTATCGATTTTTGCATGATAAAATGATAATGGAAAAGTCTTAAAAGAAAAAAAAAAAAATACATAAATGTTGATATATATAATATACCTGTACATATATTTACATGAAATAAATTTTGTAAAATAGAACTTTCTGAATCTTCAACATATGCATCATAAAAAATGAAAGGAGCACATTTGGACAAATATTCGACTGCAATTTTATTAATTAATTTAATTAAAGATGATGATTGATCAAAATTTTTTGATTGTTCAACACCAAAATTTCTTGCCCATATTTCACTTTTTGTTTTTGGATGACCATGAAATGTACTTTCATCAATATGACGACGTTTTCTTATAATTGTTTCATCTTCAACATTTGATTCAGCTTTAATACGAATAATAATTTCATCACTAATTCCACGTTTTTTAAAAATTCCAAAATCTTCACATAAATCACAATCACCATTATTATATGCAAAAATTAAAATAATTTTAAATATAGTTATAAAAAAAAATGTTATAAAACTTATAGTGACCATATTGAATCAAAGGTAAACTATAAAATAAAATGTTGATATTTCAAAAAAGAAGAAAATTTTTCTAAGTTTAAAATAAAAGGAGTGTAGCGTGCTAACATTATTTTAAGAATGCACTTAAAGACACGAACAAAAAATAACTATATTAGCTATTATTCATTAATAATCTGTTACCTGACACAATTATTCTTACTAAGAATCTTTATTATTGTTAGTGAACACCTGCGTTATTATATTTTTAATTAAAAATAAAATAAAAATATATTTTTTTTTCTTTTTTATAATAAGTATTCTATAATTTCAGCCTAAAATTGGAAAAAGATTTTTTTTTTATCTGAAAGAAAAAAAATATTCTTTTAATGGTTGTAAACATAATAAAAAATTTATAAAAAAATAATTTTATAACCATGGCATAAATAAAAATATATTTATGGTATTATTATAAAAATAGAATATCTACCTTATAAATATAGAAGATTTTTAATTGTATAAAATCATTTTTCAACCCGTACATTTTCTTTTAAAATGTCATGATTTTAAAAGGCTTTAAGACATGAATACACAATTAAATATTGCACTTTAGTTTTATCACTTGGAAATAAAATTTTTTTAAGAACTAAAAAATTTATAATGGCTTTTATCATAATTATATTAATTCCAAATTATTTCATTAAATCTAAAGTTAGGTACTTAACAGCTGTTATAGCTATAGTTGTTCGGAATTTTACTACTTTCAGTAAATTTGTATACAATATTGTACACATTGAATCCTGTGAATAATGCAATTTAATATTGCTGAATCACGTGGTACTTGAGAATTTTTTTAAAGGATTAATAAATTGTTCTCAGTCGAATTATTCAATGATTAATTCGTTACTTATGGTACTAAGAATTCAAGTTCTTGTCTTTGATGGTGCAGGGTCAGAAGTCCCTTTGAGATATTCTATGAGATTTTTGATTTATTGATTTTTATACAATACAACTTTTTTAGATATTATTCATTATGAGATGAGATGACGTAGAATGTGAAAGTTTTTGTTAGAATTTTATAAAATTTATTGAAGTTTTTTAATATTTAGTATTAATATATATCTTGGGATTTTTGTTCCACAGAAGTAAGTCAATAAAATGCAACCATCGCTTCTGCACTGTTTTTGACGATAATCTGAAGAAAAATAAATGTTTAAGATATAGTTGTTTGTTTGTTTCTTTATTAAACTTGACTGCATCCTATAAAAATTCAGTCAAATAGAGAATCATTTTCCTTTTGGTTGTTGTCCTACTATAAATATTTTACTATTTACCTTTGCTATTCACTGTATTTGTTCAAAAATTTCCTCCAAATTTTCTTCTTTGCGGCAGTTTAAGGTGTCAACAGACATTTTGTTATTAGGGAATGGGCAATTAAGTAAGATATCATGCTATATTTCTAGTTGGTTTTGCCAAAGTTACATACTGGAGACATTGTTCTTTCAAAATAGTATGAATAAGTGGCAAGTATATTAATGTTACAGCTAGTCTTATACGTGTTATTTTTATGTGAACAGCTAGTCTTATACGTGTTGTTTCTATTATTAATTTTAACTGGATTATGATTTTTAATTAATAACACCACTATATTTTTGAAAAGTCCACTTCATGTATCCAAAAATTAAGGTAAAAAAAAAAAATTACAAATATGCTACAAAATATTTCTTATAAAATACAATTTGAAATTTTAGCGATTCACTACTTATGGTGCAAAATAATTGAAGATCAAAAGAGAATAATTTGTCTTATATAAAAAATTTCCAAAATTGCAATTATTTTATCGTACATTTTTGTTTATTTATAAATCCGAATCTAGGAATATGTCTCTTTCTATTAAAAGTAACTTTATATAAAAAAAAGTAAAATTGTGACTATTATGTGATGAGATAAGATTAGGAAAATACGAATTGAAAAAAGTTGGAAAGTAAGTTTATTATGAGTCTATTTAAATGTTGAACAACATCAATGAATTTTATTCATGTTGAATTTGGACAGATTTTAAATCGAAAAATCTTCATGTTTTGAGTATACATTGGATGGTTTCACATTTTTTCATGTCAAAACTAGCAGAAACAAATTTCTATAAGCAGTGGAATATCACTTAGGTAGTTCCATCTGGTAACAATCTAGTGGTGAGTGGCAATTTTTTGAGAGGTTGAGTCATTGATTTTATTTCACCAAAGCAAGTGTCATTACCTACAAGATATCTATAAAACAAAAAAGGGCTCTAAAATTACCACCAAATTGCACTGTTCTTAAACTTTTTCTTCGTTGAAACTTGTAAATAATCAAAAGACAATATTATAATGTTTGAACACGTTAAGAGTTATATGAAAAATTGCTAAATTTTCATTTTTAATCTTTAATTTAAGGGATGAGGGATGGGTTTTCATATAATGAATTTCAAAACGAATTTCAAAATTTTTAATTTTCTTTTGACATAGCGGTAAATTGTAAAATCAATTTGCTAAATTAAACTATGTTATATATATTTTCCCCTTTTGAAACTCCTATACTTGTAAATATTTATTTTAGTACTTATTGTAATAATAACAGCAGCAGCAAAATACAATTGAAAAGTAGCTTAAAGATAATATAAATTTGAAAGTAATATATATGTATGTGTACAGCTTTAAATAATTGAAATATCATTATATAGTGCATTCAAAATTAATAAATAATAAGAATTCAAAGAATTTACTGTGTGAATTGAACAGAAAATGAACAGTATGAATTTTTTTGAAAAAAAAAAATTTAACAAAAATTTGTAACGCAACTATTTTCAGTTCTTAAAATATAAATAGTAAAAAAAAACATATAGATAATAATATAGATATAAGTTTATCTATCAGCCTAATGTATGTTATTTTAATTTAAGTGTATAAAAACAATACTCTACATTCTACTATAGATATCTATAAGATTTTGTATTTATGAATTTGGAAAAAGTGAAAAATTTAATAACTCTTTGTGTTCCTTTTAGTTAATAAGAATTTAAATTAAGAATATTTATTTGAATTAAATTTTCAATTTTAATAAGATTTAAGGTAAAAGTATTTTGTTTTGTTCAATAAAATATATGTTTGTATGTACTATGTAGGTATGTATGTTTTTTAAATATTAAAAAGTACCAGAAGCGTTCAAGTCATGGAAGGATAGTTTTCTATTAAATTTACTTAACAAAATATTCTACAATACAAAATTTTGTATTTTAAGTAAGTTTATAAAATATTTATTAATTTATTTTAATCTTATATTATAAATACAATATATTATACTAATATCAGTAAGGCCATTTTTAACAAAATATTTATGTGTTTTTTTTTTTTTTTTTAATGCATTCTCTGCCACATAATTGTGGACAGGAAATTACACAGTTTTTCCTCTTCAGGCGTAACAGTAAATGTCGTAAGAGGGAATAACTCTTACGACGTGTGTGGATTTGAACCCTCGATGTTTACAGCGTATTTTATACGCTCTTACCCACTAGACCTTTTTTTTTTTTTTTTTTATTGAACTTTTATTTTGTTGTTTGCTTAGATACTTATGATAACTTAACCTACAAAAATAGTTAACAAAAAAGGTTTTTCGTGCTTTAAAAATTAACATGTAAAAATAAAATGTTTTTTTTTTATGTTAAATTGTTTGTCTTAATAATTATTATGAATGTTTACTGACTATCTTAATCATACCTTTGAGTATGTATTAATTCCTTAGTTTTAATTAATTGCAAAAAATTTAAAAAAGGCAATTTTTTTTATACTTTTTTTTTAAATAAAACCTTAACCTAACTTATCCTATTCTTACAACTAATTAAGAAACTTATAACTAAAAATTATTATTTTAATACTAAAATAACACTAATCTAATAATTTAATGTACTAATCTTTTATACAAATAAATTATTTTTTGTTTATAACGTGCTTAACCACCAATAATTATTTTTTATTGATTTATCTATATCTGGTATCGACATGTCATATTTCATATTATCTGCGTTGATGTTACCTGGATCATATTCAATTTGTTTACATGTAGCCCGTCTACTATAATGAAATAGTATAGGGACATGATTTTGGTTTTGTATATAACCATGCTTGTCTAAGAAGATGAAATGCTCAGGTGCTATGAAGCCCGTGAGCAAAGTCTTCTTGATGTACTCCTCATTGTGGTAAAATATATGTGATATTAAACCATTTTCTGGAGTATTTAATGCTCTATCATAGTGGTTGCGAATTAATTTTATAATAAAATTATCGATTCTTATGATTTTTGATTCCTTGTACAAATATTTATTGGAGTAAAAATGTTTGTACTCGGATTCAGGTTTTCTATGTTTATTGATGCAAACTCTTATACACTTTCTTTCAAACTTGCGGATTTTTTCCATTAGGCTTGCACTGATATTGTACCATATGGGTACACCATATACAAGCGTAGGCCTTATTAATGTTTGATAGCAAATAATTTTGACTCTGTTACTGATATTTTTGTTGTAGAAGAGATTTTTTGCTGCCATAAAGGATTTATTACCTTTCTCTTTTGTATATTTTATATGATCAATGAAGTTCAGATTTCTATGAAGGTGAACCCCAAGATATTTAACGACTTTTTTATTTGCGAGAGGTGAAATGGGCGATTTAATGGTAAAATTTTTCCAATTTTTTCTAATGTCTGAACTTGTTTTGTCTACCGTGTTACTGAATAACACGGTTTCACATTTACTAAAGTTCACTTTTAATTTCCATATTTTGCAATAATCTTGTACAATGTTAAACATTTTTTGAACAGTATACTGAATGCTATTTACAGTGTCATTCGCAGAGTATATTATTATGTCGTCTGCGAAAGCTAGGGCATAATTATTACCTTTAACTCGGTCTAACCAGAGCAAAAGATCTGCTATGTAGATCGAGAAAAGAATTGGTGCGTTAACAATACCTTGTTGGAGACCATTTTCAATTACAAATGTTTTGTTAGACATATTATTTTGGCTATGTACTAGAAATTTGTTATTGTATAACATATTTTTAATAAGTACTATTAAGCGTAATGGAAATTTATATTTTAATAATTTGTATGTTAAACCGTCCAACCAAACTGAATTGAATGCCTTCTCCAAATCAATGAGACAGGCACCAACGCCGTTGTTTTTATTTATGAACCAGCAAATATCGGAAGTTAATTTAGTTATAGTGTTAATTGTACTGTGTTTGTGTCTGAACCCAAACTGGTTATCAGGTATGAGGTTTTTTGAGTGTGCAATGCTCGAAATTTTATCATTTATTAAAGTTTCAAATATTTTACTTATGTTTGGCATTAGGCTTATTGGTCTATAATTGCTGGGGTTGGTTGGATCTTTGCCAGGTTTCTTTATCAATATGGTTTTCGCTGTTTTCCAATTCTTAGGAAAATACGAATTGTTTATTGCATTATTAAAAAGGACAACGTATTTAGATATTATAAATCTGCTTAGATTTTTTAACACAATATTTGGGATATTGTCGATACCAGAAGAAATTTTGTTCTTGAGAGCTTTGAACTTTGCAGAAAGCTCTACTTGATTCGTAAACTCACCACTCTGTTCAGATGATTTATTTGAGTTAGAGAATTTGGCAATAGAAATATTTTCATCTTTCACCTGTTTGATAAAATTATTGAATCGTTCTACTCTGTTTATTACTTTATTATGTATTCTTCTCTCTGATGTTAATTGTATTTTATGAGTATTTTCTAAATAAGAACCCATTACATTATATATTTGTGATTGATCTTGTATTACAAATTGGTTTGTTGTTGTTTTATTTAAAGAATTGACATTTATATTATTTTGGGAAAGTAAGTGTATATCATTTTGTTCTACATGTAGTTTTGAAATTTGGTTATAGGATTTTTTACGGAATATTTTATTAATCTCGGGAAACATATTTGAACTATTTTTTGGTGAAATTTTTTGAAGACGGAATTGCCAATATTTATTAATTTCTATTTTTATTTGCTGTTTGATTAAGTTGTTTACGTTATTTAGAAGACTTCTTAGAAGTTGTTTGGTTTGATTTGAAATATTTAATCTTTGTTTATTAATTTTATGTATGTCTTTCATTAGGCTATGTTTTTTATTTAGAAGTATTTTTAATTTTACAGAATAGAATTTTGTTAAATTACTATGATTTTTATGTTTGGGGATGACGCTTTCCATAGTTTTAATAATGATTTCATTTAGTTGTAAGAGATGGAAATCTATATTTTGGTTGGAAATATTGCAATTGTCCAGAATTTTATTACTATTGTTTAAATAATGGAAAGCATAATTTTGATTTAATTTAGTCTGAAATTTAGCCCAATTTACTTTTGTGAATAAAAATTTATTGTTATGATATGGCAGCTCCTGTGATAAGAGCTCTTCATTTGTTATTGATATTGGTATACATATAGCATTATGGTCGCTATCATATGAGAGAGTGGAGAGTTTATTATCATTTCCGGAGAAACAAATATTTATTCTGGCATCGGAGAAAACTAAATCAATGAAAGAATTTGCACGTGGAAGTGTTGGTGCGTCAGTTAAGAGTAAATTACATTTATATATAATTTTGTAGTCTTCCAACCATTTGTTTAGTTGAACTCCTCTGGTATTGTTAACAGTGTTAAGCCATGTTACATGTTTGGCATTGAAGTCACCAGTAAATATGTAATAATTATTAAGATTTGATAAATTTAAAATTTCGAATATTTTTTCTATTTCTGTTAAAAAATTATGTGAATTTCTATTTGATGCATAAACAGAAATTATGAATAATTTTTTTCTTTTCTTTAATTGTATCGATATAATACATGTTTCGATACATAAAAAATTATCGAAAATGCTATTATTTACAATTTCAAATTGGAAACAATTTTTAATGCCTATGGCAACACCCCCGCCTTCTAAATCACAATTTCTATCTTTTCTAATTATATTGTAATTATCAACTACCATGTGGTTAGTTGGTTTTAGTTTTGTCTCGCTCATGCATATAATGTCAGGTTTGTTGTTTTCTAAAAAGTGCATAAAAGAGAATTTTTTACTGTATGATATTAATGAATTGACATTGACAGAAATAATTTTGAGATTAATGTGGTCAGTCATCAATTGTTATTGTTAAGTGAATTAAGTGATTCATAAATAAAATTAATTTTATTTCTATTTTCTGTAATTTCTTTATGTAATTTTTTTTCTAAATTTGTAATTGAATTTTTAATTTCTAATAAAATATTGATATTTAAATCTGACGGATTTGTATTATTTATTAAATTAGTGTTATTAAATGTTTTGTTATTTGCTTTTGAATTATTTTTCACAATTTCAGAAAAAGATATGTTTTTATTTACTATATTATTATTAATAATGTGCTTACTTATAATTTTTTGTTTGAGTGCTTCTTTCAATTGTTCCATTTTTGTGATTTTTTTTTGATGTTCTGGACATTTGCTAAAAGAAGCTGGGTGTCCGTGCTTCTTACATAAAGTGCAGAATAATTTTTCCCTGGGGTCTTCAGGTTTTATAGAGCAATTTTCAGGTTGGTGGTTTTCGCCGCATTTAACACAACGAAACTCCATTTTACAATTTGCTGATGAGTGACCAAAACGCTGGCATCTGGTACATTGAAGGATGTTTGGTTTATGGATTTTTTCCCAGTATATTATTTGATAATCAAGTGCAGTTATGTTTCTTATTTCATTTATGGAGCTACCGGGTGCAGCTTGAACGATGTAATATGGCAAAACAATATTCATTTCAATTGAACGCTTAGTTGTTAATCTGATAACCTTTTCGAATTTAGTTGAAGTTGATTCATGCGTTTTTAATAATTGGAGCACATCGTCTGGTGAGTAGGCATTGTTTAAACCCTTTAGAACCATTGATACTTTTTTTTCTTCCTTTGGGGTGTACGAAAAGTGCTTGATGCTAGCTTCACTTAAAAAATCCCGTGATTTTTTGTAATCACTTATATCATTTGTGTATAAAATTGAATGGTTATCATTCAATTCTTTAATTAGGAAATTGTCAACTCCTAATTTTGTTTTTATTAGGCTTTTTAGGTTATTTACCTTGGTATCGAAAAAATTGATAGGTGGCATTTTATTGATTTTGTTCGTTTTCTGTATTTTGTTGGTTTTCTGTATTTTGTTTTCAGTAGGTATTTCTGCTGTTTTTTTTTGATTTTTTGATTTTTTGAGGTTATATTTGTCCTCCATCAAATTTTCTTCTATACACATATTCGTGCTGCCTACTTCGGTGGTATTTGCAGTATCATCATCAGGAATCTCTTCAGTTAAGTCTATATCCTCTAAACTTGAATAATAATTATTATTCAATAATATTTTGTCACTGGTTGACGGGAGATATTTTTTTAATTCAGTTTTAAGTTCTTCATTTTCTTTTAAAATTTTTTCATTTAATTTTGATATTTTTTCCACCAAATTTTTTAAATCACTAATTTCGCGAGTGGTTTTTGAATCCATTAATTCACCTTTATCAATTAAATCGCACAATTTTTTATTAATAGAGCTTTTTAGTCTATTTTTATGTTTATCAATGTTTTTGGCCGGCATGATTGCAGCCCTTTATTAAAAAGAAACCAATCACTTTTAGACCTATTTTATTGATAAGTATTTGTATTAAAAAAAAGAAAATATTTTTTATTAGTTAAAAAACCGAAATTTTGTGTTTAAAAGAATATATATGCGCAATAATCCTTACCCACTAGACCACCGAAGCCCCTATTTATGTTTTTTTTTTTGCCAGAAGTAATTGCATATTTTGCGGCGCATTCTAAATTATTTATTTTTTATTAATTCAAATTAAGCCAATGATTTCATTGTAATTGATGATTTTTTTTTTTATTTAAATTAATTTCATATTTTATTTGAACTTACATTGTATTTAATATTTAAATACATATATATTTTATATTTAAATAATTGGTCAATACAATTTGAATATGTCGGCGGTAAAGAATTCTTAATAATAAATCGATGCAAATAAAAATTTTTTTTTATTATCAAATAATAATCTGAAGAAGTTTTCTGATATTTATAACTTAGTCTTAATATTATGTAACTTATATTATATAACTATATTTTTCTTACATCATAAATTTTTTTTATTCAATTGTATTTTATACGTAAATAGTTGACATAAATAGTTGACATTTTATTTTATTAACGTTTTTAAATTAAAAGTAATTATTAAACAAATATTAAATCGTTATGTAGATAACAGTAGAAAATTTGTGTTTTATATGTTAAATATTTAATAAACGAAAAAAGTATAAGTTAAATGAAATAAACGAAAAAATATTTGACAAATGGTAGTCCTATTGCAATGTTTTAAGTTTATTCAATATTATATTAAATAATAATCAATACATACATCACAAAAATTATATCATTTACACCCTGATATACCTAAGCACCACAAACATAAAAAAAAAAACTTAAAAATTAAATTTAAAAGTATATATTGGATGCAAACTTTTAAATTGTTTAATTATTTAATATTACTATAAAATATTTTTGTAGATGATAATATATTATATAAATTTGTTATATACCTAAAGATCCGTTCTAAATTAAAATATCTATGTAATCAAACTATAGTTTAATCTTGACTGTTAATTTTTTTTTATAAAGTAACAAAGTAACTTTCAGCTTTAATGTTTCTTCACTCCCAATTCAATGTTTCCGCATCCTGTTTCCTATCCTTTCCTATCCCCACTCGCTACACTGCGTTAGCAAGTAAGAGTTTCATCTCATTATATTGGTTAAAGGAGTAGATGAGTTTAGTCAGTAAGAATCTGACACTACCAAAGGGAATTTTTTGGTGCCTTTGAAAGATTCTCACCTACCTTAGTGAAGGTTAGGTTAGGTTAGATTAAGGTGCCTGCCAAAAAGGCACACTTAGACGGTATTTGGTCCATTGTGATATCACATAGAAGCTTTTCTATCCTACTCGTTAAAACCAATTTGAGCTTTTTGCAAAGCGAAGAATACTCTTCACATTTTTACCTGCCAGATCGCTAAGGCTGTTGAAGAGATATTGTCCCAAATGGGTATTCCTTCTCGCCGACAAGGCCGGACACGTGCAAAGGAAATGGAGAGTAGTTTCCTCCTCTTCTTCATCCTTGCAGGCTCTACAATAGTCGTTTGCTGAATAGGCCAAGTTTTCTGGCATGCTTCCCTATTAGACAGTGACCGGTGATTATACCCATTGTCATTCTAATGTCTGCCCTTTTGAGAGAAAGCAGATCATTGGATCGTATTAAATCGGTTTTGGGCCATATCAATCTTATGATATTGCACGAGGTCAAGTTTGGCCATTTATAATTTACCATATCCGTTATTTCCTTTCGATATAACGTTTTCCTTGTGGATAGAGGTACCCTTAGTCCTGCCCTATCTGGCAGAACTTATAAGGTTTTACCAATTCTTGCGAGTGCATCAGCTTTTTCATTTCCCGGGATACCTCGATGACCTGGTACCCAGCAAAGCTGAATGCTAAACTGCCTAGCCATCTCGTTAAGAAGTTTTCGGCAGTTTATTACAGTCTTCGAGGTTGTGCATGTTGATTCCAGAGATTTTAACGCAACCTGACTGTCTGACAGAATACGTACTTGCCGTATTAGAATCCGTACTTAGGGGAAAAAAAACTAAAATAAAAGCAAATCTAATAAATAAATTTATTCACCGAAAAAATTCTCCAAAAATGAATGCCGTTTATGTTAAAAATATAAAATATAAATACATAATGTAAAAATGAAAAATATAAATTGAAACACGTACAAATTTGAATCATAATTTTTTGAAAAAGTGAATTTTACTTATCTCTATACATAATATAAAATGGCAAGATATACGGATACCAGTAAATTTTTATATGTACAAAAAGAAGTGTATCGAAATCCCATTTCTCAAAATCCCATAGTTACAAAATCCCATCCCAAAAATCATTTTCCCAAAATAAATAATCCTAAATTGTAAAATCCCAAAAATACGAAATTTCAAACACAAAATCTCACAATTATGGGAAATTTTCAGTTTATAAATAATAAATAAGAAAATGGTAATTTATAGAAATTATCAATGCTCTATTGTTGTTATTATGTTTGTAAACAAATAATTGAAAGAACTTAAGAGTTGGTTACAAAATCAGGAGCTTCAATAACCATATATATTATTAGCGGGAGTTTGGAGACGATAACCTTAACTATTTTTAATTCCTTGATATTAAAATATGTACATGTAATAATGTTAAGGATTAAAATATAATGTACATATTACAAATTATAGAGTTAGTTGGAAAATCATTGTAAGACCCTTTTATATAACAAAATAATTATATTTCAAATAAATATATTAATATATTTTTTAGATGTGTTTTATTCAAAATGTTTTTGAGATTCTCTCAAATAATACTTCAATGCACGAGAATAAAGATTTCGCAATATTGAAATTTTGTGAATTGGGACTTTGTTATTGGGATTTTGAGAAATGGAATTTAGTACTCAATCGTCCTACAAAAAAAAAACACAAACAAAAATTTTTCAAAATAAATATCTCAATAATATTCCACTTTTTCTTATTTCCATTTAATTTTTCTTTTTTTTTTTCCATTTTTATCTTTTAGTTGAGAATTTTCATTTGTTTCTGCATCATTAATGAGAAAATTAATTTAAAAAAAAAAAAAAAAAAACCAAAATAAAAAATCTTTTTTTTTTTTGCAATTTATTATAAATTCTAAGAAATGTTAATGATTTTTGTACTCGTATATAAAACAAATTGTTGAAAATGTTGTATTTACCTATAGCTATCTATACAGATATTATATCTAAAAGAAAGTTTAATTGCAAGAATTAATTTAATGGATGTTTTTATTTTTACCTCATTACAATTTGAAAACATTTTCAATTACTCTTATTACTATATAAAATTTTTAGTTTAAAAAAAACATAAAAAAAAAAAAAAAACAAACTAAAACTGCGTAAAACCCTTTATTTATTGTGAAAATATTCTGTAAAGGTTTAATTTTATATTATACTATTTAGTAGAAGAAAAATTAAAATCTGGATTGCCAGATATCCTAGTCTAAAAATAAAAATTTTAAATACGATTTTTTTCTTTGTTAATAAATAATAACAACCTTTGAGTATACTTTAAGTATATTTATATTATATAAATATGTATTATTAGAATGTGTTAAAAAATATCATAAAATAATTTAATATTTTTTTTTTTTTTTTTATATATAACACTTCAGGTTGCACTTTAAATAAATCAGCACAGTGTCATCATTTATGTTTACAAAATGATCCAGTTAGAGCAATGAATAATGGATGTAAATGTAATATAACAAAATCTACACCAACAACAAATGAAAAACATTCAAGTAAGTATAAAAATATATATGTATGTATATTTTACTGTGTTATATTAATAAAAAATAGAATATGTTTTATATTTTAATTAGTTGTAGTTCAGTTATTCGTTTTAAATTAAATGGTATTCTTAATTCCATTATATAAGCATAATATGTTTTTATTTCATTAAAATGAAAATTTATTTTCTGTATTCATCTTTTTATTAAACTTAACGTAAAAGTTTAGAAGGAAAACAAGAGAAAAATACCAACTTAAAATATACCAATAATTTCTTTTCCAAACCATATATTTTTGATATTTAATATTTACAACAGTAAGGTTAAAATTAAAAAGTACAGACTTAAATAAGGAATTTATACTAAGCAATTTCAAAGTGTTTAAAGTTCGATAATTTTTAGGTCTATTCAAAATCCAAATATCATTACACCTTTATTTTCATTCATTTCTATAAAATTTCCAATAATGTACATATACACTGAAAGACAATCAGTAAACTTTCATTTGAGCGCTGTCAATCTTATCGGACAATGCACCATTTTCCATGTACACAAACTTATTACCAAAAAAAAAAAAAATTGAAACATGATGTATATGTGCATACTATCATAATGACAGATCTCCGTATTTTGAAACATGGTCAGTTTTTTTTTTTCATTAATAAATAGTATACGTTTGAATTGTTTAAGAATAAAAATCTAAATCAGGATTAGAATCAGAGATAGAATCAAAGTTAAAATTAAAAATTTAAATAATTTTTAATTAAAAAGTTTTTATATAAATACGAAAATTTGTCAGAATATAGTGACAAATATATCTACTTCCACTCTGAGGACATAGTGACATATTTTGAGAACATATTCTACTCTACTGCAGACGTGTAGACGTGTATCTACTCTAAGTCAAAGGATGCGATAGATAGAGGATAATGGATGTAGGGCGGTATATAGTTTATACCGTATAGAAATATGCTTTAGATTTTCATCCAATTATAAATTTTTGAAAATAAAAACTATAATGCTTATATGATAAAAAAATTTTAACTGTTAGCCTAGAATTTCGTTGAACCCTTTTTTTATCTTTTATTTATTTTTTTAAATTTTTAGTAATGATTTTATCTTCTTTTACAGTTTTTATTTTTTTAATAGTAAACAAGTACCATTACAAAAAATTTGTGTATATAATATATAATATAATATACATATTATATATATCATATTTATTATAAAAGTATATTATATAATATTATATTTACAGAATGAAGTCATTGAACTTTTTTGTCACTTAAATTTTAAATAATTTTTACTTAATATTTTCTACATTTTTTAACTTTAATTTTTTAAAAGGATGTTTTTTCCATTTTATTACGCAAATAAAAAATTAACGGTTATGCAAATTTTCATAGTTAAGCATATTATAGAGAGAAAAGTTAAATATGAATAGTTAAGCATAATTATAGGGAGATAAATTATAGAGAAAAATATTTTCCTGATAAGTAAATTACTTTTAATAGTAATTAATTTAATTTTCTTTTATACCAAAGAAAAATATGAAATGCAATAATGTTTCAAAAGAATGGAAAAAAAATATTTACAAAACACCAACAAAAAATTGAATTGCAATATAATTCCAAAGTAAAAAAATGATTTTATTTCCTTACATTTGTATTTTTCCAAAAAAAAATTAAAAATCTTAAAATTAAAATGTAAAAATATTTTTATTAGAAACTTAGCTTTTGTAGTGTATCAATAAAGTTTCTTAAATCAGAAAATTATCAAATCTACAAGGATAAATTCAAAGTTAATAAAAGAAAATTTGGGAAATTTTTCATAGTTAATGGAATTAGAAAAAATTTTTTACAAAAAAAAAAGTGTATTTAAAAAATTTAAACATTCAGGATCGTATCGAAAGCTTGTCACAATCCTGTTTTATCAAAATCCTTTTTTTTTAAAACCTGTTTTTTAAAATCTTGTTTTTTGAAATCTTATAAAACAAATAATTGAGATGGATTTTAGAATTGATTACACACTTTTCGCAGAATATTTATTATACATGTATATGCGAGATTCTGAATTTGAAAGGTTTTTGGAGTTATAAAATATTTATATACATGTAATATCCAAAATTATAGATTAAGAGGAATTTTAGAGTAAGCTTCAAAAGCAGGGTGATACGCTTTTTCCTGAATTTAAAAAAAAAAAAAAACTAGAATTTAAAGCAACGGTTTTTAAAAGCGCACATTTCCAAAAGTCAATACAAACTCTTTAGAATTGTGACTTTGAAAATTTAAGAAATTTTTACTGGAGCTTAATTAAAAATATATTACTGGAGCTTTAATTTTTATGTTTTGCCGAAGCAAAATTGTACAGGTGCTTAAGTTAGAGGTGCCTAAAAATAGCAAATTTTCAATTTTTCAGCCCTAATAGCTCTTAAACAAAAGATGGTACAAAAAAATTTTCTAAGCCAACTTATACTAATTCTAAAAGTTCTTTCTTGTCTCAAAATTTCAGGTTTCTATCTAAAGAGGTGTCGTAGTTATGAAAAAAAAATTTTATGCAAAATGTGGTTTACACATAACGGTAAATTTAGATAGTAAATTACAAAATATTGCATAATTTTGATACTGTTTTATGTAAATAATAAAATTTTCGGTCTTCTAGCAGTTTTAGATTATAAAACTATTACCCAGAGTCTGAGATATACACATCTGAAAATGGGGTATATGCATTTAACAGAACATGAGATATATGCATTTAAAAATAGGATTTTTTCAAAGTTTGAGGGGCTGTAGTTCTGTAATGGATGGGGCTACATGAAAAAGTTGTTCCACAAAATTAATTTTTTTATGAGACCTACCCATGGCCAAAATTGTTTTTCTCTATCTTTAACGCTATAGAAGTTTTGTAAACAGACGGACGGACGGATGGACAGAGTCAAACTAATAAGCACATTTTTCCAAATTTTTTTTCGGAAAGTGCTAAAAACAGAATTTTAAAAACAGGATTTTAGAAAACAGAATTTTAAAAAACATGATTTTAATAAAACAAGATTAATATAAACCGACGTTCGTAGTACACCCAAAATATTAATTTAATAGAATTATTAAAATTTTGGTTAAGAAAAAAAGGTGATACAACCAAAGTGAACTACAACCTTAACTACTTAATTTAAAAAAAATAATTCCCATATATTGTACAATGAAATCTAAATGTAGTTACAAAAAGGTTCTATCATATTAGTTTCATTGAAAAAAATTAACATTCATTTATTAATATTTAATTATTGTATAATTTTTTCGATAAGACAACTCAAAAATTTTAAAAGAAAAAATTAATTTTTTTTATGACGTGATGAGAATTTTTTTGATGTGATTGATGACTTAATGGGCAATTAATGTAATGAACAAATGTTACAAGATGAGGAAGTAAATCAACATTTCTTTTTCAGATGTAGTTGCGTACAAGTAATAAATTATAATTATATTATGGAACTTTTTAATTTTTTTTAAAAAGAAAACTTTTTTCAAAAACGAGTTTTATAAAAAAAATATTTTACGGAAATTTATCTATTTGTTTTATACCTCACAGATGATTTTTATAAAATTAAATTTAAGTATTAAGACTAATTTAAAATTTAAAATCAAAACTTTTCTAGGTAATTCAACACTACAGGCTACTAAAGAGAGTTAAGTAGTGTTGAAGAATATAATCCTTAACCCTGATTTTTCATATAATATTTTGACTTGACCATAAGGTTTGAATCTAAAATCTTTTATCTGAAAGACCGACAAATAACGTTTTGCAGCATTGGTCAAATGAAATTAAATTGAAATTAACAAAAAAAAATAATTTTTCTTTTAAATTTTAGTTTTTTTTTTAAATTGTCTATAACTATCAATCTTATACTTTTAATTAAAATTAACAAAATTAAAATAATTATTTTAATATTTTCTTTATTAAAATTTATAATTTTTGATTACAGGGACCATTTTCATTATAAAATGAAATTAATTCAATTATATTGCATAAAGTTCATTTTATTTACATATATATCTCTTCATACATAATATTATATATACAAATATATATATAGAGGTATACATATACTCGTATATACAATAAAAGTTTATAAAACACTATATAAAATAAACAGTTATATATTGCGCAATATGCCGGAAACAGGATATTTCCGAATTAAGCTTTTTGTTTTTTATTTTTTATAGTTTCATTATTATTATTTACTGCTATTTTGTTTATTTTATTTTTTTTTTTATTATGATAGTTATTATGTTTTTGGTTTTCCTTTTAAATGTAAATTCAGATGAATTTTCTTTTTGTTACACATTTATTTTTTTATTTTTTTTTTTTTTAAATTAATCATTAAAATTATTCAACGAACTCACAAATAAAATATGATTACGCCGATATAAAAATCTCTAAAAAAAAGAAAAAAAGAGAAAACATTATCTATATCAATTTGTTTTTTTACCGTTAATCAGAAACATGATTTTGCATAATTATAATTATTACAGTTATTTTATATAATATACATTTAATTGTTAAAGTAAAGAAAAAAACAAATGGGAAAATTATTTACGATGAGATTCTATTTTTCCCCAAAAATTGTTTTTATTTTTTGTTGTAATTTGCTTCCTGCAATTGAAATTCTGTAATGAAGGACACAAAAAAAAATAAAATAAATAAGAAAAATAATGTTTTTGAATCTACTATATACAGGGTGTCCGAAACTCAAAAGTCACGAAGAACGGAGGTGATAGAGAAGTTCATAACAAACAAAAAATTTTTCTTGAAAGTGGAGTCTATTATTATAGTTATATTACTTAGATAATTATCTCGAAAACGGTAAAAGATAAGAGAAAAATGTATGAACTTAAATTGAAGCTAAGGAACAGGTGATTTTGAAAATGAAATAAAATTGATACATTGATAACGGTTTTTTATGCAAAAATTACATTTATTTTATAAAAATATTGTAAAATATCAATATTTTTTCATATTTAAAACCTTGTAACTCTTCAACTATGAAAGAAAAATAAAAGTTGGAATATTATTGTGAAAGTCCATACAGCTTCAGCTAGCTACCGACACTTAAACGAATTTTCTATGTTATACATGGGCAAAGATGTTGTTATTTCTTTAAAAAATGAATGAAGTTACTTTGAAGGGCGTTATCTCGGAAACCGCTAGAAATAGATGCCCCCTCCTCCTCCCTCCAGAAGAATTTTTTGTTTGTTATGAATTTCTCTATCACCTCCGTTCTTCGTGACCTTTGAGTGCCGGATACCCTGTATATATATGTAGTAATATGTGTATGTTAAAATTTGTTTATTTTGTTTATTTTTGAGGTCAGTTGGACAACAATTAAATATTTTATTGTAATTTTCAAATGTCGAGTGTCCAATTTAATTGTGGGTTCAACTTTTGATTGTTTGTGGCCAACTTTTAATTCCAATTTATGGTTCATTGAATTAAATTATTGTTTGTGTATGTAAAAAGAAAAAATTATTACTTTTTAATCAAAAAATCAATAGGTAAAAATATTATATATATACATTTTTTAAAATTAAATTAAGAAAATTATGAATATTAGTTACATTTTTTTTGTTTTTATCCTTAGTCCTTTTCAATTCTTTAAGGAGCATAAGGTATTCATTAAATGGCTTATTATTCAAATTATAGCTTAGCTTTAATTTCTTGAATTTAAATTTAGCTTTAGTTTATTGAATCATTATTTTCAGTACGCCGCCGTTTATTACTCGGCACTAGCTATATTGTATAACACTATTTTTGGCTACCATTGTTATATGTTATACAAGAATAATTTATTATTTATTAATAATTTTTATATTACGATATTAGCCTATTACGATAAAAACTATTACGACATATATTACTATTATTGGTTATGATTTGACCAGGGTTTAAATCTTAGATCTTTTCTTAAGATCTTAGATCTAGAAGCCACTCAGATTTAGATCAAGAATATATATTTGCCTTAAATTAATTCGTTGTAATATTTTAAATATGTATTTTAAGGCTGTTTTATTAATCTTGTAATACTAAATGAAATATTAGTATGAAAACTTTTTTTTTTCTGTAAATCCTTAAAAACTAATTTTTTCATTCAGAATTCACTTCAAACTTATTTTCAATTAAACAAAAAAAAAAAAACTTTATATAATAAAAAATCAGATGGTGGGCGCAGTTAAACATACAAATTATGGTAATAAAGTGTTAACAGTTTTTTGTTTACATTATTAAGAATTTAAAAACGCTTGCGGCATAAAATTAATTGACTCCATTTAATTAAATTCAGTTAAAATCTTTTTTCAGCCTTTCAATTTTTTTTTTTTTTTTGTTTCTTGTATTAAATTTTTCTTAAAATTTTAAAAATGATAATATAAAAATTATCGAATTCTTATAAAAATTTAAAAAAAAAAAAGTTAACCTGTAGAATATAAAACAGAAAAGTATACAAATTACACAACAGTTAATACTTTTTATATTTCATTTTAATTTAATGTTGGAATACACTTTAATTCTATATTTAAGTCATATTATTCAGAAAGTTCACATACAGAAGATATAATTTTTCTTTTTAAATAATGCCTGATTTTTTTTATTAATTAAATTTGAAATTCTAGCGAAATCAGGAACCCAATGAATTTTGCCATCAATAATCAATTTTACAAATAAAGTAAAAATTATAAAAGTTTTGTTTTGGGTCTTGACTTTAATTTGCATTGATTTTAATATACGAGTAATATTGGGAAATTAAAATGTATTTTCCTATATGGCTGGGTGCGATGTTTTAAACTATACAATATTGTACCAGTTGCTTAACATTTCAAGAGGGGTTTTTAATCACTTAACCATAAGCTTTTGCTATTAAAAGTCTAGTCTTCAGACGGTTATAACTAATTTTTTTCTATCATAAGTTCATCAAAAGTTCACTCAATTGTTCAAAAGTTCACTCAATTTATCAAAAATTAATTATTTTCTTATTTTATTATTATTTTTACTTAATTATTTTCTTCGATATTTTCTAACTTGCACTACATTAAATATGTCTATCACAATAATTTAACAATTTTTAATAAAAAAAAGCCGTTCAAACTGAGCATATATTAATTATAGAGTCATCAAACTGACTAGTTTAAGTCAAATATGTAATGTAAGAATCTGTTTTTCTCATGCTGAGTAAATTTGAAAAGTTTGTTTAACTATAAATTATGTATTCCTTATTCCTTAGCAAAAAAAATAAAATTAGAAATTTAATTACTAACAGGCAACATGTAGCCACACTGTTACTTAAATCTATCTAAACTGTTATGATTTCAATAAATGGAACGCAAAAAAAATTTTTTTGGAACGCAAAAAAAAAAAGTAATATAAATAATCATAGTATATATGGGCTTTCTGTTGAATTAAAGTACATTGCATTTGTTGGACAATATCAATAGATAATATCTGAAGACATAAAGAGTTGCTAATTCTTCAAATAAAATTTACTGTAGTTCGAAACTCCAATGCAATCCAATTTAGTCCAGATCTTTTCAGCAACCGCTTAACTACTCTTAAAGAACCATCTACGATTCATGAGCGTATTGGGTTGTTTTCTTGTTCATACCAATATCTATAGGTTGTCATAGAAAGCCTTCGAAAAACGTACTTACAATACTTATTTATATGATTATCTGTAAAGAATATTTTCCTGTTTTTATACCCGTACGATAGGATCGGGTATAATAAAATTACTCCTCCGTTTGTAACACCACGAAATAAGCGAGCTAGATATACCTTCAAAGGTATGGATCGGATCAGAAAAAAATTCTAAGACTTTTGAGCCATG
The DNA here is from genome assembly GCA_947095535.1 of Poecilobothrus nobilitatus. Lineage (NCBI taxonomy): Eukaryota > Metazoa > Arthropoda > Insecta > Diptera > Dolichopodidae > Poecilobothrus > Poecilobothrus nobilitatus. The sequence continues at coordinate 220,500,081 of OX352774.1, read as the reverse complement.
TCCGTCCGTCCGTCCCTCCGTCCGTCCGTCCGTCAGCACGCTAACTCAAAAACTAAGAAAGCTAGAATCTTGAAATTTACACAAAATATTCTTGGAGTAATTTGTAGATTCCCTATTTTTTTTGGTTGAGTTTGGACCAAAACTTAGGGTAGCTCTCGAACACCCAACTTTTAGATCTCGACATTTTTTTTGAAATAGAGCTATGAAATTTTAACTGCTGATAGATCTCACAAAAATATTAATTTTATTTTTAATAACTTTTTTTTGTAGCCCCACCCGTTACGGAGCTACAGCTCCCCAAAGGTTCAAAAAAGCTCTATATTTAAATTGTTATAGCACAAGTTGTATAAAGTATATCTTCATTTTGAAAACGCCAAACAATTACTACTTTCATTAGCTTTAAAAGTATATATACAATAAATATATATTTGTGGCATACGTTGTCTTAATTTACCGTTATGCGAAACTCAAATTTTGCAAAATCCTTTAACCCTTCTATCTTCTAAACGGTTAAAGTTGGAAACTTGAAATTTTGAAAAAAGATCTTTTGATATTAGATCTTTGAAAATAAGTATGAGTCATTTCAGAAATTTTTTTTGTATCACCCCCCGTTTAGGAGCTGTAAGGGGTAAAAAACTGAAAATTTGCTATTTTTAAACACCTGTAACTTGAACACCTGTAAAAATTTTTTTAAGGTAATACACAAAAATTAAAGCTTCAATATTATACTCTTATTTCTGTTAACAACTTTATTTAATAATATATGGTTACTTCATAATTGACGAAAGAGTACTTGATTTTCTCAAATTTTCTAACAAATTTTTTGCATTTTGCTTTACTCGATAATTTGAAATTGTTGAGGATATAATGCGTAGTACATAAAAATGTAAATAAATAAACAACATAACGGTTGCTTGAAGAATTTTTATTTATATGATATTAATATATATACATACTTATATAATATCATGTTTATTTACATATCGTATATGTCACTAGTGAATGAATGATAAGAGTATATATTATGTATATTATATAGCGCCGTATTATATATGTCACTAGTGAATGAATGATAAGAGTATATATGTATATTATATAGCGCCGTATTTACATACATATATGTATTTATTTAATATTGTAAGCAAAGTGACAGGGTGTGAACATACTAACGGTTCGTACGGGTATCTAAGAGTTGACAAAGGCAACTGTATTCTTCCTCGTTTTTTAATTAAATTTTATTTAATAATTTTCAAATAGGTGCTTATATTTTTTTATCACTTGTAATATTTTTTTCTGGTCTTAATTAAAACTTGTTTTATCACCTAATAAAAATATTTGCGTACACCTCGTGGTTACGTATAGGCCCGAAAAAGGAAAAAAAAACTAAAATTACGCAATAGTTCCTTAAATAGAAGATGTCAGAAAACAATGTTATTTTTTAAGTATTTTATTACGCAAATTATTTATTTAGATAAAAGGGCCTAAATTAAATTTAAATTAAAATTTAACAATTTCATTTTAATATAAGATTATTAATTTTTTTTTTTGTTTTTAGATTATTTTTTAAAACTTTTAATCCAAATATACGTATTAATGTATAATTACAAAACGAAACCCACGTACTATCTATAATTTAAACTAATAGAAAAACTTTACAAAATAATTTATTTTAAAATAATAATCGGAATTTTATTTTTTTTTTTTAATAGTGCAGATTATAAAACAAATATGATTTATTTTAATTACCAATTACTCACTTTTTTAATTATTGTCTAATTTAGTTTGATAATAATATGATTTTTAATTGAATTTTTATAAAAAATTAAAAATAATATGATAAATTTAAATAATAATAAAATTAAAAATTGGTTTAAAACTAAAGGCTTTAATTGGCGCACATTTTCCAAAAAAAACACATTTAAAATTTATGTAGGCAAAAGAAAGTGAAGGAAACCCTTTGTATACTTATACCCTTTGTTACAAAAGACATTATTACAATATGTGATCATGTTGGAGCTTTAAAGTTTTTCTATCTTACTTTAAACAAAATGTACTCAGTTTCCAGGTTGCAAAGATCTAAAAACAGTGGATTTTCAATTTTTAATAAATAATACCCATAAAAGAGAAAGAAGTACTAGCTAGTACATTTTTCTAAGGTGAAGATCTTTTTCTCCAAAAATTTTAAGTCCTGACTACAATTATCTTGGAGATACCAACGAAACAAAATTTTAGTTTGACATAACACTGTTAATATTATACCAATATCAATTTTTAAAAATATTATTTAATTTTTATATTGAAAAACTGTAGTGCCGTAATGTGTCTAATACCGTAATTTTTTTTATAAGATATATCCATAGCATAATTGTTTCATTTGAAATTATGTAGAAATTTTGTAAACAGACGAACTGAACTGATTTTTTTTTATTTTTGTTAAAATTAAGTTGATTTTTTTAAAGCACATAAAAAATATAATAATAATATTATCCTATTAATTTTTTATTGATTGATCCTTTATGATTAGTAATTTCATATAGTAATCCATTATTAGCAAATTTTAATTTTGGAAATTTTATTAGAATTAATAGAAAACTTTTGATTAGTTGGAATATTAGTACCTATGTAGATATTGAAAATATCTGTTTAATGAGAAACAAAACAATTATTTAGTTCATTAACTCTTAATATCTTTTACTACTTGTATATAGGTTGATCCATAGTAAATAAATTCATAGTAAATCCATAGTAAATAGTATTATGGAAGATAATTTTAAATGTAAGTATATAAATGTAAGTAAATGTAACAGTAAGTAGATGAAACTGTCTTATTAATACCCTACACCTAAATAATTCGAATTAAATTAAAAATCCATAAAATTTTTGGCAGCTGCTTGAACCGCCTTCCTTTTCTTCCTTATTCAACTCGAATTTCAAGAACGTAAAAGTGGTATGTTTTAACACCCTTGTAAAAAATTTCAAGTTCTTTTCGAAGATATGCTTGTTAGGGCTTGGTAGGTGTGTGTCAGCTACCCGAATCGCCACTGCAATTCATCTCAAATTTCAGGAACATAAATAAAACATGTCAGTACACCATTGTACCAAATTTAAAGGTTCTACTTTTGTTAATTTTGGAGATATACTCGTTTGCTCTAGTGCTACCCATGGTCCAAATCCATGGTCCAAATTCTCTCAAATGTCAGTTTTCAATTTTACAGAAAAGGAAACATAACAGAACATCCTTGTAACAAAAATAAAGGTTCTCGCCTTGTTGGTTTTAGAGATGTACTCGTTAGCTCTGGGGCTCGATCAGCTTCCAAAATCCGAACCCATAGACCAAACCCTCTTAAATTTCAGAGGTATAAATCAATCATGAAGGAACATCATTGTACCAAATTTAAAGGTTCTATCTTTGTTGGTTTTGAAGATAATCTCGTTTGTCACGGGCTCGTTCGAAAGCTTGCAGAATCCTAACCCATTGACCGATTTTGCCCAGATATTCGCCTTCCTTTTGTAATTAGTAACCTGCTATACAAATTTCATCAAGATTGCTTTATTAGTTTTTGAATTATAGAGCGATCGGACGGACGGACATCGTTAAATTAACTGAGTAGGTGATCCTGATTAAGAATATATATATACATGTCCATATCTAACTCGCTTCCTTTTGGTGGTTACAAACACCATACCAAAGTTAATATATACCCTATACTTTAGGTATAGCGTATAAAAACAGCTAAAATTTCTAATATGGGGTGCATATATAATAAAAGTTGTCAAAATTGTTCGATTCCGCAAAAAGGATTCTTTTGATAAAATAAACAATATATTGTGGTTATCTATATCTTTAATAATCATTAAAAACTCCGTAAAATCTACTAGTAATATCTCCTAATAGCTCCTTATTACAGTTTAGTTCAGTAGTAGTTCAGTAGTTCACTAGTAATACAGTAGTTCAATAGTAGTACAGTAAATTAGTAGTAGTGCAATAGTTCAGTAGTAGTACAGTAGTTCAATAGTAGCACAGTAGTTCAGTATTAGTACAGTAGTTCAATAATAGTACAGTAGTTCAGTATTAGTACAGTAGTTTCGTAGTATAACAGTAGGTCAGTAGTAGTTCAGTAGTTCAATATAGTAATACAGTTGTTCAGTAGTTGTACAATAGTTCAATAATAGTACAGTAGTTCAGTATTAGTACAGTAGTGTAGCAGTATAACAGTAGTTCTGTAGTAGTACAGAAGTTTAGTAATAGTACAGTAGTAGTATAGTAGTAAATAGTAGTTCAGTAGTAGTACATCAGTAATTCAATAATAGTACAGTAGTTCAGTATTAGTACAGTAATTTCATAGTATAACAGTAGGTATCAGTAGTAGTTCAGTAGTTCGGTAGTAGTACAGTAGTTCAGTGGTAGTGCAATAGTTCAATAATAGTACAGTAATTCAATAGTAGTACAATATAATTCAGTAGTAGTACAGTAGTATTAATAAAACATCACTAATTCCTTTAGTGAACTATGTGTTAGGACATTGAGGTCATTAATTCTCAGCTTCAACTATAACATAATCATACTTATAACATAATACTTAGCCCCACTATTATTGTTTAAGATATTCGTTCAAAACAAGATGTACTTTTGAGTAGATATAAAATAAACTCTTTATCTAAAGGTTCTAACCAGACTTATTACATTCAAAAATAATTATTTATTTGAAATTAAAAAAACATAAAATCATTATATAATTCTGAAATAATTTGTCATTTTGATAAATGAATTATCAAAGTAACCACAAATTTAAATATAATTCCGTAATTCTTTTATTATTTTGTACATAAAATTTAAAAATTTAATTCAAATTAAAAAAAACCTAAATTTAATTGGGTTTCATTAAATACTTAATAATGATTTACCTTTAACCTAAATTTAATTAGATTTTAAATATTTTATTTTTTAAATGTTAATTATAGTAAATCAAATTAAAAAACGAAATGTTTTTTTTTTTTTTTAAATAAAATTTGAAAAAATGCTTTCAAATTGTGGATATTTTGGTGGTAACCAATCTTGGTAAAAAAAAAAAAACCACATTTTAATGACAAATGAATTTTATTTGCTAAAATATTTTTATTTCTATTCATTTTTAGGTTTTATAAAAAATATACAAAAAAATTATTTTTATTTAGATTTTTTTTGTTTTTGATAAAAAATTTTATACATTTCAATTTAAATTTTATCCTATAGTATTTTCCATATTAATTTCCCGCTTTTCAATTCAGTTACCTATCTTATATATCTTTTGAAACGCTGTCCGAGACGCAAAATTTAGTATTCATTGCCTTTTTCTCTTTATCTTAGTGTTTAGAGTTTAGAGTGCGCTCATTCTTATACTGGCTGCGGAATGAAAATGATTTAAGCAAATTAAAATCTAATTGTTCATTCACACGGTCCAAGATTTATTGTTATCTTTTGCAGATTACCAGCTCTCTAAATAGAAAACAAATATGAATTTAATAACTCAGTTACATAATTGTTAGTTTTACTATTATTTAACTCTGTGATATTTTGAAATTAGACCCATTTTATAAATGTAGGAGTGTTACAAGTAGAATAATATTCATATTTTTGTTCAAATTAATTTCATATTGGTGAAAATTGAGGGTTTTGACGTATTTTAATTGATATAAATGCCAATATTTAAGAAACTTGTCTAAAAAAATTCAGTCTACTTAGGATTCGAACTCCCACCTACTTGCTACTTTACCATGTATTAACTACTACATCAAGTTTGTATTTCATTTTTTTTGTTTTATTGCATTATCATTTCTATTCTGCTTTTTTTACAATTAGTATTTTACAAGAAGTATTTCCGAAAAAATCTAGAATGATGTTTTTTCATCAACATCTCGAATACAAAATCTCGAAATTTTGATTATAAACCAATATCAATTCATGATTATTTACAACATTTGTTTTTAAAACAATGGTTTTACATTGTTTTTTACATTTTACACTTTTTTTATTTTGTCACTCTCATTTTCCAAAATTGTCACAATAATTCTTCCTTTGCAGATATGCGTGTATGTTGTTTGCAAAGCCAGTAGGATTTTATCTTCGTGGTAGTCAAAACCTTTAATTATTAATTTATTATATATTCAATATTTTGGAATTCGAAAATTTTTTTTGTTTTTTTTTTTTTATAAGATATCAATAATAACCCAAAAATCTACCATTTTTCTTTACAACTTAATGTTAATGAAGTTAAATCATAAGTTTATATTGATTAAAATATTTGGTTAAAAATTAATTTATATTTAATAAAAATTAATTATACCAATAATTTGTTTTTAAATAATAAAATTAAAAAATAATTTCTTAAACAATTATTTTTTTTTTTTTGTCCTTTTTTTTAGATCGAACTGGAAAAACACGTTTTGAAGTAACAATACGTTTAGGTACTAATTTAACTGCTCTATTTCGTTCAGTTGAAAATGCTGATAAAAAATCTGGTGAACATCATTTACCAACACTTCTAGAAAAATTGGTAAGTAGCTATTTTTTTTTTTTTATAAACTAATAATACCACTATGTATATATTAATTTATTCAAAAACTTTAATAAATCTAGATTTTTTTGTATTTTACAAAATTTTTTAAAATATCTAAAGAATAAAAAACTAGTTAAAAAATCAATTTTATAAAAGTTTATACATTGTTAAACAACAAATAAAATAATAGATTTTATATGATTCTAAATAAATAATGAATTCATCTATAAGTACGTCCTTTTCCAATGATAAAAAAAATAAAAGTTATTATTTTTCAAAGCTATTAAGTAAATATAGAAACTTATATACCGTACAATATTGAAAAATCTAATTTAAGTTTATTATCATCGAAAATCTGTTCGATTTCAGTGGTTGATTCCAAATATGATATTCTATTAATCTTAAAGCAGAAAATATTGATTTTCTTTTAAATTTAATTCGACAGTTTGAACACCCAGTTAACTGTTTTTTTTTTTTTTTTTGTTTAAGTTTTTGTCACTTTTATTACTGTTTTATCAAATAATCACATCTGTTGGCCGCATTATTTTTAAAACTTTCAATAGAGTCATTAAATTTAATTGATTCTTATAATTTTAATTAGAAGATTATCTAAGACATAAACCCTATTATTTTTTCTTTGTGTTTGAAGGCAGACTAAACAATACAATATACCTATTTAATTATTTTTTTTTTTGTTGAAGTCGATAAACAATTTTGTGGTTATCCTTAAAAAAAAAAAAAAACAAAAAAAAAATGGTATAAAAATAATTCTATCCAAATATTTGATACGCAATTTCTGTTCTGGCGTCAACAAAGAGAATGAAAAAAAAAAAGCAGATATAAGTTTTGATATTCTATTCTATAAATGTGTCGTGTTTTTAAGGTAACTTAATATTTTCCCAAAGTATATTTATATATAATTTATATATATAAAATAATATAGAATTGTGCTAATGGTCTTGTTTTTATTTTTTTTTTTTATCAAATTCAATAGAATTGATTTGTTTTTTGTTGAATTTAAAAAGAAAAAAATAAAACAAAAAAAAAAATAGGAGAGGGAAAGAAACACATGCCAAATATTCACAATTTAATATCTATTGAATATTTTAGCCTATAGTTAAACCTTAAGGCTAATATTTTCAAATTTAAATAAAATTTTTCACAGAATCCTTTTCGATATTGTAAAAGAAAATGATCGTGTTGAACTTTAATGTCCTTTTAATAATTTTGTGTAAAATTTGTATAAAATCATACAGATAATTAAATTTAAAATTTATAAAATTTTTGAAACATGTCGACAAAAAAAAAAAAAACTTTTTCTTTTTTTAATACATATTCTCTTTTTGTTTTGTTTAAGTATCTTCAAAAATAGACAGTGACAAGGATAATGAAGTGTAAATTAATGTCTGGTAAAGTTATATTCATAAAATTCGATAATTAATTTTAGTATTTTGCGTATTGATACTAAAAATAGCGAATATCCTTATACAAGGATAATATTCTTAAGTTGAAAATAAAGTAAAATATAATATATAAAATAAATATTTTTATAAATATATTTAGTTTTTTCCTAAGGGAGGTAGGAATCTTCCAAACACATCAAACATTTCGCCTTGGTAGTGTCAAATTCTTACTGACTAAACCCACCATCCCTTTAGCCAATATAATGGAGTGAAATCCTTAACTACTAACGCAGTATATTGGCTAGAGAAATAGCGACAGAAAAGGAAAGGAAATGGATGTGCAAACATTGAATTGGAAGTTGGACTGTAAAGAAACAATGAATCCGCCTATTATTATTACTATTTTGCTAACAGTGGCTATAGCCGTTACAACAGTTACAACACGCAGTAGTATATAATATCTTACTGCATGAGGTAATTACTGAAGGCAACTTGCACTGTCACTGCAGCGTGCTATTATTATTCGTATTAGTATTCTTATTACTATTAATATTAGTATTAATATTATTATTATTATTTTACTACAGAGTCAGAGCAATCAGTTCGTGAGTCAATGAAATGTAAACTTAAATAGTTAGTACATTTAATTCTTTATATTTTGGTATCCAAAATTCCATAGTACTCTAATACTAAATTATATATATTCAAATGAAAATATCATTTTTTAAAATTACGCTAAGACATCCATTTCAAAGACAATCAGTAAATTATTTTTTTCAAAACTATTTCTGATAATAAATAAAAATTATTCAAAATTTATTTGCTACAAACTATGGCTTAAAAAAAAAACATCCTTAAATATTTATATTGTGAATGAAAACCTTTACCTTGAATCAAAATACTTTTTTCCTTAACACTTTGAAAGTTTATAAGCTCTTCATAAGAAAATCAAAATATTTACTATTTATTTGAAAAAGAAACAAAAAAACGTAAAAAAAAAACAAAATTTCAATGCTTCAGATCTTTTATTTACTTGGATGGTTATGAAGCATATTAAACGAAACTATTTCCAATTTCATTTTGCATATTTTGTTTCTTTTTTCTACTTTTTTTATTGTGTGCAAATACCACAACAACTGCAATAAATTTTAATTTAAGACTTACCCAATAGAAAAAATTTCCTGTAAGCGAAAAATAAAAAAAAGAAAAAAAAACAAAATAAATAAATAAATTGCAAATTTTAATACCCCATAATACTGCATTTTTAAGATTCTATTCTCTACACTTATTTCACGTTATATAAATATTAAATTTTGAAAATCAATTATGAAATTGATTTTTCATTAATAATATCAAAATTATTATCGTTCAGTTTAAATCACATCATATTACATCTAGTTCTAGTTGTTTATTGCTTTAAAAAAATTTTTAGGAATAATTTTCATTTTCCATTTTTTGACATTTCCAAATATTTAACTTTATATGTGGTGCATCGGATTAAATTTTAACTTATTTTATGTTTTGTTATAAAATTAAAATTTTATTTTTATCTGAATTGAATTTTCCTTTTTAAAAATAAAATTCCCCGTAAAAATAATGAAATAAGACCTGATTAAAGAACCAAATGAAATGTTTTGAATAAAATATAAGGGAAAGGTTTTCATTATACTATATATATATATATATATAAATATATATATAACAATATAATATTGAAAAAATATCCTTATGTTGTCATATTTTATCCTTACATTTTATCCTCTTATGTTAAAAAAAAAAAAAAACAAAACTGCATAACTTTATATATTTTATTTTATTGCACTTAAGAGATTGGAACGAAACGAAGCAATAATATAACAGTAAACAGATTTCTCCACAAGCGAAAAAAAAAAATAACAAATAAAAAATAAAAATTATAAAATAAAACCGGCAACTTAAAAATCAATTTAGAACTAGTTAACTTTGTCGTTTGCTTAACAAACCCAAAGAGTACCATAAGTAATTTAAAACTATTTAATAGTAAATCTTTAAGTACTTAACTTTAACCTGTTAGATCACCTTCTATTTACTACAATCAACAGTCTAGTATACTATATATAGCTAGCTATATTATAACTGTAATAGTTATTTTTACATACTTATACTTACTTATTTACTGTTTCATTTGTTGGGAAACTTATTATATTTATATATATATATATATATATATATTTGCTTAGATTTTTTTTTTTATTATTTCTTTTCATTTTTCACTTTCATCTTACAATTTTCATTTTTTAAATAATTATGGTTCCCATGTGGAATGCATTCTAAAGTACAGAAAAGAGAGGAACAAAAAAAAAAAAAAATGTTATTCAATACCGCGACAAATATACAAGTAAACTTATGGCACCTGCCTGTTAATGCTGAAAAAAAAAAACCATTTTATATTGTATGTAAATTTAAAAAAAAAAAAAAAAAAAAAATGGTTGTAGGATCATTAAATTGTTGAGAATTTAAGTTTTAGAAAATATATATATATTTTTTTTTGTCTTGAACTCTTATTTTAGTCGGTATATTTTATATATATTATGTACAATAGTATATACATATATTATAAATGTGAATATATCACGGATGTAATGAAATGATGTCCGTACAAGCTCACCAGGTGTTTTAAATAATAAATCATGTCCGTTAACTTAAGTTGTTCCTGGAATACCGAACACCTTTCAACCTATAAGCATACAATGAATAAAGCAAAAGAAAATAACGATCGCAAGTGTTTAAAATTTTTGTTTTAATAAAAGTTAAAAAAAAAAAAATTATTTGTGGTTAGAAAGAAGAGAAGATATAAGTACATAATATTATATAGTAAATGAAATTATTTAAAATAACAACTCAAATCCTTTTAATTTTTTTTTCATGCAAACGTAAAATGACGACACGATGGTTCTTAAGTACTTTATTATTAAAAAAAAAAAAAAAAAACCAGTATTCCATCGTCCTTTTATTGTTATAATTTAAAAATGAAAACCTCCATTACTGTTTCTATTTTTTTTTTTTAAGTTAAAAGAATTCAGAAATAGAAAAGAGAACACCAAAGGGCAGATTTGTATGTTTTTTTTTTTTTTATCATTCTTAATTTTTAATCGTCCCTCTTTTCTTTTTTTTTTTTCTTTAAAAATATTTTCTGACACGCAGTAAATGGGATATTTTAAAGATTTTCTGTTCTGAGTGTAAACTATAATATATTTTTAGTTTATGTTTGGTAGAAATGTGGTAAATGGTTTTTAGCTACCAATTCTTACTGTATATTTTCTTTCATTCAATTCTAAAATAATATAGAACTTGTGGTTGTTTTTTAAAGTATTCGTACATTATATGACAGGCTGTGGTTAGAAACAAAAGATAATATAAAATGTATTCATTGTATGAGTATAAGAAAATCAAAAAAATTTCACACAATTATTCCACTACAAAAAAAAAAAAAAAAAAAAAGAAACAAAAACAAATGTAGGATATTACATTTTTTTTGCTTATTTTTAACTAGATGCATTTAAAAAGACATTTTCATAATAAAATTCAAGTGTTAGAGTTTGTGGATAATTTAAGCAGTATACGGGTTTTATTATTTTTATTATTTCATTTAAAGGACAGAATATATTCTACAAAAAGAAATAGTTTACATAGCTGTCTTTCTGATAAAAAAAAAAAAAACTTCAAAAGAAACTGACCCAATGCTCGCGTCATCTCGCGTGTCACTTTGACATTTAAGTAAGAAGCGCGAAGCGTTGACCCTACTTTGACATATTAAATATTTATTAAAGATGAAAACAAAGTCTAAAACATATTAAGTAAAATTTTAAAATAAAATTTCTGATCTGTAAATTTTTTCTTCATTTAATTTTGTTTTTTAAATTTGATTTGTAAGAGTTATTCGCCCTTACAACATTTACATCAGCCACGCCTGAACAGGAAACGCTGTGTAATTTCCTGTCCACATTTATGTGACAGAAAAATGCATAAAAAAAAAAAAACTTGATCAAAAAACAAAGTTATTAGAATTTTAAGGTAAAATTTGAAAGACAATCATTATTTTGAATATTTTTTTTTTTAAATGATAAGAAAGCAACGCTATTTGGTCATCAATAATTATCAAAAAAATTTCGACGCGTCATGGAAAGCGGCTATGGTAGCGAAACTTAAAACAAAAGACAAATATTGAGTCATCATTTTAAATTCAACATTATTATAATATTTTTATATTTTTGGGTAAAATGTTTAATATTCATATTTAGAATAACATGTAATAATAATAAAATAATTATTATTAAAATTGAACTTTGAAATTATAAAATTTTAAAACAATTTTAGATATAACATATTATTTTTTGATATTATAAAACGTTTTTTTCTGTCACAATATAATTTTGTATGACACTTTTAAACAAATGAAAATTTAATTTAAAATAATAGATACATAATAAAATTCATTTTAACTTTGATTTTTTTATTTATATATTTTTTTTTTTAATTTATTTGTAATATTCATAAAATAATGGAATTAAAATAACATGGTCTTCAATAATATTAAAATTTAATTATAAAAACCAGAAAATAATTAAATTGCTATTAAAATCAACTACTTTTTTTTAATAAAATTTTGAAAAATTTTCTATAAAATCCTTTTAAAATAAAGTATCTAAATAGTATCTTTATTGATTTTTTATTCTGACTACGAAATATATATCTATAATATATATGTAAAATTATCTATTAATACACACTATAACTACGTTTAATGATGAACTTTTGTTCATTTTATGTTAAACAAATCATTGTTATGTAAATATCATCTTCTCATCATTTTATATATATATATATATATAAATATATTTTGTATATATGTATATATATATATATATTTATTTTAAACTCTTTAATTTTATAGATTGTCGCGAATACTTGAAAATCAATCAATGATATTTTGTGTCAAATTAATATTTTCCTCATCATCTGGTGCATTACTACCACGTCCATTTGTAGTACGATTATAACTAAGTCTATGTGGTACTGAATTTACAATTGAATTTAAAACATTTCGTACATTTCCCATATTTGTTGAATTTCTTGCTCTTTCTGTCCATGATTGTTCTTGTTGTGATAAATCTTGATGATGATGATTTATTGTATCATTTGATGATGATTGATTTTGTTCAAGTATTGTTGGCATTATATTATTACAATTGCCACCAGTACTGTTTCTCTTATTATTATTATTATTATTGTTTGAATTATTTGATATTGCACTATTATTATTTAAATTATTAACATTTCCGCTTCCAGATACATTATTTGTTCCATTATTGTTAACATTTGTACTCATACTTTCTAATATGGCATCACTACGTACTGATGATTTTATACTTGCATTACGATTAATACCAAACATATTTTTACGAGCTGATGGACCTCTTTTTAATAGTATTGAATTTGAACGTGATAAAGGACGGCATTTATTTAATTTTATTGAACCACCTTTATGTCCACCATTATTATTAACAATACCACATAAATCATCATCATAAATGTTATTATAATCGTTTGTATGTTGATGCTGTTCTTGTTGTTGTTCTAACAATGCTGAAACTAATTTATCCAATGCCTTAAGGTCACAATTTAATTTTGAATTTCTGAGAGATTGTAATCCACTTACAGAACCAGTAGTTGATATACCATTTGCATTTGTTACATTACCAATTGCTGTATTGTGATAAGGTAAACGTTGTGTCAACTAGAGAAAAATTCAAACAAAAAAAAAAAAAAATCGTTTTAAATAACAAAAAGAAAATTAAAAAAAATAAATAAAATAAAAGTTATCGTTAAATTCGTAAGAAAAATGTCACAGTGATGAAAATGATATCTGAAAGAATAGCATTTTTTTCTTTTCAGTTGATTCAAATGCCATTCTGTATAACTTTTTGTCTCTTGACGAATTATAAAAATTTTTTTTTTTAAAGCTGTGTAAAATGAAACGATTTTCTTAGATGTATTACTGTATAGATATACTAGTAGATTAATTTTTTCCATTTAATTTCAAGCTATCATCTCAAAATTCCTCTCTACTTTAAATCAATAAAATACAAATGTATATATGTTAAATGTTATAAAACTGTTTGTAAAATCAAGGTCATTGCTGTCCACGATTCACTCTTATTTTCTGTTTTTTAATAAGATTTTTTATCAAAATTGATAGAAATAAGTAACAAGAAACAAAAAAGAATTATCCTTTTCAGATCAAATCAAACAGAACAGTGAATACAATGATCTTATAATTTTCAACTTTTCTTGTGTCACAACCACAAAAAAAAAAAAACCAAAAAAAGATAATTTTAAAAATCAACGTGATTTTAATTTTTTTATGTTCAGTTCATTTTCATCACACCAAAATTATTTCATTAAAGTACTCTTGGGGCTAGAAAAACTTTATTATTTTTTGTTTTTGTTTCTTTTTTTGTTTTCAAAAAACTTTTGACAATGAATTTTTACAAAGTAAAACTGAATGAATATAAGATTTGCGACACTCTTCAATAAAAGGAAAAACTTTGATCCATTAATTTTCCACTTTAGTTCAGTTTCTTTTGCTCATTATAATGAAAGCTTGTAAATCCTCAAATTAGTTTGTTCACATTTACGTGGCTAGAATTTAAAAAAAAAAAAGAAAAACATAATATAATTTTGGAAATAAAGTAAAAGAAACACCGTTATTTATACACAACTGTATACATAGTCAATATAATACAAATAAATTTGTTAGTTTGTAAATCTTTGTCGATGATTGCCACGATTTCTTATCGGACATTTTGAGACTAAAAAAACGATTGAATAGTATTGAGGAAGGAATAACTGACGTCTTCTAATTTTCACCCTAAGGTGATTTAATAACGAAAAAAAAAAAGAAGATATTTTTACTTTTACTATACCTTCTTCTATACCTTTCGTTCATTTTAGTTTTCTCTTATGTTTTTTATTAGACTTTAGTTTAACTGAAGTCAAGAATGAAAAAATTTTTGTTTAAGTTTTATAATACATAATTTTATTTATAGGACAACAAAATGAAGGCTAATAAGGTATCCGGAATTAATTATTAAAAAGAAAAATGTACTCAAGTTAATTGGATCTTAAAACCTCTTATTACAATTTGATTACTTCCATGGTTTTAATTAAAAAAAATTTTTTTTTTTTGCCTGGTACAAAGAAATAAATTTTGAAAAATTTTTAAAAATAATGATAATGGTGAAAATAAAAAATTGATGTATAATGGTATGAAATATTTTCTTCTAAATTTTATATGAATCCTTGAAGATGGTCATTATAATCACCGAAACATTGAAATTAATTAATTAATTGGTATTAATTTAACTGAAAGTATAAAATAATTAAATTTGAAAGTTAGAAGGTATGTAATAGGTACCGAATAGGTAGGTGTACTTTATGTATCAGTTGTAGAAAGTTGCACATTTTTTTAAACATTTAAAAGATTTTATTTATGAAAGATTTTTCAGCGTTGTACAATTTGTAAAGGATATTATATAAAAAATATTTTCGGTTTCAAAAGTATGTTAAAAATTTCATTTTATTTTAGGCAATTTTCATTTTTCCATCCAATCTTCAGTAAATGTAAATAAAATAGAAACAAAAATCTTTAACAAACTCTTGTCGTCACCGGATTATAAAAACCGAAAAAGCAAAACTTATCTTCTTTAAAGCTTATAAAAATATTTGTAAAATTTGGATCCAAAAGTTTTCAATAAATGTTAAAACTATACTATAAATGATCGCAGATCTTGGGTAAAATTAGCCAAATCTATTAAATAACTAAAAAGTTCGTCAATCAAAAATGGATTATTTTTTCAACAAAAAAAATACTATTATTTTATATTTATTATAACTATTTCTCCATCGAGATATCAAAATTAACGGAGTTACAAACACAGAACTTTCAGTATAAAAATATATAAGATAACTAAAGAATAAAACTGGATATACTTAATAGTTTAAATCAGCGATAGATGCGTCAACAATTTCACGTCAACAATATTAATTTTTGACGTATCAATAATGTCAAGTCGACGACGTCATATTTTAAATTGAAATATTTTTTTTTTAAATTAAAAAAAATCAAAATACCCTTTTTTTTAAGACAAAATAAATTGTCAGTTGCATTTTGACCACAAAACTGTGCTGTGCTGAAGAAGTTGGAAGTTTGAGTAATCGCAAAGTAAAAGTGGCTAGCTAAGGGTTATATGGGCCTACTTTCCAATAAGCAAATGGATTTTCGATATTTTTTTCATTGTAAAATTTTAAAAAATTGAGATCCTTCTGTACATTGTGTTCAATCAGTTATGCCTGAACCGCCAAGCTGTTCTACAAAAATTCCTCTACTTTTTCAATTTCGTCCTGCAAGAGATCTTTATTGTAATTATATTTAGGATCTGAATAAAAAGCTACTAAAGCGTAAATATTTAAAGCCTTTTCTTTACGATTGACATTGTCGGTTCAATTGTTGACATGGTTTACTTTATCGTCATTGTCAACTTAAAGTTGACATTGTCAAGTCGACAATAAAAGATGACACGTCGACGCCCATCGCTGGTTTAAATACATAGTAGAAATACAATAGATTTGAGAACACACGTTCGATATCTAATACAATTTTTTTAATTTTTTATTCAGAGTGTTCATACTCCAATAACATAAATTTTATGGAACTTATATCCTCTCAAATGGACTTGCTATGTTCTATGGAAGTAAGAAGTTAAAATGAACTTAAGTTCCATTAAAATAGGGGCAAAACTTCCATGGAACTTATGACCCATTGGCTGGAAAACATTAATTAACCCATTGGCTGGAAAACATTAAAATTAAATAGAAATTATATTTTAGGCAAATAGTTATTAATTAAAAAATATTATTTTTATAATTAATATTTTTTAATTAATAAATATATAAACCTAAAATATAATTTTATAATATAATTTTTATAATATAATACGTTTAGGAGTTTATGTTATAATGTAAATACAAAATTCTGAATTAGGAGATATTTTAGAGTTGGATTCAAAATTATATGGCATTCAATTTTTTCAGAGTATTTATATAGGCATTCGTATATGTAAGATTGTGAATTAGGAGGGATTTATTTTTTACGTAAACATTTCAATATCAAAGAATTTAAAATATGTTCAATGATAAGCATGTTCTTAACTGTTTAAAATCTTTTGTAGACAATACACATTTAATTTATATTAAAGTACAACAATTGCTATTTGAACTTAAAAACTGAAAATGAGAACTTATGGCCATTTTATTTGAGACATAACTTACAACAGAAAGTGGTCAGCGGTTTCATGGAACCTATGTCCGTGGAAGTTAACTTATCTCTCTCGGTACAAGATAATCAAGACAATAATAAAATCAACGACTTCTTTTGAATTTATTTTTATAAAAGTATAAGACTTTTGTATAATATTCCATGAAGCAGAATAATTATACCTATAAGTTTTCTTAATACATATACAACTATATAAGTTAATTATTTTCATTATATTATTATTTAATAAATTTTATATCAATATCTTTAGAAGGAGCTTAAATGTCATTAAGTAACTTAAGTAAGTTAAGGATTATAAAAAAAAATACATATGCTTGCACTGTTTTAAATCGAATTAAAAAAAAGAAAATTTTTTTTGCTACATAAATAAATATATTATTTTTATCCTGAAAGATTCTTCAAATTACAATTCTAGTATTAAAATCTATTCGTAATGTTTTTACCGATCGAATACAATTAAGTATAAGATAGGTATTGTTTTCATACTAAAAATTTGTACCCGAGATTTTGGCAAAAATGCGCAACTTCGGTGCGGACAAGGTTATAAAACATTTTTTAACGAGACGTATGTGTGTGTGTGTGTGTGTGTAAACGACTGAGCAGAGTTTTCTGAGATTTCATATTTAAGGTTTTGACGTACATAATATCTAGGATTGGTAAGCTTTTGGAGCAAATCGGACAACCGGAAGTAGTAGTTTACTAGTTTTGTTAACTTATTAGAAGTTATTTTGATTTGATATAAATTATTATGTAAAAAATCTATAAATTTTGGCATTATACTTTTCGTATAGTGGCGGTCGGTCCTGTAGTGGAGATAGCTGATTTTTTTAATTGTATTTTAAAGAAAAATATAAATTGAAGAAAAAATGTGTCATAAACTAAACCAAAACCAAAAAATAACAAGGTTTACTAACACGAAATGAATATGAAAAGAATTGAAACATCGTTATGAAGTTCTTTTAAAACTAAAAGCTATCGCTAGATAGATATTTCTTTTTTGTTTTTAATTCTAGAATTAACTTTAATTGTATGTTTGTATTTATAGGTATTATGATATAGAAAAAAAAAGGAAAACAATGTCCTGCTTTACAACTGTAATCGTTTTATTATTTATATTTTATTTTTGTTGTATTTTTATTATTTTTTTGTTTATTTTTTTTTTATTTTAAATTAAAAATTCAATGCACGAGAAATTTTCCTTCGGGATATTAACTTTAATTTTTTTTTTCTTCATTTCTTTGTTTCTCAAGTTAAAATCTGCATTGTTACGTGTGTTACGTTAAGTCAAAACTTTTACAGAAAAATTGCATTGTTTTAGTTTATTATTGTGAATCGTTGTCAATGTTATTGTGACTTTGCTATGCAATTTAAATTTTTTCAATGCGTATTAATGAATTCTGCACATCGCCGATTTTTTTTTTTTTTTTATTTATTTTTTTTTTTTTAGAAGAGAATTCTTCAAAAGAAAAAAACTATTTGAATAAGTTTACTTTTTTTTTTTGTTATGTTTTGTTAAGTTTAAAAATGAAATCAGTAGAAAAGAACTGAACAGAAACACAAGAGGACAACCATTGCATTTAAAATAATAATTTTATATATATATATTTTTTTTTTTGTTTGAAAGGAAATGAACCACAAGTCTGCTAAGAATTTAAAAAAAAAAAAAAACTACAGTAAATATTATACTTTTCGTTTTTGTAAAAAATTTTTAGCACGAAAGTTTATAAATTACAAAATGAATTCAAAGTATTTTATTTTTTCTAGAAGGTATGCACTTTCTTTATTTTAATTTCCTTTCTGTTTTTGGTTAAAAAAAAAAAAAATATTTTATTATTTTAAAAGTTTTTCTTTTTAACTGTTAAGCTTTTCTTTTAATATTTAATAAACATATTTGAAATTTAAATTTAAAGTTTGAAGCTATATTAAAGTTTTCTTAACTCTTTATATTTTGAAAATTCCAACATTAAGAAAATTTTTTTTTTGGAATTGCAATTTAATTCTTTTAGAAATTCTTAAAATTCTTTTTTAATATTATTCAAATGAAAATAATCTGAATGAAATTTGAAAAGATTAAAGTTTTTATTATTTTTTTTTTTATACACACTTTTAGTTGTGCTTAGAGGGAATCTCAATTATATTTTTGATTTTAAATTAAACGAATTTGATATTTTTATTTTCTTACAAGAAATAAGAGTCCCTGGTCAGATCAAAAATAATATATAAAATATAATAAAATAATGTAAACAAAATATTAAATAGGTATAATTATAATTGAATACTTGTACCGAGATGACCCACATGCTAAAGGCAAAAGGGTCTTACAAATAACGGCAGATATTTATATCTGGACGATAAAATATAAAAAAAAAAAAAAAAAAAAACGAATAAGAGTGTCAAAAGATATTTTTGAAATATTATTTAGTCTTATTTTTGCATCTCATAAATTTTATAAAAAAGGGGAGCTGTGACAGAAAAAAATTTACAAATAGGCGAATCAATATGAGAGAAAATTCAAATTACCGACTTATATTCTAAAAATATTCTAAACAATGGCAAATTTTTATTACGTGATTATAATGTGAATTAAATAAATTAGAAATATATAAATTTTAACACGTTGAGTACCACGTACCTATCACCGGTAAACATAATTTAAATATTTCAACTTCCCGCGCTGATCGGTGAACATTGTGCTAAATATTCTCAAAAGCGCAAATCAATTACAGCTTTTTAATTTTAAAAATTTTCGCTGGTGGTACATTGTGACCTAATGCAAGTTTTATTTTTACGATTACCGGTGATCGTGTAATAAAAGTTGAGGTGACAAATAGGAGAACTCAACGTGACAGAAAATTCAAAAGAACCTCAAATTATCGTCCTACATATATTATTTACACTCCATATACAATTGATTCCATATATCTATTGAATCCCAATATATTGAAATTAAAATTACTATTGAAATTTTTAGTAAAAATTTAATATAAAAAACATATACCTGACCGGCAGCATTACTTGAATAACTCATACGTTTTACTTTTTGAAATGTTACATCTTCTGATGCTTCTTGTAATGCTTGTTCAACAACAGTTTCTAATTCACGATTTCTAGTTGTATCATCTAATCCTTCATATGGTAAATTTTTTTGTCTCAATGATTTTTTACGAATTGTTGAACGATTTGATTTACGTGCTGTCCTCAAATCAGTTTCCCAAAATCTATATAATATTATTAAAAAAGAAAAGATAAATTTTTTGGAAATTTTAATTGAATAGATTTTTATATATATATTATGTATAATGAAATTAAAGTTTAATATTTCCTTAAAATCTAAATGATTTTGAATGCTTATTTAAAATAATAATTAAAAATAATTATAATATCACAAAAAGTTTTAAAATTTTTATTTTATTGTCATATATTTTTGTTAACACTCTTTAGATAACATTTTCTTTATACAATTGGATAAAAAAACTAAACCAAAAACTTATTCTCACACTATTTTGGGTATAATAGGAATTTACTATATATTTTTATACTTAATTTATAACTCTTTTATTTTCACCATTAAACAAAAACCAAAAAAGTAATAAATTTATTTTAAAACATATATAATTTTTAAGACATAAAAAAAACTCTTTAATATTCATTTTACATATTAATTTACATAATATTTGAAAGATCATAAACCATTATCCTTTATACATTTTGGTATATATTTTCATATATTATTATAAGAATCAGAATTTAATTTTGTTTTGTGTTGTTCTTAAAATAAATTCTAACAATAAATGTATCTCCATTACAAATTACCTCAACTTTTATTACATTCATTCCTTAAATTTAAAATAAAACATACAAAACATACAAACAAACAAACAGGATCAAAATGAACAAAATGGAGTTAAAAATTATTACCTAGTAGGTGTCATAATAATGAAAATGTTAAATAAATTATTTAGTATAGAAAATTATACATAGAGTTAACATAGAATATACATAATATTATTATATTATGTACATCCGAAATTTACTTAAAAAACTGCTACCGTTATAATTTAATCATAATTTTAAAAATAATATATATGTATATTATGCATATTATGTAGAGAAGAAAAATCATATAAAAGTAAATAAAAGACAATTTATTCACAAAAAAAAAAAAAAAAAAAAAAGAAAATATCCTTTGCAATACTAATTTAATATTACGAGTACATTCACCACAGAGTACATATTAACCACAGAATATATATATTATATATATATATATATATATATATATATATACAGTGAAACTTTTATAATTCGAACTTTCAAAATGTTCGGAAATTGGTTCGAGTTAAAGAGAATTCGAGTAATAAAGACTTAAAAAAATTGACCCAAAGCATAATTAAATTAATTTTTTTCTTTTAAAGATAAATATTTTAATTTTCTACCGGGCATTTTAATTTTCAAAATTTACACCGAACACAAAAAATATTTTATTTGCCTGAACTGAATGTTTATAACTGTCAAATATGTAAACATCTACAAGTATTCACCTACATGCACATCATGTTAATTAACAATTATGAAAAGTAAAACAGAAATGAGAGGATGATAACAAAAAAAACAAAAAGAATAACAAAAGTTATATTTTGTTTTCAATTTAATTCAAGAAAAAGTTCGAAATAAGGAAACTTTTTTACTCAAAATGATATTAAATAGTTCGAATAAGAGAAAAGTTCGAGTTAAAGAGATTTTTGAGTAAGAGAAACTAATTTATATAAACAATTGAAAGAAAATTTTAAATACCTATATCAAAATAGTTTGAGTTCAGAAAAAGTTCGAGTTTAGGAAGGTACGAGTTAAGGAAGTTCCACTGTATATGAATATTATTAAAGATTTTTTTACTCTATTAAATATTTTTATTTTTAGTTTTATTTTAATTTTCCTATTTTTGTTTTTCTATTTTTGTTTGTTTTTTTTTTGTTTCTTCTCCAGAATCATCCATCAATTTCTATTTTTATCATTTAAATATATATATTTTACTAAAAAATCACATTTATATTCAGGAGAGAGTATCCTATAAACGCGACATTACATATTTATATTTATATTATATAATATGATACGTATATAATATAATAATAAGAAAAACTTTGACAGGAACTGCCCTGGGTCTTTTTTGTATACTGTTCCGTTCTATTAATATGTAAATATACTAAAAGGAAACAAAAGTAAACCTAAGGATAAATAGTTATAGTAAACTAAAAAAAAAAAAAAAGAAAAAAAAAACATAACCATATAAAAAACAAAATAACAAAAAGAAATGGAATGAAAGAATTTTAATATCTTATATTATATCTTATATGATGATTCTATGATTTAAGATTGTATATGAAGTAAATTTTAATGATAATTTTATCTTAGATAATACAAAAAAAAAAATTAAATATTAAGTAAAATAAAAGCCTTTTCAGCTTTTGTTTGGTTTCTTTTAAGAATTACTTCCGAATTATTTGTATTTTAATTAATTATAAAAGCCTCTGCTATTACAAGAATTATATACATATGTATATATAATAGTATATACCTACTATATATGAAAGAAAATATTAAAAGTTCATGACTAGCTAAAATTTAATATTATTGTTTTAAAAAAAAATTATCCTCACTAATTTTGAAAACCCTAAAAAATTCCAGTTTTAATCTTAAATTATCATAACTACTGTTACATAGATATCTATCAAGTATATCTAACTACTATATAGTATTAAAAATTTTTGAAGTTTATATTTCATAATATAATAATTCATTTTCACAATCCTCAAAAGTAACGACCACATTCTATCAAACTTATACAATCATTCACATATTCTGGTTACACACATACATATATTATACAACACTTATGAAATACTATGATTGTCTAGTCTCTCATAAGAGTTGAAAATATTAAAATTACTTAAACCAAAATTCCATGTTTTTTTTTTTGTGTTTTTTTTTTTTGTATACGATAATTTACATTTTTACTACTATATATCATCTCATATTTAATTATGACGTTCCTTATTCATTTATATACACTAACACGCACGCATACACAACATCCTTTAAAATTTTTGTTTTTTTTTTTTTAATGTTTACATATCATTTCCTTTTTATGTTTATAAATATACAGTGAAGTTCAAAATAATACATACAATTTTGAAATATTTATATTCTAATAAAATCAAATCATTGTATCAGATTGAATCAATACTATATTGAATGAATTTTCTTAAACTAAATATATTTATTGTAAGTTAATATGAGTCCGACTGCATAATTAGATATGCCAAAACTCTAATTAATTGTTCATACTGTTGAATTATTCATTTCCCCCGAGATAAAAATTCCAAATTCAGTGATAAATAAACTTTACAGTTTTAAAATTAATCTAAAGAAACATGTTTTCTTTTATTTATGAAGGCTAAGTTAACACATCAGTAATCACTAGACTTTAGGTCTGTTGAGCTGCTTCAAAACGTGGGAGATCCAAAGTTTGTGTTAAGTTCACTAGATATATGCCATGATTATACCATTCTACTGAAAGAAACTTTAAAAGCTTCTCAGATCCATATCAGAGAGTTGATCTAAATCTTATAATAGGAAACTACTGAGATATTTACGTCTTTTTCTTGACAGACTAAGATAGGTACAGAAGAAGCCTATTTTATTTAAATTCTAGAGAAAAAAAGTTAGCAAGAAGAAACATCCTTTTTTTATTCTGGTTTTAATATTTTCGAATAAATAATGTTTTCCTGAAACCCACAGAAATTTTACAGAGTTTACATTAATACAAAAGAAAAAAAAAATGGTTTTATATGGTCTACACTACATTTTTATTAATTAATTCTATAAACATTAATAATGTACACCAAATGTGTGTTAATGTTCAGTTCATCTAAGAACTTGAATGAAATTTTTAAAATAAACACATTATTATCTAAAATATTACATATATTTTAGTAAATCACTGTATTTATAGTAAAATACCAATATATATATATATAGGTATGCTTATGTAATGCATGATAACATATTATACGGAAAACTTTAGTGTTACAAAAAATTTGCATTAAAGTTAAAAGGAAGAAAAATAAAAAACAATTTATTCATAAAAAAGCTTTCGTTTTTTGTCTCTTTCTATGTTCACATATGCCTATTCCACATTTTTATTATATTTATGTTTTTCTTTTTTTTTTGTTTGTTCTTTTCTAACTCCTTTATCTTACAGGATAATAATTCTTTTTTTTTTGGTTTGCAACATTAATTTAGTATATATACATATATATATATATATATTTATTATAAGAATAGAAAATATTTTAAGCCTTACACAAACTTTTTTTTCTTTTGTGTATTAGAGTGTATTTCCCTTCTTACAAATATACAACAAATATAAGAAAATTAAAAAAAAAAAAAAAAAACGAAAAAAAAGGACTTAATATGATCTGCAACTGATATAAAACAACAAAAAATGATATCTTTACAAAAAAAAAAAAAATACGTGTTTGTATGTAAATAAATGTGTATTATTGTCCTGTGTATAATGATAAAAATGTGATATCATGACTTTTCTTTGATTATATTATATTTTCTTTTTCTCGTTTTTTACAATCAACGAGAAAAATCTTTTCTTTTTTTTTTTATTTTTCTGTTTTTTTTTTTAATATGAAAGGAACATGAAAGTATTTTACCTAATGCCATGGAAAAACGACAACATAAAGTTAGAAAAAAGAAATAAAATCAAAATATATAATAAGAGAAAAAAGAAAATGAATGAAAAAAAAAGTAAAGTTTTTTTTTTATAAATAAATATAAACTGCCTAAAGAAATATTTTATGTGTATATAAGGGGCAACAAGCAACTTGACACTTTTAAATGAGGTGTTCACTTTTAAAAATTATATAATATATGACTAGTATATGGAGGAAATGATTTTATAAAATTAATCAAATAAAAAAGAAATATTATTTTTGAAAAATTTAATAAAAAATTTTTCAGATAAATTTTTTTTTTTAAATTTAATAAAATTTAAAATAAATTTTTTTCAATGTGTTAAATGTGAAATCATATACCATATACATGATTTTTCATTCATAAAAGTTTAAATAAATAATTAACCTAAAATGAAAAATAATTAACCCGTCTCAAATTTCAAAAGGATAAAATTTTTAATAATAAATATTTTATCTCTTTACAATTTATGATCAAATTTGACAGATTCAATTACGTTTGCTAACTTTAAAACACATAACAAAAAAAAAACAAAATAATTTTTATTATTCTAAACTATAATTCTATTTTAGTATAAAACAAAAAAAGTTATATAATTAATCTAACTAAACTATTAATATAATATATGTCACAAAAAATATATATACATATAGATTCATGTTCGTGTTCGACTAGTTTATAGAAAATGTCTATCAATAACTGTCTACATGTCTACTAGTACATATATAGTAAAAAAGCTTTGAGAAACTAATGATTTCCAAAGAAATTATGAAGATATCTAAAAAGATATTGAAAGAAGGCGATATTAATTATTTCCTGAGAAACATAATCTTAATCTGTGATAATTTGAAAATAAAAGGAAATACTTACATATATACCTACTAGTAAGATGACTATATATACCTACTAGTAAGATGACTAAAAAAAAAAAAAATAGTTATATATCATATTAAAATGTTAACAATGTATTATTTCTGATGTTTTATAATAATACATAAATATATATTACATACATACATATTATATGAATATATTATAATATGATAATTAATTTTTTTTTTATATAAAAAAAAATCAAATTATCAAAAATCATAATAATTGACTTTCAGATATTAAGTCAATTGAATAATATTAATTAAATATAATCTAAATTTTATAGATTTATTCTTCATAAAATGGAGTATTAAATTCAAGAAATATACAGAAGTTTTATCAAAGAAATAAAAACCCTAAACAACAACCATAACCAAAACAAAAAGACACAAAGAGAATAACAAAAAATGTGCATATACCTATATAAAAAGAGACTTTAAGGCTTGTTGACTTATTATCTAAATATTTACGGGAATAAAATTTTTTTTTTTTTTTTTTTTTTTTACTTTGACTGTCTCAAAAATGTAAACTCTACTTTATCATTTTCCCGTTCTTCTTTTTAATAACTGAAGAAAAAAAAAAAAACCAAGCAATCTTTAATGATTTGAAGACACTGAAAAATATCGAATGAAATTTGTCATATCTTTCATTTTTTATTTTATTTGTTTCTTAGAAAGTAAAAAAAAAAAAAAAAAAACTTGAAGCAAATAAATCTTCTTTCTCTTTTTGCCTTAATATTATTATTATTGTTTTTGTTTTTTTTTTTTTTTTTTAAAATACAAATAAATCATTTTATATAAGTATTTATATCTGAACATACACATTTATGTTTATATGGTAGTGAATTATGAGTTCTCTTGTAATAATATTGTTGAGACTTTTCTACTGTCATAAAATCTTTCAAGAAAAAAAAAAGAGAATTTTTGTTTTTTTTTTTTTTTTTTTTTTAGTGCACTTTAAAATTGTGATGTGATTTTCTTCTGTTTTTTGTTTTTTACATTTCCTTTTTTATTTCATTATTCATGAATTGTTATTATTATTGTTGTCTTTC
Source organism: Poecilobothrus nobilitatus (assembly GCA_947095535.1). Classification (NCBI taxonomy): domain Eukaryota; kingdom Metazoa; phylum Arthropoda; class Insecta; order Diptera; family Dolichopodidae; genus Poecilobothrus; species Poecilobothrus nobilitatus. Next base: position 220,473,078 of record OX352774.1, on the reverse strand, counting down.
TCTCTTTTAATATTGTTATTATTATTCCCATTTCTTTCGTTTTTAACTTTTATTATTCTCAAAAGTGTCAAAGATAAATAATAACAAGTGTTCTTATAAACAAAAAAAAAAAAAAATAAATAAAACGAATTTAGAAAAAGACAGAAAACATAAGTATTTGAAAAGAATATGAGAGTTTAATTAAAAGTATAAAGAAAAAAAATAAAGAAAGAAAATTGATTCTATTCTTATTTTTGTATCATTTTCCATTTTTATTCTTTTTAACAAAATAATAAAGTCTGTATTATATGAAATATTTTTTTTTTTTTGTAATTTTAAAGAATACCTAAGTAACATAAAAACAAAAACAAAATACAATTAACATGGCATTGAAGATCTTTTTTTACATAATATATTTTTTTTTTTTTTCTGTTCAAAGCAAATGTTAAATTATTGTTTAAAAGTAATGATCTAATCAATTAAATGCTGAACATTTGAAGTCTTTAGAATTTACAAAAAAAAAATAAACATCTAATTTTCTTGTTAAATTATCTTAAACTGTAATAATAAAGTAAAAGAAAACTGTTTAATACACTTAACATTATTCTGTATATTTTAATCGGTATTTCATAAAAATTAGTTAATATTTGATCAAATTTCTGTTAAAAAGTCTTAAAAATCAAATCATTGTTTATAATTTATATTTTAACGGTTCTAGAAAATTTTTCATTATTTTTTTATTATATGAAATATGTTTACTGGTATCACTCTGTCCATTCGTTTCTTTTCAATTTAGTAAAATTAAATTTTGACCATGAACATGTCTCTTAAAAATATTAATGTTGTTCTTTAAAGAACTTTTTTACATATAGCCATATTTCTTAGTGCTACAGGTTCCCTAAGTTGAAAAAAGGTTTTCTTTTCAAAGGTTTATATCTTATATTCTGCTTAATAAGTTTTCAATCTAAGAGAAAACGACTGAATTTTATTTTACCATTATTAATCAATATGATAATACCACAACATATTTTTGCAATTTAGTATTTAAATTTACCGTTATGTAAAACAAAATTTTCCAATATTTTGACTTCCCTGAATCACCTGATCCTAACAGATAGAATTTTGCAATTTTGAGAAAGTAAAATTATAATTAATACAAGTTACTTCTGAACATTTTTTTCTAACCTTCCTCTGTTTGAGAGTTATATTAGGGATTAGGAATTTTTGCTATTTTTAGGCAGCTTTAACTTAGGAACCTATACAAATTTTTTCAAAATAAAAGACAAAAATAGAGAAAGTTCTAAATTATAATTAATTTATATATTATGTTAATGGTTTTTCTTAACTATATAAAAGGTTTCATTAAAATTGAACAAGTTTCTCTTTATTTTTTTTACATATTTTCTTGTTTATAAAATTCTAAAAAAAATTACAAAAAAAGACGCCTTTAAAAACCGTTTGTTTGCCTGTTTTAATTTTATTTTTTCAGCGCATTAAAAAGGATATTAAATAATATTTTAATATCTAAATCAAATTTATCAAAAAATATCTAAATTTTTATTTGTCAAATGTCAAACAAAAGTTTTAGATTGTGCAGATTTGAGTAGAATATTTTATTATGAAACTGATAGGAATTTAAAGCCAATTATCTCAAGAGTTCGATTTATTTTTAAACTCTGTTAACTGAGAAACAATACTATGTAAGATAGATCTTTTTTTTTTTCAAATAACTTTATATTAATTTTAATTCCTCCTGTATTACCAATATAATTGCAAAATACTTCCTACATATCTACTCTGTACATATTATTTTTAAAAAGAAAATAAAATATACCTAAATCAATCATATAAGATATACCTATATCAAATAAGATAGGTATACCTAAATACAAAAATAAATTTTACTTTATTTGAAAATTAATAACTCGAAATCTTAAATCAATATTTTGAAATTTCTATTATATTCGGTAATTTATATTTAAAATACATGATATTCAATACATATAAATAATATAACCATGGTCATATTATTTATATGTATGTAAAACACATGTCCGTATTTTATTTCATTATATTTTGTTAGTTTAATAATATAATAACAATAAATTAAATACATAAAGATGTTTATCTTTTTCTCTATTTTGCAATACAAATATTTTATTGTAAATATTTGAAATTTTGTTGGTTTTTCGGTTTGTTTTTTTTTTTTTGTTTTTTTTTTGAGAAAATTATCATTCACTCAAACAATTTATTAAACAAAATCATTATCAACAAAGAATTATTTTTGTTTTTTTTTTTCCATTTCTTTTTTTTTACGCATGAATTTATAATAGATATGCTATATTTAATTATATTTTCTAATATTTTTGTTATGTCCTGTGTTTACTTTCTATTATCCTGTTATAGTGTATATTATTATAAATATGAGATGTAATAATAATAAATGTAAATAATCTCAATTACATTTATGAGTATGTTGTGAAAAATTTTATAGGATATTTTGTTGCTAAAAATAGAAAATAATTAACAGATACAAGCTATAAAATGGAGTCAAATTACATAATAAATTTATTTTTATATGGTAAACCAAAGCTATTATCATAACTGTTTTTTTTTTTTTAAATATTGTTTCTTAAATTTTCTATTGTATACATATTTTTTTTTTCTTTATAATTAAATTTTGAAATAATAGAAATATTTGAAATTTAAATTAAGAATTCTCTATGCAGAAAAATTTCGTTAAATTAAGTTATTTTTACGTTAAAATAAGTCGTCACCATATTTTTATTATTTTTTTTAATGAAACTTTTATTTACGTTTTCATATCGATACCTTTTCGTATCAGAAAATACTTAAAGTTAAAAAAAAAAAAGAATCATAGAATTTTGAGCCTTTTCAATTACTCGCGTTAAAAACGCTTACGTTTAGTGATACATATATTTAATAGAACTTTCGAAAATAACACTACTGGACTACTTCTAATTAATATATTATTAAAAAACAACAATTTTAGATTATTTTTTTTTTTTTTTTGAATATTAAAAAATTTAATTTTTTCCATTATAAAATCAATATAATTTGTTGATTCTAACAAAGACAGATGCCAACAATAAAGACCAGTGCTTAATTTAAAGCAACTTAATATTTTTTGCACTTGACAAGACTATCGCTATTCAAAATATAGATATAATGTATGTTTACACCAGTAATAGTTGGTTTTTGAAAATTGTAATTAACTAATTCTGATTATTAGTTCAATTCTAAAACAACCTTTACAATAAATTTTAAATAAGTAATGAAGGTGATAATGTTCCAGATCAAAAACAAAAACTGTAGCAAAATATTATTATAAATATCAATGTTAACGATTATGTATTATGTGTATTATATAAATAGGATTGATATAATGAAATTTGATAATAATCCTAATCCTTCCTTTTATTTTTTATTAAAATAACTCAAGTACTTTAATTATGTTCTATTTTAATAAATTGATTTAATAACTCAAAAAATGATTTTAGAAAAGATAGTATTATAATTTATAATTAGCGTATATAAATAAATATCCACATAATATCTTTTTTTTTTGGTGGTTGTTTTTTTTTTTTTTTTGTTATATTAAGTGGATACTTATAAATTTGTCATAAAATTAAATTAATTATAGTTTTGCAGATTATATGATATTTATCATAAAATATGAAATTATTTTCTGAACAAAATAAAGAAAATTACAAAAAAAAGAACAAAATAGCAATTAATTAACTATAATTAAGTAATAAAAAATATATATATTGTATATTTTAAAGTATATTATGTGTTATACCGATTGAAATTTTAATATGTATAATATTAAGGGTATATGTAATAAACTTGACATAATAAAAAGATGAAATAAATAAATTAATTGCAATCAATTAAAATTAAAAAGAAAAACAAACAAACAAATTATCAATTCAAATAAAAAGAAAGAAAAAAAAAATTAATTAAAAATATAATTTTAAAAAAAAAAATTGCATACTTTTAGGATATTTTTTTAAATGCTTTCTTTCTTTTATTGCGAAAAATTAATAGTACTTAACCAATGATTATTTTTTTCTCAATGGAAGTAAGTACTTAATTAAAATTAATTTATTAATAATGAATCAATATAAAGTTTTTTTGAACATAATTAATTTAATTTTTATTGAAAACTTTTATATTTAAACCTGTGTTCATTAGCTTTTATTGTATTTCTTCAAAAAAAAAAAAATTGCTTTAAAGAATGGTACAAAATATGATAAGATTTCTAGCTGTTACGTTATTTGAAATTATAAAAGAATTAGAAAATACGGTAATTTTACATGGTCACAAATGGTCACAATTTATCAGACAAACAAGCCACAAAGTAAATAAATTAAACAAATCTAAAAATAAAAGAAAACAAAATATAATTAACGAAAAACAAAAACTTAGTTTTTAATATACAAAGGTTCCTACATAAACAAAAGATTTGTTTCACTTGTTTTTTGATTTTCACTTATAGAAGTTCTCATATAGATTAGTATTTTCTTTTACCTCTATTCGATACTGTTTATAGTGAAACACGGTTTTATACGATGAATTAATAATTCAATACTTTAATATTTTCTTTTTGCTTCTTCTAAAATTTTTAAATCTTTTATTAAAAAATAAACAATAAAACAATACATTCTTAAAAAATTCTTTAACTTAATTATTTGATTAATAGTATTTTGAAACAGAAATATAAAAAAGATTAATTTGATCTTATTTAAAAATTAGAGAGAGATAACAGAAAGCTTATATAAAATGTCATTCAAACTTAAATCATAATTAAACTTTTTATAAATTAATTTTTCGACATAGATAAGACGATATAGATAAGAAAGATATTCAAACACCATCCAGAATAAGTAATGCCCATAGAAACTCAAAATAAACATTATACGCAGTTGATTTAACGAAATTATATTCAAGAATTTTATTTTTTAAATGATATTTGACAACTCAAACTTTAATCGAATAAATTGACAATATCATTCGTAAAACAATACAAAGGAGTAATAAGGCCATATAACCCAAATAATTAGCAAAATTTTCGATTTTCTGGGAAATGAAATATTCTGAAAAAAGGAAACTCTAAATCTCATCAAACTCTTTTGAAAAATATGAAAATTAAGGACAATGACAATGTAAATATGAAAATATGAAGGACAACCATATATTGTATAATATAATACGTACGTATAAATATATATATATATATATATATTTTTAATGCATATCTTTGCCACTTAAATGTGAAAAGGAAATTACACAGCCTTTCCTGTTCAGGCGTGGCTGTAAATGCGTAAGGCGGAATAACACTTACAAAGTGTGTGGGATTCGAACCCACACTCCCTCGGCGTTTACAACGTATTTTATACGCACTTACCCACTAGGCCACCGAGGCCCCCATATAAATATATTCTACAAAAATAAATTCTATAATTTAGTATTTATCTAATTGTCATAAATAATAATTTTTAACATCAATTATTTTTGGCAACTGTCGGTACAAAAATTAATAAAGAAAAATAAAATTTTTAAATATGAATATAATTTAATATTTAATAATTAATAGTTTTATTATAAACACAATAAAAAGAATTGAATAAATTCTTCTTTTTTTTTTTTTCTTCTAATATTTAATATTCTAATATTTACTTTTAATTTTCCATAAAATATTTTTTTTAATTTTTTTATAGATATATTTTCTAAATTACTTAATTGTACAAAATAATAATGAATGAAATAAATGAATAAAAGCATAAACTGGAAAAATAAAATCATAAATTGGATGAGTATATACTGAATATACATATATTTAAAATATGGTCACAAATAATTATATCCTTTGGGTACTCTCATCTTACAATCAACAAAATAAAAAAGCAAAATTTCCATTTCTATTATATATGTATGTATAGCCGTATATGTATACATTTATTTTTTTTTTTTTTTTATTTTTTCATTATAAAAAAAAATTTAAATTCAGGAAAATAATATTATTTAATTTCTGAACTTTTCTTTTTCTTTTCCTATTATAATAAATTAAATTTATTTTATATATTTCTCATAATTTCTTTTATTGTTCCAAAAAAAAAAAAGAAAAAATTATTCAAAAATAAAATGTCCCTAAAACAGAATAAAATTATTATTTTTATTATTAGATAATATTATGAAACTTGTTTTTAAGCCATAGGATATTTTATAAGAATAAAATAATTTATTCAACTGAATAATAATATTACTTATACGGTAGTTTATCAAATAAAATATGCTAAAAGAATTTTAAAAAAAAAAATATATAAATGATATCCTATAGTTTGAGGCGAAAAATAATAATATAAAGTAGTATGTGAGCTTAAGGATTTCTAAAATAGCGCATTTTCAAAACATTTATTAAAATTAACAATTGTCAAAGTATTTTTCAAAAGAATAGTATATTAGCTTATCTTTAAAATCTGAAAAAAAAAACAAGTAGTATATTATTCGTTAATTTTCGCAAAGTCCTTTTTAAATATAAAAAGTGTTTAACGGAAATTTGTTTATTATCTAAAATGTAATATGATGTATTTCAATTTTGTCATATTTCACTTTTTGAAAAAAATATACAGATTTGAAAATTTCAATTGTTTAAGAATTAAATAAAATTTAATTTCTAAGTCCTGGTAACTCTTAAACAATAGGAGGCACAAAAATTTTATTTCATAAAAATTTATAGGTACTTTCAAAAACCTTTCTCTTTCATATATTACAACTTACATGGTTTGAGCGTTTGAAATATTATTATAAGATTAGTTGAAAGGATCAAAAGAGAATTGAAATTTTCCAAGATATCAATTAAACATAATAGTGTATTTTAAATAATAATTGCGATTTGTTTCAATTTGTAGAGTTCAGTTATAATTTGAAACATATCCATATATTGATATTGTCAACATTTTTTTTTTTTAAAACAGACGAACTAAGAGACAAAATTAAACTAATAACTAATAATAAGCATAAAATTTTTGAATGTGATTTTTTTTTGAAAATGTGATAAAAATAATTAAAGACAGACTTTTAATATTCCTTTATATTTATTATAAAAATAAATAAAAATAATTAAATTGTACAAAAAAAAAAAAAAAAAAGTTATATCTAATTATTAAAAGCAAAAAAATATTTAAAAGGATCAGACAGATTTTAGTACGCGGGCAATTTTCTTTTTTATCTATATTTTAAATATGGTTTTTGATATTTAAGAGCCAATCTTTTTAAATGGTTTGTGTAGAATGTGCATTTTTGTATAATTTATTGCAAAGAACTATAAATGAAATGTATTAAAAATCGCTTCCTTTGATTGAGGATAATAGTATTTAATACTACCCTTTATGAAATAAGCTATACAAAACATACAAACACATATTAAGAATAATTCAAACAATCAAAAGAATTTGAATTCGTCGAATTTGAGGGCATTTGATAAGATAGATACAAATGCAATATGGAAAGCACTTATAAGAAAAAATATTACTGAAAAAATTATTAAGATAATCAGAGTAATGTACATTAATAAAGAATCCAAAATTCTACATAAAGGGATACTAAGCGATCCTTATACAATCAAGAATGGAGTAAGGCAAGGTTGTTCAATATTTCCTCTACTATTCAATGTAACCTCTACTGTCACAAACGAATAGTAAAATAGAAGTTGATTGAAAAGCTTTGTGGAAGCCCTATGCTTCCAAAGGGAATAAATAAAAAAAAAATAAATAAAAAATATTTCATACTATTTAAATTCAAGTTACGAATACTTTTTGACTTGGATTTTAAGAATTTTTGGATAAACAAATTTTTTTATTAAATACAAAAACAATTTTTTTATTAAATACAAAGAATAATTTTCTTTTCCATTATAGACGAAAACGCAACATAGCTATGTTGTATTGCAAAAAATAATTTTAATTTATGAAAATATAAAAACGGTGTCTAGGAATTCGAACTCGTTGTTATTGAATTGACAAAAAAAAACAAAATTTTACAAAATTTTGTTAGTCCAGGACAAAGCGAATTAAACAAAAGCATTGAAAAAATCGACCGAAGATTCGACAGACAACTAAGAAAAAGAATTTCTTTTTTTTTCCTCACTATAAACCTAAATAATTACTCAAAACATAATAAATGACAACCTCAGCTCTCGACAAATATTCGAAAATATGAAAATAGTTTAATATTTTTAATTTATTTTATTGCGGTATTTGATCCTTTTGCATTATATGTATGCAGTTAAATTGAATATGTATTTTGGGTTTTAAAAGTGATTTTTAAATTTACATTAGGTAAAAATTATTTTTGTAATGACTTTTGTTATGAAAAAGTCTTAGTTTTTGTTATCTGCATATTTAACATTAATGCACTTCATTTCAAATCATTGAGAATTTATTGATTTATTCTTTAGCATAATATGTTTAGATTTGTTATCAAAGGCTTTGTATTTAATAAAACTACAGAAACTTAAAATATTTCCAGAGCACAATATTAAAAGCAAATGGATACCTACACTTCTATTGGCGACGGATTAAAGTTTTTTTTTGTAGAAGTATTGTATTGTATTAGATAACGCGTGTTGAAAGCATAATTCGTCAATGTTTTCATCACTAAGAATGAATAAATGATTTTTTTATGAAGTACAAAATGAAATTGAACTACACTTTTCTTTCTAAAATCATATAAAAATAAATTACATAGTTCTTTAACACATTTTAAAAATAAAAAATCAGTCCAGTTTCACTCTGTCCGTCTGTTCGTCCGTCCCTTATCCGTCCGTATGTTCACAAAACTCTTACACCGTCCGTATAAGATAGAACAATGAAATTATAAGCATGGCTATGTTTCTTGAAAAAATTAGTGTTTTTGAACAACTATATTATGTAGCCTCATCCGTTACCAAATTTCAGTCCCTCAAAATTCGAAAATTTTCCAATTTTTAGGGTTGGATTGGAATGAACTGATTGGAAACATCAGGAACTGATTGGAAATATTTTTACAACCTACCGTTGTACCGTTACCGTTAATTTTGCAAGGTTTTGATTATCTCTGCAGCGCTTTCAGATACAGCCTTGAAATTTTAAGTATCACCTCTTTTTAAAAGATATTAGGGGACAGAAATGAAAATTTTCTACTTTTGGATACCTGTAACTTAGGCGCTTTTACAAATACTTTTATCTAAAACGCAAAAATTAAAGCTCCAGTAAATTATACTTTAACATATGTTAAAAAGTTTTCTAAATTATACAAGGTTTTTTCAAAATGTGCGTTTTTTCTTTTGGAAAATGTGCTCCTTTGAAAACTGTTTTAACAGTTGTATTTCTGCTTTGTTTTTAAGTTTTTGTACTTTAAATTTTCGTAATTTACTTTGTATAAAACTACTTTTCTCTTTTTAATCAATATTATTTTCATATAATAACTATTAACGAAAAACCGTTTTGCATTATGTTTTATAATAAGTATGTTGCACAAGCTTTTGTAAAATAAATCTTTGATCCTATCAACAAAAGTTAATTCATAAAATAAATTGATATTCTACTAATATTATGATAAATTCCGAGTTAAATTATATTCTATAAAATTCAATGATTTTATTGTAAAATTTATTCACATAATGAAAAGCAATCCACTCTAAATACTCCCGATATCCAAATTGACTTTCTATATTATAGTCAAATATTCAAAATCTATCTTGCTTATTTTTGTTCTTTTTGTTTTTTATTTTGCTAAAATTTTCTATTTAACAAATTTACTCGTATTTCTCTATTTAAGAACAAAAAAAAAAAAAGAAAAAATATACAGTCAAATTAATTAATTCAAATATCATAAACTGTTTGAAATTCCCTCTTCACACACTTTATAGTACATTTAACTAAAATAATGTTATTATCTAATTTCATTCTATATTTAAATTAAATGAATCTTTTATATGAACTCATAATTTTTTAAACTAACCAAAAAAAAAAAAAACGAAAGGAAAAGGAAAAAAAAAAATCCTCAAATAATATTTTCACTTCATTTCGTTTGACCAAATTAGTATATTAAAATCATACTTAAATATTATCATATATGTATATATATTTTATACAACACAACATACATATAAGTATATCAATATATCAAAATATATATATATATAAATTTTTCAACACCTATATACATATATACATATTATAATATAAATATATACATTTTATATTATTAATGTGATAATTTAATATTCAGCACACAATCATTCATACATTCATATACATATAATACATAATATACATAAATACGTACATGGAAATATTAAAAAAAAAATCACAAAAGAAAAAAAAAACAAAAACTATAATCCACAAAAAAAAAACTTACCTCTTTAAATCTGGACTAGCTGTATATGGTGCTGATACTTCTTTTATTTTTAATACAATAATTGCAGTTATAAATATGCAAATCACGTTCACAACAGTTAATAAACCAGATACAATACCGTTAATAAAAAATTCTGTTGGTAAATAATTTGTATATATGAATTCATATGTTGAATTACCAACATATGTTTCCCCTTTTATATGTGGCATCTTAATACCAGGATATATTAACCAAATGCATGCTAATGCCCAAAATAGACCCTACATATTATAAAGAAAGAAAACAAAAACAAAATAAGGAACTTATATACATAGATAATATACTTATTATGAATTAATATATGTACATAATATAAATTAATATAAAAGAATAAATTAAAATAAAAAAAAAGTATCATAATGCATATTATTGGTATATAATATACGAAGATAATATTAAGGATAACAAGATAAACCAGTTAGATTATATTTAATTAAATTGTTTATGGTGAAATAATACATCAGTTTATAAACTGGACAAAAAAAGAAAAAAATGAATTAAATCCTGTCAACTATAAACCAATAGCAAAAAAAAAAAGAAAACTATAAAGTGAAAAAACCAAAAAACCAAAAAGTACCTATAAGATTTTCTTTTTACTCTTATAATTGGTTTTTCCGAACAAAATATAGTGATATCAAATTTTAATTTAATTTTAATAGAATGAAAAGATCAAAATCAAAATGAATTGTTCTGGAAAACTGTATATTAATTTAATTTTTTTGTTTTGTTTTTTCAATATTTAATTTCCATTTAAAAAAAAAAAAAATATTAAGAATAAATTCAATATCAATTATGTGATACTATGTTGTACTGTATATGATTTCCACAAAGTGTTTAAGTGTGATAGTTACCCAATTATCATAAAAAATTGTGTTGGTAATATTATTTAAAAATATAGTTAGCATATTTTGTTTTTAGCATATTCTTAAAAAAATTTAAAGAAATGTGCTTATAAATAAATGATTTCCAAAATGTTCGTCCTTTCGTCTGTCTGGTTTGAAAAATTTTTCATCGTTTAAAATAAAGCAATTAAATTTTAATCACAGATGTTAAAATGTAATATATATATGTAAAATATATTTATAAAACTATTATATTTATATTTCTCTTCTATTTTTCCTCTCTGTTTCTTTTCTCGCTTTATTTTTCCTCCTTTTGGGAACATAGGGCATTAACTTGCCTCATTCATTTGTCTCGATTGCATGCTATAATCTTTATTTCCTCTCAATTTTGTTCATTTTTTGCTATCTCTAGTCGTTGTTGTTCGACTTCAGATGTTATTGGGTAGACTACATCTTCGGTTTTCTTGGGGATTCCATTCTACCGCCATTCTAGTTATAGTGTCAGGGTGTTTTCTCAGACTTTTACATAAGACTTTCTTTCATCTATCTCCATCCATTCAAAGTTTGTTAAAATCGTATATTTAAATGTTACATAAACTAAACTAAATCAAGATATTTTTTTCGTTCTTCAAATGTCAAACGTTAGAAAATTCTTTAAACTTAAAAAAAATACAAACCTAATGTATTTTTTTTTTTTCTATCTAAAAAATAGGTTTAAATTTACATTCATGTGACAATAAAATTTTGCAAAGGATTCAATCCTTCAAAATCTTGTAAATTAAAAATATGAAATTTTCATGAGAGCAATTTGATTGAGAATACAAAGCATAAGAATTTTTAGGAAATTTTTTCCTTTCAATCTATAAAAACTAAAAATGTATGTAATCTTTATAGACATAAATAAATCAAAAGTCGTTCATTAAAGTGAAAAATAAAATAAAAGTTTTAAACAAATTTTGTGAGTTATCATTTGGCCTGATGATTTTTTTCTTGCATCAAATTGTTACATAAATATTTGATTTGTAAATAATTTCAATAATTCCTATTATTTCGAGAAAAATTGCACAAAAACTAATCAGATCTCACTTTTCACTTAATATGCCCATTTATTACATCAAATACATAAAATTTTCAGATTCTTATTTGTTTCGTTTTCTTAAACTTGATCTTAAATGGACAAAATCTGTAATTTATTATTTTTCAAATCGTTTTATGACAAATTTTTGATAAAGATAATCTTGAATGAACAAAATCAGATATAAACGTTTTTTTTCAAAACGATACGATCCAAACGATTATATTATGTTATGCATATGGGATAGGTATTATAAATTAGAAACTATATAATTAGTTTACATACCATATTACAACCGCCTTTTGTTTTCACTATTGTCCATTCGCCTTTGTTAAAATATAAATGGGCAAAAATAATTAGAAGGAATTTTTCAGTTTGTTATGAAAACAGAGTTATACTCTTTTTCCAAAATTTGTCTATATAAACTCCAGTTTTCAAAATTAAATATTGTTCCGAACCCAATATCTTGTATTTTTGTTTTAGTTTACATCTTTGCAATTATGGAGATAAGGAAATTCAAATGTAATTTTAATTTTTTCAAGAATTTCTCTAAAAAGGATTTTTTTCCTCAACATTTTATTCCAAAAAGATTTTGTCTTTCGAAAATATTTTTTTGAGATTTTTTATTCCAGGACAACGAAAGTTATCCGTTCTAAAACGTTTTTTAAATAATTTTTAAAGCAAAAACAAAAATGATATTTTACATTTTCTCCATTACTATTTGCATAACAATGAGGATATCAAAGTAAAAAAAAAACTAAACAATTACAAAAAACATTATTTTTAATCTTTTTTCATTTTTCGTTTTTTTTTTTTTGTTTTTTTTTTTGAATACTTTAAACGTTTAAGTATTTTTTAAATTAAAATTCTTTCATACAGAGATTTTATATCATATCATTGAAATCTAAATGAATTAGAAAATAATATTGATTTAGTGTAGTACTGTTTTTTATAAACTTTATTATTATTTCAAAAATAAATAAAATTTTTGAACTGAATTGCAAAGTCATAAACACAAAAAGGCATTTTAAGTTGATTACATTGAAATAAAAAAAAAAAAAAAACAAAGTCTAAAACACTAAACGAAATTGAATATTTTTGAGAATTAAATTTTTAATTCAAATGAAAATTCGTTCTGTTTTTAAAAGAATTTTTTTTTTTAAATTTTAAAATTATGTTACTTACATAATTCAAGGTTTTAGTAATCGTGTAACTAATCAAATACAAAAAAATATATATATAAATATCTAAACAGATGCAAGAAACATTGAAAAAATTTATTTTAACTATTTTTTAATTCTAATTTTCAAAGAACGCAAAAAAAAAAAAAAAACCATAAATAAAAAATAACGGGAAATAAATATCCTTAATATGAAAATCACTTATGCGCATATTTATTTTATGCAGAAATATGTATGTATGTAGTGTACATATTATTATAAATTATATGCATATATTATTTTTTGAATCAACCACAAATTTATAATGACTTAAGTTGTTACTGACATCATTTTTTAATAATTATAAGCACTAACACGATTGCACGTACAGAAATTTACAATTTGTTTTTTTTTTTCATTTTTTTCCTTTTATTTTTATTTCGATGTGAAAATTCACTTTAGTTTCACTTTAATTAAGCAAAAGGTGCAATAAAAATGAAATAAAGAATAGATTTATGGCAAGTGTTTCTGATATTATTTGAAAAACAAAAAAAAAAAAAAAACATATTATGGCACAATTTGAACGTTTGAAAATTAAAAGAAAACAAATATTCATTGCTGAACTGTTAGACGATCCTGTTTGCAACCATCAATAATAATGTAACAAAAATTTTCAATTTTAATTAATTTGTTTTAATTTTGAATTTTTTGCTTTTTCTGAAGAAACAGTTGAGAATTTTGAAACACACGCTGAATTTTTTAAAATAAAACCAAATGCTTCTTTGTTTTAAGACACACAATTCTTATGAGATTTCTCATTAACTGCAATGGAAACTACAAACTAAGTGAAAAAATATTAGGATTTAAACGACGTTAAAGACAAAAGTTGAAATTTAAATTGAGAAGATTAAAGAAAACATTTGGGGAGAATGCCAAAAGAAATATTTTCTGCAAAAAGGTTAATTTTCTTGTTTAAATTTTTAAAAATTATGAACCTGTTAAGAAATTTTTGTGAATATTAGTTGCAGTATCCAACCAGCGGTGTAATTGTGAAGACACCGGCCTTTCATATGAAAGATCTCGGGTTCAAACCCTAGCTGGGTCGTATAAATTAATAAAAAATAATAGATATTTTTCTTATAATATAATTAAAAAATAATTATACATGTCCTATAAATTATAATTAGGTAATAACATATTGTAATATTTATATAATAAAACAATAATAAACCATAAATTCTTGTATAAGATAATAGATGGCATAGAAATAAAAAGAAACGTCTCATAGTCTTGTACAAAAGCTATAGCCGAGTAATCAACGGCTTAGTAAAATTAATGATTCCAAAAATTGAAACTTAAAAATATGAATAATAAATGACTTAATAGATGCCCTATACTTCTTATAGAAGTGGCAAGGGGAAAAAAAATTGCGGTATATACAGCTTAAGGTAAATAATATGATTTGGTTAAAATGATGTATAAACAGTTTAATTAAAATATTTTCTGATATTTTCGAGATAACATTCATTTGAAATTTTTGTTTGTGTATGCGATGTTATAGGACGCAGAATATTGAATAGAAAATAAAATTACTGTAGAAATCATTTTCAATGCTAAATACCCTTTCGATCGTCCAGTATATTACAATGTAAACAAATAAATATAATTTTTATATTCGAAAATCCTTGCAATCATGATTTTTTTTTTAATGTCATCCTATTTTATTTAACAAAAATTACAATTAAATATAAAAACTACCCTGATACAATTTAGCTGTATAAAAACAACAAAGAAAAATCATGTAATACCAGTTTTATAACATAAACAATTTCCCCCTTCCTCCATTCTATATAAGTTATCAAACGTCTTGTAAAATGAAATAAGTTTCTTTATGCAACAAATATAATATTAACTTTTTTATTGTGAATAATGAAAAATTTATTTAGTTTTCCAATATTAATTTAACATTAAACAATATTTTTCTAAATAAAATTTCAAAATAATCATTAGGACCGAAATGACAAATTTTTAAAATGCATTTCCTTTTACTACGTACGTGCTTTATAGTAAAAATGAATTTAAAAAAAAAAAAAAATTACTCATGTGAGAAACTTGGTAAAATAAATTTTCCATTATCCTTTTTTTTTTTTTTATCCTTTTAAAATTTTTCTGAATTGTATCCATACACTACACACATATATTACACACATATTCATCATATTCACTATTATTTTTCACTAAAAAAATTCCTATTGCAATTTTCATTTATTTGAACATCATACAAAACAAAAAAAGAAAACAAAAATGTTAAGAAGCAAACAAAAAAACAGGATAATAAGGATGAAAGATTATCGTGAAAAGATAAAATAGTGCACTGATTTCAATTTTTTTTTGTTTTTGGTTTTTAATGATTTGTTTTTTTTTTTTTTTTTTTAATGTAATTTGAACTTGACTATAATGAAAAAAAAAAAAAATAAAACAGGAATAAAAACAGCAGGCAAAATTAAAGTAACTAAAAGAATAAAACAAGTGAATGAATAAATTGAAACATAAAAAAATGGAAAAACAAAAAATGGGTATGCTAAACCAACCAAATAAAAGGACTATAAAAGAAAACAAAAATGATTATAATCACTAGAAATTATATGTTATAAGCCGCATTAAAAAAATAAAATGCCTTTTTAAAGTTAATTCTTTTATCTCAAATAAATTCATCTTCCACTTCGCTAATATTCTTTGGAAAATTTAGTTTTAAAAAAGCAAAAACTATATTGTGCAAAATAATACTATTTCAAGAACAGAGATTATACAGTAATGATCTCTGAGGATGTAACACAAATCTACGAATAACTATTTTTTTTTTTGTCTTTTTGAAATAAATTTTAAGAAATTCCTTTTTTCAAAAAAAAAAAAAATGAATTGAAATTTGAGAAAAAGGAAAAATGATACAAAAAAATGATAACCATAAATCAATATTTTATTATTGTAGGAACTGAGTAGATCTTTTTTTTTTTTTTAGCTCAAATCAAATCTATACGAGTATAATAATACCATATCTAAAAATAAATAAAAAAAAATGTCTAATCATTATTTTTTAAAGGGACAACGAAAAAACTAATAAAAATTCTGGATTATTTAGGATTAATGGAGTGTGCTAAGTGCAACAAAAATAAAAATTGAAATTTACCATTGAAATAGCTATTATTGAAAAAGAATTTCTTTTTTTTAATGGTATATAAATTGAAATGGAAAATAAAAAAATTCAAATACTTTCTGATATAACAAATAAAGGATTTATGTCAACAAGTGCAATATACCAGTATTTTAGATTTAATTCTTTTGAATGTCTTCTGAATGAATGTTTTAATTTTTTTCATTCTTTTATTTTAATTTGTTTTTTTTTTTTGTTTTTGTTATTGAACCAATAAATCTCTAATAGAATTTGGGTTTGTCTAAATTATTGACACATACTTATAGATTAATGCATTATGAAAAGAAAATAAATTCACGAATCACTTTAAACCCATATTCCGCTTCCATTGCTTTCTAATTTCCTTCTATTATCTTCTTTATCCCAAACCACATATATTAAAGGTTAAATCATCTTGTTTGGTGTTTGCAACTTTTTTTTATTTAGTTATAAAATTAAACCTAATACTTCTCTCCGCAAAAACCGAAAGAGATCATAACAATATTTAACCTGAAATCATCAGTATATTATAGATAGTATTATTTTAAAAGAAAGAAGAAACTATTCTGTGTTCATAAGGTTACAATGTGTTAAAAAAAAAAACTTTAAATAGTTGTCCATTTTGGTTTTTTTTTTTTTTTGGTACTTTTGAAAAATTATCATTTTATGACTTATAAAAAAAATCTCTTTAATATTAATTGTCTTCCTGGATATTACACAAAAAAAAAAATAAAATTAAAAAGCAAAAAGTGATGATCAAAAAGCAACTATAATTTGCACGTTATTGTTGACTTTATAAATTTTTTGTAAATTTTCCAAGTTAAACTATCACGACTCTGTAAAAAAAAAAAAATTTGCATAAAATTTTTTTTTGTTTTCAATATACAAGGTGTTTTCCAAGTGAATATAAATACTTACTAAGTATGTTATAAACTTTATTATATCACTTCTTTCTCCCTTTTTGAAAATCTTAATTTCTTTTTAATTTAATAGTTTCGTTATGTTGATCCGTCTGCTGATAAAATTTGCTTTAAAATAAAGCAAAAAAAGTTTTACTTTATAATCAAAAATTAAAATTGCAAAGATTTTTTTTTTTTGATAAATCATCCAAACTATTAAAGTTAGAAACCGTGAAATTCCAAAATTTTAAGATAAGGAAGACCTTTGATAATAAGCATAAGTCATCTTAGCAAATAATTTTTTATCTGATAAACATGTCACATTAAAATGAATTTTTTTTTATATTATAAGGGTTATAATATATTCTATGCACTTTCATTTGGCATGTCTATTATTAGTGGTTTAATAGGGTGACATGGTCATGGTTTTAAATATAACCCTTGGAGTTCACTTAATTGAAATGTCGGGTGTTATAAATTATACAAAAATACTTCTCGATAAAAAACCTTTTTGAGTAAAAAAATCAAAATTGCATATTTTTCGGCACCTGTAATATAAATATCTGGGTAAATTTATTTTGCGGTAAGATACCAAAATTTATAAATTAAATCCATCGAAAAAATTTTAATTTATTACGAAAAATTACTAATTTTGTTGCAAAAAACGTTTTAGTTACTAGGACTAGGACTAGTTTAGTTACTAGTTTACTAGGACTTTAAATATAGATATTGGACTGTAAAAATTTTTGGAAAATATGAGTTTTTTCTTAAATTTTATTTTTAAATTTTCTTTTTATTAAAAAAATTAAATTCTTCTGAAGGAACTGAATAAAAATCATCGAAATTTAAAGAATAACATATAATTTAAATTTAGATATCTGCCGAAATAGCCAAAATTTACAACTAAAAATCTAGAAAAAATCACATAGGTAATGTCAAAAATCAATTTAAAACTAATCTAAACTCAGTTAGATAAGCTTTTCGCACCACTCTTATTTTAAAAATAAAAACATCTAAACATCTTTATACATTTAAAGAATTGATGTACAAAATCTTTTTTTTTTTATCTTTACCATTAATTAAAAATTATAAAACTACAACATATCCATATTATTATTATTATTATTATTTTTGTAAAATATCAAAAATAAAATATATAAAATATCACTTGTGTGACACTTTGTACAATGAATCGATATGTTTTATTCTTTTTATTTTTTGTATTTGTGAGATGCCCTTTGAAATGCCTTTAACAAAACGTCTTCTGTCATTTTAATCTTTTTTTTTTTTTTTTTTTGCGCAACAATGATGGAATTTTGCTAGTCATTCATTTTTCAGGACGAGTAACAGAGAAGAAAAATACAATAAAAAAAACGCAAAAACAAAAAAAAAATAATATTTCGCTATGATAAATGACTTTAACAAACAAAGGAAAGAAATGAATAACAGTAATAATGATAATAATAACAATAATAATAATATTTTTTGTCTTGTGTTTTTTTTTTTTTTGCATAAAAATTTTTTTTAGCGCAAAAATATACACGCACACATTCATATTCATATAATAACAGCAAAAATGATACAAAAAAAACATAACTTTTTCTTATCTTTTGGGAAATCGAGAATGTTATGTCACTCGTCAGTTCTTTGTTTTCTTTTATAATGTTTTTTTTTTTTTTTTGTCTTTTTTGTTTTTGATGGAAAAACTCGCCTTCTCGTATGATTTTCTTTTAATATGAAAATTATGAATTTTTTTTTGTATACAACACAAAAAAGAAACATTTTTGTTTTTTTTTTCTTCATTTTCTTTTTGGTTTTGTTTGGTTTTTCCCCATTCTTTATTTTTTCATAAATAAATTTAATTTAAGTTTAAGAAAGCGACACAATCATAAAAAAAACCAAAGAACAATGAAATTATCTTTCGAATACCCTTTTCTTTTTTTTTTTTTTTTGCTAAATACGAACTCTTTATGTGAATTAAAGAAAACAAACACAAAAAATAAAAAGAAAGTGACTTATACTTAATTTTAATTTTTTTTTTTTTGTTTTTCTGCTAGTCATGACAGAATTAAAATTAAAAGAAGAAAAAATGATATACAAACAGAACCATTAATAGCTGGTAATTGTATAAACATCTTATAATTTATAATATATATATAATAACTATTAAAATATTAGACATCATCTTTCTATAATTATTAAATACGATTAGTGTTTATGTTTTATACTTAGAATATAATTTCTTACAGTAAAATCTGTTTAATGTTTCTTTAAAAAAAAAAAAAATATTAATTTATTACAGTCACTTAAGTGAAAAAATGAACTTCTAATTAATTAATTCTGTAAAACTAATTAATATTTTTATTTAATTGAAAATTTTTAATTTTAAAAAATATATGAAAAAGAATATTTTGTGTTAGGCACCGATCTCTATACTTCTAGCTATTCTATTTTTAACTGACTAAAATTTTATTTGAGATTTTTTGAAAAGATTTTGAAGCATTTTAGGATTTTAGATTTCGTATGGTTTGATTCAAATATTCGTTCTACCACTGCCACGTTTTTTTCCCCTTATTTTAAGAAATTTTAATATTTTAAAATGTGTATTTTGACTGGCTGAAATAAAATATCTTTAAAACTTAAAATAAAATGGAAAGGTTGTACCTGTCAATATATTATGTAAAGAACTTAAGACAATGAATTACTATTAAAAGGCCGAATGTACAAACAAAGGCTTATAAAGGTGCACATTTTCTCCAAAATACAATAGAAACAGTTTAGTGTGACTTGCACCAAAAATTTGTAAATTTTCTTAGAATTATTATATTATGTATGAAAAAATTATGAAAAAACAAAAGATACTTTCTTCAATTTCAAAGAAACCTTTTATAATTAAGAAAAACATGCGTTAATATGTACACATAATGCTGTAGCCTAAATTTTTTCGGCTTATTTAAAAGAAAATTTGAACAAGTGTAGAATTTACTGGTATCTCAAAATAGAAAAATTTCAATATGTTTTTTAACCTTTCACAACTCATAAACAAAAGTGTTACAAAAGCATGATATAATTTATGCTCATTCTAAAATATTTTTCTTTTCTTATTAAAGAAAATTCATAATTTGCAAGGTTCTAACTAAAATATAATATACACTATCACAAAATAAAGCTTTTCAAATTTTTGAGAGGTCATATAGCTCTGTAATGGGTGGGGCTGCATAAAAAAGTAGTAAACATTAATAGTTTTTTTTTTTAGATCTGTCGACGTTTAAAATTTTATTTTTCTAGGTTTAACGCTGTCAAATTTTGGTAAATATACAGACTAATGGACTGACTAACAGACAGAAGAACAGAGTGAACTTACCAAGGGTATTTTTCAATGTTTTTTTCTGTTTTTTAAAAAGTGTGCTAAAATTCTCTTAATATTAATATTTGAAACATTCCAAAACTTGCACTCGTAACTTAGTTTTAATTTAAGAATTTTGCTAGGTACTATAATATGTTAAGTACAACAGTATACAAGTATAAAAAATATTTTTTAAAAATATTTCTAAGTTAGAAATCGAAAAAACTAAGATATGAATTTCTTTTATAATATTGGAAAAGGGGAGAAAATTTCGCTAATTTACTTAAAAATAATGTACTTAGAAGAATCTATCAATTTGAAGAATCTTCAATATCAGAATAATTTTGTTCAAATTTTTACATTTATTAGTTCTTCGCCAACTATATTTATTTACTGTAGTATTATTATATATATACTAATATTTTAGAAATTTTTAGAATCAAACTATTACTTTTATTTGTTATTATAAAAACATTTATATAATAGAATTTTATTATATTGTATAAACAAATTCTCTGGTATGACATACAAACGCCAAATAAAAATGACCAAAAACAAAAATAAGAAAATTAACTTTTAAGGTCTAAAAACTTTTTCTTTCTATAATGATTTTCTTTTGACCATTTTGCAAAAAAAAAACAAAAACTAAAGTAAATATGAAATACACATTTTACCGCAGAAAAAAATAACTAACAACTTACAAAAATATTCGTATACAGGATATAGCGCAATATAAGAATGATAAACAAATCTACTTGTTAGTGTTTCATCAAAATATCATTTATTTGAAACAAACAATTCTTTTGAGTGACTTTCAAAGTTTTCGTTCATATAAAATTTTTATATCATTAATTTTAAAAATATGGCTATATTTTGAGAGGTCTTAACAGTTACTTGAAGGACAGCTGATTACCTCCTTCATTATTTTATTTTTTTTTTTAGTTTATTTTCCTGCCACATAAATGTGACAAGAACACAAGGACACAGCTTTTCCTTTTCAGTCGTGGCTGTAAATGTCGTAAGAGGGAATTATTCTTACGGTCTGCGTGGGATTTCCACACTCTCTCGGTGTTTGCAGCGTATTTTATGCGTTCTTAGCCACTAGACCACCGAAGCTTCTTCATCATTTTAATAGTTGTTTATATGTTGTTCAAATATTTATTTTAAAAGATTTTAAACAAAATTTACAGCAAGAAAAATATTTAAGTAAATGTTTTATTTTAAATGAGAATTTTTTTTATTTCAAAATAAAATTGTTATCATAATCATATTTTTCCCTTAATCCTTTCTCAATTTTCCAAGCATCCTCTTTAATAGTCCTTATAATCAAAACCAAACTTTACATTATGTTATTATGTATTAAAGGATCCATCCAAAAGTTTTGCTTTAAAGGGGACGGTTTTATTTGGTTAAAGTCCAACAGTACCTGTCATTTTCTGAAATATAACCCTTCTTTATCAGAAAGGATTATCCGGTGAACAATTATAGCAAAAAATATATTTCGTTATATTATATATATATAATAATGTATGTACATATTTATTTACTACTAAAGAATAACTTAATTATTAGAACCGTACTGTTTTTTATTAAAATTTTTATACTTAATTATTATTTTTGTTCTTCCCTCCACTTGTGAGACACTCAATATGTATATGTATCAAAAAAAAAAGAAGATTCCTTGTAATATTAAATATTATTTTTATTAGCTATCGTACAATTTGGAAAACACAAAACTTTGGAAAAAAAAAACTTTTTTTTTCCTTAATTTGTTCTGAATTGAATTAAAATTCTGATTTCGCATTAATAAAATGTGTCCTAGTTATAAAAGAATTATTTATTTGTTTTTTTGTTTTTTTTTTGTGTTCTTTTGGTTTTTAATTTGTTTTGTATAAATATAAAGACACTTCCAAAGTTTAAAAACCAAATAATTGTATATAATATTATATATTCTAAGAATAATCAAATAGACCAAAGATTATAAATAGAAAACCAATACAAAATTTAACAATCATTTAATAAATTGTCAAAAATGAAAACCAAAAAATTATAAAATTAAAAAAAATTTCAATATAATTTTATTTTCCTAAAAAAAAATAGTAAATAAAAGTTATTATTTTCTAAATATCAAAAGTCCATTAACTTTTCAAAAAAGCAATAATTTTTCATTTGATTATAGTAAAAAATATTTTCTTTTGCCATTTCTTTCATTATTTTGTTTTTTTTTTTTTAATTTTGGCAGAACAAAACAGAGCGAAAATAAAATAAAAATAAAATAAGAATGTCCTTGACGTAAAAATTGTATAGCAAAAAGTTAAAAACACTATAAATTTTAATTATTTTGAAATAAAATATAAAAAAGAATTGAAATGCTTAGAAAATAATAATAAAATAATAAAAATTATCATCATTATCTTTTCATCTATAAATAATTTAGAATATAGGAAAACAAATAATAAATATTTGCATATCATTAGGCGTTTTTTTTATTTTTATATAATTTTTTTTTTTTGTTGTTTTAATATTTTATTTGTTTATGTTTTTAAAAACAGAAGAAAAGAAAATTTTAATTTATATTTACATTAGAAATATAAGACAACCTTGCGATGTTAATATTAAAGTGCGTTGAGAAGTGCGTTGTCTTTACTAAAATGTTAAAAGTAACTTGAAAGTTTTTCAGAAATATTTTGTTTTTTCTATTAATATAAATCTTATGACCTAGAAAGAAAATGAACGAACTATCTAATTTGTTAAAAAACTTTTTTTTAGTGAAAAATTAAAGTTTTCCTGAACGATTCAAAAAGATCGACTTTTTTTTTTAATATCCGGTTAATTTTAAAAACTTGTACATCTCACGGAAAACAAATTTTTATACCCGTACGAACTATGTGCAGGGGTATAATAAATTTGCCATTACGTTTGTGACACCTTAAAGGAGTCGAGCTAGATATAGTGTCAAAGGTATGGATCGGCTAAGAATCGAATTCTGAGTCGATTAAGCCATGTACGTCCGTCCGTCCGTCCGTTCGTCCGCACGATTACTCAAAAAAATAAAGGAGCTAGGAAGCTGAATTTTTTTTACATCACTTTTACAAAATTGTTAGTTTGCTACTTAAATCCAACATTTTCGGTCGGCGGGTTCTAGTAGCTGCCATACTTCTTTCTTTATATAGAAATAACTCAGTATCTATTCAAGTTAGATTTCTGAAATTTTATAAATGAAGTTTACAAGTTTTATGGCAACAACTTCTGTAAAATTTGGTTGTGATGGTATGACAGGTTCGGGTAGCTGCCATACAACTTCTCTTTTTAAATGAAAATAACTCAGTGTCTAATGAAGCTAGGAATCTGAAATTTAGAAAAGAGGTGTCGAGTTACATGTTAACAGCTTTTGTAAAATTTGGTTCGTCTAAAGCAACTGGTTCAGGCTTCTTGCACTTCCTGGAACTTAATGAAGCTAGGGGTCTGAAATCTTAGAAATGATTCAGTTTTATGGCAACAACTTCTGTAAAATTAGGTTCTGCTGGTGCAACAACTTCGAGTAGCTGCCATACAATTTCTCATTTTGAATGAAAATAACTCAGTGTCTATTGAAGCTAGCTATCTGAAATTTAGTGAAAAAGTGTCGAATTACATGCCAAAAACTTTTGTAAAATTTGATTGCTCTAAAGCAGCCGGTTCAGACTTCTTGCATTTCTTTGAACTTAATGAAGCTAGGCGCAATAGATTCGGATAGCTGTCATACAATTCCGAAATTTACATAAATATATCTCTGTAGTTAACGTCGGTACTAAAACATCTGAATGTTTTTAAAAGATGATCAAGTTTTATAGAAACAGGATATATTATCCTGATTTTGTAACTAATCTTCAGTCTTTTATATATTTTATTTAGGCTAAATATTAGAGATTTAAAATATTATAATTTTGATTTCAATTTCACCAAAGAGTTTGAATAGCATATGTATGAAATAAAAATACAAAATTTTTTCCCCACTAATAAATTTATTAATATGAAATATTACGCTTATAAAATAATTTTTTACCAAAACTAGACTAAAGTCCCCGGCAGTTTCCTGACAGGAATCCTGTTAAAATTCTCAGTTTATTTTCACTGAATCCTATGATTTTAGCATATTTTTTTTCGGTTATAGTTTTCCAGAAACTCCTTACATGGTCTGAGCCCGTATTTTTATTCTATAGTTTTCTAATAAACTGTATTTCCTGATTTTTAAATAATATCATCAGTTCCTCATAAATTTTTTTTCGGTTTCACAAAATTTTAGTAAACTGAAAGGCAAACTACAAAATAAATATAGTATAGTTGGTAGTTAAGTATTGTGGAAATATTTACATAATATGTACATAACTTAATCATTAATTAATTATTTTACAGAGTTTTAAATTTTCATTTTAATCCTTTATATGTCCATATATTCGCATGGATTATAATTAAATCTTAAGAATATAATATTATGTGTAATCTTTGACTGCTCTTATTTTTGTCACTTTCACAATATCAAAGAATTCAGATTTCATTTATAAAATTTCAGACTCGCTTTATCATACTTTTAAAAATACTGTCGACATTTTTAGCATAAACTGAGAAACATACTTTCACAGCTATTGATGCAAATGCAACAAAAAATAAAATTATTTCGTATTTTCAGACTTAATTAATATTCTAATTACATCAATTTATTTAAGACTGCATAGATTTGCTTGAAAATATTTTAAAAATTAAAAAATTAATTAATATAAATTTATTTTAATTCAGAAAAATTCATTTATTTCAATAATACATGACGTCAATTCAAAATAAATAATATATTTAAATACATAATATAATAATAAATAAAAAAATTTAAAAATTTCATATCATTAAAATAAAAAAAAAAAAAAAACTTCTTTTAACAAAACGCAAAACTCTTTTTATTGTGGTAAAAAATAGCAATTAACTTTTATTACATTTTTCAATTTATTTTTCTTTTCATAATTAATTTTCCGGAAAATTTTAAAATTAAAAATTAAAAGAAAATATAATATTCAAAAAGTAATGACAAATAGTTTTCAATTTTTTATTTTTCAATTAATTTTCTTTTTTCGATTTTCTGAAGGAAAAAAAAAACGAAAAATTCATTACAAATTAACTCTAAAGAGGGAAAAAAACTTATCGTAATTTTTTCCTTATTTTTTCTATCCCCGTTTTTCTTGCCTTTCAAATCATTTTTTTCCCATACTCTACTGTAGAAAAAAAAAAGAAATTGAAATGATTCCTTTTTTTTTTTTTTTTGTTGAACCACACAAATGAAAAATTTATAAGAAAAAAAAAATATATATATATTTTAATCTACTCTAGTATAATGTTAGTACAAAAAACGCCATAGGACTCCCAATTTTATTCGCCACATCTTTTCAAATACTTTTTAATAGAAAAATTTATAAGAATAAATTTTAAAATAGTATACCGCACACAGAACGAAAGATAAAATAAAAAAAACAAACTAAAACAAAGAAATATAAACCTTAAAACAGAAATAGAAAAACTGGAAACTGTCAAATCAGAGGATACAATTATAGTACAATTTGGATAGAGCAGTGAAAAGATAAAAAAGAAAAAGAAAATTATAATTGAGAAATTATTAACTTCTGAACAAAATGTTTTGTTTTTCTTTTTTTTTTGTTTAAACCGTTTCAATAATTACATAAACCGTATTTTCTCATCTATAATCTCATAAAATAAAAAAAAAAAATTTTTTTTTGTTTTTTGCTTCTTATTAAAGAAAAAATTAATCATTATGGTATACTCAGGTATAATATTTATAATTTAGGATTATAACACTGTTAATAGTGGCACAAAATTGTTTTATTAAACAGGTATAGAAATTTAGGACCTGAAAATGTATTTTTGTAAATGAAAAAACCGAAAAGTGATACATTTCTAAATAAAGGTATAGCAAGAGTAATAATAGAAAACCAAAGGTTTTTCCCAAACAAATACATTTTCATACGGAATACGGAATTTAGAACAATCCAAAATTTTAATATTAACTGGTAGTTCTTTAAATTTGATTCTAATCGACATAAAACAACCACTTTAAATAATAAAAACAAAACCAACTCACTTTGACTATATTGTTTAGACATCATATGGGATGACGAGAAACTGCGTCAACTCAAACAGAATTAAAGGAATGTGGTAAATTAAAGCCGAAATTGAAATAATATCATCAAATTGTTTTTGATAAAGAGATACTATCTGACAGTATTATTCCCTTAAAAAAAATTTTTTTTTCAACTTTCCCTTAATTCTCGTAAAAAAAAAAAATTTACACAAAGAAAATAAAAACCATAAAAAAAATCGGATTGAATTGTAAAAGTTTTCAGTGAATTAAAGAAAAATAATTATCTTAAAAAGGACAGCAAAAATAAAAAAGTTCCGGGACATCAAGAGTTTTTCTTTTTTCTTTTCTATTTTTTTTTGTTTTATTTATTTGGAAAAATAATAAAATTTATTATTTAACTCTTATTTCGCAGTTTTTAAATAAAAATCAAAAAAAAAAAATTTTTTTTTTATTTCTAAATTTAATTTCGATTTTAAATTTACTGGATAAATAAATATCTTAAGCGATTATTTAATTAAATTTTTATATTATCATATTGGAATTTATTTAAATGTAACATAATATCATAAGTTATCATATATATACAAAAAAAAAATACTAATTGACCCTTCTATTTGAACCATTTTTGTCAACTTATTTAGAGTTTAACTCAACTTCTGAACTTTTATCGAGAAAAATTACCAAACCTAAAAAATTAGACCCCTTAAATTTAATGACATCATCTGGGTATTAATATTCAAAACGTACGAAACTTGAAAACTCAATACAGTCAGGCGCAGTTTAGAGGTAGCCAAATTTAATACACGTATATTTATAATATATAAAGCATAAATAATGTTGTTTTGCCACACGCAATTCACGCAAAATATCTTGCCCTACATTTAGATCGGAAACTCACATGGCAACAACATATTCTTAGTAAAAGCAAACAATTGAGATCAAAAGTCTATAAAATGATTTGGTTGCTGGGTTTCAACTCGGAATTATCCATAGAAAACAAAGTTCTACTGTACAAATCAGTACTTGTATCAATTTGGTCATATGGTATAAATCTGCACGGAACATCAAGTACATCAAATGTTGAAATATTAGGAATATTTAAGTCTAAGGTACTAAGAATTATTGTCAACGCACCATGATATGTAAAAAAACACCATTATAAGAAATGATCTCAATATTCTTTCTGTCAAAAATATGACATCCTTGATCAGCAAAAGATACAATACTCGAACAATATAACATCCAAATTTACTTGTTGCCAATTTATTCAACAAAATACTTCTAAAAAACTGAAACGGCACCACATACCATCGGATCTTATCGATAGATTTCCGAACTAAACATCAACATAAAATATATATCATCATTCTGCAGTTAATGTTACAACTACGACATTAGCCGTACTTCAAGGTTATGGCTCACTGGATCCATCCGTCAAATGTCAACAGTCCGAACTTCAAAAAACATTACTAGATATTTGTTCATAAATTACATAGTTACAATTATACGTAGTAATTTAAAAAAATGTATAAAACACATCAATTAATATTATATCTTAATAAAGGGTTTAAAGAAGACTTAAGGTATTCATCAAATAAATACTTTATTAAAAGTTTAAATTGTTAAAAAGAATCGTTAATCTATGTGAAAAATGTTAGTATTTCACAAAAAAAAAACCTAGTCTTTTAAATATCTAAGTAAGATATTTGAAATTCCAAAAACTTTAAAACATTTTTGTACAAAATGATTCAACTTGGGTCAATATATTTTAAAAAGAAAATCTAATTTGTCTCTTCTACCAAAATATAAGTTAAATAAGAGTTTATATATATCCAAATAAAAACTATACAAATTGGCGCAACAGACTATACTAATTTTGAAAATTTGTTCTTGATATAATATCCTGAAATATGAAAATGTCTATTTGAGCAATTTATTGCATTGATAATTAAGGTTGAGAAAAGATAAAAATGTATCTTTGGTTAATCTCAAACATTATTGGAATTTTGTAAACAGATAATCAGACGAACGGAGTGAAAGCAAAATAGTAATGATTATCAACATTTTTTTGAAAAATTTGGTAAAGTACAAAATGGGGTTAATTTTAAGAAAATAACCATTTTTTAAAAGAAAAATTTTTTTTTCCGTAATAATTTTTTATATTTAATCTTTAACCCTCAGTAGATCCTTTTCCTTAAAATTTCAGTAGATCGTAAAGGCTTTCAAAGTATTTTTAAGTTGAATTCCTCGAAAAAGCACTTAAAAAAAAAAATAATTAATAAAGGGTCGTTAAAAATTAATTTTTTATATTAAAAAATTTTAATTCGTAATTGTCAATTTTCTTCCGTTATGAACGTAATAGATACGATACTTTTTAACAAAAAAAAATTGTATTTACAAAATAAACAGACATAAATTAAGAGTTGGGATAAAAACTTAAATTAATATTTACTTAACTTACACTATAGTAAACTTAAAATATGTACCAATAACGAACAAAATATCCCTTCAACTTTTACTATATACATATAGGTATGTATATGCATATCTCATCACAAAGTAAATTACAGAAAAAGTATCTTTTATTATAAATTATAATTGACTTAAAAATTATACAAAAGAAAATTTTAACAGAGGTAAATATTTACGAAATTATTCTAAATAGTAATTTTTTTAATCACATCTTTATATATGTTTATCTTCATTATTATTTTGTGTTGATTCACATACATGAACATTTTATTAATCAGCTCGTATTTACACAAGCTTGTATAAGGGAGTTTTTTGTATATAAAGCAGTTTTTATATTACGAATTCTTCTATCTCAAAATTTCGGTTTTATTTTTAAATATTTCTTTAAATAACTTTTTTATTCAGAAAGTACATAAAAACAAGTAAAAGTAACAGTAAGTCGATGCAACCGACTTATTTATACCCTACACCTAAAAAATTCAAAATAAATGAAAAACCCATAAGTTATTTCAGTTAGGTATTTAATATAACTAAGCTAAAAAAATAAATGCTTTTACAACCTTTGTACAAAATTTCAGATTTCTATCTTTATTAAATTCGAAAATGTGGTTGTTAGGTCTTGGGAAGTGTGTGAAGGCACGCGGACCACCACCCCAATTCATCTCAAATTTTAGAGACATCAACAGGGTAGAACATTCTTATATCAAATTTCAAGTTTATATATTTATTAATTTCGAAGATATGCTTGTTTGGTCTTAGGAGTTGTGTGGGGGTATCTGAACAACCATTCTAATTCATCTTAAATTTTGGACAAATCAGGGATTCAGGAAACAACACCCTAGTACCAAATTTGAGGTTTCTATCTTTATTAATTTCGAAGATATGCTTGTTCGGTTTTGGGAGTTGTATGGGAGGTACCCGAACGACCACTTCAATTCATCTCAAATTTTAGGCAAATCAGGGATTTAGGAAACAGCATCCTCGTATCAAATTTCAAGTTCCTATCTTTATTAATTTCGAAGATATGCATGTTCGGTTTTGGGAGTTGTATGGGAGGTACCCGAACAGCTCCTCCAATTCATCTCAAATTTTGGACAAATCAGTGATTTAGGAAACAACACCCTAGTACCAAATTTGAAGTTTCTATCTTTATTAATTTCGAATATATGCATATTTGGTTTTGGGAGTTGTATGGGAGGTACCCGAACAGCTCCTCCAATTCATCTCAAATTTTGGACAAATCAGGGATTCGGGAAACAACATCCTAGTACCAAATTTGAAGTTTCTATCTTTATTAGTTTCGAATATATGCTTGTTCGGGTTTGGGAGTTGTATGGGAGGTACCCGAACAACCACTTCACTTCATGTCAAATTTTGGGGATATCAGGGATTCAGAAAAACACACCCTCGTACAAAATTTTAAGTTTCTATCTTTATTAATTTCGAAAATATGCGTATTAGGTTTTGGGAGTTGTATGGTAGGTACTCGAACGCATGGTCCGATTTCGCCCATTTACAATCCCCGCCTTACCTTAGTCATTGTTAACCTACAGTATAAATTTCATCAAGATAGCATCATTATTTTTTGAGTTATCGTGCGTACGGACGGACGGACGGACATCGCTAAATCGACTCAGGCGGTGATCCTGATTCAGAATATATATACATGTCTATACCTAACTCGCTTCCTTTTGGTGCTTACAAACACCATACCAAAGTTAATATACCCTATACTTAATGTGTAGGGTATAAAAAAGATTATGAAATGCATATTATGGCTAACTTAGCAGAGTTATACGTTTCCACTTATTTTTCCTTGCCTAAAATTTTGAAAGTCTCTATATTCTATACCTCATTATTAAATTTTTTTTTCATCTTATTGTAAAACTTTTAAATTCTTATGATTGTTTTTAAATCTTTGGTTTTAAGAAAAACTAAAAATTTTCTTAATGAACTCAATATTATTAATGTTAAAATTATATATTGTAATTAAATTTGAAGCGTTTTTTTTTCAATTAGATTTTTAAATAAATTAAATCCTTTTTCCTATGGTTTTTTTTTTTTAAGTTAAAATAAAACTTAAAAAGAAACATGTATAAACAAATTATTTTATTCCCGTTTATTTTTTCCTATATACAGGGTGTTCAAAATTGATGTATCATTTTGATTTTGCCGCCATTTTTTTTCTACCTGGAATTACACAAAGGAACAATGTGTTTTTGTTATTACAACATTTTTTGAAAATGGTAAAAGTTTTCAAGATGTAATTAGGAAATTTCGAACAAAATTTGGTAGAGAAAATGCTCCAACAAATCGTGCCATCAAGCTGATGGTTGATAAATTTCTAGAAACTGGATCTGTTCTTGATAACAGAGGCAACATTTATCAACATAGTGGCCGTTCAACCGAGAATGTAGCAGCTGTGAGGAGAAGTGTTGAAGAATATCCAAAAATATCCATTCGTCATAATTCGCAACAATTAAACATCAAACCATCCACATTATTCAACATTTTGCATCGTGATCTCCATTTAAAGGCTTATAAGATCCAGCTGACGCAAGAATTAAAACCAACTAACCATGCATTACGTCGGCAATTCGTTTCTTGGGCAATCGAAAAAGAAGAAGAAAATGAGAATTTTTTTAACAAAATAATCTTCACCGACGAAGCTCATTTCCAGCTCAATGGCTACGTCAATAAACAGAATTGCCGCATTTGGGATGAAGAGAATCCAAGGGTTATCTTAGAGCAACCAGTACATCCACAAAAAGTTACGGTTCGATGTGGTTTGTGGTCAGGAGGAATCATCGGACCATATTTTTTTGAAAACACAAATGGAAATGCGATTACGGTCAATGGAAAGCGCTTCAGATGATCTGAAGCTTTTTGTGGCGGGAAATTGATGATTTGGACGTAGAGAATATGTGCTTTCAACAGGACGGTACCACTTGCCACACAGCAAGAGAAACAATGGATCTTTTGAAGGAAAAGTTCGAAGATCGCATTATTTCTCGTAGAGGAGGAGTGATGTGGCCACCAAGATCGTGCGATTTGACACCGTTGGATTTTTTTTTGTGGGGTTTTGTGAAATCGAAAGTGTACAGCAATAATACCACAACAATTCAAAAGCTTAAAAACAACATTATCGAGCAGATTTCAACCATTGCGAACAGTTTATTGAACAACGTGGTTCAGAATTTTGGTAAAAGATTGGAAGCCTGCCGAAGTAGTAGAGGGGACCACTTGGTCAACATAATTTTTCATTATTAATCGGAACCTATTTGTAATAAATTAAAATAAAAATATATTTAATATTTCAAAAAGAAAGTCTTTTTTTATTAAAATTAAAATGATACCTCAATTTTGAACACCCTATATTATTATCACATATCCTAGATAGCTATTTATCATATTTCAAAAAACAATTATTAAAACTGACTTCAATTAAAGACATCAAATTCTGATCAAAAGTAAAAAGCCACAATATTTTTTTTTTTTTTTTTCGCTTTTATTTGAATTTATTTATATTTATCATCTTTAGATATATACCATACTCTAATATTTTACAATATTCATCAAAAAATTTCCTCCCTACACTTAACCTTTTATAGAAAATTAAATTACTATGGTTGTTTCCCTCTTAACAAACAAGAAAGAAACAATTGACTAGAAAAAAAAAAATGAATAAAAAATAAAAGACAACCATTAATCATTTCAGAGATTTTATTTTTATTATTTTTCTTTTTTCATTATTTATCTCTTTCTTTCAAAAACATTATTATCCTTTTCTACAGTTTACTTTTAATAGAGTTTTATTCAAATTTGTATGTACATACGACATTATATTATTATAAACATGCTTATACTCTAACCACCAGTATCAAAACAACCTACTTATTTATTTTATATACAAACATATTTATTTATTTTATATACAAACATACTATTATTATATAGCAGTATTTTATTTGAAGTCCCTATTTTTTTATATTTATTATTTTTCTGGTTTTTTGTTTTTTCCTTAGATTGTTTAGATTGTAATCCAACAGAAGAAGGACATAATAAAGTACACTAAGAAGTTAACATTGCTTATGCAATACAATGAAATATTACTGTGTAAAAACTATATTTAAAAAAAAAAATATAGTATTAATATTAAATAGCCAGTAAAGTTAAGTGACTTTTTTAAGACTTCATGAAATAAATCCGCAGGAAATAATTCTGCAATTACAAAAATTGAAATAATACCTGAAACATTTTTTTGGGGGATTTATTTATTTTTTAAAACCCTCAATTCAAAGAATGAGATAAATTCTCAAATTGTTTGCTTCTTTTTGTTTTTTTACGAGGGACAGTAACATCGAAAGTCACTCAAAGGAACTACATGACGTTCGATAGGTAATGCTGGACTTTAACCAAAAAAAAACAAACTTTAGGATGGATCCTTTAATAAATAGTGATATAATGTACAGTTTAGTTTTGGGGAAAAGGAAATAGTTCTTTTTTTTTTTTCCTTTTTTTAGGTAATAATCACGTCCTTTCAAAAAACTAAGTTATGTTATGCATAATATTATAGCATGTTTAACACAAAAATATTTCAATTTTATTATTCTGTTTCAGAAAATGAATAGGTGTGATAAAGTCAAATGACATAATACTGACATTGGGACTATGTCCCTTATTATGATTTATGAACCCGACATCACATTAATTGATTTTCTGTTTTAAATTGCCAAAAAGAAAATTCAGTCATAAACCAAATTTTTTAATTTTATTTATTTTTAAAAAATCTAGAAAATTTTACAAAATAAATTACGATACTTTACATAAAACTTCTGAAAAGATCAGATTTGTTTATATTTGTAGAATTTTCTTCAAAACCAATACCAATAAATTTTTTCAAATCTCCATTACATATTTCTATACATTTATTTATTCGAATTTTAAATTTAGAAACATTATTATTGATCCTGTCAACTTTTTAAAATTTCTCTAAAAATTCAAAAAATATGGATTAATTTTTTGCGGTCTAATTTCATGTAGCCTCATTTTTCAAGCTATATAAGAAATTATTTTTACAATACATAAACTAAAATTAGTGCTAAGTATTTCAATTTTGTATAAAAGTTTGTATGGTATTTTAAAGTCACAGTCAAATCTAGTCTACAAAATTTACTCCAAAAAAAAAAAAAAAACAAAACAAACAAAAAAACAAAAAATGCTGTCTTTGCAAAATAAATTTCTGTGGGCTTAAAAAGAATAAGTTTTAAAAAATTTGGACAGTTTTTCTTTGATTTTTTGTTTTTCTTTTTTTTTTGTTTTTTCTTATTAAAAAGGAAAATATGTTTTATGGAAAATTCATTTTTGTTGATTATAGGATTTAAAATGTTTTCTTAGCAAACAATTTTCGGTTCCATTGAATTTAAAACTTCCCAGTACAGAAATCTTTTAAAAAATAAGGAATATTATAACACATAGAAATAAATGGTTTTTATTTATACCATGTCCAGTTTTAGTTATTGGATATAATAATACATAATA
The DNA here is from genome assembly GCA_947095535.1 of Poecilobothrus nobilitatus. Classification (NCBI taxonomy): domain Eukaryota; kingdom Metazoa; phylum Arthropoda; class Insecta; order Diptera; family Dolichopodidae; genus Poecilobothrus; species Poecilobothrus nobilitatus. The sequence continues at coordinate 220,437,986 of OX352774.1, read as the reverse complement.
TTATATATTTAATATAATATAATGTCCATTAAGAGTAATTAGAATAATAACAATGGAACAAAATATTTAAAAAGAATAAAGAAAAAATGTTTTTTTTTTGTTTTTTGTTAATTTGATTTTTTTTTCTTTGTTTTGAAAGGGATGAAAATATTTCTTTATTTATATCTTATATTATATTTTACTGTTTAACTTTTATATAGAATTAAAATTAAATAATATCAAATTTTTGATAGGATCTATATGAAAAAATAAAACAAAAAATATTTAAATTATTTTTAATTATTATCGGCTCATTTTATTTTCATTATCGGTCTTATTCAGGGAATCAAATTTGAACCACTCTATCGAATCAATTAAAATTTCGGTTTGTAATTTATTTGTAGAAAAAGTATTTAATTTGAAAGTTGGAGAGATCGTTAGAAATCATTTAATTTAAATATAGCTATCTAGTAATATTATATGTTATAAGTTCACGATTAATTGTATTCTTTACATATAACTTCGTTGCTTTATCAAATCAATACATTATCATTTTTACAAATTATTCTTAACGAACTTTTGTGGCTATTATTCTCTATTATATTTAATCAGTTTATATATCCCCATACAATAAAATTTAAATACTTTTAGTAAAAACGACGAAGAGTGTAGAGTAGACTGTATCAACCCTAGGATAGCAGCACGAACATAATATATATGCTATGTTTCCATAAAACTTAATAATTTTTTACAAAATTTTAGATGCCTGACTTAAATAAATACGAAGATATATAGATTTGTATAAATTTTGGAGTTGTATGACAGCTACTCGAACTGATCGCCCCAAATCATCTAAATTTCATAGAATTTATTGCTATAAAACTCGAACAAAATGGAATGAAATACACAATAAAAAATTATTTCTTATGTTAATTTCTTGTTTTAATTACATCAGGTCTTTATTTTACTTACCTCTATATAAAAAAAAAAAAATGTTTAGTCCTTCTTTTTTAAAAATATATTTAAAAACAATCAACGCAATTTTTGATTAACATTCATAAGAGTTCTTATCAGGACCACACAATTTCAATAGAAAAAGTTTTTTAAAAAGTCTATAGAATTTGTTCAATTTTCGAACACTACACTACACTAGGTAAAGTTAAATTTTTTAAAGATTCCTAAAAGAGTTGTTCATGCTTGCAGGAATTAGTAATGCATATTTCATAACATTAGTTTTTCAGAATATTCTAGTTCAACTTCAATTTTTTGGGGAATTTTCCATTTAAAGTAGTTAATTTTAGAATCCTCTAGTTAAACTTTCAAAATAAACATGTATATAATAAATTTTTAAATCATTCTCGCTCAAGAGACCTATCTACCTCTAGTAAAATTTGATTAAAATAATTCGACTTAGTTTGCTTAAAGATGGGATCAATGAATCTGCATTTCAAAAGATCTTTTCCTCATTATTCATTACTTAACACTACCATAAAAAGATACATTGAATTGTATTAACCTTCAAAAATCCAAAGTCAATTCAACTTTAGTTAATTTTTTTTAACACACGAAGTCAATTATAATTTTATAAATTCTTATTATAAAATATAACAATTATTAATCCTCTAATTTAAAACTTTAGTTTCCTTTTTAACCTTTTAAAAGTAATAACGTTTTAAAATTTATTGAGCATAAAGGAAACAAAAACGAAAACTCTTTAAACTCCTTTCATGTTTCTATATAATATAATGCTTTTTAATTTTTTTTAATCAATTTCAATTTAAAGCAATTTCTATATACATCATGAATCTATTAAAAATATCCTATTTAATTAAATATCGACAACAATAGAAAAAATAGAAAAACACAACTCTTAAATAAATCCAATTAAATTTTAAAATATAAAAGTGAAAAATTCAGGTGAATTTCATTTTATTTTATTTAAAAACCAATATAAATTACAAAAATAAATTTAATACTTACACAATTAACAACAGGAGGTAATAATGATGCTGATATTGCAACACCAATCAATGGACCAGCTGAACCTTGTAATAGTGCAACAGCAACACCTGTACCGGATGTAAGCGCCCATAAAACACCCATCCATAATGAACGTACATTTCCTCTGCATGTTTATTTTTTATTAGTGTAATCGTTGTTTTTTTTTCGTTTTTGTGAATTAAACCAAGAGTTTATGGAGTTTTAGTGTTTTTCAATTGGTGTTTTTAAAAAATTAAAAGTAAAAAAAACCAAAAAAAAATTTAATATAAATAAATGTATTGTAATGTATGTATATAATATTATAATATTATATTAAAGTGAATGAAATTGAGAGCAAGAAAAAAAAAAACGAAAAAGTAGAAAAATTTAAAATTGCAAGTCATTATTCAGCTCATGCTTTAATTTAAACCATTTTCGCTAATTTTTAAATTCATAATAATCACAATATCGAAAATAAATAAATCTTTAATACAATTTAACTGTAAATATACGAATTAGAGCTGGGTAGTATATATTGACTTGTACAAATTCTTTATGTAGTAAATTTACCTACATTTATTGGTTGGTACTATAATTTTTACTGTTGAAACACTGAAAAGTTAAACCCAACTAATAACTCTGCAATTCCAACAATAACACATAGTAAATACAAAAACATGGCAGTTCCTATGAGAACTGTTTATGTACAAGTTTAAATAAAATTCAATAATGACTGCATATTTATGGAATCAAATGTTATAAATAAATATCTACTAACGTCCTATTTTACAACAAGAAATTATATTTACGTGTCCTCCAATAAATCTCAATTATGTAACACTGTCACACAAAAACTTACCGAAAGGCCTACATTAATATTTAGATTACCATTTAAAGTAACAAAACACCTTTCGAATCAATAGTTGGAAAGCTAACAAATACTTGACTAACACATAATTCAATACTGTCTTCTAATTGTTTCGCGTTCTTATTATAAGAGAAAGTACTTTTTGTTTTGCGACGTTAACTTGAAGTCATTGCAAGACACTAAAAATTACTGGAAGAATCATTTTTCCTTTATAAGTATCTCGGACTTTAACGCACTGAATAACACCTGACTTTTTGGCCAAACAATAAATTAAAAAACCTTTAGGACTAATGCACTGCTTGAAACAAGGGAACTCTAAGTTTTTGGAAAGAAAATTGATTTCAAACTGGCGAAAATATGGTGAAGGATATCGTTAATGTTCAATTTAATCTTTAAATATTGTATACGTAATAATTCTCGTCCATTCTAGTGAGTAAATGAGGTGGGGAAGATGACTCAATATTCGCGATGTTCGTATCATAAGCGAATTTCCATAAGCCGAACTATGACAACTTAGAATTTAAACCACATATAGGGATAGGTAGAAGCAACACGTCTTGTTTCACTTTGGAAAGTTTTGAATGGAGGCATCAAACTTTTAATCTCATCCAAGTACCCATTCATATAAGGTACCTACTATGAAACAGGATAAGCATTTCTGTTAGAAGAAGGAGATCAAGTAGAAAAAAGGTTAAGGTTTTTATTAGGATAATTAATTAGGTAAATTGCTCTGTTTTGCATTTTATTAAAAAAATTTCAATGTCATTTTGAAGACTATTACGCAAATGTGTACATTGTAATTCATCTTTTCTCTTATATATGTTTTATAGATACTTAGAAGATCAGAAGACGAGAAGACGGTTTTACATCTACACAAGTAACTCATGCATCCAGCTACATCTTCAGCTAATACCATAAATATGGTCGGATAAAATTAATTTTTGACTTTCCATGCTTAAGATGTTAATTTCACCAGTATGTTCCTAAATCTTCCCGTAAAAACTTAAAGTGGAAATCGAAATGTTCATTTTTCAAGAGAATTAATAACAGTGGGTTTTCTTTATTGATTTAAAATCGAATCTGTGGATTTAAGTGCACCTTGAAATTTTGGCTAAATCTAGATTTAGCTCAAGTGAGCCAAAAATTTTACTAGCATTATCGTCATAAGAAACAACGAGCGTGGTAAATAGAGAATACGTTTTTTTACAAAAGTCGAAGGATTCTGTATATATTTAGCTAATTCTATTTTTCAGTTTTCTATTTAATATACGATATAAGACAGTTAAATATTTGTTTTTTATCAGCTCATTATTAAAAATAACTTTACACTAAAAATTCCCTACAACAAAATTTTAAAAGAAATTTGGAATTCAAAGAAAATATTAAATAAAATTTGCTCAAAAAGAGCAGGTTCTACCCTATTTCCTAGAAGTATAAAAAAATTAAGCATTTCTATAATTTTTTGGAATTTTAAATGTGTTTTGGGTTTTTTTTCTAATTAAAAATTTTGTTAAAGGTTTTAATTAAATAAAACTCAATTTAAAAGAAAAGAAATTAATCTAAAAACATTTATTTTTTAATTAATAATTTCAGCTATGAAATTTTGGTTTTGAAAGTACAAAAAAAAACTAAAGGCAAGGATAAAAAAAGTTTCTTAAGTGAAGGTAAAACGATTAACGTAAAGATTTGATAACAATTAGATATTGTATATTATCAAAGTTAAAAGTTAAAGAAAAATTAAAATAAAAAAGCCATAATTAAGCATTATTAAGTCGAAAATGTTTATTACTTTTAAAACATATTCAAAAAAACTATGTAAAATTGATAAAAATACAGATTTCATTTTACAAAATTTATTTTTTGAAGAGAAATTCGAAGACATACAATTCCCTTATGGCTGTCTTCACTTCTATTTTTAATATTATAATATTATGTCGTAAGAATTAAAACAAAGATTTTTATAAAATAAATCTAGAAATTTATTACTATACTATACAAATTATAAGTATATTTTATAGTCTAGAATTTTATAGAACATGTTAACGAAATCACAAAAACATGGAAGTTGATATTAGTAAACGTCACATAAAAAACGCTAAATAATTAAAAATTAACATTAGTAAAGAAGATTTTTCATTAAACTCAATATACTGTCATTGTTGAAAGCATCATATATTTCCACAGTATAATAACAGTTTTAAGAAATCACATAGTTTTATAATATACAAATGTAAGAAGTCAAAATTTAAAAAATTATATGGCAAAATAACATAAAATTATGGTTTGTTTAGAATATATAACCAGAAACGTTAGAGATTATAATAGCAATACAGCCCACTTTCCAAAAAGATAAAATTAATTAAATCTAAAATTACTCACTTTCTCATGTCTCAAGTAAGGTAATCAAATCCAAGAAAGTTCAAAAAATTAAGGACAAAAAATAGAAACTTAGTGATTCTTAAAAAGTCAGAAAAGTCAGAATGAAGGAATCTACCTTTGAGGTATAATATTAAATTCAAAACATTATTATTACACGATTTTCCGAATACTTAAGATTTTGTACATTTCTTAATTACCAAAATTGTAAGTAGATATTCCTGTTAGAATTCGCTGTTCATTTTATACCATTCCAAAAAAAAAAAACTTATTAGAATACACTAAAAAACTACAACCATTTTTTAAATAGCCATAAAGCAATAAAAGAAAAAAACCCTTTTTAAATAAAAGAAAAAAAGTTAAATTGTAATAAAAATAGCTTTTTACCTTTTTAAATTCAAATTAAAATTTACATTTAAAATTACAATTAGAATTCATTCACTATTTTTGTAATTAAATATTTAAATTTAGCAATTGAGAGACTTTTTTTTTTATCAAAACATTTTCTATTATTTATTCTATACTTATAATTATTATTATATCACTTTGAAGAATCTCTAAGCGTATAATATTTAACATTTTCCAAAATAATATAATTTGTGTTTTAAAGATAAATGATTTTTTTTTATAATATCCTTTTGGATATTGTTTATTTATTTATATAAATATAACATGTCACACAGGATAATGCAATACAATATATTATTTACTAAACCATCGGCTACCAAAGTTAATTGATACATTGAATACTGACATTACTATTCAGTAATATCATTTATTTTAGTTGTTTTATATATTGCAAGGACGATTTTGTTAAATAAAATTAATTTTTGAGCAATAAAAAAGGATAAAGCAATAAAGGATATTGTACTTTGCATACTTTTAGGATTTGATTTGAAAAATTTATTACAAAAATTATTTCTTTTCAATCAGATATTTAAATTTATTTTGAAAAAAAAAAAAAAAATTGTTTTATAAAAGTTCAGCAAATTTCTAAATTAAATTTAAAATTCAAAAAATTAGTTTTTTTTAATTTAATTTATCTACCAATTCAGTTCCATTTTATGCACTATTTTTTTTTTTTTGAAATCAAGAAATAAATGATATTTCATTAACACCCAAAAAAAAAATAAATAAAACTATAAATATTTTAACAGAGACATTAAAAATTTTATTTATTTAAATTTGTAAATATATTATCTAAATATATAGAAACAATGAAACCATATAGAAAATTGTTTTCTTTTTATACCACATTTACGACTATGATAATAAAATACAATTGTAAAATAAAAGATTCAGACAATGAATGCGCATAAAGTTTTTGGCATCATTAAAATACCTCAAATATACTTGATTACAACTGTTTTTATGTAACAGATATAAAAGAGTGCAGTATTTAATAAAATATTTTGAACAGAAAACGATATATGTATGATAAAGATATATTTTATCTAAAGATACTCGATTTAAATGTTATATTAGGTGCAAAAAACGTATTGCAAAAGTTAATTTAGGATTGAATAAGTTCGACTATTTAATCTTAAAATTTATTGCAAGTATTATGAAATAACCACTTTTAAATACATAATAAATTTTCATGCAATACTTTTCAAATGTTGCGAAAGGATTAATGTATAAAAAAGAAACAAAAGATCAATCAAAACAACAAGCTTCAAAATCTTAATTTTTTCCGATTTTCTTAAAATCTTAAACAAGTCTAAAACCCCGAACTTTCTTTTGAACAATAATAAAACAAAAATAAATTTACAAAATGAAAAATTTTTTATAATAAAATTTAAAAAAAAAAAAAAAAGGAACATATTTATTGTTTCTTTCATTATACCTTCTTTGTTGTATTAATTTTTATCACAAACTGTTAGTTCTAGCACATTACATTCATTTAACAAAACCCCCAAAAAACGAAACAAATTATTTTAAAACAAAGTATAAATAAACCACAGAAAAACCATACTTTTTGATACATTTCACAAGTTTATGGTCTCCTAAAATTTACAGGTGGAGATAATTACCAAGGTTCTAGACAAAATTAGTACTAGAAACTTTTAAAAAAATAATACCAAAAAAAAAGCAACAGTATAAAAAACTTATTTCTTTTTTTTTTTTTTTCTAAATTATTTTTTCTCTTTGAAGTTGCAAATTTATTCAAAATTAGAGCAAGATAAAAAAAAAAAATATAAGGATTTTATTATCCTTACAGATTTTCAGTTTACCGAAAAAAAGGAAAAAAAAAAAACCAAATAAAAACTAAAATCGACAACAGAATCTGTAAGAAATTACTGTTAGTAAGGGTTAAAATACCAAAAAAAAATTAAAAAAAATTAGAATTGCAACAGCAGGATGGTGAAAAAGGACAAGGATCATAAATTTTTAAAATAATTTTTCTTTTTTCATTTATTGTCTTTTTGTTTTTAAATTTGTTTTTTTTTTTTTTTTTGATACTGTTTATAACGATAATGTTTATTTTTGGGCTGAAAATGACTATTAAGACCAAACGAGCATTGCATTTACAAACAGTGGAATAATATTAAACGAAAATGTGCCTGACCATAACTACATGTTTATTTATTTTTAACTTTCTTTATTTGTTAAGGTTTTTTTTTTTTTGTTTGCTTTCTTTGTTCTTTTATCATAAAAGGTAATTTAAAATAAAATAATAAATAAAGTTTTTTAGGATGTTTATATATATATATATATATGAAAAATGTAAAAATAATTAAATGAAAATAGATATAATTAGTGATTTAATTTTAATTTACTTATGATATTTGATCTGTAAGAAATTAACCATAAAATGTTGTAAAAAGGACTAAAAGTAGAAAAATAAACAAATACTAAGGATGACAGTTTGAATATATTAAAAGTATTTAGGAATATTATGAACAATATTCTATGTTCTTAAGTGGATAAAAACTCAAACTTACAAATCAAAGTAAAATATTATTAACCATAATAATCAAAATGTAAAGAAATTTTTAGCATAGACTAGTTAGTAAGTAGTACATAATTATATACAATGTGTATTTACAGTGAATTTCTAAATTATTTACACATTTTAATTCATATGAAAATCCTAGGGCCCAATAGGGATTAAACAAAGTAGAAGAAGAAGTAGATAATTTATTTTTAAATGGAAAAAAAATTCTTCCAAAATTTTTATACGCTTCACCTAAAGTATAGAGTATATTCACTTTGGTACACTCACACCTTGTAACCACCAAAAGGAAGCCAGTGGCCATGTATAATATATTGTTAGTCAGTGTCACTTCCTGAGCCAATTTAACGATGTTTGCCAGTTCGCAAAATAACTCAAAAACTAATAAAGCTATCTTGATGAAATTCATATAGTAGGTCACTAATTATGACAGTAAGGTGGGGATTGTATTTGGGAAAATTCGGTCAATGGGTTCGGATTTTGCAAGCTTTCAAACGAACCTGAGAGCAAACGAGCATCTCCAAAACCAATAAAGGTAGAAACTTTACATTTTAGTACAAGGGTGTTCTGTCATGTTTCTTTTTCTTAAAAATTGGAAACTGATATTTGAGATGATTAGACACATGAGTTCGGATTTTGGAAGCCTCCGAACTAGTGCCAAAGAACAAACGAGCATAGTTCCAAAACCAATAAAAATAGAACCTTTAAAACCTTTCATAAATTTAAAATTTCTAATTTGGACATTATAGAAAATGGATGGCATGCACTTCAGTTCAATGATCTACCAGAATATTAAGAAATGACTAATATTAAAAAGTCTCACACATTTGTTACCTATTCAGTTTTAGTTCATATGATACAATTAAGATAGATTTATTTGATAGGTATCTAAACATAAGAAAAATAGAGTTGAAATAAGGAAGACTGTGTAAGTATTAATAAAAATTTCTAGAGATATGGGATAAATTTTGCTGCGTACTGGAAGACTAAAAGGCTGTTTAAATAAACTGAACTACTCAACAAACTTGCAGATTAAGGATATCACTCGTTTCTCCACTTCAAAATATAAATTTTTGTTAAAATTTTTTTTTCAAAATCTTAACAAAATATCGCACTTATTAATCTTGTGTCATATAAAACGCATTAATATAAAAATATTAATAAGCCTTCTTCAGAATTTTTGATATATTCAATTTAAAAGTTTTGTTTGATCAGTTACAGATCAACGATATTCGAATGTAACTCAATGGTAAAATATAAAGGGCGCTTCATATCATTCATTCAGTCAATAAAGGCTATCGAAGACTGCTAAACTACTAAATTCTTATTCCAAAATTTATGACATTTCTGCGTATTCCAGTTCTTTTAATTTTTGAACATTTTAAATGTGCATTTTGTCTTAATTTTGTTTTCTTTTTATAATAAATATATTGTGTATTAAAGTGCAATAATATGGTTTTTATAGACACATTATTATTAAACACAAAGATAAATTTTTAACTAGAAAAACAAATTTCTATTATTATAAAATGTTTAAGTCTTCTATACACCACCAATTTATAATTACTTACGATTGTTTTAAATAATCTTTTATAAATCTTGAGGAAATTCAAGCATTGATGCAATCAAGTTTAATTAAATTAAAAAAATTTCTTTTTTGTATTGATTCAAAAGATTCCTTCAAGTGAACAATTTAATTACAAGGATTTCGTTATTCTTAGAACGCTCCTTCAAATATGCAATGTGTAGAAACAATACATAATATACGTCATATATTTCACATTTTAAATAGTGAGTTAATTTTTTAATGAATTTAATTAAAAAATTTCCATTCTCAGTTTCGTTTAAACTTAAAAAAAAAAAAGAAAATAGACATTCAGAATATCAAAAGGCAACAAAATACGAACAATATTAAAAACATGAATAAAAATTAAACAATATAAAAATAATTTTAAAAAGGATTTTCGGTTGGGTTCTTTCGTTCAGGTCTATTGTAATAAGGCCTAATAATTTTCTGTTTCAGTCAGTTCTTCTAACTCATTTTCTACATCCATCCTACACTCATTATTCTGTAAACAAAAATTGCGAACTTGCGTTAAATAACACACGAATTACTCCAAAAAAAGGAAAAAAAAAATAAAAATCTTAAGTAATATACCAATCGGAATAGATTTATTTTTATTGTTTGGGGTTAAAATATTTTTATTGTGATTTAGCTACGAAATATTTTTATACTTGATAAAGGTATTTACATTTGGCTTGGTCTGTAGGCGACAATTTAGGCAAAACTAAATAAAAACAAAAAAAAAAATTTAAAAACCAAAAATAAAGAATTATTCGTCTCTTTTAAGTTTCAGGTGCGAAAATTTATTATTATAATCATACAAATAAAAAGGGTTTTAATAGCCTTTAGTATGAAAATACTTTAGTAAAAACAAAAACCTAAGGTTATAAAACTCAGTATACAAATAAACCTTGAATCCTTTATGGTCTTTTATATTATTGTAATCAAAATAAAATTTTCAATATTAAAGGAACAGTGACGTACAAATTTCGGTAGAATATAAAAATGCAGCCTTTAATTATTGAAATGCTTAAAATAAACATACTACTGTAATAGTCAGTAACATGGTGTTGCTTTTTAAAAAAATTCAAGCTGGGAACTACAGGACATAAAATTAAGTTTTAATTTATATTTTGATCAATAAATTATAGAACAGTTCTTGAAATTCTTTATTGTACTTTTTCTGAGTTTTGCAAAAAAAATTATAGGCGCCCCAAAATGGTCGCAGTAAATTCATACAATAGATGGGGAAAATTAATAGATACCAGTTGCCACTAGTAATTTTCTTCACTATTAATAAATTCTTTAAAACCAGAAAAATTTTAGACACAAAAAATTTGAAACTAACGGTGCAAAAGACAAAATAACATGAATTTGGCGAAAAAAATGTAAAATGATTTTAATTTTTAAATAGAAAAGAAAAAAGTACGCTAATTTTGTTTTAAACTGAAGTTATTTAGTCTGTACCAATGTACCATGTAATAATTTGCCCCGGTGTCCCCTACTTTAACATGATATTATGCACTTCTTTATATTTATTTATGATGAAATTTAAATGTTATTAAGCACATTACCCTATAACTTGGCGCGAAATTTCTGTTAACACGAAATATTTTGTAAATGCCTGAAATTTCAACTGAAATACAATGAATACTGCACTGAATTTTTTGCATTCCACAAACATTAAAATTGGAATTTCTTTACTTAATTACAGGATTTAATTGTGTAAATATGTGTGACAATTAAGTAAACGCTTAAATTTAAAGAAATAAAAAGTGTAAATTCTTAAACAAACAGTTTTAAAAAAAAAATAAATTTTTTTTTAATTAATTTCTAAATATTATTAACTTTAAGATTTTTATATTTTGGTATAAATGTTAAATTCATTAAAATTTTGTCACTATTATTTTGTATTTCATTGTTCTGCTATATGAATCCCCATAAAAATCATAAGAGATTACAATCAAAAAACAAAAAAAAAAAACTAGAAGTTTTATTTTACGTATGAAATTCTTTATAAATATATATATATATATATATATATATATATATATTATGTATGTATACATATTATAATAATACTATAAAACTTTTTATTATATTTTTATAATGACATCCTTATAGGTATAGGCACTATAATAATAAAAAGATTTTTTTTTTGTTTTACCGTTAAGAACAGACGGAATATATATTTCTTTTTTGTTTCAATTTCTTATTTTTCTTTATTTATTTTAAACGTGAGAATTTTTCATTCACACATTTTCTTAACCTTTAAAGGGTGATAAATTTTTTATAATTGTTTTTATATTTTTTTGTTTTTTTTTTCAATTTTTTTTTTTCTTCTTTTAATGCTCGTAAATATTTAACGGTAATTTACGTAAATACCTACATAACTGTTTCTTGGGTACTATCTTATAGTTCAGTGAACAGGCAGACATTAATCAAACAGGCAAGAATTAAAGACATTTATTATTAAACGCACCCTTTTCACTCCTTTTTTTACACAATAAATTCATTACAATAATTCTCTATATTTTTACCATTTTACGACATTATTTATTTTTTCTTTTCTATTATTCTCTGCTTTTTTTTTTTTTTTAAATTTTTATTAGTTAACATTTAACTCATCCTATACAGTAAGTACTACAGTATTAAATAATTTGCATATTTTATGGCGAAGATTTTTTTTTTATTTTTTATTTAAGAAATTGTATAATTAATTGCATTTTTAACGGTTAAAAGAAATGAAAATTTCAACAGTAAAAACAAAAAAAAAAAACAAATTAACAACACCCAACTTATAATTTAACAGAATTTTAATTGTTTTTCATTTGCCTGTTCCTTTTTTTTTTTTTTGTTAATAATTATTTTTCTTTTGAGTTAAATGATTTTGCATCGCATTAACACTGAAATTTTATAATTTTATTAGAATTTCTACCATCATTTTATTGTTGAGAGGAATCAAGGTTAAGGAGTAAAATTTTAAAATTATTTTCACACTGAATAAATTATTTAATTTCTGTGTGATATTAAAACATATGAAAAACTAAGAAAAGATTAAAAAGTATATTTGATATAATTAGATTTAATACGTTTTAAAACAATTTCTTATACTTAAGTGTAGTACTTGTTATAAAAATTTTAAATGATTTCCATAAATGTGGAAATTTTAAATTTATACAGATTGATTATTTTAATTTACTACTATTAAAATTGTTAATTTTACTAAATATTCATTTTTCTTTAACAAAAGAGTTCAAGGATGGTGATGGTTAAATTCTTGCAAAGAGTGTACTATGGTGTAATCCTATCATTCATTTATCAGACATATAAATTATTTTGTTTACATCATAATATAGAGCAACAAGGGGGATTTGTAATTGGAAAATTATTTTTCAGTTATTTTACATTCTATTAAAAACTCTTGCGATTTGTGAAGGATCTGAACAAGCATTCTACAGATTGATATGCAATGCACATAAAAACTCAACCATCGGCGCCTTATTTAAATAAAATAAAAATGTCAAATGAAAGAAATTAAAAAAAAATAAATTGCTACAATTTATCAGCAATGAAAATTTTTTATTTCATTTCAATTAATTTAGTATTTTTAAAGAATAATACAAAAAAGAAATAAATAAAGCAAAAGTTTCTTATTAATTTATAACATATACAATCCGAATAAAAAACGAAAAAATATAGCTCGATGAAAACAACGATTTCAGTAAATTTCTGATCTAAATAGCCGGTTTTGATCCTTTCCAGAATTTAAAAATATGTCCAATCAATAAATTTTTACGACCCGAGATATAGTTAAAACAATGATTACAAGTGTACAGCAAATTCATATAAATTATATGCAGTATATTTCGGTCGAAAATATTTTAAGAAAGGGAACTGCGAAAAATAGCTGAAGAAATTCTAAAAAGAAAACAAATTAAGACTAGAAATGTATGTGTATTGCATATATAGAGCACAGGCAGCTTACCATCACAAGCCTGTATATCACATGCCTGTTTTTCCATTTGTCTGTGGTTTCATTTGCCTGTATTTCATATTATACAAAAATATATACATATTATATAAATATTTTGTAAAAGACTTATAACTTTGATTTTGGATTCACTAAAATCTCTCCTAATTCAAAATCTCGCATAAACATATACAAAAATATTCTGGAATAAGCGTATATAATCCTGCTTTTGAATCCAACTCTAAAATTTCTCCTAATTATCTTTTTTACATACTATTTTACATACTTTTCGTTGAAATATGTCAAATAAAATCCAGTCAAATGAAATACAGGCAAGTGAAAATGCAGGCAAAGGAAATACACGCAAACGATACTACACGCAATATCAAAGACAAATTACTAAAACTGTTCTCGGATCAAAGCCTTAACTGTCCAAAGATAGTGTGGTCGAATGAAACCTGCGGCAATGTAAAAATGATCGCAATCAATAAAATAAGACGATGTTTAGATAATGGAGTTCCATACACTACAGAAACATTTAAAAAATAACCAGTAAATTTACTGTGGTTATATAAAATATTTAAATCTAAAAAAAAAAACACATTTAACGTATCGTAATAAAATAATAAAGGAATACAAAATAATTTATTAATCCTATATGAAAATTATTATGTAAATTCTTAACAAATTTCGAAAAATTTAATTTTTTAAAATCAAATTAAAGTAAAAACTATATTTTCTTAGTTAGCTAAAATTTGATAAATTTAAAAAAGAAAAACAAATAAAAACACAAAAAAATTCATTTTATTCTTTAGAACTTCTTCAAAACTTATTTTAAACTTTATTTTTTATGATTTCAAAAGATACACAATAACAATCTTCAAAATTTTTGTAGATTTGTTTTTATTTTTTATTTTTTTTTTTTTATTTCTGTTTTTTATTGTCGTTGATTTTTAAGAACAAACAAACAAATAATCAAGAATAATTTCTTCCTTTAAGTTGACTTTAATTTTAAGGTTCGTTAAATAAGAAAATTGAAAATTTCCGTTATGTGTATTGTATTATTGTACGCAAATAGGCGGGCAACAACTTAAAAGTTACCTTTTCTTGCAATTTTATTATGTATTTTTTTTTTGTTTGTTTTTTATACTTTATATTCTACTATAAAAAAAAAAAAAACTTTTTTTTTTACTTAAAATTAAATCTAAAAATAACCGTTCAGTCATAAATTTTTTTTTTTCCTTTTTTTTCCTGATAATAATATAAACAATGTAAAATAATGATGATGAACTTATTACTACAAAACTCACCTTCCTCTCATTTCTTCGGTTGGCCAATCATTAAAACCCCATGGCATTTCAGTTGTACCCAATATTAATCCGAATATAAAACCAAATAACATTGAAATAAACATACCAAGAGCCAACGATATAAAACCAACTTTCTGTATCAAAAAAAAAAAAAAAAAAAAGGAAAAAAAAAATAAATGAAATAAAAAGAGCAAAAAAATTAAAAACAAAATTAAATATTACTTAATAATATAAAAAACTAAAAAAATTCAAAATAAAAAATAAAATTATCATTATTATTATTATGATATTTTTTTCTTTTATTTTTATATATATATATATATATATATATATATATACGTTTACAAACATGCACAAATTGTTTAAAACAATAAAACATAATAACGGAAAAAAAAGGACAATAAAAATAAGAATAAAATAAAAAGAAAATTTTCCTTTTAAAAATAAGAAAATTGTAAAAAAAAAAAAAAACTGTAAAATAAAATTTTACATTTAATTTAAGATTTGTGATTTTTTTGTTGTTTTTTTATGGTTTTATTTTTTTGCAAACATTTAACGAATTCTATTTAGAAACCACAAAGGAAATATTAAAAAAAATATGAAAAGAACACAAAACAATATTTAATAAAAGAAAAATAAAACAATTTAATATGGTAACACTTCCGAAATAATAATTTTTTTTTTTTTTTATTTAGATCAATGTCATAATTAATTCTATGGATGACAATTTAGTAAAATGTTAATGATATTTTATCGGAAAATAGGCTCACTAACCTTGGTGGCCCTTTTATATATAATACCGAATGGTAATGAAAACGAATTAACGACCTGTAACTGTAAAATTTCAAATCTTCATTTTCAACTTAAACTAATTTTATTTTAATGTAAAGAAATCTTCAGATTTTGTACAATAGGAAACGGTAGTTGGCAATAATACATTAATTTTGTATTCAGATACTCTGTTAATTCTGTATTCTGTTCAGATACTTCAAAGTTAAAATAAAAAAAAAATGATTTATGTTTTTAAGAAAAATAACGTAATCGGATTTCATCATCACAAAAAATATATATACCTATATGTATTTGGCACTTTTTTTTTTTTTATTCTCATTTATGATTAATTTGTGTGTTTCTATTTTGTTTTTTTAGTTGATAATTAAACTTTGATCTACTTAGTTTTATTCAGATCTATTATTAAGGAGATTTAACAAATTTAAATACAAACTTAATTTGTTGATATTTATAATAATAATTTTTTCAAACTGGTATCACTGATTCCATTCTCCTAAATGTACCAAATTATTTAGTTTTAGATCACTCATAACTTTCAAAAAGGTGGGAATATTTAATCTGAGGCAATTTATGTTTCTATTCAAAATATATATTATACTCTCTTTAAAAATCATTTTTCCACCTGAAATTTTTTTGGAAATGTACTAAAAATATAGTTAAAATCTTTGAGACTTATTTTTTTATATTTTTTCTTTTGTCAACTATAAAGAGATCAATGAAATAAAACAATTTGTTCAGAAATTAAATTTAAAATTTCATACATTATGTTTAGAAATGTATTTAGTGCGCGTCAGATTGTCGGTAGATGAATTGGCAAAACGGGAAATAAAATCTTCAGAACACTTACCAAATGTGTAAAATTCATCATATTTTATTTCACTCATTATTACTGATTGTTAAATAAATATTGTTGTGTAATAGCGGCCTAACAATCATTTCTTACACATCAAAAAATTTATCTCATCTAAAAAAATATCATCGGAAAAATCTATAAAGCCATATTTAACTTAGGTTTTGTTTCAAAAATTCCAATTCATATTTCGGAAGCTTATCCGCACTTAAATTTAAAATAACTGTAATAATATGAATAGATAAACGGTAAGTGATATTTTTTCGTTAAAAATTAAAAAAAAAATTTCGTTATATTTTAAATTTTACTTTGCCTTACTAATAAAATTACTATAGTATGGTAATAAAGATAAATACAAAAACGAAACCAAAAAAAAAAAAGTCCAGTCCAATTTTTCATACTTTTTTTTTTTGTTTTTTAATACACTTTTAATGCCACAAGCAAAATAAAAAAATTATCTAAAACAAAATCACTAAATTTTTAATGCAAAATTTATTCAAAGTACACGAAAACATTTTTTTTTAATGAGGGAAAAATGTGAAAAGAAAAAATGTTGGAAAAAACTTCTAGGTATATTAGTTTATCTGAATGTTTATAAAAAAATGTTGAATTTAGACAAAACTATAAGATGCCATAATAATATTTCTATGATTTTTAAGTAAAACGTTTAAAAGTAGGCCTACCATATTTACCATAAGTTTCTCTCATATTACTTTTATCTAAAACGGTTGTCTTTCTAGTAGAATTTTATAGCACTATAATGACAGTAATCAACACAATAAGAATACCTTTTACCACTGATTTACTGGTTTGTTAAAAAGTTAAATATAAAAAAGCGGAAATTTTTTCAAAACTATTATTTTTTGCTTACCCAACCCTATACTTTAAAAAACAAACACCAATTAATTAAATCAATTCTCTTCTTTTTGGTTTTGATTAATTCGGCATAATTTCAACAGAATTCAAAAATTAAAGAGTTATAAACTAAACTTCATTTAATTATGGAAACAAACTTATGTTTTTTTTAAAAGATTAAATAAATTTATTTCAAAGTAAAATTTTTCAGAGGCAAAAGCAAAATTGAACAATAACTTTCAGTTAAACTTTTATTTTTTTTTTTGTTTTCTTTTCTCCACCAACAACTTATTTGACTCTTTTTCACTTTCACATCTTTTCTATTTTTCATGATGATGATAAATTAGTTTTAATTTGTTTATTTGTAAATTAGTAAACTTTTTTTTTATGCTACAGAAAAAAAAATAAAATATCAAAAAGAAAAACATTTGGAAGCGTTTAAAAACTGAAAAATAAAGTTATATAATGCCGACATCTGTTGTCCAGTACAAATTAAAATTAAGTATAAAAAAAATTAAAAGGACATTGTGGTTTAAGTGGGTCAAACTAATGTTATAGGATCAATATTTTTTTTTTTATGTATTTCAGAAAAAATTCAATCGTAAAATTTTTTTAGAATTTAAGAATCAACTTAAAGATATCGATTTAAAGATGATTATGAAGGGTAAAAAAAAAAAAAAAAAAATTAAAGAAAAACAAAATTTTGCAGAAGATAATAAGTAGGTACTTAAAGTATAACCTTAATGAGGTGGAGGTATATAATTGAATTTACAATAAGTTTTAAGTGTTAAATAATAAATCAATTCTTTTTACCGTTATTAACGCTATTCATAATTTAACTATTATTTTTATTGAATTTCATTAATAATTTTTAATAAATGCTAGCCCTATAATAAATCATAAATTATGACTATTTATTAGAAATTCAAAAAAAATCTTAATTTACTTTTTTATTCTTCCTTTAATTAAAGTGTTTCTTTTTTTGCATTTCTATTAAATAAAAAAAAAAAAAAAAAAAACAATATTATTTTCAAGAATTATGTCGAAATCTTGGTTATTTAGTTATCTGTATTTGATAATAGATTTGTTTTTATTATTATGTTATTGAAGACTGGTTTCTGTCCTCCATTTCAGTTCATCACAATTTCACAAAATAAGCAATTTATTGAAAAACGGCTAGATAAGAATTGCCAGATAATTAGGATTTATATGAAAATTGACAAATTAAAAAAAAAGAAATTGATGAAGAATGAAGAGAAGATCAAAAGAATGAAGAATTATATGGGCATAGCAGCACTGAAACTTTACACACAACATTGACTCAAGTCAAATATTTTACGATTTTATTTTTAGCTACCAATACAACAAATTTTACAAAATCAACAACCAAAGAATTTTATAAGAACTTAAGATAAAGATATTAAATTGCACAATAACAAAAAATGCATGATAATACATTAAAAATACTCAAAATGTCTCGGTAATTCCTGCGTAAAAATTTTCAAAAATTTGTAAAAGAAAAACTAATTATTTTATTTTTTCATCTTATTTAAATGAAAAATGCAAGAGAAAATTTTTTTTTACATAGATATCATACATAGCTCCTTATCATATTCTTATTTTTAATATTAAATCACATAATTCATCAAAATTAATTGCTAGCTATTTACTTTTTTAACTTTTATTTTAAATATATAATAATTTATATGTTATTATAAAAAGGTTTCCATATAATATTTTTTTTCTTTTTGTTTCAGGTATGTTCATATTCAGAAAGATTTAAGAAAATGATATCCTTAAATTTTAGTATCAGTATTAAATATAATTTTATTTTTAAAAATCTGCAATCTTTTATGCTTATGTATAGGAATTGTAAAATTTTTTTTTTGTATAACTAAAAAAATGTATGGTCATCAATGATTTTTACTATATATAAAGTAATTTTCTTCTTTAAAAAAAAATATGTAATGCAGTATATTTTTTTTTATCAATTTTTTGTAAATTTTTGTAAATATTTTTTTTTTTGATTTTTTACATGAAAATACTTTTTAAAAATTCATAACTCGTTTCCAATTTATACATAATAAAATATAAAAATCAAGTTTTTCTTTATATTAAGTGAAGACCCAATCACATTAAATGACATACGCAGCATTATATTACATAATATACTCATATATATGCCATACCATTATATATACAGATACATATTATTATGAATTTATTATTATGCTTGCCAGCATGCCACACAATTTATCATAAATCTGACAATTACTGAACTTAAGGAGACTTTTATGCATTAAAATAAAAGTCTTGAAATTGTTTTCTTAAATTACTCAGCCATATTTACGAATATAAGACGTGTACATTTTATATATGTGTACTTGTATGTACATAAAATTTAATTCATGGTAAGTTTAATTTTTATTTCAAAAAAAAAATATATATATATATATATAGACATATATATATACATCTGTAAAAATATATATATATATAGAATAATAAAGGGTTTAAATCGTTAAAGGATCATGACTAAAACCAAAAAAAAAAAAAAGAAAAAAGAACATTTACTTCATTTTATATATCGAAAAAAAAAAAAAATAATGAAAACAAAAAGCTGGAATATTATAAAAGCCACTTAAAAAACAGGACATCTCTAGACAAAATAAAAAAAAAGGATATTTAAAGCATTGCAAAGCATACAGCCCTAAAAAAAAAACCACTGTTCAAAAAGAATGAAAACATAAAACCCAATTTTATTCTCTATCTTTTTTTTTTTTTTTTTTTTTTAGGACGCTCAGTATTTTTTGTTACAATAAAACTGACATAACTTGACATTTTCTTAAGTTTTGTTTTATTTTTTTGTTTTTTCTTTTATTGTTTTTGGCTAATTGTTATTCTTGGCAACAAAACTTTTTTTTTTTTTTCTGTCATTTTAATAAAACAAAACAAAAGAATACAAAAAAAGAAAAAAAAAAGTAAAAACAATGACAATTTGCTAAAATTTCATAGAAATAATAATATTTTTGGGCAACAAAAAAAAAAATTGAAAAACTGATATAAAAAATTCCAAATTACTGTTAAGTGCTGCAAATTTGAAAGTTTTTGACATAAACTTGGCAAAATAATGCATAGAACGCATATATAAAAGTTGCAGTTCTGTTAAAATTTTAAAAATTATACAAAATTTAAGAATAGTTCTTTAAATTTTTTATTTTTTTTTTTATTTTTTTTTTGTAGTGCTGTAAATAAATAGTGTGGTACTTTAATTTGTATGATAATATCTGAATATGAAACTGAAAGGATTTTATATTATGCTATTGAGAAACATTTACTATACAGACAAAATTTAATAAAGATTTTTAAAAAGATTCTTAAACATTTTATTTTAATTTTTTCTAATTAAATTTTCTATAATTTAATACAGCTAACACATATATAGAATAACTAACTACAGAATTTTTGTCATGTATTAAGTGGTATACACTACATACCATTATATATACATGTTATATAAAATTTAAAAAAAAAAAAAAATTGTTTTTGTAGTTTTATTGAAAAATTTTGCGTATTTACTCCCATCATTTATAAATGCTTCTTAATGATACTGGGAATAGTTGGGAGTAGAAAAAGATATTTTACTCTTTAAAAGGATAAGATACATTTTCCAACTTAAAACAATAACTGTACCTTAAATAACATATTTTCAGTTACCAATGAAACCAGTTATCGTTAGAGAAAGTAAAATTTTAATAAAATAAAACAAATTATAAAATAATAATAAACAACATTCTTTTTTAATTTATACTTATAACTCACATAATAACATATAAAATAATCAATAACATAAATAAATATGTATTGATAGAACATTGTATAATTTGAACAGATTTAAATGTGAATATTCTAAAGAAAAGTGGTATTTATTCTATTTGTGTTGTATCATACAGCCATATAATATCAAACTTAACTGAGTAACTTAAAAGATCAAACAGACTGATTTCAAATCAAGGATTAAAAAATATATAATGACAAAAATTGATTTTTGGAATAATTTAAGATTTTACATTTGCTATACATGTAAATAATACAAATCATTAAGATAATATTCTTTATTTTGGTTAGAATTTTCAATTTATTGCACAGATATTAAACATATTTGGACGAATCTTTCACTTTAGATTTTTTGAAAATCTAATTTTTTTTTTTTTATTGAGTTTTATCCGACAAATCCTTATTTTTGGAAAAAATAACTATATTAGTGTCATATCAATCATTCGTTTTAAGAAGCATACATCATGAATACACATATATTTATTAAATCTTCTACTTCTAATTAAAAATGATTCTTCTGTAGTCAAAATTGGTTAATAAAGTCAACATAATTAAAATATCGGATATTAAAAGAAAAAAAATTGAAAATCAGAATTTATTAATCTGTCAATTTCATTGAATTTTTAATAAGTAAACTATAGCTTAATTGCCCATAACTGAAATGAAAAGAATCCACAATATTATTGATAAATATTAGCTATATAGAAACTATATAAACTAAATTGCTTCATTAAATCTATAGTTAACCGAAAACTAAATTATAGTATTAATATGAATTAAATAAACAAGAAAATATACAAAAAAAAAAATCATTTTCAATTTGTTTATTCAACAATTAAAAAAACAAGGTAGAATATAAACCAACGGTTTTTAAAAGCACACATTTCCAAAACACAATACAAACTGTCAAACTGTTTAGAATTGTGACTTGCACAAAAATTTGAAAATTTAAAAAATAAAATTTAAGAAATTTTTTGTATTAAGAAATTATGTGAAAATAACACTTTTCTAGAATTTTGAGGGACTGTAAATCCGGAATCTTTTATAACTAAGAAAAACCTTTAACACACGTAAAAATGTATTACTGGAACTTTAATTTTTATGTCTCACCGAAGAAAAGCCCTAATACCTCTTAAACAGAGGATGGTGCAAAAAAATTTTCTAAGGAAACTTATACTCTAAAAGTTTCTATTCTAAAGTTCTTTCTAGTCTCAAAATTTCAGGTTTTTATCTAAAGGCGTGTAGTTATGAAAAAAGAAATTTCATGCAAAATGTGGTTTTCACATAACGGTAAATTTAAATAGTAAATTACAAAATATTGCAAAATTTTGATATCGCTTTATGGAAAAATAAAAATTTCGGGTTTCTGGAAACTATTAAGCAGAGCCTGAGATATATACATCTGAAAATGTGGCTTTTTCAAAATTTTGAAGAGCTGTAACTGTCGAACCATACATAACTAAAATAAACTTTTAACACACGTTAAAATATATTACTGTAGCTTTAATTTTTATATCTTTCCGAAGTAAAATGTGTACAGGTTCCTAATTTACTTGTGTTTAAAAATAGCAAATTTTCAATTTTTGATACTAAATACTTAAATACTAAATTTTAAATAATTGTTTAATTTTGATATTAATTTACAAAGTTTAAAAAAAAACCTGTCGCATGACGTTTCAGATTGAAAAAATCTTAAGCAGATATACGTATTTAAAAATAGGTCTTTTCCAAAGTTTGAGGGGCTGTAGCTCCTTAATGGATGGGGCAACATGAAAAAGTTGTTCCACAAAATAATATTTTTTATGAGGACTACCCATGCTTAAAATTTTTTTTCTCTATCTGTAAGGGTGTAGAAATTTTGTAAAAAGATGGACGAAGAGACGGTCAGAGTGAAACTAATAAGCACATTTATCCAAAATTTTTTTTTTGGAAATGTGCTAAAAACAATTTTTATTTTCCTCAGTATTTCCTCCGATTTTATTTTACTAAATAATAACGTAACAAAAACTTTATAAAACCTAACCATAAAAAATAAATGCAATTAATTAAATGCATTTTAATTAAATAAATATTTATATAAAATCAGAATTTCCTTTTTATATACACAGATCAAAAAAAAAAAACTCAATTAAAATATTTAATGAAGCTTTCAATTTAAAATATATAATTTTATTAAAAAAAAAAAATTCCTATTAATATTAAGAACTTAGTCCTACAATATCCTTGAAAATATATTAAACCAAACGTCAAATTTTTTTTTTCAAAAATAATAATATATACATATAGTCGTACTTATATAATATTCATTAAATCATACTAAAAAATTATACCAAATTATACCAAATCCAAAATAATATCAAAAAAAATCACAAGCACTTTAAAAATTTCCTCCAACCTAATTTCAAGAAATTTTACAAACGCGTGTATTAAATAATTATTATTATCAAAAAAGGTCCTTAAAATTTGATTTGTAAGAACATCAACAATAACAGCATCATATTTCTAGAAATTATTTTAGAAATTTGTTTCACAAAACGGTATACAGAAACACTTACTCAATTAGTTAAGCCAATAAAACCATCATAATTAATTCAATAGAAGAACTTTAGAAATGAAAAAAAAGAATGAGGTGAATAAACTTGATAAAATGCTGACGATTGCTATTTTTTTTTCTTTTTCTTCTTTATAGCTGTCTTTTTTTGTTTTTGTTTTTTTTTTTTTCTTTCATTCTAACATAATTCATTTAGCGTCAGTGCGTTTGACTGCTTTAAAAGCTATTTTTATACTTGAAATGATATGATTGTGTATGTATTATAAAATAAGAGCGACAGCAAACACAAACGAAGCATTAGAAAAATACTAATAAAAATGATTCAAAATTAATTACAGTTATGGTTAAGGCGTATAAAATTGTTTTTTCTTTACTTGTTTTTTGTTTTTTTTTTTTTTTTTGAAAACTTTTATATGTGCTGGCCTTGAGATTTTGTTTTTTATTTTTTTTTATACAACTTGAAGTGGCAATTGACTAGGAGGAGTGATATTAAAGTATATATATGTGCTCTTTAGTACATATATACTGTTAATAACTAATGTGATTCAACATCCTTTTTATCATATTATCTTCACAGTAACATTTTTCTTGTTTTTCTTTTTTTCCTTTTTTACATAAAAACAGTAAAATTATTTATTTAGCTATTCATGAGTTGAGAATTTACTAAAGGTTTTGTAATTTAATAAAAAAAACAAAAAAAACAAAAAAAGAAATAAATTACTATGTCTATAGAATTCCGTAGAATAAATAATAAAGTTGGGATTCGAACAAAAAACAAAAACAAAAAAAAAATGATATAGGCTTTATAACAGAATAATCATTTACGAGAAAAAAAACACAAAAAAAAAAAAAAATATATCAAGGTCGTTTAGAGTGTTCTCATATTTCGTGGAAAAAATTATAATCACATTTTTTTCCATCAATTGAATTTATAACCATTTAAGGCCTCTTTATATTTTTTTTTTTTTTGGATGTAGTTTTCTTCTTTTTTTATATAATTTTGAACAATTTCTAATGAAAATCTTTTTATAAAACTAATAACATAAATGTCAACACTTACAAAATTTTTTCTTATTAAAATAAATTTTATATTATTTTCTTTCTTCTTTTCTAATTTAAATTTTTCAAACATTATTACGATTTTATGTGAATATTATGGAATCATTAATTTAAAATTTATTATTTGACTGAGTGAAAAATCATGAAAATTTTTATAAAGTAAAAAGAAAAATTCTGTAAATATGTTTTTACTGTCCCTAATTAATTTCATATGGAAGTTAACTTTTCAAGTAGTTTAAGTTAATAGAATTTTTCCTTTCATGGAACCTCCAGCAATATTTCGTGATACTTTATAGGTGTCCAATATGATTACAGTTTGGTTTCTACCTTAATCCTTACCTCAATAACTTCAGAAACATTAACGGCAATATTTGCCAATAATTTATTTATGTCATATTTTTCGTCTTACAAATAACACAAGTTAGTAACAAAATATATAAAAACTATTAAATAAAATTTTGACATAAGAGAAAAATATAGGAACACTCTGTATTTGATTAGACAAACAAAATTGAGTGCCCTTTAAAAATTAACTATAAATTAAATTAATTTAATAAATGTTAAAATAATCATATTATGTATGTAATAATAATACCTATGTTATTTATTTCTTGCACAAGAACTAAATAATATGTATGCATGTAGAATAAACTCCAAAAGAGACTCGACCAAGAAATCAAATAGTATTAAGACCTTAAATATCAAATTCAATAATAACCAATTATAAGTTAGTTAAACAATAAACCAATTTGATAAAAATGGTATCATTTAAAAAAGAAACGAAAGCTGGTGTCTCCAAAACTCGTTATATCAAAATCTTGTTTTTTAAAATCTCATTTTTTTTAAAATCTCCTTCTTTAAAATCTCGTTATATCAAAATATTGTTTTTTAAAATCTCCGTAAATCTCTTTTTTTTCAGACAATACAGGAAAAATAAGAAATTGTAATTTATAATTTTTATCGAATAATAATAGAAAGGATTTTAGAGTTGGATTCAAAATCAGCTTTTTACGCTTTTTCCAGAATATTTGTATATTATATATGTATATGTGAGATTTTGAATTTGAAGAGATTTTTGAGTTGGTTTTAAAATCAGGGATTCAATAATTTGTTGGAGGTGGCAGTCGGCAGACCTCACTGCTTCAAGAGCATTCATCTTGCAATATGTATAGAAAAAAAAAATTAGGAGTTATTTTAGAGTTTAAATATCCGACTTCTAATATCCACATCTTTCTTTTTAAAAATGTCCAAAAAATAAAAAAAAACAAAATAACGAGATTTTAAGAAGCGAGATTTTGATAAAAGGAGATTTTAAGAAAAAAGATTTTAAAAAACGAGATTTTGAAAAAAAAGAGATTTTGAGAACTGAACATTTGTACTCGAACCATTAAAAAGTCTAAAAATACATAATAGACAGATAAACGACAACCGAGCAATCGTAGGTTAAACTATTTGTATAGCAGCTAATCATAAAAAAGCTTGTAAAATGTGCATATGACTGAACTTTTATCGTCTATTTGCTAAAGGAACCAAATCACTTTTATAAACAATTTTGTTTTATTAATGACAATAAACTGTTTAAAAGTACAAAGTACCAGAGTTCAAATAATTTAAGTGGGATTACATTTATGAAACTTGATTTGTTTTACAATATTTTATTTTACCATTCAGAAAAGCTTTAACAGACTTATAAAATGGTATGAATGTTTAATTTTATTCAAAAACTTGATATGTCTCCTAATAGACTTATTAAACAATTTTTTATTTTTTTATTTTTTATGATGTACCTACGTTTATTTTTCTTCTTTAACCTATAATTCTTAAAAATACAAATATTATAATTATTTTACTTCGAATTATAAGTTGAAAATATATTTCATTTTGGATCGTATTGCATTGCTTATTATATGTGCAACACTGGTTATATTAATATTCAAATATTCTTAGATGTTATATAAGTATAGGTAAATATTATATTGTATATAAATAGTTTTATAATTAAATTGAAACTTACAACAAGTTCACGATCTGAAATTATTGTACCAAATGTTATTGACATAACTGGTCCCATTAACGGTGAAACAAGCATAGCTGCTACTATATTTGGTGCATTATTTTCAACTAGGCCAAGTGCAGCTAATGAACTATAAAAAAAAAAAAATAAAAATTTAAGTTTAACAGGTTTATGAAATAAATGTAGAAAAAAAAAAATATTAATTTAATTTTTTAGAAAGTACATTTTTCATCCCCTTCTCTTATTTCAATACTTTGAAAGACTAAATACTTGGAAAAGCAAATTTTTTTCAAAAATTATTGTTTGATTAATATTTTTGATTTTGATTTTTAACAGTTTTTATTACTCTATATTGAAATATAATTTTTATTATATCCAACCTATAAATTCGAATAATTCTAAAAAACAATAGAATCATAATGTTGTAATGTTTAAAATTGGTTAAGAGGTTAATATAATACATGGCAAAATCTATGATTGCTTATCCTTTACTTGTTTATATATTATAGATTATACCATATTTTATATCTTTTTTTTTTTTTATTTTTTTTTTTTTAATAAAAATTTCCTCCCTATATAGTTATAAAATTTAATTAGTTATATAAACTGAAAATTAATACTTCCTCTCTAAACTAAACGAGACTAACTAATTATTAAATCATTCAACTATATTTAATTGAAAGTTTTCCGAGGTCTTTCAATAAAATTAACTATATCTACTATATGACTAGGTATATCTATAAATATATATTTTATTCAGTTAAATTCTAAATCTATTAGATTTTTTTCTTTTCTCACAATTTATATATACCTACTTATTAATTTTTTTTTTTTTCATTTTATCGTTACCATTTTGAACCTGGCTAAATCTCTATTATTATTTTTTTTTTTTTTTTGTTTTTTTTTTTTAGTTCAATAAGAAAAAAAAAAAACTATAAACATTTTTTAACAGTTATCGTTATTAAATATACGACATCACGTCGATTTTAATTATAACGTGCAATAACTATTCAATGTTGTTAACATCAGGAGTAACGGTAAAACTTTAGCAACAACAAAACATAATAAAATTAGTTTAAAAGGATATTCATCCATTATAACTGTAACTAAAACTAAAAACTAAAAACTAAAAACAAAAATAACAGTAAAATACAAAACAAAAAAAAAAAAAACTTACTCTGCCGTTACAATAAGTAATAAGTAATCAAAAGATAAACTTCCACCAGCTCGTACACCATCGACCACTTGTTTTACAGTTAACTTTGATTTTATCGATTCAACAAATTCATTCCATTTTGAAAGTTGTTCTTGTTCGTTGTCATCACTGTATAATATATTATATTATTATATATCCAAATAATATATATGTATGTATATTATATTATTTTATATGTAACGTGCAATTTTTACCCACATAAAAAAAAAGAAAAATTGAAAACAAAAAAAAAAAAAAATTTTTTAAAATGTTAAAAACTGAAAATCAGAGAACAAAATTATGACGATCCACTAGAGAATTTAATCCAGTTATAACTATTAGTGGTTATATGACAGAAAACAAGTAAAGTATGAAAATTATTTTCATTAGTTAAAAAGAGATAAAAAAATTTTTTGTAGAATAAATTGAATAAAATGATGATGGTTAACTATACATGGTTCACTAAGTTTTCCGTTGATTATTCCAATAAAATTTAAAATTTTTTTCAAATAATAAAACAATCAGAAAACAAGAAAAAAAAATCAGGATTTTAGAAATAAATATCTATTATAGTTGAAAAAAAAAAATATATTTTTACACAATAAATACAAGCTTCAACAAATATTCCAATTTGGTAATTGAAATTTGCTTAAAAATGAACATTAAATTAAACAAAATAATTTTTTTTTTTTTTTGATGTTTTTAAATTTTTATATGTTTCAATAAAAGTGCAATCTACAGGAAAACTTTGTAGATATAATATATTGCTGTTTTTAAAAAAATAATCAAAAATTTTACATTTTAAACGAAATAAATATTAAAAAGTTTTTTAAAAATATTTTCTAATTACATACTATGTTCTTCAATCATAGTTCAAGTTAGGAGATTAAGAAAGGAAGAAAATACTCAAGGTGAGGTTTCTTTCAAAACTTATATCTTTTAATTGATTTGTAACAGCTGTAACTGTTAAGCTTCGATGCATATGAGAGTCGAAATCAAAGAAAAAAAAAAATTATTTCAGTCAAACACATATTGTTTTTTTACGAACCGCATGCATGAATGTATAAGATAGGTATTGTGTTCATATCAAAAATTTCTACCCGAGATTTTTGCAAATATGCATTACTCCGCTGCGTGTAAAGCTGACAAACAGATTTATCTTTTGTGTGTGTGGGTATGCACGTGTATAGTGTAAAGGTTGGTATGCAACTAGTACTCACCTGCTAAAAAAAAAATTTTGTATGGAATTTCTGTCAAAATTTTTCTCGCATTTGTCAAATGTAAAAAAATTTCCAGCAAATAGTACGCACCTGAGTACACAACTGCTAGAAGTCTTTCAACTAGTTGAAATTTGAAAGTACTACTGTCATATTTTTCTTAGATTTTTCTACCTAGGTGAATAAATTTTTATTTTTCTAGCAAATGTCATTTCGACCAGACGTGTTTCGAGTTGTTTTTATAAATTTTGAATGTCAAAATAAATGAAGGTGACAACGACTATAATAGTTATAATTTTCAAGAGTATTTGGAATTGTAGGAAATTGAAGGAAGGAATGATGAAAATAATTCTAATATAAAAAATGCAAATGTGAAGGTAGCTACGATAAACAATGAAGTAAAAAGAAATCTAACTACTTTATAGTTAGTTAAACCATGTTTTGACATAAAGAAGGATCTTTATTTTTAATACTTTTTAAAAAAATGCTAAGGAGAAAATTCAACACAACAACAAAATATTCTTTTATCAGTTTTTTTCTTATCTCTGATTAGAAAAATACCTTAAATAAAGGATACTTTTTAAAATGTTTGTATACAAAAACTATATACGTTATCCAATTACAAGATTTCAAAAAAAAAATTTATACATTTTAATAAATAATTATGTTGAAATTTCAAGGATTACAAAATTAAAAATAAAAAACAACAACAAAAAACAAAATTAAATAATTTTAACCCATTTGACCTAATATGATTTTTTAATTTGTCCTTTGAGATCAATTAAAAAGTACACAAAATATCTCTACTATTGCACATAAGTATATTGTAGTAAATGTATGATTTTAAAAAATTAAAAATAAAAAATAGGAAAAATTTAAAAAAAAAAACAAAAACCAAACAAAAAACAGACAGTACAAACACATTAAAAAGGACTTTTTAATTTACTTTGAAATATCCTTGTTAAATATCTTGTACTGTTGTAAATGTTTTTTTATAATATATATATATTTTTTTTTTTTTTGTAAATTTTTAAGTATATTTTGAAATAATATTATTTTAATACAGATACAAACAAAAAAAAAAGGTTTTTCTTTCTAGTCAACAAAAAAAAAAAAAAAAAAAAAAACTAAAAATTTCCAACATAAAATTCATTAGGGAGAAAATTAACTTTGTTTTTTCATAACTTTATCATAATTATATTATTATCCTGTACATAAAATAATATATCCTGTTTTCACAATATACATATGTTGCTTATTAATATTTTCAAACCTAAAAAGGATGTTTTCATAAAAAATGATGAAAAAAGGACATATTAAGAATGAATAATTTTGATTCAAATTTAATTACACACTTATATTAGATATATGAGTAAAAAACAAAAAGAAAAACAAAAAACAAAATTCAATAAAATCTTTGACATTGAAAATATTTTTTTATTTGTTGTTTGTGAAATGAAACTTTGGTTTATGTAAGTCCTATAAAAAAAGTTAGAAAATATCCTTTCCTTTATATAAAATATATAATATTTTGCTTGAGCTGTTTTTGACAAAATATTTGTTTTCTTTTTATTTTGGGTTTGTTTTTAGTTTTGATGTTTTTTCCCTGATTTTCTGGGAATTATGTAATTTTACTCTTGGAAAATTGATTTTTTTTTGTTTTGTAATGATTTTATCATTACAACTAAAAGAGAAAATTTAAAAATTAGAACTAAAATACTGTAAACTTTAAGTTAAAGTAAAGTAACAAAATAATATGAACGAATCAGAAGCATTGTATTATATTTTATATGTGAACACATTAATGTGTACCTAACAGTGGTGGTAATAACATTTGATTTGAAACCAAACTTTATTTTAAATAAAAGTTTAAACGATTATTTTGTGAATTCATATGTGTTGAAAATAATTAGATAATAATGATGATTTCTGAACTTGTTGATTAGATCTCACCATTTAAATATTATCATTTGAATATTATATATTTTATAT
This sequence comes from Poecilobothrus nobilitatus, assembly GCA_947095535.1. Lineage (NCBI taxonomy): Eukaryota > Metazoa > Arthropoda > Insecta > Diptera > Dolichopodidae > Poecilobothrus > Poecilobothrus nobilitatus. The sequence goes on along the minus strand of OX352774.1, from coordinate 220,406,618 downwards.
AATTATAATTTGATTTTTAATGAAAAATGTATCTTCAGTTGTATTTATTTACTTTGAATTAAATAATAAGAAAAATTTATATCGTACTTCACATAGGGTAGAAAAAAATTTGATTCTAAAGAAAATTTAACTCCTGTCGAATCATATATTTTTTTATAATGGTTGAATTATAAAAATAAATTTTCTTTTCTCTTTAACATTGTACAGCTAAAAGCGACTTAACAAAAGTATTCGTTAAACTTATATTATTATATATTTTTCAACACATAAACACACTTTTAAAAGATATTTATATAAAAGAGAATTAAATATTTTTGCATCCTATAATTATTAATTACATTGCATCCTTTTACCTCAATTGGAGACTTATTTGAACTTTAGAATAATTATTTAATTTTTTTATTTTAAAGAATCATATATGGTATAGGATATGGATATAGAAAAATATAAAAAGTTCTTTCTTTTCATATTTCTATAATCTTTTGTAAATCTCTATCGCTTACATTCTTTCTTACTATCATTCCAATGCTAAAAATTTACTTCAAAATGAAAAATTTTTCGACAATTTTGCAATAAAAAGGACTTAATAAATCTTATCTCTTTATTTCACTTTTCTACATTTTAAATGTTTTAGGGGGCCTCGGTGTCCTAGTGGGTAAGTGCGTATAAAATACGCTGTACACACCGACAGATAGTTATTCCCTCTTACGACATTTACAGCCACGCCTGAACAGGAAAGGTTGTGTAATTTCCTGTCCACATGTGGCAGAGAAATGCATTAAAAAAAAAAAAATGTTTTAAATTTTTTTGTTAAATGTGCAAAAAATTGATCTCTTTTGCCATAAATTTTATGAAAAGTCAATTCGTTCGTTGAAAAGTTTCTAGTTTTTTTTTTTTTTTTAATATCTGTTAAATAATTTTTCCAGAATAGACCCAAAAGTTTCTAGTCAGACATCTTCGCGAGCTCCGTTCCTGAATGATTTTACCATTTAAATCTTGTAATGATTAGAAGTATGTACTATATTTGCAAAAAACGGCACCGACTCCATTTTCAATCTTCAATTGTCAACTGAACAATTAAAAACTAGCAGAAAATCTGCATTTGGCAAAGTGAACATATTATAACGAAAGTGAACATATCAAATGAATACTTGGCAATTCAATTTATATTTTGGAACTTTTTAGAGCTGCTTACAAATCACGATTTCAATATTTCAAGTGATACTGAAATATATATGAAAACTTATAAAACATGGATGCCTGTTATTAGGAGGGATTCTAAAGTTGATTACAAGGGTTATATCAGTGTTATACACTTTTTCCATAATATAAGTGTATAAGTGTATATTCGAAATTTTAAATTAAAAAGAATTTTATAATAAGTTGGTGATAAAATTGTGGATCTCTATAAATTGACCTGATAATAATATATTAAGGATCTAAGAATATATTTTGGTAGCCCTTTTTCTTTTACTTCGTTATTTGTTATTCAAGTTTCAAAAGAAATGAAACGAGATTATGCTTAATGAAATTTTAATTAAATAAAATTATGTTAGATGGGCTTTCCGGACTTTCAAGTTTAAATTTATTATAAGTAGCTTTCTATTTACAAATTATAAATTCTTTAATCCTTTCAAGAAATTGAAACTTGAATAAAAAGTGTGGATGATCTTTACACTATAGATAACTAATTTTCTACGAAACTTTATACAATGAATTCATAATACATATATATTTTAATAAAATCAGATTCGTAACTGTATACGTAAAATAAGTTATAAAAAAATCATTAACTGAATCCTAGAACAAAAACATAAAAAATAAATTGAATTTTCAAGAGAAAACAAAAATTTCGTTCATGTAACCCTATTTCTGCTTTTGTTTTATTATCCTAAATTTATTTTTAATGTTAATTTCTGTTTTTGGCAGCAAAAAAAAAAAATAAAAATTATAAAATTATATAATAATTTTGTAATTTAGTTGTTTTATTCATAGTTAAATGTGTCTGATTCTTATTTTTTAAACTGAAACAGGTTTTTTTTTTTGGAACTAAAAATTCTGAAAAGTTAATAGTAATGGCTAGACGGTTTCTCTACATTTGTATTGCAATGAACCTTATGAAAAATATGAAACCTTTCTTACATATTTATTTCATAATTTTCTTCTTTATGTTGTTTTTGTATAAATGTCTGCAATATGGTACAATTTATAATTAAAAATATGTTCTATAGACGAAAAAAAAAAAAAAAACTTAAAATTAGAGCAAAATAAAATCTTTTTTTTTTTGATTTTTACATTTAAATACGAATAATGAAAACAATTTTTACTTAATTAACCTATAAGAATAGTTGGTTTTTTATTCAGACAAAAAAGTCTTTTATGTACCTCCGTAGCTATATATATAACATAATATTATAAAAAATACCCAGAAAAAAAATTAAAAATTTATACAAAAAAAAAAACATTATATAGGACGAAAAGCTTTAGGCAGTATAGACAGACCTAAACTAGGCTTAAAAAAAAGAAATGAGATGATTTTCAAAAATAAGTTAGCTGGTTTTTATAAAAATATCCAGGAAGGATAAAATCGATTATTATCCTTATCGATTATTTTGTTCTAAATAATATATCTTAAAATCAGAAAGTAGAGTGAAATTATCTCCAATAAGAATAATTAAATAAAGAAGAAAATATTAAAATATCAAAAATACATTGATAAAAAAAATAATAAGTTAAGAATAAAATGAAAAGTACAAAATATCATAAATGTAACATAAAAGATCATAATTGCCATATATACATCTGGATTATTAAATGATAGGGGACCGGACCAGTTTAAATCAAATCACAGCTGATAGAATTTTTTTTTTAAAAAAGATGAAAATTGTTTAATAATACAAAGTAAGTACCTAATTATAATATAAATGGCCGACAATGTTACTTTGTTAATTAATAAAATAAAATAAACGAATAAATACTTTAGCAAAACCTCATTGAACACCCGTCAGTCAACTGTAGAGTACAATAAAATTGAAATATTCATATATTAAACAATTACATCCAAAAATATTTTTTTCATTATTAAAATTATTTTTTAAAAACATGACATAGAGTGTAGCATTAACTATTTCAACTCTAGGATACTCTCACTAACATGATATAATATGCTGGCTGCTTCAATACGATTTAATCTTCTTTTATTAAATAAAAAATGTTCATGTAAATTTTGGAGTTGTGTGACAGCTAATTGCGCCCAACCATCCCGTTGATCCCGTTGCGCCAAACCAACCAAATTTTACTGAAGTTGTTGCCATAAAACTTTATTATCTTTTATAAAATTTCATATGTCTAGTTATTCAAAGATCAAGATATAGCATATAAATTTTACAGATATCCGAACCCGTTAGACTAGTTAAATTTTGCAAAAGTCGTTGGCATAATCTTTTAACAAAATTATTTTGACAAAATTTTAAATATCTAACATACTCTAGCACAATTTAAATTTAGTACCCCAATAGTAGGGCTATAACCCATTTAAATTTCCTGCCTCGAATTATTTTAGCATCAACTATATCGCAAGAGTAACATTTATACCAAATTTCATTCAAATCGTATTACAAATATTACTGTGGATATTTTAAGGCGGACGCACTAAAGCTATAGACTTCAAATTTTGTGTTCTTACGCTGATGCAGGGGCGTAAGACCAACTCGTATACGAAATTTGATTGAAATCTGAGACTTTTTTTTTTGTCTGACCGCATGGTTTTTTAGAACAAATCATATTTTTTCGAAAATTATGAAGGGGTTCAACTACAGTTTTTGATTTTAACGTTTTTTGCAGAGGTGCTAATTACAACATTAACCTATACACCAAATTTCATTCTAATCGGATGAGACTTACATGAGTTATGCTGATAATACTCACAATATTTACGTATTCACAACACCCATGGTATTTATATAATATAATATAATATTATATATAAAATGTAATTGCTTTAAATTTTTTAATAAAAAATTGAAAAAAAATGATAATCTAAAAAATAAACTTCAATTTGTCAAAACTATATTATAAATTTAAATTTTATAAGTAAAGATTTACATTATGCAATAAACATAAAAGGCTTATATAAGTTTTATTTTTTAATTTTTGAATCCTAATACATACGAGTAATAGGTATGCAAACAAGAAATGCAAAATAAAAACAGATCCTTAAAGCATGTTTGAATGTTTGTAGGTATATACGAGTAATATTATAATATTATTTTAAAAATATATTTTATCATACTTAATATGCCTTAAAATATGGGACAAATGGAAACTAATAAAAAACGACTAATGATGATCAAGATAATTTAATATCAATGTGTTACGACTATGATGAATTTATTACAGAAGACAAAATAATTCTTGTATAAGATAATAGATGGCGCAAAAAAATACAAATATTTACGTTTATCAATAGTCTAGTAATAAATACAGCCGAGTAAAGAACAGCTTAGTGAAACTAATGGTTCTAGAAACTAAAGCTTAGTCAAATAAGAATTATAAATTATTAGGTCGATACCCTTTATCCTTATAGGAAGTGGAAAGGAGAAAAAATCAAAAATGTAGCATGATCGAAAATCGTCTTTAAGTAGAAGAAAAGGCGAGAAAAACCCTATAGTTTATGTATTTTATGTTGCCAATATATATGAACATATCTCGATGCTTATATACGAAAATATAACTGACTGTCATCTAACTATTGAAAAAATTAAAAAAAAAAAAACTAAATAAAAGTGCAGTTTTTTTATTTTATGGCACTTCAATTCAAACTAATAGAAACATTAATATTTAAATTTTAAAATAGATAATCATATCTAAGGGAATTTTTTTTGAAAATGATTTTGAAGTTTAGGATTACAAAACATTGATTCTTTACTGCTTTTTTCTAAGGGAGGTGAAAATCTTCCAAAGAGACCAAAAATATCCTCTTGATAGTGTCATATTCTTACTGACAGAACTCACCTCGCGATTTAGCCAATTTAATGCGATAAAAGTCTTAACTGCTAACGCAGTATATTGCTAAACATTGAATTGGGAGTGGTACTGTACTGTAAGATGGCACTGTATACAACGATATTTTTGTTTTTTTAATTATTTCAAAAGTTTACTAAATTTTGATTTTCAGAAAAAACTACAATACAATGATTTTGAATAATATTAAATTTTTGACATTTCAGTTCCAACACTGTAAGCCCAAAATAATTTTAAAAAGTAACAGAAATAGGACATCATGAATTTTTAATCTCTATTAAAAAACAAATAGATTTTAGATTTTTATTGTATTCTATAAATTATATAAATTTGTGTTTACTTTTGCTCGTTTCGAAGCATCATCCTTTTTTTTTCTGTAATACTTTTTGCAAACATTTTTAAAATTTTAATTTTTTTTTTTTTTTTAATAAATTTTTGAATTTATTTTATTCACAATTTTTATTTTTCTATCAAGATAATATTATCTATGGTTGAATGTTATTGTTTGTAGTGGTAAGAAATTTAATAGTTAGCATAAATATTATTTTAACATTGATATATACACGTGCCTACATATTAATGTATATTATATACAGTAAGTTGCAAAAGTCTGTTAATAAAATATATTTTTTTTTTATGATTAACTGCTTTAGGTGCAATAACTAAATAATTTGTCTTAAATAACATATGATATGTTTCTTTAATTCATTTATCTTCCAAAAGTTCGTATAATATTTTTTATATTTCGTGGCAATAGGTTATAGATAAACTTAATCATATTAAGGTTGGCAGAGGACAAAACTTCCACTTAAACCATTGGTTCTATGTCTAGTAAAATACCTATATTGTTAGATATTAGTCCTATTCATATTACCGCTAATTTTTGTGCCATACGACAGTATAAAATTAATTAAAGCATACATAATACCTATGTGTACAAGCGAAGTAAAATTTTTGTTGAAAAAAAATTGATCTCATTCACTTCATATACCAATACGGAAACAGATCTCTTTGACCAGATCTATGATTTTAATTTTCGAGTACCTTGAAATATTTTACCTGATATTTTATCTGACTATCGAGTACCTTGAAATATCGAGTACCTGACTATTTTATTTATTAAATATATAAAATAATTCGCCTATATAAGTAGCTTATGGCAGCATCTAAATATCAAAATGTAAGCGTAGAAGAGGTCCTAATATTGATTACTGAATAATATCTATTTATATAAATGTTCATAGTTAAGCTTAGAACATTTTTAAAAATTATAAACTGCTCCTGATTTCTTCGATACTGCTGATACAAAATCAAGATTTGACAGTTTAGTTAAAAGCAAATCGTGATTAATAGTATATATTTTCCTTTGGTCTTTTCCTTTCATTTTTAAATCGATAAACACCTCTGTAACCATGATATATTGATTACAAACTATGTGGACAAAATCTATTAGAGCATTTCGTTTTTTAATTTATTCCTTCAATCATCTAATTAGCTAAATTTCATTCTTTTTAATTTAAAATTTTATTGGGTGGAATGATCAAACAGGAATGATTTTTACGGGTCTGTATCGGAATCCAGTTCTTTCAAATTCCGTAAATCGAAATCCCGCCAAATCAAAATCCCATCAATTAAAATTTGGCCATATCAAAATCCCGCCAATTAAAATCCTGTCATATCAAAATCCCGACAATTAAATCCCGTTTTTTTTTTTTTTTTTTTTAAATAAAATTTGTTATTTTTGCATTCATTTCTTTATGCGTAGCCTCTGTTAGATAGAAAAAGAATAATGTCTGCCTTTTCCAGAATTTTTAAATTAATGATGAATTTGTAAGATATTCTGGTAAATATAGATATTCTCCTTTTTGTATCTTATAGTGGCTGCGCATAAAAAAATTGGCCAAACATTACATTCGAGTTAATTGTGCCATTGAATTTTGTTATTTTTCTTATATATATATATATATATATATATATATATATATATATATTTTGATGAATTGTTGGTTTTGTTGAACATACTTACATACATATTTGGTTTTATATTTTTTCTAAAATGCTGTTAGAATAAAACTATTTATTTTTATTTATTTATTTACTCCAAATATATTTACAATTTTACATATACCTTATTTTAATACTACAGAGTACAGACTTTAAGTTAAATCTGTACAGCTGCGAAACTCATATTTTTAATCTTAAAATTTCTTTACTATAATATTACATAGTGTATAAGGAAAATGGAAAAAACCTTAGTGCGTTTTTTTTATGTTAACTATTTATTTTTGTTATTAAAAAATTGTGATTATTATTTTATTAGATAACTTACAATTTTCCGTAATTAAAAAAAAAATATCTGCGAAATGGTAAAATATTTAAAACATAAAATATTGTAAAAAATGGAATTTTAGGATTTCAATTAAAGATGAATTTGAATTGTCGGAATTTTTGAGTTTCCGGAATCCAATTGTAGGGATTTTGAAATGGCAGGATTTCGATATAGCGAAATTTTAATTGGCGGAATTTTGACATGGCGGGATTTTAATTGACGGAATTTGGAAAAACGGGATTTCGATACGGACCCGATATTTACCATTTTTCTTTATATTTTTTTTTCATTCTTTTCTTATTCTTCTTCACTTTTTTTGGCATAGGATAAAAAGACTTTTCACCACTTATTTGGTATACTTATATTGGTATACGTAACGAAGAGTTTGCAAAAATTGGCAACTCCCATATGCATAGAAAATTGACAAAGGTTCTAAGATTCAATAGAATCTTAACATTTTGGTTAATCATAATATTTTCTTTTAAAGTCAATATATTACAATATTTATCAATGGCCTAAAAGATCTTTACACTGAAATTTTTATTAACGCTTTAGTTAATTTTTGTCCGATCGCAACTGTCCGATTACTTTTTTCAGCCATTACATTTTTGTTACTTATAATATTGAAATTTTGGTTATTGTAAAATAATAATAATAACATTTTCTGATTTAATTCGAATTGGTAAAGGATATATTGGTATTAAAAAAAAAACAAAAAAAAAAAATTCGGTTTTTTCTTCATTTATTTATTTTAAATTTTGGTTTAGTCAATGTATAGGTCAAAAATTTTTTTTTTATTTGTGATGGGTAGGTATTAATATTTATAAAATAAATATATAATATAATATTTTAAATAAATATATAAAAATATATACTATAAATAGAAAATGAAAATATTTACTAAAAAATAAATCCTACAATTAAATATTATTGATTAAAATATTTCATAAAAAAAAAAAATTTAAATTATAGTTAAAATATTTTGTCAACGGATTGTATCTTTTTGTTTAAATAAATATGTAATTAAATTAATAGGGTGACATCTAAAAATATGTAAAAAGAATTGTAATAATTTAATCCAAATTAAAAAACAAAATTTACAAATTACAAAAATACATTTTGTATCAAAATTTGATTTTAGTTAGAAAAATTCACAATAATTGTAAGAGATGAAAGTAAAATTGAAGTAAAATTAATTAAAGATAACCTGAAAGATGGAATGGAAATGGAAAATGAAAAACTTCAATTACCTGTTATATATTGTTTATTTTAAAAATATAAAAGTTTATATTTAAAAAATACAAAAGGAATGATTCTATGTAAAATATCGAGATTTTTTCAAGTTTAAAAAATTCTATTTTCGAAAAATCATAACGGTGACTTGATAGTAATACCCAAAAAAATAAGACCAAATCGGTTTCAAACATAGAAAAAAACCGAAACTGCGGTTTTTTTCAAATTGGACGTTATTACCGTTCTAAAACTGAAATAATGAGATAAAATTGTAACAAAGGCATAAAGCCAATTCAATCTTGTTTCTTGGAGCACTTATTTCAGGTCACTATCAAATCCAAACAAAACGAAACTCTAAAATTTTCTAAAAAAAAAATCACTTTTTTATGAAAGCTAAACTCTGTTGCTATTTAAAAAGTCTAACAAATATTGTATGAATTTTTTTGAGCGTTGTACAAAAAAGAAGATTAATATAAGGTATAAAATGTGTTTTAAAACATTTGGATTCTGTTTTCTTAAAAACTGTTTTGATCACTTTATTTATAAAGTTTAATTTGATTTAACCTCCCCTTCCAAAAGTTACCAATAGTAGTACTTCAAATAACTTTACTTTCAAAAATTTATTGAATGTTATATGGAAAATCAAATGGTGTAAATTTTTTATATGGGAAACTGATGTCAGATAATCAGAGACTTCAAATAAACTAAAAACCAAAATAAAACTTTTGGAACAGCTCAATTTGTCCAATTTGAACAAAACTAATTGCTTTTATTTTAAATTAGGTTTCATAGAACAAAAATGAGTATCTAGGTTTTTTTTTTTTTTTAATTCTGATTTTTTTGTAAGAGGCTATTTTAAAACATTAGGTTTAATGTTTAATTGGTTTTAGCCGGAATGTTTTTAAATCATAAACTATTCTAATAAAATAACAATATATTATGTCAAAAATTAGGAAATTAATTAATTTTTTTTTATAATAAAGAAAAAAGATGCAATTAATTGTATGATACCACTTTTTTTTTAAATAGGAATTAAAATGAAAGTATTGGAAGAATATGAAACTTTTCTTTATTGAAATGATGTCTAGAATTTTACACTTAATTACATCATTTGATGGTAACAAAACTATAAAGGCATATTCATTGACTATAAAGGTATCTTCAAGGGAAAATTTTCTACTCAGACCGAGAATATATTTCAACGAATTTCACCGAAAAATTTCTAACAAACGTACCCTTTCGTATTAAAAGTCTGCGCTTTAAATACTAAGCCATTCACGCCCTTTATTTAATAATTCATTTCATATATTAATATTATTTTTTTATATGTATATATTATACTAGATCCTGGTCTGGCCACCTATTTACAAATCCATCATAATTTATTCAATGATTTATAAGAAGGAATATACCTATTTGCCGATATTATTATTCATCTATATAACATTAATTTAATTGGATTTTTTTTTAATTAAACTTACTTCATTTTTTATTGCAATTTACCTTCACTTCATATTCTTAATTTTAGTCGCACAATTAATTTTTTTATTACAGTAAAAAATGAAAATAAAAAAATTATACATCTCACGGATAAAAAAAAAAGAAAAACTTCTAATTTAACAATTTTTCCAGTTATCTAAACATTTTAAATTTTTTAAGCTTTTTATTTTTTTTAATCGTCTTATACACTATACAGCAACAAGTCTTTAAACTATTAGATCTAATTAAAGTGTTAGAGCAAAAAAAAAAAAAAAAATTAATTGCAATTTATGTGGAACAGTAACAGTACTTGCATTAGAATGTCTCTCATTCCATTTTAAAGGACATTCAGAATTAAGAAAAAAAATGATGATGATAATTTTCTTACATTCTTATTAAAAAATATGCCAAGTTCTTAAATCCTTCTTACACAATTTAATTTACTTAGTATTTTTTTTTTTTCCGCTCTTATAATTTAGTAAGAATTTTTATATATCTTTGGGTAGATTCTTTAATAAGGAAAATTTACTCGTATACATATTATATATAACGGTAGAAATCGGAATTAAAGAAATAACATAAGAGTAAAACAGAATATATTAACTCATTACATTCTTTAAAAAGACACTAAAGATATAGATGATGAAGACTTATTTGCTCGACTTTAACATTTTCTTATTAGTCTCTTCAACGTCAAGTAAAAACACAAGCAAAAAAACCAACAAAACAAAACAAAAAAAAAAAATTAAATTGCAAGATACAAAATTTTTTTTCGTTTCTATTCATTTTATCCTGTTTTTTTCCAGTCTAATACAATTAAAAGTAATTAGAGTTTGAACATCAACATAATATTGTTATATTTTTAGTTTATTATAGCAATCTAAGATATAAAAAATAATTAATAAGTAGATACCTAATTAGAAATTACAAGAATGACAAAGAAAATGTTATATTGTATGATCCAATGTTGATGTTCATTACAACAATAAAATAAGAAATATAAAACCTAATTCTAATAATAAAAAAAAAAAAGAAATCAATTAATTAATGTATTGATATCAATCAAAGATAAATTTAATGTATTATTATTATTAATTAGGTCAATCAGACTTAACCAAGTAAAAATCATTAAATTTGTAACAATTGGGAAAAGATTTCTTTAAAGTAATCAAGCATATAGTATATAGTAAGAAAAGAAATAAGGCATTTAAAAATAAATATATAATCTTAACCATTACCTACTCCTTAAAAGAAAAAATAAATTTAAAACAAAAAATTTTTAGGTCAGATTATTCTATTTTAAATGATTAACACTGCATTGAGATTTGGGTTGAACATTCGAAAATGTCCTGTGCCCAATTTCTATTAAATTGTAACAGTATTTTAGTATGACAAGAAAATATTTTACTGGGGTTTCGATTCTTCGAAAAGTTATCAAATTACGGCAATTTTCTCTTGAACCGCAAAGGTTAATTTTTTTTTTTTTTTAATGCATTTCTCTGCCACATAAATGTGGACCGGAAATTACACAGCTTTCCTGTTCCAGGCGTGGCTGTAAATATCGAAAGCGGGAATAACTCTTACGGCGTGTGTAGAATTCGAACTCACACTCCATCGGTGTTTACAGCGTATTTTATACGATTTTATCGACTCGGTCACCGAGGCCCCGGTTAATAATATTTTAATAGGATTTGAAATTAGATAAAATACCAAAAATGTAAAATCTATCCAGCAATTGAGTTTGTATTACAAATATTTAAATTTCAATTGAAAATTGTACAATAAAATGATATGTACATAAACCATAAAACTACGAGTACAAAAAAAAAAGAAAAAAAAGTCGAAGTAATTTCAATTAAAAACATAGAATCACTATTCAAATTATTTGATTATAAGTTAAATATAAATATTTGGAAATTTGTGAAAACTTTCTTTTATTTTCTAAGTAGAAAACACATTTTACTATAAACCTAATTAAACGTCTAAAAAATTGTAAAATAATCATAAATATGAAACTTATACTTATAAATTTATTATTCTTTTATTATTTTAAAACTTTTTCTAAGATATATTTTAAGATATTTTTTTTTTTTTTCATTTTTTATTTCTAAACTACATTTCATATTCTTTGTGTATTATTTAAAAAAAAAAAAAAAAATCTCTAAAGAATACAATTTCCTATTAAATGAAAATTGTTTTAAAGTTACAAGATAACATTAAAAAAACATTATTATTTTAAGAACAAATACAAACAAAAACAAAACATAAAAGAAATTCATCAAAAACAAAATACATATAAATGTAATAAAACAAAATATAAAAAATATAGAATAGAAGACCAAAACCTGAACGACTTTAAAAAACAACAAAAGTCTCATAACAATATTAACCATTAGAAAAATATAAAAACAACAACAATAACCAGTATAATCCTTTATTATTATTTAGTTTAGTATTTTTTTTTTTTTTTTTTTTTTTTTTATATATTATTTAATATCTCTCTAAATTATTTTGTTCTATATACAATATATATTTTTATTTTTTTTTTTTTTTTTACTTCATCCTTTTTTTTTTTTATTTTTTTCTCGAACGAAACGTTTAATTAGAAGCAATTATACTGTCAGCAGAATACACAGTAAGTAAAAAGTAAAACAACAATGAAATATCCCTAACACAATTCCTTTAGGTATCCAATAGTCCCTAAAGAATTCTTTCATTTTATATTTTTTGCTTTTTTTTTTTTTTTACTTTATTACTATGGAATACAACAGTTTTTAATACATTTTTTTTTTTTTTTTTTTGTGTTTTTGTGTATTCAATTCGTCCTTTCTATTTTCATTCCACTTTAATGTGTTTTGGTCTTTTAATTGAGTAAGAAGAAAAATAAAAAAAAAAATTTCACTAATATATACATATAATAATTGGTAGCTCTCTTGCTACAAAAAAAAAATATAAAAATGAGTAATGTTCAGTCCTGTTACAAGAAAGAAAAAAACGAAAAAAAAAAAAAACATTTAACCCAAATACTTATATAAAAATTTAACTAAGGGAAAAAAATATTGAAAATGATTGAATAGGAATGAAGCTAAAGATTATTACTCCTCTTTTATCCTTTTTTTTTTTTGTTTAAAAAAAAAAAACATATTTAATTACGAATGAACGAAAATGAATATAAATTCCATTAACCTTTATCACCTCTATATTTTTCTAGTAATTTAATAACTTTAAAGGGATATTAAATATTTTTTGTAACTTTTTTGTACCCATTGCGACCACAAATATAATAGATAAAACATTTATTTTAAAATTTTCAAAATAAAGTACTAAAAAACTTTTGGTAAATTTTTTGTTTTTGATTTTTTTCTTTATTTTTTTTTGTATTTTATTTTTTTATGTGGTACAAAAAGCGATTTAAAGTAATTAACTGTTTGTAATAAAAAAAAAAAATATTTTTTATGACTGTGACATTTTAAATTAATAAAAAATTATCCAACAATAAGTGATACATAGTGATTTGTATATGTATTATGAAAATATTGCACATGCAAATTAATATAATGTCACATTATTAATTTAATAATAAAAAAATTTTAAAGGTAAAATACCTGATAATATGAAAATAAATTCACGACATTCACGAAAGGTAAAATACCTGATATATGAAAGTAAATTCACGACATTGTTTTTTAGTCTGAAATATTGTCTTAAATCGAAATTCCGGCTGTTATCGTTGGAAACTCGGAATTTATTTGGCAATGTATTTGAGGAAAAATTTTACGATCCGTACGTCATGTGTAAAAGACATTTTGATAATTTGTTTGTAAAGTAAAGATGAATAATTAGAATAAAACTCTTATTTCTGTTGCCATACAAATATTTAATAATATTAAAGTACAATTTTTCCAAAAATTCTATATTTATTATACTTACTTGGGAAAAATCTGCAGGTACGTAAGTTTCAGATGTCTAAAAATAGGGATTTTTCAATTTTTGATCCCTAATATCTCTTAAACAGAGGAAGGTTTAAACAAAAACAATATGTTTTGGAGGTAACTTATGCTAAAATTTCATAAATTTTAGGGGTTATGAAGAGAGCAAAATTTTACTAAATTTTGCTTTCATATAACGGTAAATTAAAATACTAAATTGTAAAAAATTATTTGTAATATCGTTCTACTTTAAGCGGTGTAGAAATTTTTTAAGTAGACGGACAGACGGACGAAGTTAAATTAATAAGCAAATTTATTTTCAAGCCAAATGAGGCTATGAATGTCGTAAGGGGGAATTATTCTTACGACATGTGTGAGATTCAAACTGACACTTCCTCAGCGTTTTAAATGCTCTTATCTACTCGTGACCCCCTATTAACAATTTGTTGTATTAAAAATCAATTTAGAGGTGCCGGAATTCAAAACAAAAATTATATATTATGGATACTAGTTGCTTGCTTAATAAAATTAAACGTTGTATTATTAATTTTACTTTAATAAATCAAGTTGAGATTTTTTTTTTATATTGCTCTTGCCACGCAGTAGTTTGTTTCAACTAAAACAACATTTTTTTTTTTTTTAAAAACATGTACTTTAATAAACTTAACTTATGAATTATGATACTTATTAATTTAACGATATTAATTAAAATTGAATTAAAATGAAATATTAAAAAGATTGTTTTCATTACCTAACTTCTGAACAACAGCTACAAATTGCCAAAATTTTAAATAGAACCTTTCGGCTTTATAAGTCCAAAACAGCTGTAAAACATATATTTTCAAACTTAAATATTTCGAAATTATTTTCACCAGCCTAAGCATTTTGTTTTCGAACTCTTCGAAACTTAAATATTGCCCTTAGAAACCAAAAATAAATAATACATATTAATAACACTGCAATTACCTTTAGCATTTAAATTATTTGTATTTGGATTAATTGTTATAGGTCTTACTATACTTATGGTATCATCAAGTCTATTCAACTCGTTAATGTAATATCCTTGGAATCTACAAAAACATTCCAACTAAAGGGTAATCCGATTGTAAAGATTTTTCTAATTAACAAATTTAACTGCACTGACTAAAGAAAATTTATTTATTTATTGTTTGTAATTTTCTACCAAAGTAAATTGAAAGTTTTCAAAATAATTTCACATCCTGTTGCACACCTTTTGTTTTTATTCTTTAACTACATGTAGTAATAAACACATATTTTTCTTTTTGAAACAATACAACAAAACCAATTTAAAAAAAAATATAGAACACAGGAAAAAAATAAAAATTTTCTGGCATATACAGAACAATTTTTTTTTTTTTTAAACAAGAGCAAAAGTTGAGTTATGCAAAATAATCTAAATCAAATATTTAAATGTAAAATATGTATTTCAAAAGTACAGGATAAAATTTTCTTTATACAGAGTATATACAGTCTACTGAGTGTTCTAAAAAACTATTTTAAAAACACTTTATCAGTGATACCTAACTTAAAACCGATATCTAACTAAATTTTGATTATAATGCTATTATTTTATCGTAATTTTTTTACTCTAGTTTTTTTAATTCCGATCCGAAACTAGATTAGACAACGAAACTTGAACTAAAAATATGAAAACTCAGAAGATATTCATAGAAAATTTCAAACAGATCCAATTATAAGCCTTATTTTTACACGAATATGGAACTATTAGTTCTTCTCAAAAACATCTCTATTAAATACATATACCAGAATAAACGCCCGGTTGTCAAAATGTTTTTTTTTTTTTTTTAAATATTATTATTTGTTTGTTTCCATTTCCATATTAGATATATTTCAAGAATAATCTCGATAAATAAAATGAATTATTGTCATTTAAACTTAAAAAAAAAAAAATTGTTACTAAAACAAATTGCGTGGTGCTTTGAAGGCCACATCAATTGCAACTGTAATACTAATTAGTCATTTGAAAATCTGAGCGTTATGTAGGATCTTCATTTTAATTTATTGGTACGGTTTATGAAATTTTTATTTTTAATTATATGTGGCACCTCTTTCTTTTTAATATTGATGTAAGGTCACTCATAATTTAAAACTGCATGACATATGAATTTGACGAAGAAATTCATTTAAATTTTCACATCCTCGTATCACTAATACGAGTAATAGTAACGGAAATTCGTAAATATCAAATTTATATTATATAACTGGTAACTGTTGACAAATTAAGAGTGATAAGTAAAAAAAAATTAATCGAATACTTTAGATCAGAACAGCCTGTAAAAGTATTTAATTTACAATCTTATATATAGTTTGCATATTTGTATATACTAAAAACAATAACAATAGAAGAACCCTAGAAATAATAATATATTATTAAATCACTGTTTTACATTTGACCTTACAGACTTCACACTTGCGAAAACTTAAGAAAAGAAAGAAAAAAATGTGAGAGTTATGCAAAAAATGTTATGCACACAAAAGCAAAATAGCATATCAAAAGGATTATCTTTAGTGTCACAAACAAACAACAATATTGTACTGTCATCAATGTAATTTTGCTTGTATATGAAAAGCATAATTTTTTTCTGACTTTATTTTTTTTTTTATAAACATCCATTCAATTCCATCTCCATTCGTACTTTTAAATTTATTTTTTTTTGCACTTTTATCCTTTAATTTTTAGTGTCTAGCAGAGGTCAATTGAAGCAATTCTTTCGTCAAATTTTTGTGTATAAAGTTGAATTTTGGATATGTGAATGGTTTGAAAGTTTTTGCTCTTACACTTTGGATGTATTAATGAAAATGTTTCAAGAATTAAATTTATATAACTTCCTTATCGTAACTTTTAAACGCAATAAGTTAGTATGTAAAAGCAAGTGTTTTAAAAGTACTGTTCGGATAATATAAAGCATTTTTGAATTGTGATAATTTTTGCATCAAAATTTATAATTTTCTTCAAATTTTTCTTGTAAAAACCTAAAGCACATTTTCTTTTAATTCTAGAAGGAATACCTATATTTAAATAGGTAATGGTTCCTCATGTAAGCATTAATTATTTTACTGAACTTTAATGTTTACATCTTATATTTTTAAAATGGTAAAATGGGGGTCAAAGTTGAAGATCCAGAAATAAACCAAAATCTAATTTTTGGCCACTCATCGCATATAGTTCTTAAGTGGAGAGGAAAATATCTGCCGCATTACTTATGTTTATTATCAAAACCCTTCTCTTATATCTCCTTTCAAAGATCACCATAAAATGTCCCAATTAAAATTTTTAAGGACTTAGAGATACAGGAAGTTGAAATTTCGTAAAAATTTTAAAACAATGACAAAAAAGCATATTTTTTTAAAGATTTCGTGTTACAATTAAAATTTTTTAAACTTTATCTCTAACTTTTCGGACGAACCGATTGATTAAATCTAATAAAACCATTTCTTCAAAAATATTTAAAAATATTTTAAAATTACCATATTTTTCTTAAAACATTTTGAAGAAAACACAAAATATTATCTGGTTTTAGTTACTTGGTTTTTTTTTTTATATCCGTATACGTCTTCGCAGGGTACTTTCAAGGATATAATAAATTTTTAATCACGTTTGTTAAACATCTTAAACTCTAAAAAATAATGCGCTTAGATTTCTGCAAGTTTTACCTATATTCATTTTTATATAAATGCCGGTTTCGCTAATGAAATTGAACAAGTTCAATCGACGGATTCGAATTAGTACCATACAACTTCTTTTTTATATGAGAATAATTGAGGCATCTAATTAAGTTAAATATCTGAAGTAGCATTAAAATAAAGCTTAATTTTATGCCTAAATATCTGAAATAGCATTTAAATAAAGCTTAATTTTATGCCAACAACTTCTACAAAATTTCGTTCGACTCATGCAATAGGTTTGGGTTTCTATGAAATTTATATGGTTATATCTCCGTATTTGAAATATCTGGACATCTGAACTTTTGATGAAAAATGATCAAGTTTTATAGCAACAATTCTTCTAGAAAAATTTAGTTGGTTTGGAGTACTTGTAATATAACTCTCACATTTGCAAAAATATATATCGGTACGGTATTTACTTAAAACATCAGATATCCTAAAATTTAATTTTATAGAAACAGAATAAATGTTATCTCCGGTATCCTAGAGTTGACACAAACCTCTATATTTTTTGTGGTTTTTGTTTTATTAAATAAGTTTATAAATTATTATCCCTATTGAATTCATCTTTTTGAATAAAAAAAAAAAAAAACATTTTTCTTTTTCTCAGAATTTTAATTTTTTGAAAAGTGTTTTTGTTTTTTTTTTTTTTATTTTTATATCTATTATTATTTTTTTTTTTTTGTTTTTGTTTTAACTAGTAGAGGATAATAAAAGGATTATTCAAAATACCAAATTTTTTTTTTTTTGCAAAAAAAGCTCAAAAAGAAAAACAAATTAAAATAATAAAACTCATATCCATAAGCACCAAATATTCTTGGTAATACAATAAAATGCAGTCCAAAATTGTATAAAAATCATAGCATATACGGAAATAAACGAAATCTTCTAGGTATTATATGTATATATAGGATATGGAGCAAAATTATATTTTGAATGCTTTGTTTTTTAAACTTGTATGACTATAAATATGACTTTGTTTGTCAAATTTTTTAAAAAGCTTTAGAAAATTATCAAAAGAAAAATATTTTCACCTTTTTTTCATTTTTATTTTTCACATTTTCATTTGTGATTTTTGATGACGTTCTTTCATTAACATCAGCTATAGAGTTTTTTTTATTTTTATTTTAGAATATTCATGCTAGTGTACAAGTATATGTTTATATATATATCTGTATGTGTGAATAAATATTTATAATATAAATTTCTTTTTTATTTAACAAACATATATGCATAACAATGAGAATAGAAGAAAAGACGTGTGTATTATATGGAGTGAAAATAGTTTTTAATATTTTAATATAAAAAAAACAGAAAATAAAGTAAAAAAAATATAAATTTGTTTTCTTTTTTTTTCGATTTTTGAGTGAAAAATAAATAAAAAAAAATAATTAATAAGAGAAAAGAAAACACTCACCTGAAATCTTCTTTGTTTTGTGAATCTGATATGGCATCATAGCTGACACTGCATGGTAAAACACTAAAAAATAAAATATCATCAACAACAGAATCTTATAATTCTTATAATTTATATATTATTGTACTTATATATTTATATGAAAACTTACTTATATACATATATCTTATAATATTTATGGAAAAATTAAATTATATTAATGAATTATATGAAATCTATGCATTAAATGCAATAGCAACCATTAAAATACAGGAATCTATAGTATGGTTATAGTATAGAGGGTGTTCCACGCTATTTTTCACATAGAGAGATACACATATACATTTTATATACATACACATGAGATTTTTTTTTATCTTTCTATAGCAAGCCGTTCAAAAGTTATAGATTTTTTTATGAAGAGTCGCTAAAACATCTTTAACCCCTCATACCTCGAAAAGGATCCAGAATAGACCCCCATAGAATTTTTTGTTCGTTATCCCCATCACCACCTGCTCTATGTGAAAGTTAACGTGAGACATCCTGTATATACAGAAGAATTCTTCCCTAAAAACAAATTTTAAAATATTTGCCATTAACCAAAGCTTAAAATACGGCAAAAAAAAAAAATAGATATTTTTATTTTTAGTTAATTAGTTAAAATACTAATCTTTCAAAAAACTAAAAGAAGAAACATATTTCCATTTGCTAAATTTTTTTTGTTTCATAAGTAACTTTCCCTTAAGGTAAGAGTCAGTCAAAATATAAATAATATATTATATATTAGTTATATATTATTCCATACACACATTCATGATACTACAAAAGTAATCAATAGGGTTTTGAACTGGATACCATTTTTGCCAACAATCAAACCTATCTTAAAATTCCATGTAATTATTCTTTTATTCCTTTTGTCAATTTTTTTTTTTTGTGCTTTTGGTGCATCTTATTCCAATAACGAATGACTTAAAAATTCTATACGTTTAAACTATTTGTATGGTATTAAATTTTAAAATTCTTATCAAAATGTTATTATCATATGGAGTGTATTTCACACTTTAATTCCGAATTTATTGAATTGTAAGTGCCACGTGTATCTGATGCATTCCATAACATTTTCATAACATTATGACCTTACCTTTTCAAGATTATTATGTATTCGTAAATGCTGAGAACAATAAATTTTACTCCAATATGAAATTTATTCGCATTGTTTTATTTTGGTCGAATTGTCAAAATTACGCTTTTAAAATCTATGTGTCTTTTAAAATAAATTAAGTTTTTAAAATTTAATTTTAATAGATGTATCCATGTGTGTTATTAAAGACATCCTGTCTGTTAAGCTGTTCTTTCTTAACAACAGTTATTTATAGGAGTATAATTTACATACACCAAACTCAATAATAATTTAATTAATATATGGTCTCACTGGTTTCTACCTGTGGATCTTTCTATTAATAAAAATATTTTATTATATTACTGTTATTTTAATAATGAAAAAATTTTTTTATAATAATAAACAAACATCAACGTGTAAAAATCCAAGAATAAAAATCTTTCCAGTTTTTAAATCTCCTTAACATTATAAAAAGGATGAAATTATTATAGATTTCCAAAAAAAAAAAATCAGAAATAAGCTTTCATACTTTTTCGAATGCTTTTATTTAGCTCGATTTTTTCTGGTCTAATACAATTTTGTTAATCAAACTTAACTGAGTCTCTATCATTCTATCAAATTAAAATTTACTGGTTTAGCGTATAACTCCGATAACAATTATGGACGATATTAATTTGATTATACCCAAAAATACAATAGGAATTAATAAAATCAACAAAATTAACTATTCGTAAATCGATTAATTATAATTTACAGGATAATTTCACAAATTTTAGTGAAAATGTATAATAATATGAGACATTTTATCATATGATAAGATATTTTTCTCCTTGCGTTGGATTTGAATGAAAATTTAATTATTTTAATTTGAATTCAATATTTTAATACCTTTTAAAATAAAGTTTTACGATATTTTTTATAGTAGGATTTTATATACTGCCCATTTTTACAAATTTTGTTTAAAAAATTTATATTTAGCTTTTTACTATTTCCCTTTCTGGCGATTTTTTAAATTTATTTTAATTTGCATGTTATATAAAGTAATAAATAACACCTGGAGATTAAACTTAATTTCCATCTTCTATCTCATAACGTGTTCTCTTAAAATTGAGGAAGTATACGTTTTCAATTTACATATAGATTTAAGAAGAATATCAACACTTTCCTTCATCACGTTCCTGAAAATCTTAAACGTATTTTTATTTTTCACTCTATAAAAGAATCTTCTCTTGTGCAAACAATACAATAATACTTAAGGTCCTCGAACTTAAATGGGTAGATATAGGTAACAAACAATATCAATTTTATGCACTTGAAACTTAACGCTTGTGCAATGAAAAGAAAAGTAATAAAATCAAATAAAGAATATGTTATGATTATTATCAGATCAGATTACATAATATGAAATATATAAAAAAACTTTTCATAACCATATTGGATTTAATATAAATTTTAAAAAAAACAAGGTAGAATGTAAACCAACGGTTTTTAAAAGCGCACATTTCCAAAACAATACAACCTGTTTAGAATTGTAACTTGCACAAAAATTTGAAAATTTCATGTAATAAGAAAAAACGTGAAAATAGGACATTTTTGAAATTTTGAGGGGCCGTAAGTCCGGAATCCTATATAACTAAGAAAAGTAAACATATATTATTGAACCTTTAAATTTCATGTCTTGCCGAAAGAAAATTTTTACAGGTGCCTAAGTTACAGGTGTCTAAAAATAGCAAATTTTCAATTTTTGAGGCGTAATAACTCTTAAAGAGGGGGTGCTACCAAAAAATTTTCTGAGCAAACTTATACTAATTCTAAAAGTTCTTTCTTGCCTCAAAATTTCAAGCCTCTATCTACAAGTGTGCCGGAGTTATGAAAGTAGAAATTTCATGCAAAATTTGGTTTTCACATAACAGTCAATTTAAATATACTAAATTTAAAAAAATTGTATAATTTTGTTATTCATTTACAAAGTTAAAAAAAATATCTGTCGAATGACGTTTTCAGATTGAAAAAATCTTAAGCAGAACATAAGATATATGCATTTAAAAATACGGCTTTTTCAAAGTTTGAGGGGCTGTAGCTCCGTAATGGGTGGAGCTACATGAAAAAGTTGTTCCACAAAATTAATTTTTTCATGTGACCTACCTTTTTTTCATATGATTTTTTTCTCTATCTTTAACGGTGTAGAAGTTTTGTGAACAGACGGACGGACGGAGGGACGGACGGACAGAACGAAACTAAAAAGCACATTTTTTCAAATTTTTTTTTGGAAATGTGCTAAAAAGTGTCATTTGATTTTCTCTACAAACTGATATCTCGTCATCCTATTCTTCAGCCATTATACAGTTAGGATGATTATACCATTATACTGGCTACGAAATTAGTAAAAATCCCACACTACCAAAACGGTCCAGGTTTTCTTTGTGTATTTTAAAGAATTACTTTTTTCTTTGGTAAGCTTTTTTTGCTTTAGAAAACCATATTAAGTTTGTACTTTGGGTACCATATTGGGTTTGTAATATATATTTTTAACACTCTCAGGCTATACTTTCTTACATTATCTAAATTTAACTTTCTAACATTGACTAATCAATTTATATTGGCATTAACAAAAAATCTCCAGAATTAGTTTTTAGAGAAAATATAAAATTAATATGAAAATTTCATATTTAAAAAAAAATACCCAAAATTAATTGAATTTGTGTGATGTTTAATAATTGTGAATTTTTTTTTTGCAACGAAGGATTTGTATAGAAAATAAAACAAAACAAAATTATTATTTTGAAAATTAGTTTTAGAAATTAAAAACAAAATAAATAGCTATACTGCAGGAAATTAAACAATTTGAAAAGTATTATAAACATACATTATTATGTTTATTTAATGTTTTACTCCTATTGGCAAAAAAGAAAATTAATTAAAATTTTTAAAATTAAAACTAACTATATTTTAATTTTTTCGATTTAATTAAATTCATAGTAGTTTAATTTTTACCTTAAAGATATTTTTAAAAAATTATAAAAAATAACAAAAAAAAAAATTTTTAAATTGAAAATTAAATAAAACAAAATTTTCTAATCTTATAAAACAAAAACAAAAAACTAACAGGGTGTCTAGAAAAAAGGATACCAAAATAAGCAAATAGAGTTCTCAAAATTTTTGATAACAAAACAAAATTGTGGATTGATCTTAAAAGAAATTCATAAAAGGACAAATAATTGATATAAAATTATCCTGAAAATACTAACAGACATAATTAAAAATCTTAACATAAATAAAAGATAAAATTTAAAAAAATTTTGAAAATGTAATAATAATGGTATCTAAAAGATCGGTTTCGGAAAAACAAAATTACCGTTATTTTTAAAATTTTATTTAAAATTTTAATGTTTTAACTGTATATCATTATTTATTAAAATATATTTAGATAATGAAAAAGCAGCTCATTATTGTCTCTGTTATCTAGTGAAGATGAATTTTTTAAGTTGCACAATAAAAGAGCTGGTATAGTATATAATATGTACTTTTACTTAATTTTCTTGTAGTACATTAATTTTTGGAACTATGAATTCGAAATTTGTTAGAGATAAACCATCTTATTGCTTTGATGATAATTGTTATGCTTGTTTCAATTTCCATTAACAATTTATCACCTATTAAATATATTTTTTTTATATTAAGGCAGAGTCCACTTTATTTCTCAATTAAAATGGCGCACGTATATAGTTTTATGATCTGATTTGAATGTGGTTAAGTAATTCTTTTTGCATTCCAAAGAGCTCGGGTTAAAACTCAGATCAAATTATTTTAAATATTAGTAATTTATATATGAGTTTAAATGGCTTAGTGAAAATAATTATTAAAAAGAAACTGATGAAGCTTTATAGTCAAATATGATCCTTTCCACATCATAGGGGTGGAAAGGAAAAATAAAATTATAGTTTTTAGAAATCTAAAAAAAAAAACTTTTAAAAAAAAGTGATGTAATAAATAATATTACAATATAAATTAATAAAAAATATTTAGAGGTATCAAAACGATGCCTTGTTAATAATATTTACCACTGTATAAGCCATTCGACTAACCAAAATGTTCCTTTTTACTGCATATTAGAATAAACATATTTCGTTCAATTAATAAAAAATAGTGACAATTCGATTCTTGTTGTATATATCAACTCTTTTTATTAGATTTAACCGGAAGAAAAAAAAGTGTTATAGCGCTAAATTACAATATTTTTTAATATTTTATAATATTTAATATTTTGATTATATGATATTAATTATTACATTAAACATTTTTGGACCCATATTAATGATAACAAATGAAATGCTTCTGCCGTTATTTTTGGATATTAACTTCCCTTAGGATATTAACAACATGTTAATGCTAAAAACAATATTTTTACCGCACCCGAATATTCTTGGAACAGTTTCTATAAAATTTTGAACAAATACATAATGAATTTTTTTAAATCTGACATCCTTATTCGAGCACACCATATAATAAAAAATTTAAATACAAACAGTTTTTGTTTTTTTTTTTTTCCTGTACACAAACAAAAAAAAAAAAGTATCCTTAATTAAAATTAAAACAATTCAGCAAAAAATAAATTTTTTTTAATACTTTATTTTTCATATCCTTTTTTATTAACGATACGAAATAATTTTTCTTTTATGTGTAATTATCTGCACATTTATAATTTTATAATTATATTTTTTATGTTTTATTGAACAAAAAAAAAAAACAAAAAAAAATAGAAATAAATAATATTTAAATATTCATGAGTAATTTTTAAAAAGGGAACGAAAAAACCTAAACACCTTAAAATCAAGAGTAAAAATAACAACTTTTAAATATAAGCCTGAATATAAAAAAAAAAAAATCAGGATAACCTTAAAATAATAATAAAGTATCAATTGATTTTATTTTATTGAAAAACATTGTTAAATTTAATTATTTTCCACTTTTTAACTTATCAATTGTTGCTAATTATTCTTCTTTTTTTTATTTTTTTTTTTTTTTTTTACAAAATATGCTGAATCCTTAAATTTTATTTTCCTGTTTTGTTTTGCTCGTTTTTTTTTTTTTTTACATTAATACAAAAGCATAATAAACAGAATAATATACAAATTTCAGGGATAATAAAAATAAAGTAAATTAAAAATTTATATTTTTTAACGTATTAAAAATATTTAAAATGAATAAAAAATATAAATAAAATAACACGTTCATTAATAGAAGCAATTATTTATACAATATGTATCTTTACATGTGAACGATTAATTGAAATTTTTTTTTTTTTTTTTTTGTAATTTTTAATCCTTTCATTAATTTTCTAGTAGAGAGGGTTGGTTTGCAAAAATTTTGCGAAATTTAAGTAAAAATTTTCCATTACATGAATTTCGCTTAACCCATTGATTTAATTATTAAATGCATCCTTGTTTTTATTGTGTTCAACGTTTTGTTAACGTTTTTATTTATTTTATTAATAATTTATTTTAGATTTTTTAACAAGTAGAATTTATTAATTAATTTTTAAATTTAACTTTAATAATTAAAATTATTTTAATTTAAAGTATCAGGCAAGATCGACGCCATAGAAACGATGGTACGGTGTTCAAACGGTGGTTTTAGATATAGGCAAACTGAACGCCATTAAATGAAATTTATAAACGTCATAATTCTATTTTTTTTTTAGATTAACTAAAGTTTTTTTTTGTTTATTGTAAACATTTTCTGGGCGCTGGTCTAACTAAAAAAATTATATTTGTACTTTTAAATCATTTTGGATTTTTTTTTTAAATTATTGTGTTTTTGCCGCAACCTCGTTTCATGACGAAGTGTTTTCGATTTTCTTATCTTCACGTAAAATTTTATCACGCAAATTTTTCCATCTTGTTGTGCATTACAGTTCTGTGAAAAAAATTAGAGTTTAAAATTTTTGTCGCTTCCAAAAAAGAAATTTTTAAAACTGTACAGAACTAAATATAACTAAAACAAAATACTGCTTTTCCATAACTAAACTAAATAATCCTATAGTTCATTTTCAATATTTCCGTAATTTTCCTCCACAGCTTTTACTTTGTTATTTATTTTTATATTATGTTTTTGATGATTTATCACAGAAAATATTATGAGGTCTCTGACTGCTTCAATAAATTGCCCATCAATAACGATTACCACACATGCCATTTTTTTCACATAAATAAATATACCATAATTAACACTTTTATTAAATGTCCATTAAATAAATTGAAATTTTTCTCGTAGTAATTTTGCAAACATTTACAATTTACATTTGGAATTTGACAACCATAAATGTCATTAAACGCTAAAAAATTTACGCTTAATTCAAATTTATTTTTTTCGTCGATCGAAGGCTGTAGATTGGCGTCGAGTTTTATGTATTTATAATATTTTCATATAATTTAATGTATTTTTGACAGTTTACAGAACAAATGACGTTTGTACGCCATTGAACTTGCCTTCTCATATAAATTAATCCGGATTTTTTATTTGCAATATAAGAAAAGTATTAAGTTTACAGCCGAGTAATTAACGCCTTAGTGAAATTAATGATTCATGAACTGAAGCTTAGTCAAATATCAATAATAAATGACTTAGTGAATGCCCTATGCTTTTCATAGGAGTGGCAAGGAAAAAAAAAAAATTAAGTTTAAGCACTACAAAAAAAATATATATATATATATAAAGGCGCAAAAAATATGATTCCTTAAAATTTAGATGAATCGAATTTGAACTGAATTTAGATGAATCGAATTTAAACTGAATTTATGTTCAATCCTTTACAAATGTTAAAGAAATAACTTTTTCCTTTAGGAAAAATGTTATCAATTTAATATTTAGTAACAGAATATACCAAAAACAAAATTTTTTTTATACATATCCTGTACGATCATCACTAATTCAGTATTCATTACATTTTATTAGACAAAAAAAAAATGAAAATTTTTTTTTCATTAAATCGACCTCAATTACTAACCAATAAATTTTATTACCACCTCTTCATATATATGGTATACACAATAGACTTATTTTGATCTTTTAGTCTATTTTCTTTATAACACCGATTTAATTTAAAACCAACCTTAAACAGTCCTACATTATTGTTATTTTCTCTTTGTTTGCTTTTTTGTTTTGTTTTTTTCTTTATTTTTTTTTTTGAAATGTTTTTTCCATTTTCATTTTATTCTTTAAGGTAAATAAATTTTATTTTAAACCAGAAAATTAAAAAAAAAATAAGAACTAAGAGAATTTTTTTTTTCTATTCTTTAACTTCCACCTTCTTTTCTATAAAAAAAAAAAAAATATAAAAGTCAATCTTAAACGTTCCCAATTCTCGATAATACGACGTTAATCTTCGTTCAATTTACTCCTTTAATTCTTTTTTGTTTCATTCTTTGGTTTTATATTTTGTGTTTACAAGTAATTTACTTTTAACCAATATATCTTTTGTATTGTTCCTGCCTGGACGAATTTATTTTTTTCGTTTGTTTGTTTTGTACTTTAAGTGTGTATTGAAAATTCCATTGGTATAAATCCTTTACAATACACCATTCAATAAATAAATGTATTTAGGTATATTTTGTTTTTTTTTTTCTTGTTCTATTTTAACTTAACTTGGGTTTGAGAAACAAATTCTTTTAAACCGATGAATTTTCCCCACAGAAGAATTTAGAAAATTCAGGACATTGTGGTTTAGTCATTCAATATCGTTATAGATATCTATTGGGTTAAATAGATATGAAAAATAAAAAATAAACCCAAGTATATTAGTATAAAAGAAAATCCACAAAGAATTATTTGACATTTTTATGGATTTTCAATGAAAAGTAATATATACAAATATACATTTGAACATATGTACATATGTACATACACTATTCAGTGAAAGATTTAAGCACCATTTTAGATTTATAACAATAACAATTTTTTTTTTTCTAAGAATTTATAGTAACCAATTTTATTTTCATTTCAGCCTAAAATTCTTTTAATTTTCAATCTAGATTTTGATAAAATAACTAAAGCTTTTTGAATGGTTTTTACTAAAACTTCGAAAATAAACCTTTTGTTTGATGTTTTTTAAAGAAGTGAGGCATTAAATTTAGTAAACAATTTCTTTTCACTCCTCCATATATTCAATTATTAGTATTCAAAAATTAACACTTTGATAACCGGTGGGTTCAATAGAAAAATTATTTTCATCAGTATTTTAATCAACCAAAAAAAAAAAAAAGCAAAAGAATGTAAAAATACTCAAAATAGCTTACGTAATAAGTTTTTTTTTTTTTTTCTGTTAATTCCCCAGCAACATAAATGTGACAAGAAAATTACACAGCCTTTTCTTTTCAGCGTAACTGTAAATGGTAAAAGAGGAAATTATTTTAACGATGTGTGTGGAATTTGAACCCACACTGCCGTATAACATATTTCATACACTCTTATTCACTGGACCACCCAGACGCCATTAAGTTTTTCGAAAAAGATTTCATTGTCATTAAGTCTTTCAATTGTGTTAGAAAAAATCGCAGTAATTTTAAAAAATATTGTCGTGCGAAATACATTCTTCATCATCAAAGTCAAAGTGTTAAATGACAAACAAGTTGGGAATTTAAAAATTATTGTAAGTTCATGACTATAAGTTCGTTTTTTGTCTAGAATAGACAAAACAAAAATGTAAATGTTTTTCTGACAACATTTTTAGTCAACATAAATTCAAAAGTTATTTAAAAAGAATTTGATCTATCCCAACAAGTATCAAAGGATTTTCAAATACATTTTATGTAACAAAATTGAAAATCCTAACATAAAAACAAAATAAAAAAAATGTTATTTTTTACAACTAAAAACAATCACAACAAATCCTTGAATATCCTTTAAAACAACCTGAAAAAAAAGTTTTCATTCTAGTTTATTATTCTAGATATATAATATATACATAATTTTTTTTTCAAATAAACCTAACAGTTTGTTAAACACCATAAATTTTCAATCTTAAGATTGGGATTTTATTTTATTTTTTTTTTTGTCTGCTATAAAACAAAATAATTTTTGTTCATGATGACTTTCCATTTTATTTTCAATTGATTTTTAGTACCTTAGGTCTTACTTTTTATTTTAAATTTCATACAAATAAAAGATTTTCGCTTTTGTTAAAAAAAAAATGTATTTTTACTGTAGTGAAAACTTAAATTGTAATGAGTTCAGTAACGAAAAAAATTATAAAGGTATTCTTTGATATATAACTTCTCTTCGACGATTAATTTCAAATAATTCTAATGAAAATTTCTATCTTTAAAATAATCAAATTATTAAAAATTCTTAAATGAAAAAAAATTTACATTTAGAACATTCTTTTATTCTTTATTTCTTCTTTAATGACAGTTTATTATGATAATACATTTAATTCTTTCTTATTATAAGAGTATACAAGTCATAACTTTTCGATCGTCATAAACATTTCAAAAATTTTAATTATATATCTGATCAATGGAATAGTTCTTATATGATGTCATCCTTAAAGCAAAAGGTATATACAGTTAAAACCCCAGTCAATACTTATTCCACATAAAATAATACACCTATAAAAATACATATATAATATCGAAATTGTTGAACCACATGCCTAACAAGACTAAAAGCTATACAATGGACCGAATATATAAAACTGAGCTTGACCTGAAATCTCACCTTTTTAAACAAAATTTACATCTGAAGTGATAGTTTTTATTTGAAAATAGCTGATTTGAGTTTAAGATAAGTTTTATGGATTCTATACCCAATATATCGCGAACTAACATTGATCCGGGATCAGTATAAAATCATAATGAATAACTAAAAAAATATTTTGTTTAATTTAAATGTTTAAATAGAATTTTATTTAATTTTCTTAAATTATAGCATTTTTATTAAAGAAAAAACTTATAATGCATGAGTAAACAAACAATTTATTCACCTAAAAAAAACGCTTTAAAAAACCAATTCTGTCAAAAAATGTAATCATTTATCTATCAATGTCAAAAAAAAAAACAATAAAGGTTTATGCATCAGATATTCGGTTATATATCTATTATGTAAATGATAGAACATCAATTTACATACATATTTAAAACTGTAAAAAAAAAAAACAACAGAACTTTTTATAAAACCGGAACCCCATTCCCTTTATAAATTTGTTTTTTTTTTTTTTTATCATGTAACATATTCAAATTAAAGTTTCCACCTTGAATCTAAGTTACAAAGCTTACATTAAACTTTAAAATTTATAAACTTTAAAATACCAAAAAAAATAACCTTTCGTACATGCTATTTCCATATGTGAAAGCATATATGTTTTTGCTAAATTATGACTTTAAACTAGTATTATGACTAAAAATTTGTGTTTTTTTTGCACTCACCTGACACTTGAATTTAATTTTGTTCCAATACCCAATTCCGTTAAACAATGTAATGTTGTTTCACATGGTTCACCAGCTGGTAATGGAAATACAACATGATAGTAATATCCTTTTTTATCACTTGACCATGTAACGTGATCAATTTCCAGTTTAAATAGTAACTCTTCAAGGACCTTCCAATAAAAAATAACAAATTAAAACACAAAAAAAAAAAAAAATTAAACAAAGATCAAAATAAAATGGTAAGAATGAAAAAAATGAAAAACAACAAAAAAAAATGAAACAATTGAGACTTGAAACATGAAAAATAAAACAATTAAAATTCATTTACATTCTCATAGAATTATTTTTTTTTTTGTTAAATTTAAAAAACAAACATTTCACAAAGTAACAAATTAACTACCGACGGTAACACAACCCAACAATATTTGTTTTTTTTTTCTTTGCTTTTGTTTTTAATCTTGTACACCTGGTACACCAAAGTTTCTTTTTTATTTGATTTAATACAAATACATTCTCATACATTACTATTGCAATATGTATTGTCATATTCTGTCAATGTCACTTTTTTTTTATGGTGAAAAAGTTTTTGAAAAGTTTTATTGGAAGAAAATAAAAAAAAACATTGGAATTAATATAGGAATATATATATATTATGTATATATATATATATATATATATTAGACCATAATACAAACTTCAATTTAGATAAACTTACCAACGAACAAAAATCTACACCTGAATATTTATAACTTTTTACTTATGCAAATTACTTTAATATGACCCCTAAAACTTTTTTGTACTTCAAAAACGAAAAAAAATAAGTACCTAGTTTATAAAAACTAGCAGAGTAATATGATGTTGCTCGAAAATTGTGTATTTTAAGCACATTTCAAAAAAAAATTTGGAAAAATGTGCTTATTAGTTTCACTCTGTCCGTCCGTCCGTCTGTTTACAAAACTTCTACACCGATAAAGATAGAGAAAATAATTTTAACCATGGGCAGGTCTCATAAAAAAATTAATTTTGTGGAACAACTTTGTCATGTAGCCCCATCCATCAGGGAACTACAGCTCCTCAAACTTTGAAAAAGCCCTATTTTTAAACATGTATATTTCATGTTCCGCTTAACATATTTTGAATCTGAAAACGCCATTCGACAAAAAATTTTCTTTACCTTTATAAAACAATATCAAAATTATATATATATATTTTAAATTTAGTACTTTACCGTTATGTGAAAACCAAATTTTGAATGATTTTTCTACCTTCATACCTCCGGCACGCTTTTAGATAGGGGCTTGAAATTTTTAGACAAGGAAGAACTTTTAGAATTAGTATAAGTTTACTCAGAAAATTTTTTTGGACCACTCCTTGTTTATAAGATATTAGGGCTCAAAAATTGAAAATTTGCTGTTTTTAAACATCTGTAACTTAGGCACCTGTACAAATTTTTCTTCGGCAAGACATAAAAATTAAAGCTCCAGTAATATATTCTTACATGTGTTAACGGTTTTTCTTAGTTAGGGTTCCAAACTTACAGGCCCTCAAAATTCCAGAAAAGTCTATTTTCACGTTTTTCCTTATTATATGAAATTTTCAAATTTTTGTGCAAGCCACAATAATTCTAAGCCATTTGTATTGCCTTTTGGAAATGTTCACTTTTAAAAACCGTTGGTTTACATTCTACCTTGTTTATATTGGTTTGGTTTTAAAAAAAATTTAGATACAAGATAAACGCAAAATGAAATAACGTAAATCGTGGAAAGAACATGAAAAAAAAAAATTAGAAAATATTTTTAGCATACAAATCAAAAATTGTACAGTATGAATTAATTTGCTTAATTTGTAAAACCAGAAAAACAAAATTTTTATCAGAACAGCAGATTTAGTCAAAACCACGTAAAAATGCAAATTAGAAAAAGAAAAGTTTTTAAACGGCTGAAGCGATTTTAAACAACATTCTTTAAGTAACAGACTACAATATATGCAGACTATATACGGATTAGACAGACTTTTAGTTTCTCCGTAAATTTTGATGACATTCTTGAGAATGGTTTTAGAATTTAGAATGATGCAAAAAAAAATAAATGTGAGGTTAAACGAAAGAGTTGTACAAAGTCAAACAAACATTATAGGATAAACAACCACCATCTTCGTCTAAAGTAAACTAAAACCGAATTGACAACTGCATTCACATCTCAATTGATTCAGTTTTTTATCATTAATTTTTTTTTCTTTAATTGAGTTTTGTTCTTTTTAGATATCCGGAATGCAACAGCCCTATATTGGCATTAATGTTTTAATTTATTACATTTTATTACCTTATTCCATTTGTAAAAGACTTCAAATTTAGTTTTACATTTGGTATTAAGGCTTAAGATTTTGAAACTTTTTTCCACTAACAAGTCCATTTTTCTGAAAACTGGGCACAAAATTGACGAAATTTTTTTCTTTGCATCTTTATATTATATTGATTGACTTTAAAATGCTTTATTAATCATTCAATGATTTTATCACTGTATTACTCCAACCGATTTTTAGCACATTTCCAAAAAAATTTTGAAAAAATCTGCTTATTAGTTTCACTCTGTCCGTCCGTCTGTTTACAAAACTTCTACACCATTAAAGATAGAGAAAAAATTTTTTAACCACGGGTAGGTCTCATAAAAAAAATAATTTTGTGGAACAACTTTTTCATGTAGCCGCACCCATTACGGAACTACAGCTCTTCAAACTTTGAAAAAGCCCTATTTTTAAATGCATATATCTTACGTTCTGCTTAAGATTTTTTCAATCTGAAGACGCCATTCGACAGGTATTTTATTTAACTTCGTAAATTATCAATATCAAAATTATATATATTTTTTTTAATTTAGAATTTATATTTACCGATATGTGAAAACCAAATTTTGCATGATTTTTCTAGTTTCATAACTCCGGCACGCTTCTAGATAAAGGCTTAAAATTTTGAGAAAGAACTTTTAGAATTAGTATAATTTTGCTCAGAACATTTTTTTGGACCAGCCCCTGTTTATGAGCTATTAGGGCTTAAAAATTGAAAATTTGCTATTTTTAAACACCTGTAACTTAGACACCTGTACACATTTTACTTCTGCAAGATAAAAAATTAAAGCTACATTAATATATTTTTACGTGTGTTAAAGGTTTATTTTAGTTGTAAAGGGTTCCAAAGTTGCAGCTCTTCAAAATTGCGAAAAAGCCCCATTTTCAGATGTATATATCTCACGCCCTGCGTAATAGTTTTGCAATCTAAAACCGCCAGAAGATCGAAAATTTTATTATCTATATAAAACAGTATCAAAATTATGTAAGATTTTGTAATTTACTATTTAAATTTACCGTTATCTGAAAACCACATTTTGCATGAAATTTCTTTTTTCATAACTCCGGCACCCCTTTAGATAGGAACCTGAAATTTTGAGACAAGAAAGAACTTTTAGAATTAGTATAAGTTTTCTCAGAAAATTTTTTGGTAGCGCCCCCTTTTTAAGAGTTATAACGCCTCTAAAATTGAAAATTTGCTATTTTTTGAGACACCTGTAACTTGGGCACCTATAAAAATTTTTCTTCGGCAATACATGAAAATTAAAGGTTCAATATTATATTTTTACGTGTGTTAACAGTTTTCTTAGTTATAAAGGATTCCGGACTTACGGCCCCTCAAAATTTCAAAAATGTCATATTTTCACGTTTTTTCTTATTACATGAAATTTTCAAATTTTTGTGTAAGTCACACTTCTAAACAGTTTGTATTGAGTTTTGGAAATGTGCGCTTTTAAAAACCGTTGGTTTACATTCTACCTTGTTATAACATATTTCACAAGTGTTCAATGCATTTAGTATTTCTAAGACGCAATTTTTTCATTATCTCTTCTTGATTTAGTATCATGTTTTTTATATCTGTTTTTAGCACATTTCCAAAAAAATTTTGAAAAAATGTGCTTATTAGTTTCACTCTGTCCGTCCGTCCGTCCGTCCGTCTGTTTACAAAACTTCTACACCGTTAAAGATAGAGAAAAAAGCGCTTTTAAAAACCGTTGGTTTACATTCTACCTTGTTTATTTTCATTTTCAAAAAAACGATAACACTATTTTTGCAGTTTTTTTTATATCGGAAGAATAATTTTAAAATTATTTTCATATATATCACTTTAAATTACTAAAACTCTTTAAAATTGCCCGTAAATCTTTTATTAGTTTCAGTTATTAAACGTTCTACTACAAGTTGCATTTCCAATAATAAATTACTTAGTAATATTGATAATTTTTAAAAGGTAAAAATAATAAATTATGCCTTAAATGCTCATAAAATTGTAGTCTTAAAACCAAATGCATATAAAAGTGAGTTATGGCCATAATTTATTTATCTTAAATGCATTTCAAAGGGAATTAAGTCCATAATTTTAAATTGTGATTTTAATGCCTATGACGGTGTTGCTGAACCAGCCGAAAAATTCAAGTTGAAAAAATCTGTTATAATAAATTCTGTTAACATAGGAGTATTTTTTTTGTAAACTATAATAGGTTATGCAGAGTGTCCGACTCTGAATCGTCCTCCTTTAAATGGGTGATAAATTAAATATTTCTTTTTTTTTTTTGAGTCAGACAACAAAAAATTATGGATCTGAAATGGAAAAAATCAGAATTAATTATTTTTTAATAATTTTTTTTATTTTAAACCAAAACTGATTTCAGGGACAGTAAAAGAGGAGGAAAATAATTTTTATTAAAAAAAAACCGTTATACTAATACCGTAATTCTTTCACAAAGACGGTTCAAGTGATATTTTATTAATAATTATTGATTTTCGGCCCTTATAACTTCGACCTAAAGAGCTCTAAAGTAATGTCTGTTAATACTGTAGGTAGACAAGCCTAAAAATTCTTTACTATTTTTATATCTATCTTACTTGATTTTAATTTTATAGAATCGAAACTAAATTGTAATTGAAAATCATTTAAATTACCGTGATTTCAAAAGGAATGAAAATTGAATTCCCCTTTCAAACAATTTTTTGCTTGTCTCTGTATAACATTTTTATGTTCAAAAATTTCAATTAATGGATCCGAATAAGTTTAAATAATATACATTAATATCATCAAACTATAAAAAGTATTAAGAAATTTTCTTTTTAAATGAAATCTGTTTTTTTTTTAGTTCAGTAACTTAAAAGGTTTTAGAATAAAACAGTTTATTTTAATCAAATACAAAATTGAAAGACAATTTTATTTTTGGCGAATCTTTTAAATTTTTATATTTATTTTGTATTTACTGATTATATATTATATATTATATATTATATTATATATATTATATTATTTAATATAAAATATTTTTTCATTCAATTACATAAATATTTGTATGTTTACACAGTGAAGAAAAAAGAAAACTATTTTATTTACCACGCAAACATTTTTAAAACAACAATCTTTTATAATAATCCTCCATTTATACAAATATTTATAAAAAATCTTTTTTTTTTTTTGTGGTGTTTTTGATTCCTTTCAAGTGTCTTTTAATTAATTCAACAATAAAATAAAGTAAAAATAAAATACAACAAATAAAAGTGTTATAATTAATTTATAAACGAAACTTCAAAGGCAGATTTAATACTTTGTGAATTAAATTGTAATAAAATTCAAATAAATTTTTTTGATATTATGTATAGGTATTATTGAATATTAATTATTTTTAATAACATAAAGGTAAAACAAAAATAAGGAAAGAAAAAGAAAAACTAATTAAAAACTAAAAAAGTTCATTAAGAAATTTAGAAGAAGTTTAAATTATTTAACTATGTACTTAAAACTTAAGTATCAATTCACTTCTATGAAACCATTTTTTGCGGGAACTTATAATTTCCTTTATTCAATACTAGTACGTTAATTTAGTAGATTTTAAAAAATTTAGTTTTTCAAATAAAAACAGTTAAAAATATTGCAAGTTTAGATCAATTTTTCATAATTTTTAATAGAATTTTATATAAAAGAAAAACTTGGCAAAATCCAGAGATACTTTCTTTAATTTTAAGGAAATCGTATATACTTAAGAAAAGCTGCTCAACACATATAAAAATATAATGTTGAAGTTTTAATTTTTGTTTTTTACTGTGGAAATATTTATTTCAAGTGTCTAAAAATATCAAATCAACAATTTGTTTCCCCTAGAGAGTTAAGAAAACAGTAACAGTTTGTAGAGTTAAGAAAACAGTAAATTTATTGTCCTAAAAAAAATGTCCTGTCTTTTGGCGTTTTTAGGTTAAAACAAAATGGGTTAGACTAAATTGAGCAGAACCTGAGATATATACAAAGATATATACATTTTTTAAGAGACCTATCCTATAGATAAAATTCTATTGTTTTACATTTTAAAAGTTTTGTAGAGAGACGGAAAGACGAACAGAAAAAAACTCATAAGCTAAAATTTCTCAAAAATTTTTACTGAAAAAGTTTTACAATTACATTACTAAAAACTGCAACAAAAATGTTTACCTAAATCAAAACATGCGTGACAACGATCCTTCACCATGTCAAAACATGCTAGCAATCTCTTAAGCAATAACTTAAAAACATTTTAACATATATCTTTTGTTAAGAATAAAGATTTCTTACACCATTAATAAATATTATATAAAATTTATTTAAGGCATTCCATCCATTTTTAAAATATTTAAAAAGTATAAAAAATATAATAAATTTAGTGAACAAATGATAACTTCCTTCAAAAGACTTAATATTCTAAATGATATTAACTTGATTTTATACTTTATTTTTATTTTTTTTTTTTTTTTTTTTAAGCAAACTTAATATTCTATTGGAATTTAATTGAGTCTAGAGATAATTTTAACTCTCTTAAGAATTTAAAGTTTAAATAACTCATGAAAATATATAAATAAATAAATAAACAGCAGGAATTTATATTTAAGAAACTTTTTATTTTTTAATGCTTCTCCCCCTTTCTTTCATTTATTTCTTTAAAAAAACAAACTTTTTCTTGTAAAATATTTTACCACTGGCGTCTTACCTTCTTTTTGTATAATAAAAGACGGGCCTCTTTAATAAATTAATCGAAAATTATCTCGATAAAATCAATTTAAAAAGTTTTAAATTCTTTTTGAAGTATAAAAAAAATTACATAAAAAACAATTCGTAAAATTGTTTGATCAAACTGCTGTTGTTGCTTCTGATGTTACACTGCCGCCTCGTAAATAAATGAAAACGATGAGTTGTTAAAAATTTTTAAACGCAAAAAAAAAAAAGGAAAAATTTTTATTTTAATTTTTTCCAAGATGAATAAATATAAAACTTTTTCTCAGTACTTTTGAGAATGTTGTTGTTTTTATTTTTCTTTTTGTCATTGTTCTTGTTTTTGTTGCTGTTATTGTTGTTTTGGGTTATTAGTTCTCAATTTTTATATTAACTTAACATCTAATATTAAAAAATATCAGTGGCGTATATTTATTTTTTTACTAAAATTTTACTTAAATCACTTAATCCTATTTTTATTGTACGATAATCCTTAATCCTTGTTTTATTGTATATGCAATATTTGCTTTTACTAGAAATTCAATGATAGGAAAACTAAATACATAGTTAATTTTGTTTGAGTTCCTTTTACACGAAAAGAATAGTTGAGAGTAGTTGGGAGTAGTTGGTAAATGGAACGCTAACTTAACATAGTCGTATTTACACCTATCTACTCTTCCTAAAAGATTGATGTAGTTGGGAGTAGTTAGCAGCAGAAAACAGTAGTTTACTCTGTAAAAGAGACGCAAACAATAAAACTTAAATTTGTAACGCAATTTTGACAACGCAAAATGGTGATATATTGAAAATATATCAATTAATTGCATATTTATAGGATGTTAATTTTTTTTTTTTTTTTAAATGTTTTATTTATTAATAAGTTTATTTTATTACATATTCCTAAATAAAACTGAAAAGAATGAATTCAAATTTTATATCCTATTTACCTCATGACTGAGTATTGTCAGCTCTCAAGTTAATATATATATAGTATTTTTATATTGTGTGTTCACTTAATCTAATTTTTTATTTTTATAATTTATTTTTATAATGAATTATTAATATTAATAAATATTTAATATTATTTGTTTAAATTTAATAATTGGTGAAAAACAAAATTTACAAAAAAAAAAACCGCTATGATAATCAAAAGAAAAAAACTTACAACTAATTAATCTTAACCTAACTCTAACTTAACCCAACTAATCTAAAACTTAACTTAAATTTTTCCAAAAATATGGTTTTTTATATGGCGTTTTTTTATATGTCAAGTTATGTTATGAAGGATTTATATGTCAAGAAATATAAATCCTTCAGGTGGGATAAAGCCTGATATTAATGTTTTTTTTGATATATTCATCATTTTCGAACCATGGATGACAGATCAGTGAATTGTTATCTACATAGGAGCTTCTTTGTATGTGGTTACGAATTAATCTTATTATAAAATTATCAATTCTAATTATGTTTGCGGTACTATATAATACTTTATTTGAGAAGAATTTTTTATAATTTGACTCTGGAGTTCTGTTTAAATTTGTACATAATCTTAAAAATTTCCTTTCTGTCAATCTAAGTTTTTCCATAACTGAAGCACTAACATTAAACCAGATTGGGCACCCATAAACTAAAATTGGAGGTATAAGACTTTTGTAGCACAATAATTTTACTTTAGGACATAGATATTTGGAATAAAAAAGTTTCTGTAAAGCCATGAAAGCTTTATTAGCCTTCTTTATTTGCATATCTATGTGATCTTTAAATTTAAGAAGATAATTGAATTGGATGCCAAGATATTTTACACTGTCCGATTTTTTAATTCTTATTCGACATATATCTGACGATAGTTTTGTCATTGCGTGTATTGTGCTATGTTTATGTTGGAACCCACACTGGTTCAAAGAAATTATGTTCCTAGATTTCGTTTCCTGAATCAAATATTTATTTACTACTATTTCAAATATCTTACTAATATTTGGCCTATAAGCTAATAGGCCTATAACTATTGGGATTAGTAGGATCTTTACCGGATTTTTTAATTACTACAACTTTAGCAGTTTTCCAATTTTTTGGGAAATAACTTAGGTTCAAGCAATTATTAAATATTATACAATAACTATCTATAAGCTTGTCTGGGAAATGTTATTGCTTGTCTTGTCTGTTTGCTTGTCGACTTGATATAGATGTGAACCTAAGACGTTTGTTATATCTTTATTGTTATCTATTATAAAATGGTTATTAATTAATTTAAAGTTATTTATGTTTAAGTTTGCATCGTGAAGAAGGTTTATGTTATTGTGCGGTATTTTTAGTTTTTTAATTGTTTGGTTTTTGCGGTTTTTGTATATTTTATTTATTTCTGTAAACATGTTTTGCGACTTGGTTGTTTTAATATTTTTAATCCTATTGACCCAATGGTTAGTTATAGATGTTCTGAGATTTTGATTAATTAAGCTTTTTACATTTTTTAATAGTGAATTAATTCTAATTATAGTGGGATTTGTACCCTCCATTCTAAGTTTAAACAAATTGAATTTAGCTGTTAAGAGTTGGCTTTTTTGTTTGCGTAGTAAGTTTATAGTATGATTAGTATATAATTCCATACTATTATAGTTATTATATAAGATGTTAACTTGAACAAGAGAATCATTGAAGGAAAATCAAACTCAGGACAAAAAAAAACAAATTTTGTTATTTATCTATTCTTGAATTAAATCTTAAAATTAAAATTTTCTAATATATAGATATTACAATATTTTCATCAATATTTTATGACATGAAAGTATTGGCTATTATCGGTATGAAGCATTGACAAAGCACACAAATGAAAACTTTTAATTAGCTGATTTCTAACAGAACTGTTCAGAAATGTTATTTTTTTGATAAATGTCAAGACCAAGAGAAATCATCAAGAACAATTACTGATGATATATGGTTATATAGTAAGGCATCAAAAACATATTTCACAAAATAATTTTCCATAACTGGAAAACTTAATGGAAACTAATTCTTTATATTTTGTTACTATAGTAAAAGTATTTACTTTTGCATAATTATTAAGTATACATTAATTAGAGGACACTAAAGGATAATATACATAATAACCATGACATATATATTTGGATATTTATTAATTTCAAATATAGCAAATAATCATTTTAATACAATAAGAAAACTGCTTAAGTTTATTATAGTATTTAATCTTAAATTTTATTATTTACTGAAACTGTTTAAAAACAGCCTCATTTAATTAAAAATTTGCTGTGGAAAATATTGGCTTGTTAAAAAATGAAAATTACTGTAATATATAATTAAAATTTTTTAATGATTGAATTTAATTTTTATTGGTTTTGGTATTAAAATACCCTGTAATTAATCTCTCTTTTGGTATTAGACCTTTATTTGATAACCTTTTTACATTTAACCTAAAAAGTTTCTTTTACTACATAACATACAGAAAACAAACTGAACCATTAAAAATGTATTGTTATAAAAATACAACAATTTTCTTTTATCCCTTATCTATTTTTAGACTTATGATTTAATCACTTAAATTATTTTCTACACTTTTTTAGAGCGAACATCACTGACCAAAACATATACCTAATATAAACAACTTTTTATTTTCCGTTCGATGTACTTTTAATAAATATTGCACCCTTATATTTCATCAAAAAAACATTTTTTTTTGTTTTTATCATTATTTTTAATGTACAATAAAAATTTTTGACCTTCTCACTTTACTTTTTTTATTTTTTGGGAAAAAAAAAAAAAGAAAAACTTTTATTCGCAATTTTTTTTTTAACAAAAATGGACGATTTAAGAAAAATAAAAAAAAAAGTTTTCTTTTCGAATTTTTTAAATTCATTTTCATTATTTTTATTTTTTGTTTACTTTTATAAAGTCACAAAGACTTTATTAAAAAAAAAAAACCAAGTTAAAGTTTTATTCAGTTATATTTTTTATTATTTTTTGTTAAAAAAGAAAAAAAAATAAACTTTTACTTCTGGTACAAAATTTCTCTACTCCAACCTAAAAATTGATGAGAAAAAAAAAAATTTTTTTTTTTGTTTTATTTTTCGTTTTTCGTCTTTCAAAGTAAGCAGTCAAATCTACACATCTTTTGTATTTATATCTATAAAAGAAACAAAAGATATACCTTTAAAAAGAACCTTCTAAA
Organism: Poecilobothrus nobilitatus; assembly: GCA_947095535.1. Taxonomy (NCBI): domain Eukaryota; kingdom Metazoa; phylum Arthropoda; class Insecta; order Diptera; family Dolichopodidae; genus Poecilobothrus; species Poecilobothrus nobilitatus. Next base: position 220,364,753 of record OX352774.1, on the reverse strand, counting down.
TAATATTTTAAATTTTTTTTAGTTAGATGTCTGGTCGCACGCAAATGTACCATAATACAATAAAAATCATTCGCACCGGATAATTTAAAATTGTTTTATAAAATATAAACGCAAATATTATATATATATATATATAGATATTGTAAACCTACCGCCTTTAAATTTTGTTAATTTTTTATCGTCCATAAAATAAAACATGTTTACACTTTAAATTTGAACAGATTGTAAGGTCAGTTAATAAAAAGTGATGAGAATAATTTAAGGATGGGACAATATTGTTAAGAAATAATTGATGGTCTATATATTGTTTTCTGTTCTTATATAGTTAATCTTATATGTATTTACAACCACCACCTATTGTTTCTTTAATAATTTAAAAATTTTTTTTTTTTTATTTTCAATTCATGTTAAAAAAGGGGAAAAAAAAATGATTTCTTTAACTTAATTTAAGCAAAAAACCAAATTTATTACATTGTTATTTTTAGTTTTTTTTTTTTTTTTTTTACTCTGAATATTTTGTTGCTGTCAGCACAAACCATTCATTTTCAGTTGTTAAACAATCAGAATATAATATTGTATATGAAAAAAAAAAAAAACAGACACAAAAATATATTTTTGAAAAATGAAAATCGTGAATTTTTTTTTTAATATTAACCCACCCAAAACCATTTTATTATTATCATTTCGAAAATAAAATAATAGTCACTGTTTCAGCCTACTCAGTCTTGAAATGACAAAAAAAAAAAAAAAATGTCAACATTTCATTTAGAACAGAATCAAAAAAAAAAAAAGTAAAAAACCAAACAAAAAGGATATTTAATATCGTCCTTGGCGTCAATTTCAAAATTAAAATATTCTTTACATACAATCATACATACATACATTGTCTTGGATGTCTTTTGTTATATATATAAGATACTTTAAGAACTGCTTCTGTATCTTATTTTACAAAAAATTTTTGTATTTAATTTAAGAAATAATTTTGCTCTTTACAACTAGAAAAAAAAATTAAATTTTAAATGTTTCAAATTTTCAGATTTAAAAATCCAGAAGAGTTAGAAAAAGAAAAAAAAAACAAAAGATTTTAAAGTTTTTTAATACATTAATACCTACTTTAAAAAATCATTTTAATATTATTAAACACTCAGGGGTACAAAAATCTTTATAGAAAGATCAAAGATAATAATATTATTTAAAAAAAAAAACACAAATTAAATCGAGAACAAATCTCGAATCTATAAACAAGTAAAGTTTTCAATTTTTCTTTATCAAATTGTTACCAGATGTTTAAAAAGCTTCAAAAAAAAAAATCTTGTACCTATAATGAAAATTTTGAAAAATAAAAAAACAAAACTTTTATGTATAAAATTTTAACATCACCTGTTTACAATCAACTTAAAAATACAAAAAAAAAAGTTCTGTTTAAGGCGCATATAAACTTAAAAAATGTTCAATCCCCTTCTATATATAATACAATCTATCCCAAAGTAATAAAAAGTGTACATCTAGATACTTTAAAAGTCCAAATCTATATAAAGTTATGAATTTTAGTTCAGTTGCAAAGGGATTTCCGATAACTTGTAATTTTCAAGAATAAAAACAAAAAAGAAAAACAAAAAAAAAGGCTGAAAATTTAAAAAAAAAATTTTATATATTTTTTTTTGTATTATTTTATGATGATTTTACAAAAATACAATACAAATTGCTGTTACTGTTTCTTTACGCTTCAGGTACTTAACAGGTGTAAAAACATTATAGAATTTGAATGTAATCAGCAAAAATAAAAACAAAATAAAGTTTACAATAAAAACAGAAAAACGGTGATATTCTTGTAGAAAAGCCTGGAAATGGATAAACTTTTATTAAATCTCATACAGTCAAAGATTGATAAAAGGAATCAAAAATAGACTAATTACATTTTCTTTTTACACAAATTATACAGCCTGATGGTTGTATAAAGATTATTTAAATTATTATACGATGGAACTAAATCTTAAACTTTTTAAGGGGTGGTAGTTGTTCAAATATAATAGGATCCCATGTCTAAATTTCTAACTTAGATATGTCATAAAAATCTCCTTCTGCATTATCTAATTATTATTATAAAATCTGCTCCCTTGTGAATTTTCCGTTTTCCCAAAAAATTCATATAAAATTTTTTATTCCATATATTTAAGTTGTACTGTAAATTTTATACATTAACGTACGCCATTATTTGCACTTATAATATTCACTCTTCTCTCACCTGCCTATACACCCAGAAAAAGATATAGATGAGAACAAATTAATAAGGATAAGGACAACTGTTATCACGTATTTAGTCAAAAGTCAAATGATGACAGGATATTTATAAAAACAAAAAAAAAAAAGGATAACGAAACAAAAATAAAATTATTAGTTTTTCTTTTTTGTAGAAAATTATGAAAAAAAAATAAAAGAAAATGTCCTTTCAAGGAATTTTTATATTTGGAAACAAAAAAAAAAAAAAAAGATTAACAAAAAAATAACAATCGTATTTTTTTTCCTTCCTGTAATACTTATGATTCAGAATAGATAAAAAACAAAAAAGTATCCTGTCTTATTTTCTTTTTTATTTCTTATATTTGAAATATTTTTGTGTCCTTTTATCCCAGTTGTTTTTTTTTTTTTTGACAAAATTAATATAATTGTAAAAAAGATAGCACACCTTTAAGCAAATTTTCAATATGATAATAGCCTTGTTGAAGATATTTTTACTTTCATTTTAACATAATTCGGAATTCGGATATTTATGTTCTTTTTTAAAGCGTCTCAATTTTCCGTTTTCTTGTACGTATTTTCCTGTTTTTTTTGTTCTGTTTTTTATTTTTTATTATTTAAAGAAATTTTGAACGGAAGCAATTCAATGGTAAATTTTATTTTTCATTTAAGTAGCAAAAAAAAAAAATACTTAGAACAAAAGAAATTGATTCTAGATTTATTTTTTAGTTTTGTGAGTAATGTACTTATATATTAAATATGAGGGTGTTGTTTTACTATGTAAAACGTAAGTTACTTTCTTAAATATATTAACTTCTAGTAAGCGCAAAAAATCTCTAGCTTATACAGGATAAAATTCTTTTAAATTATTATGTTAGTCATGATTAGCTAATTAATTTCAGTAGAAGTGATATCAATATGAAAGGTTTATTAGTTTTGTCTTAGTGCAATAATGCTTTGAGTTAATATTTCAGTAAAATAAATATGTGATAAGAGAAAGTTTGCTGACTTTTTTTTAGATGGCTCTTTACAGAATAAGTTAACAACTTATCAAATGGAATATTCATACTCTAAAAGAAAAATTACTGAAAAAAATTACTCGAAAAATTCTCATATTTAACAAAAAATATGTAGGACTTCTTGTGGCATTAAAAGGTATAAAAATTGACTCTAAAGCACTATACCTTAAGGAACGCTTTAAGCTAATTGTATTATAAACTGAGACAGGCAACTTAACAATATAATCCAAAACCTAATACTTGAAAACTTTAAAAAAATATACTAGCAAATCTCTGTTATAAAAAATTCAAGAGCTATAGTTTTCTAAATAGAGCGCACTCAAATTCAGAAAATAAATCTCTCAGAACTCAAGTCCATTCATAATTTGGTTTAAAACATTATACTGTTCTAAGTTAAGTTTCGTTATAATCTATAATAAATGCAGAAACTTAAGTTATAGAATATTTACATTGGGCAGAACATCGGCTTAACCAAACTGGAATATTAAGTCTTATGGAAAATTACAAAAGAGATCTTATATAATAGATATAAAATTTAAAATTACGGATATGTTTAAAATAATTATACCACCCCCTTATTTTAATATAATTTTCTTCGAATTTAATTTTGTTCTTTAAATTATGGATGAACAAATCAAATTTTCTTGTTTTTTTTTTTTTCTTAATATGTCAAAATCAAATTCTTTTGTTTTTTCTTAATAAAAATTTTCAAAATGTATATAAAGACTTTATCAAAATATTGTATTTTCTGAAACAGGTAAAGTTTGAAAGAAAAATACCGACATTTTTCACAAGAATAAAATTACGATTTTTTTTATCAATAATATAAAAAATTATTATATTTTTACTTGAAAATATACATATAATTTTAACACTTGAGGGACTATTGATAAAAAAATATTACATTATATTATTATTATTATCATTGTGTAGGTTAATCATTTTCTTTTTTCTTTTCAATTTAATATCAGCAGCAACAATATTATAAGGATGAATAATTTCAATAAAAATAATTCTGTTATGAATGATAAAATGTCAGATTATGATGATTTAAATTATAATGAAACGAAACGAAACGAAATGAAACGAAAAAAAAAAGCTTAAAAAGGGGAAGCAGCACGTATTTTTTTATTACCACAAAAACTCTTAAAAAGTCAAAGGATATTTTATTTCAAAAATGTGTCATATAACATTTTCAATAGTAAAAAAAAAAAAAAAAAAAAAAAAATATCTTCAGGATTCAATAAGGACATCATTTTGTTATTTCAGAATATTAACTTTAAAATACTTTAAATTTTTATAGATGTTTCTATTATCGTATGTGTTTCTTTTTTTTTGAAAATACTGTTAAATGTTTTTGGAATTTTTTTTGTTTTTTGAATATTATTCAAAAATAAAGTTAAGATACTTATAATATCTATATTTTAAATTGTATGTAATATAAATGAAAAGTTTTTTAGTTTTTTTTTTTTTTTTTTTTTTTTTATACAATAAAATTTTATTAACTTACCTTTTCCATTGGCACAATACAATTCAATTCTTTTTGTGGTATTCCAGTTTTATTGTACGGTGGTGGAGATATTGTATTAGCTATAGTTGTTTTAGGACCAGTAACACAACCACGTCCATAACCTTTACGATTTTTTGGTGCATTCTTGTCACGTAATTCTACCTCAAGACGTAACAAAGCATTTGTATTATTTTCAGGAAGACTGATGTTTAAATTGTTACCACCACTACCAATAATAGATGTATTAGAATGTCCTGGTATATTATCATGTATTGTATTTATATTACCACTAGATGGTTGAAGTAATTGATTATTATTATTTTGTGATGATTGTTGTTGCTGATGTTGTAATAAAATTGTATCATTGTTATCCCATTTTTGAACATCTTCAATTTTTTTATGTTCAATAGATATTGTTTTGTTTTTAATTGACAATTTTTGTTTGAAAAAAAGAAAAAAAATTAAATAAAAATATTATAATACTAAAATAAATCAAATCATTCTTATTAAAAAAACAAAAACATTATTTTTCAATCAATGAAAATGAAATTATATAATATTATAAATATAATTTACAAATTTTTTGTTATGAAAAGAAAAATTGATTCCCAAAATAAGAATTTGGTATAAAAATTGTCATTTTAGATTATTTGGCTTTATGATTAACTATTGTTCATAAATATCCTTCGGAAAAGGAACACAAACATTTTTAAACATGTATGTTGAACTTTAACTTAGGTCAAAGAGTTTTTAAAATGAGTGCGGATTGTTTATCTTTATTTTTTTTTTATATTATAGTTGTAATTTCGATTGTCAGTTTTGCTTCAAATATTTAAAAAATTTCATTTTAGACATAACACAAATAGCTACTCGGAAAATAATTCATCTAAATTCAAATGAAAAACTTTTTCATATTATCGTATTTACAAAAAGCGATTAAATAATGAGAAAAATCCAAAAGTTAAGTTTTGATATTATTCTGTATTCTCTTCCTTTTTTTTTCTTCTTTAAACATCTCTTAATCATTCTAAACGAAAATAAAAGTTCAATTTTTCAATTTTATTTAATACTCTTAAGACTCTGAAAGAGCAGGAAAATTTACACCACTCTTTAAAACTAAAATAATATTAATTTCTTGCACCAATAACACATTTTATGCAAGTATTTACGCCCACCCAACATAAAAGCATCATCATGCTGTTTTCCGATATATCCGATAGATAATATTTTGCTTGTGCAAAACTTGTGGTTGATATGAATTTCCGACCAACAATTCTTGATAAAATATAACCATATTAACGGTTTTGTTGTTTTTATTTCCTGTAACCTGTAACATATTTTAATTTCGTGTCTGTGATTCAAATAATTGATTCGGATTAGTTGACTATTTTCTAAATAATATATTTTTTCTTTGGTTTGGGTTAAAAATATTCTCTTGATTTTGTAAACATTTTTTTCGTTCAAAGACATTTAATGTAAAGAATCAACCATCAATAATACAAAGCTAATCCTCACTTCAAATCACTCACTTCAAATTATTGTAGTATATATCACTCTGTTGGAAAGATAAAGAATTATTAAAATCATTGAATCAACGAAATCTATTTTTCTTCTGTATTTCAATACTTTTCACATACTATACGTATAGGAACTTTTTGCAAGAATGTTAAAAATTAATTTAAATTTTGTGCTATTGAAGCGTAAATTACAATATTACAATCTTAAATATTCTTTTGAAGTTAAATTTAACTTTTTCAAAATTTAATTTTTAAGGTTTTTATTTTTGTTTTATTTTTTTGTTTTGTTCAAAAAATCAGGACATAAAGAAAAAAAAAAAAAAAAACCACAATAAAAATTTGTTAGTTTGCCACCCAGAAATATTTACACAAATAATTTCAAACAAATTTATTGAAGCAAAAAATATTTCTTCCTAAAACATACCTTTTATATTTTATTTTAAACAAAAATAACCAAAATAAAAAAAAAAACAAACAATAAATAAAAAATAAATAACAAAGTAAAGTCTAGTTCTATAGAAAGGTTTTAAAATTTATCATGCACATATTATACAAAAATGAATTTCTAAAATATTTTTCAATGTTTTATTTAAAACTTTGGTCCTTAAAAAAATTTTTTTCTTTTTTTCTGAATAAATATTGTCATATCATTTTTCATCTTGATTTTATTTGTATTTGTTACACATACACATATAAAAACCGTATTACAATGTGTCTTAGGTATGTATATTATATAGATATTATTTTGTATCCTGTTCCAATCAAAATTTGTTAAAAATGAATTATTTCCGTTCTTCATATATATTTGCCCTTTTGTTTTGTTTTGTTGTTTTTTTTTTTATTTTTTTTTTTTTTATATTTTATAAGACATCAACATTTAGCAGGTTGCTTTAATCATATGAACCCCATATGAATAGATACTAGTTAAGTTTAGGTGACTAGGACTACAAAAATATATTTGAGAAAAAAAAAAAGAACAAAAAAATGAAGAGTATGATGGATTTGAAGATTTTTTTTTTTTTGTAAGTCGTTTACTATTTCAAAAATTTATATTATACTCTGTTCCAAAAAAAATAATAAAAACAAAAAGAAAAAAAAAGAGAAAAAGAAAAAGAAAAAAGAAAAATTTATTGAGCGAATAAATATATGAGATGCCATAACAGTAGTCTGTACAGATGCCATAACAGTAGTAGAGACATCATTATTTTGATAAAAGAAGAATAACAAAAGAAAAATATAAGTCTAACATTAAATAACTTTGGTATTTTGTATATAGAGAACAAAATGTCATTTTATTTTTACGGTTGAAATTTTTCTTATTGTTTTTTTTTTTTTTTTTGGTTTTAAATTGAAAAATTTAAAAAGTTTATTAATAGTCCAGAATCTTATTTTTATTTTTTCTTTTATTTTTCATTTTTGTTATTCTTATATTCTATTTCCTACAATAACAACTGAAACATATGTATTTATTTCTTGGTCCTTTTGTACTTATTTGCCTTGTAATTCTACTCATTCTTATATTTCTATAAAATACATATCTATATAATATATATCAGTATATATATCATCTATATATTATAATAGATATATGATATATAATTTAATTTCTTTTTTTATTGATTTATTACTTTTTAATTTTGTTTTATTGTCGTTTTATTTAAGCTTGACAAATTGAAATTTTGGTTTTTTTTTTTTTTAAATTTCCGGTTTCTATTTTAAAAACAAAAAAAAAAAAAAAAAAAAACCCAAAAAACAATGAAATTATATTTTGGTCCTTAGAACCACAAATGTTGCCCTAAAAATATTATAAAAACTAAATTGAATAAAAATAGAAAATTCGTCAAAATTTTTATATTTAATTTTCTAAATTTCGAAAATTTTTTTTTTAAATCTTTTCAATTTTATTTACGTTCTTAATTTAAATATTTGAAACCTAATATCATTTTTCTTTTTTGTTAAACCATACAATTAATTTATTATTTCCGTTTCGAAAATATTTTGTGGATTTTATAAACATTACATTAAAACATACACAAATTATCAGATTTTTTAATTTGAAGTATTTAAAATTTAATGTAAAATTAGAAGCATTTAAAATTTAATGATTGGTTTACGTTTTTTTTATATTATAGACATTAAAAAATAGTTTAAAATTATAGGAAAATAAAATATACATACAATAAGAAATTGTTGTAGGTGTTGTAAAATAAACAGATTCAGATCTTAAGGTTCTCCACAAATTATTTGGTGTAAAAATTTGACAACAATTAAATTAGTACCATGATTTTGAATTTAATTCCAAAAACCTTCAAATATTCTGAAAAAACTGTATAACTTTAATATGATTAAAGTCCAACTGTGAAATTGTTCCTAGCGACATTTTGTCCGTTACATTTTATGCAGCCACCATATGTATACTGATTTTGTAATCAATATAAAATCTATATATACATACATATTATAGAAAAAGCATATAACCCTAATTTTTACAACAAACCATAAAGGCTTTCGTAATCATTCCTTTCTTACATTCATTTTTTATCAGCAAGCCATTTAAAATCGGCAATATGACTTTATTTCATTATTGAATGCGTATTAAAACCATTATGATCTTAATTTATATGACTTTAATTCATGGCTCCGAACAAATAATACTTTTACAAACTTAAAAATTCCGGAAACTGTTAGAAATAAACCTTTTAATTCTCAAAATCCAGATATATTCCCCTATTTTAATATTCTGAACAAAGTTTTACGATATTTCCCATTTTTCGGGATCCACCATGTTTATTTAAATACAGTAAATTTTACAGAAGAAAAGAAAAACAACGTGAAAAAATCAAGTAATACGAAATATAATATTCATATTAGGAAAAACTATTTTGCACCAGATATTTTATCTATAGAATTCTTGAATTGTACACTTTCTTAAATCATTAATTGAAATTAAAAACACATCAATACTAAAGAAATCCCAACTTAAAAAAAAAATAGAACGAATGAAAAGAATTAATTGATGCAATTTAAAAAAAAACAAGTTTTAAAAAAGTTATATATTATTTTATTAACAATAAAACAATTTATTAATGATATACTAAAACAGTTAAAGAACTCTTATCAATATGTTTTTCCAAGGAAAATTTCAAATCAATTTTAAGGACAACATTTTACAAGTAAAATGATTGGATATATTTAATTTCCTAGAATTTCTCCTCAACCTCTATATTTTTATTTTTTGTTTATACCCTGCCCAAATACTAACAAAGAATTCCTGTACACAAAATGAATTTTAAGTTTGGGTAGAAGGAAAAAGTATTAGAGGATAACAGAATGGAGAGAGTATAAAGGAGAGTTTTTAGGTAAATTCGAGACGAACCTTTAACTGATTGAAAAGTATTTTGATATTTCAAAAAGCTTAAATTGAATAATATCATAGGAATGGTTCCATAAACCATATACATACATATATCAGAGGACAGCCATGATATTTTCTGATACTTCTAATATACATATATCATTTTACTCTTAAAGGTCACAAAAACAACATTCATAAAAACACATGAGAGTAAAAAAAAAATGTAATAAATATATAATGTCATTTCAATATTCAAATTGATTTGTATTATGAATTAGATTTCAAATTTTTTCTTTTCAAGTTGTTATTTTGATTATCAAAAATTTTCAAAATTAAAAAACTTTTAGGGAAAAAATGACAAAATTTATACACATATATGTACATAATAAATTTTTCCTTCTTCATTTCAATTTTCAAATTTTGTTTTTTAATTCGTTGCTTTCAAAAACTTATGGTATTTTTAAAAAAAAAAAAAAAAAAGTAAAAACAAAATTCCACGAGAGTCATCGGATTTTTAAATTATGATAAAAACATTTAACAAGGATTATGATTTATTGTCCTTAAATACAAACACAAATAAACAAACAAAGAAAAAACAAAAACGAAAGAAAATGACAAAAAAAAAAACATTTATCGTATTTTATTTTTCCTTTCCTTAATCCTGTTTCATTCTTTGTTTTAATGTTGTTTTTTTTTTTTTTTTGTTTAATATTCTGTTATTTTCTATTTCAAATTGAACATAAAAAACCGTAAACACATATACTTAAAACAATAATAATAGAAATAACTGTATTTGCTGATAAATATAAAGTCCGTAAAAAAAAGAACGTTTATAATCCAGTAAGAGGTTTAAAAGCTCAATACACACAAACAACATTAAATCCAAGTAAAAAAAAAAAAAGAAAAGAGAATATTTTGGAAAAATATGGAAGAAAATTTTTATATGGTAAAAACAATGATGTTTACAAAGAAAAGGAAAATATTAAAAAAAAATTTTTTTGTTTTTTGTCGCGTTTTTTTCTCAATTTTTCAGTTAAATTTTTTTCTTCTTTAGTGAACTTATTTAATGTCCTTGAAAATACTTATGAAAATGATTTTAAAGTCCTGATTTTAAAAGAATAAGTAGTATTTTGTTTTTCTCCTAAAAAGTTTTATTTTCTTTTTTTTTTTTTGTCGCAAAATATCAATAGACAAATTGCGATAGTATTGGTAATGGTAAGATATATAAAAAGCATATGGTAAGAATTTTATTATCAATCGAGATAAAAACTTACCTGAAATAAACTTAAATAATTTAACCAATATTCAAATATCGGTATTTTGAAGAGTAAAATCCACATAATGATCTTTAAAAAAAAAAAAAAATCTTACCTTTCGTAAGAAAACCATAAAACTTGTCTATAAAATATGCAGTTATAATTATTTAATTGTAGGAGTTTATGCAGTTTTGGGAATCTGCAGTATTGTGAGGTTAAATTTTAAAGTTTTTCTACTAAATTCATTTTTAGTCAAGTTAAAATAATCTCAGATAATAGATAATCTCTTTGTGATTAAAAATGAATTACTCAAACTTAAAGAAAGCAAAAGTTTACATAATGAATGCTAGAATGGTAGAAACAACAGACACATGGTAAAATATATAATTAAATCAAAAAGGATTTTTTTTTTAAATTAAGTTCCGGCTGATAGCTAAGTTGTTTTTTTCTTCTCTTACAAAGAATCTTAATATTAATCTGTTATTTATTTATTTATGTCAAACAAAATATTGTGTTTTCAATTAGAGTATATTTGTATAAAATATAACGTAATGTATAGTAAAGGTATAAATTGTGATGGCATCAAAATTTCGAACATCAGATTTTTCCAGTAGGTAGAAACCTGAATTATGATTTTTTCAGTGGTGTCTGTCTATCTGTCTGTGTGTCTGCACGCACATGTACAATCTAAATGTTTCAACAGAATTCGATAAAATTTCATATTTCATAAATTTCATAGAAATCCGTCAGCCCCAAGGTTTTCTCTACTAGGGTCAAATTTATATTCTTAATATTTTTCTGAAAAAAGTTATTAATGGAAAGTTAATACACAAGTAAATAGAAACAACTTGTTTATAGAACTCTTTCTAATCCGATAAACTTTAAGGTTGGCCTTCATTTTCATTCGAGTTTTTCTAAGTTAGGTTTTCACTAATACGAAATTTATTTTGTGTGAAAACTTTTTTTTTTTCAATTTTATAATTTTGTGTATAGATAATAAAAATATAGTATATGAAATGGACAAATATACAGATAATATAGCTATATCCATGTTTCACGCATACATTATCTATATCTATATAATGTCTAAACATTCTTATGGCTTCTTTTGAATTTTCCTCATTTTGTAAAACGGTTTATATTTCTATGGTCAACAAGGATAATATTTTTAGGACTATATTTTTGCGTACCATTTTTAACTGTCTATCAATAATTGTAAATAACCCTATTAAAAAAACAAATATTAAGTTTTCCTGTTTCTTTGAACGGTTCTGTGTTGGACAGTGCTGTTTTTTTTAAATTAAAAATATTTTCCTTTATTATTATGACATCAAAAATGCGAAATATAAAATAATTTTATTAAAATCGAGAATTATTTCTGTCGTTTATTATTAAACTTAAATTTATCATCATCAAATCAATTAAAATTTCCTATAAGGATATCGAAACTTGATAAAACATATTTGGGAAAGTAAAACAAGTAATTGAAAATAATGATAACAACTTTATTATGGAATCCTATATATTTTATCTGACAACTCTTTATTTGTTCTTTTTAATTTTTCAAATAATTTCCCTTCCAATAGTACAATACAATTTTTTGAATACAATATGTTTTTAATCACTCGATTACCGGCTTCTAAGTAAAACCAAATTCTTTAAACATTTTGTATGACTAAGATTTAGTTTCCTGGTGCGATATATCGAACCAAAGATGAGATCCTAAATGAAGTAAAGATTTTTGTTCGAAGAATTGCTTCTTTTTATAATAGCGTAGAAATTATTGGACTAAAACATAACATAAATAGACAAAGAAAAAGGCAATAAGGATATTGTTGTAATTTCTATATAAAAATTTATAGAATTTTTATGATACTGTTTAAAATTTTTTATTTTTTATTTTATTTTATATAATTTTCTCTTAAAATAATAACCTTTTTTTATTTCTCAAAAATATTTTTTTTTATAATATTTTCTTATGGTCATTGAATATTTTTTCAGGTGGTTAAGAAAAACAAAACAAGAAAAAAGTTAAAATCCTTTCAAAATAAAAAAAATTTCTTTAAAGAATTTTCCATTTCTTTGGTTTTTTTTTATGATTTTCTTTTTCTGAATGCCACAAAACTTTTTTTCTAGAAATGAATCTTTTGAAAGATCCATAATGATCCATTTGTTTAATTTTCTTGTTAAATTATGTTATAAACTTTAAAAAATTGGGAGATTTTAATTTTTTAACACTTTTGTTCAAAGGCTTCACATTCTATAGCTATTATTTGAAAACTCATGTTCTGCGCCAGCAATAGTAATGAAGTTATTTAAAAATTATTCTTCAAGGATTAATATTTAGGAGCATTTCTTAAGATTATCAACAAATCCCAACATATTCATATTGTAACAATAGTAATAGCTTCCGTACTTTCCCTATCTCAAGGTAACCTCCTTCCACAATCTAAGATACAGAAAAAGGTAATAAATATTTACAAATAGGTTTTTACCCAATTTTTCTAACTTAAATAACCTAATATATATAATATTATAAGATACTGAAATTGCATTTATTGAAAAGAACTGATTTCATAAATAAATTCTTGGAAAATTTTAGTTCAATAAAATGTGTCTATGGAAATCCTTAATATCAATACGATTTACTTTTAAAAGTTTTTATTGCTCAAAATTACATGGAAAAAAAAAATTATAAAATTTAATACTTTGTGAAGGCTAAGAACTTGAGAAAAAAAAAATTAAATTTTTTTTTTTATATACGTACATATATAAAAAATAGAAATATTTACTTTTTCTTGGTATTATTTTCAGAGCTTATTAAATTCTATTAAATTTTCATTTTAAAACGATTTTCATTTTTATACATAGTTATACATAAGTAGATTTTTTTAAGTCGCTTGTAACTTAATCATAATATAAATTTTTTTAACAACTTAAACAATTATAAGCTTATAATTAAATAAGAGTAATTTTTAATTAATACTCTTGTATATTTTTGTAATATTTTGGAATTGTTTTTGTTTTTTTTTTTAATACTTACTGCATTCAGGCAATATTTCCCTTTTTCTTTTTCATTTCCCTCTAACCATTATACAATTAATTTTAAAGAAGAACCATATTATATATTTTTTTTTTTAAATCATTTTTAAGAATTAAATCTTCTTTCACAGTAAATCTCAACTTCCTGATTGCAAAACGTTCTAATTAAATACATTTATTTCCTTAACCTTTTTTTTTTTTTTTGTTGTTGTTGTTGTAAAAGAAAATCCCTTCAGAATTTGAAAAGCTCTAAAAATATTTAAATAAAAATCAGCATTTTAACATTATCATGTCATAATTGTTTTAATCCTTTTTTAACATTTTAAACCCGTTTTTTTTTTTATACATTATCTATTATACATTTACCATCATACATCCTTTCTTAATCGGAATCTCTGCATTTTTTTAAATATCAGGATCAGGAATTCTTTTAAATACATATTATATATGAATGTACATGTATATACTGTACATGAATATATAAAATAATCATTATGTTTCACCACTACAATCATCACCATAATATACGAGTACTTTATTTTGTTTTTACGATATAAAATCTCAACACAAAACAAAAAATATGAAAAGAAAACATATTTAATTTGTGGTAACTATAGAATACTAGGATTATATTAAAACAGGATATTATTTCCTGTGTTTTTCACTTAATTAAACATGCATGGAATACAAAATTGAGAAAAGTTAGCAAAAATAAAAGTAAAAAAAAAAAAATTTTTGTATGAAAAGAATGTATTACATATTAAAGATCAGTGCACCCTAATGAAAGCACTCAGAAATTTTAGAAGAATTGATTATAAATATAATTTTACTCAACCTTGATTTTTAATATGATGCAATTTCCACCTAATAAAGGATGATAGATAACATTCTAAAGAGAACTTGGATCCAGATTGATTTTAAAAAATATCAGTTAATTGTGGGGTAAATATTTAAACAATTCTTTTTGTTCTGACTCATATCAAAACATTTAGTTTTATAACAATTTAGAGAACGGTTTCTAAGAATAACATAAAATAGAAATACATAAAAAGATAATCATTGTTTATTTTTGCTTTTACTTATCAGCTTTAGATGAAGCCGAAACCAATTTAACCAAGTATGCACAGCAACTTTTAAGAGAACGAAGTACATAAACTTAAGCCACTATTACAAATTGTTACTTTAAAAAAAAACGAATACGAAAGGTTTCAACTAACTGGAAAGAGTTAAAAGAAACTGTGACACCAATTAAGTTGGAAAACCTATACCGTAAATTAAATTCAGTGGAATGTAAAACTTCTCATAAAAAATAAAAGCAAAAATTATAAGAGATCAAAAGAGATCGAACGATCTTTATGTACAACACTATCTTTTCTAAATTAACAAAAATTTGTACAAAAATTTACAGTATATAGACAGTAAATATTGGAAAACCACTGATATTATATTTAACTAAAAGATAAAAGTACTATAGAAGAAAATTAAAAAAATTTGATTTTAAGAGTGGGAAGAAGTGAAAAGAATTCACTTCTTTGTCTGATTTTAGGTAATTTAGATTAAATGCAGCAACCATCTGTTGTTATACAGCAAAATACTAATGAAAAAAAAAAAAAAACTTTATATAACATAAAAAGTGCATTTTGTGGCTCCAATTTTTTTTTTTTTTTGTATTTATTATTTGTTTTTGTGAATATTTAATATTTGCAACATTGGTACATAATAAAAGGGATGTTTGCAAGCGAAAACAAAATGATTTTTTTTTTCTTTTTAATACGATACGATGACAGTAAGAACATAATAATAACTTATCGTGCATTTATTTGTTAAATAAAGTGTTAAAAAAAATAAAAAACATTTACACTTTGTTAAAGTACTTTCATGTATGCAATACAATTTATTTATATACATATTATATACCTACATAATAATATTATACGTTGTTCTAAATTTAAGATAATTTTAAACAAACATATTTAATAAGAATTAGGTCACACGCGCGTTACGTGTTCCAATGACAATAAAGTAATTAAATAAAATTGAATAATTTTCAGAAAATTGAGATTACAAAACTGTAAGTAAATAACATAAAAAATTTAACACAGAAAAAACAAAAAAATTAAGAAAATTTATTTTTGTAATGAAATTTAAAATAATTTTATTTCTTTTTTTATAACTTGATTTTATTTTTAAGAAATGCAAGTTGATTTTCTAATTGTGTTCAAAATTTATAATTACTAAAGTTTAATATTTTTGTAAAATAATATATGTAAAACAGAAAGTATTGTAATCGCTAACAAAATTCAACTTTTAAAATTTCTTTTAGTTATTAGCTTTCTGAACTCAAAAATACATGCCTATATTTGTCATTTTGAAAAAGAAAAATGAAAATTAATATCTTTTCTTTTCTTTTTCTTTTCAATTTTCCACTTTCGATTCCTTTCAAACTTTTAAAAGGAACATTTATTACAGGTTTGTGTTGTAAGTTTTATTTAAGTTTAAACGTATGTTAATATGTTTTACACTTATGTTTGCAGTTACTAATGAAGGAAAAGTCAAGAGAGTGTCGAGATTTTTAAATTACAAAAGTTAATATATATTCTTTGTTCTTTTTAAGAATTTTCAAATAAAAAAAAAAAAAATTTAAAACACAGAAATTGTATGGATAACAGCAGCTAATCAAAAAAATATAATACAAACGAAAAACTGTATATAAAACGCCTAATGATATGCAACTAAATCATCACAATCAAATAACATGAAAAAAAAATGTAATTTTTAAAATATCTTTTCTACCAAAAGATATGAAACTTAATCTTCAAATGAACTCTAATAATAATTTCGAAATAAAACAAAAACAATTTGATACAACACAGTATCAATAATATAAACATTGTAATTTAGAATGAAAATAATTTTAAGAGAAAATATTGAACGTTTAAAAGAAGGAGAATCGAAAGATAAAAAGTTGTAAAACGAATCGTTGGATAAAAGCAAGAGTTCTATGATTTTCTGTTAATTCCAAATACTTAAAATTGTAATCAAATTATTAATTCCTTAATTATTAAAATAATAATTTCATAACTAAATTTATAATAAATATTAAATCATAAAATTTTGATTTTTCCAAATAGTTTCATTGAAATGATTATGAAATCTCAGTTAATTTGTTAAAAGTTAACTATGAAAATGAATTAAAATTTTTTCATAAAAATTGATTTTATCTGCTGTTATTACAACATTTGAACTTCGAAAATTCAAAAAAACCGATTCTGCAGCATTACAGAATCTTATGAAAAATTCATTTTCTTTAAGGATTAACAATTAACATAAAAAATAATTAAATTTTGGTTTTTTATATGGTTTTTTCTTTTTACTTCTATTATTCCTATAAAAGCGACTTATATTCAAACAATCTCCTAATTAAAATCTGATTTAAATTTTTTAAATTTAGTTTGTTTTTTTTTTTTTGTTGCAGAAATGCATGCACTACTGCTACAGAAATGCATAACAAAAATTCATTTCAAAATAAAGGTTAAAATAATTAGGAAACAAAATGAACAAAATTATAATTAGAAATTAATTGTTTTAGACAAAAATTTTTTTCTATTTCTTTTTTCTTTTTTTTTTTTTTTTGTTTATTTTAATTTCAATATTAATAATTAAAAATTCAAAGTTATATAAATCTGTAAACAACAAAAAAAAAATAATAAAACAAACAAAATTCCAATTTAAAGGACAAAATAAATTTTAAAAACTTACCATAGGAAATTTGACGTTCAAAATTTGCCGTTGGTACAACTATTAAAAATACAACCCCAGGCATTTTGTTTTATCCTATATATGAGTTTTTTTTTTATTTTATTTTTTTTTTGTTTTTTGTTGCCGTTACTGGTTTTTTTTTCTGTTATTTTAAATTACCATTTGAATCTCGTTCTTGTTTTAATTTTTTTTTTTTTGTTATTTTTGTTTATCCTTTTATGTTTATAAAGATATATATATATTTTTTTTTTTTGGTTTGATTGCTCTTTTTCTTATTTACTGTTATTTAAAAAATACAAAATTTAAATACTGCTATTGTTTTTTTGTTTTAATGTTTCGTGTTTTATCTTGCATACAAAATTCTTATTATGTTTTTTCTTTTTTTGACTGTTATAATTTGTGTTTGCATTATGTTTTAAAACACTAAATGTTTTCGTTTAATTTTTTATTTTTTTGTATAATATTTATAGTATTTACATATATATTTATATATTATTTTTATATCGCTTTTTTTTTTTTTTTAACTTTTGTTTGTCTTTTATGTTTTATACTTGTTTGTGAATAAAATGTGCAAGAAATGCTGTTTCTCTTCTTTTTTTTCTTTGCTTTTATTAATGTTTTCCCAGAATTTAACAATTTTTATCGTTTATAAACTTGTACCATATACGATTTTACCAAAAAAAAAAAAACAAACACCCAACCATGTTATAAACAAAAAAAATATAAAATTTATTTTATAACGTTATTACTATTACAAGATTTCTAACATAAAACTCCTAGTATTACAAAATTTTAATTATTTTTATAAAAGCTGTTTTTTTTTTTATTTTAAAAAATATAACGGTTTAAATTTTGATATAAGAGTTTCAGACCGGAGCCTTGTTTAAACTTAACTTTTGTTTTATGCTATGTTCATTCATACTGTGGGTGTTTAACAAGACGTAAACAGATTTTGAAAAATGGTGTTCATACTATACAACTAGTTTAAACTTTGACAGCTATCAAAATAAAAAATGAATACTAAAAAAAAGTTGTTAGGTTATTGCCATTAAAAAATAAAATAAATTAAAATATAAAATTTTGGAATTAAATGTTTGTATTGATCATAAAAAAACGGAAAATAAAAAATTATTAAGAAAAAAAAGTTTCCTCCATTTTTATTTGCTTTCACCTTTATAGTTTAACAATGACATTTAAAAAAAAAATTAAAGTTGTCAAACGGTTATGAAAAATACAAAAATCTTCGATTCATCTAAAAAAAAAATCGATTATATTAAAAATTTAAATATACAACCATGGAAATAAATTAATTTAAAAATGTCAAAAATGTTTTTCATAGAATATTTTCTTGTTAAACAAAAATTGAACTAGTTTATAAAGTTAAACATGTTTAACCGTATAGTATGAACATAGTATTACATTTGAATTGAAAAAAAATGTCTATATTTGGTTATTAACAAATTAAGGTAATTGTGTGCGGATTACAAAAGTTAGTGTAAAAATAGCGATAATAGTGTAAAATTAGCGATAAAAACTGCATAACTGCATTAATGTTATCAGTTCTAAATAGTCGCGATTTCCTTGTGAAGCTTAATCCGATATTCGAATTAAATCTGAAGGAATGCGAATTTCTGGATTTGAAATTCTGTTTTGTGAAAAAAAACCGAAAAAACTTTTCCTAAATTGTCGAACTTTAATTAATTTTTAATGTAACAATCGAATAAAATTTTAAATCAATAAATTTTTAAATTCTATATATGGCAATAAAATATAAATCTTACATTCATTAGTTCTAATCCAATTTATTTCAAATTTTATAAGAGTCTTTAATTTATTGTTCTACTTCAAGTAGCCTATTCATACCGTAGTGACATTAAAAGTAAAGAGCCTGCATGAACACATCAAATTATTTATTATACAGCAAGTTAACTAAAATTTTAATTTTTATACCCGTACGATAGGATCGGGTATAATAAAATTACTCCTCCGTTTGTAACACCTCGAAATAAGCGAGCTAGATATACCTTCAAAGGTATGGATCGGATCAGAAAAAAATTCTAAGACTTTTGAGCCATGTCCGTCCGTCCGTCCGTCCGTCCGTCAGCACGCTAACTCAAAAACTAAGAAAGCTAGAATCTTGAAATTTACACAAAATATTCTGGGAGTAATTTGTAGGTTCCCTATTTTTTTTGGTTGAGTTTGCACCAAGCCTTAGGGTAGCTCTCGAACACCTAACTTTTAGATCCCGACATTTTTTTTGAAATAGAGCTATGAAATTTTAACTGCTGATAGATCTCACAAAAATATTAATTTTATTTTTAATAACTTTTTTTTGTAGCCCCACCCGTTACGGAGCTACAGCTCCCCAAAGGTTCAAAAAAGCTCTATATTTAAATTATTATAGCACAAGTTGTATAAGATATATCTTCATTTTGAAAACGCCAAACGATTACTACTTTCATTAGCTTTAAAAGTATATATACAATAAATATATACTTGTGGCATACGGTGTCTTAATTTACCGTTATGTGAAACTCAAATTTTGCAAAATCCTTCAACCCTTCTATCTTCTAAACGGTTTAAGTTGGAAACTTGAAATTTTGACAGAAGTTAGATCTTTGAAAATAAGTATGAGTCATTTCAGAAATTTTTTTTGTATTACTCTCCGTTTAGGAGCTGTAAGGGGTCAAAAACTGAAAATTTTCTATTTTTAAACACCTGTAACTTGAACACCTGTTAAAATTTTTTTGAAGTAATACACAAAAATTAAAGCTTCAACATTATACTCTTATTTCTGTTAACAACTGTTTTTAATAATGTAGGGTTACTTTATAATTGACGAAAGTGTTAGTTGATTTTTTCAAATTTTCTAACAAATTTCTTTAAAACGAATTTTTTCCATTTTGTTTTACTCGATAATTTGAAATTGTTGATGATATAATGCGCAGTACAAAAAAATGTAAATAAATAAACAACATAACGGTTGCTTGAAGAATTTTTATTTATATGATATTAATATATATACATACTTATATAATATCATGTTTATTTACAATATATCGTATATGTCGCTAGGGAATGAATGATAAGAGTATAGATGTATATTATATAGCGCCGTATTTACATACATATATGTATTTTATTGTACTTATAAGAAATTATTCTGTCAATAGAATATTTAAATATAATATAATATAATATTTAAAATTATATTTACTGTTTTGTACTTAGTAAATTTAATATACATTTACCGCTTAGTATTAAATGGTACTATAGAATATTTGAAAAAGTTTTGGATTGATAATCGTTATGTGGAAGGTTAGAATCTGCTTTTGAAGAATGTACATATAAACATATAGTTTGAATATATGTACAACCCATAAGTTCTAGAAATTATAAAATTCACCCAAATTATTTTAAAATACTAAAATATTAAAAAAATAATATTGTAGGCAGAGTGACTGTGAACATACTAACGGTTCGTACGGGTATCTAAGAGTTGACAAAGTCAACTGTATTCTTCCTCGTTTTGATCTTGAACTAAAATTTCAACCACAATTTAATCAAAACTTTTTTCAATTTTTGGAATAAACATTTATCTATAGGTAATTAATTTAATGACTTTTAAATCACCTATAAATATATTGGAAGAAATTGAGTTGGCTAGAAAGAGCAATGCAAAGAAAAAACATAGAAAATTAAAATTATTTAACTTAAAAAACAAAACAAAACAGAATGTAAAAGCAAAAAAATTTGAAGTGACCCACAATTTCCCAAAGATATTAAAAATAAGCTTTGAAGAGCTGTAACTCCATAATGGGTGAAACTACATAAAAATGTTATTCTACAACTTTAATTTTTCCATGGCTTAAATTTCTATCTTAAACGGTGTAGAAGAAGTTTGTGTAAAAGAAGTAATCAAACGGATGGACAGAAAGATAAAATGAAACTAAAAAGCAAATTTTACAAATTTATTTTGTTTTGAAAAATATGCTAAAAATGAAATAAAAGCATTAAGAAAAAAATATTTGTATATTATCAGTACTAATATACATGTGTTCTATATTCAAATGCATCTATGAACAGGATATAATATAGGATATTCATAAAGGAAATTATATGTTTAAACTATTTTTTTTTTTGTGTTTTTTTTCTTTTTTTAATTTTTTTTTTTTACATTTTTTTTTTTTTTTTTAAATGAATTTTTTTTATGTTATTTGTATATTGTTTTGTAAAGCGGAAAAATTCACTTGTTAAAATGTCGCATTTTTTTACCTGATAAAATTAACACAGGAAAAAGAAATTACACGTATTCATATTAAAGTATTTTATATTAAATATTTGTAATTTACGAGTATATAAATTAAAAAATGACTTAAAGTCGATTTTTTAATAGTAAATCAGTAAATAATTATTTGAGTATAGTGTATTATTAAAATTGAGAAAGAAAGAAAGAAAAACTTTTTTTTTGTTTTTGAAAATTGTTTTTCTTTTGTGAAAAAAAAAGTCAATTAAAATCAACTTAATTTTTATTTTCACAATTCAATTTTTTTTTTAATTGAAAAGCATAAAAATTCATTATAAATTATATTTTATTTAATTATACTTAATTTAAATTCATTATACTTAAGATAATGAGTTTTTAATTTAACAAAACAAAAATTTGTTTTATGAAGTTTTGATCAAGATTTTTTTATAAGGTTGTCATAGCTCAAAAATAAAAATAAATCAAATACTTGAAAAATATTTAAATTTTTGCGTAAATAAAAGGATCCTGCAACTTTTTCTTATATTTTATAATTATAAAAAAAATATCGATCACTAGTCTGCATCAAGGATCAATTAAGAGTAATACCTCCTCATAAACAGGAAGACGAATTGTTTCTTTTCCATGACAGCCGCCTTAATGTAAAACAAAGAAATTTTTTATAAACTGATTCAATTCGTGAAATATCGACTACTCGATTAAAAAATCAAATTTGACAGGCATACCCCAAAATTAGTTTTGCAAAATCACAAAATAAATACGCTAGGTTACGTCCGAAGTGTTTGAATAGGGAGAACAAAAGGTTCTTATAATAAAAATTTTAAAATTCATTAATAATATTGCAAAATCTTTTAATTTTCTTAAAATTTTTTACAATACCTTAACATTTTTTTTTTTTTTTTTAGGGAAATTTGTTAAATAAAAGTATCCACTTTAAAATAACAGCAACTTCAACAACTAAAATGTACTTTCATATAATATAAATATATAATATATATTGAAATAGTATAGTATCTATATATATATTTACTATATTCGTATAAAAATAATTCTAATTTAATATATTAAAATACAATTTTCACTATCATCATTATTTAAATAAAATTCTTAACAATTTCTAACAAAATTGTATTTTATTTTAAGCTATTATTAAATTATCCTTTAAGGATAATATGCATTAAAAAAAATATTTTTTTCATTCAAATCACATTCTCACTTAAGTAAAACTTAAAATTCCATTAAACACAAAATAAAAACAAAAGCGCCTATTGTTTTTATTTGAATTTGTTTTTTTTACAATATTTGTTTTCGATATGAAAATTGAAAATTAACTAAGATTTTTCCAATGAATGAAAATTCAAAATGAGAAACTGTACAAACAAAAAATTCAACAAAAAAAAAATTAGAAAAATATATCTAAAATATTGTATAAATTAAAGATATTTTAGATGCTGTTTCATGACGCAAAACTTTTCTTTTTTCTGCTCGTCTTTTTCTTTTTTTCTTTTTAGATTTAAGAAAACTTATTTTTGGAATTATTTTTATTTTGCCATCTCTTCAAATCTCTCTTTCTTCACTTTAATCAATTTAAATTGGGTTAAACTAAAGAAATATTTTTAAAATTTTTCTTTTCTTTTTTTAAAAGTTTTTCTTTTTCATTTTTTTTCTCACGCCTTTTTATCATCACAGTCTCCCTCATTCTTTTTTTTAAGATTTTCTTCTATATACATACATACATATGTTGACTGACGTTCCTAAGAGCATCATTATGACGCAACAATTTTTACTAAGTTATCGTGCACAAAAGAATTTTAAAATTTATTATGGAAGGGGGTTGTAGCCGAAAGAAGTTTATGATCTGTTTTTAGCACATTTCCAAAAAAATTTTTAAAAAATGTGCCTATTAGTTTCACTCTGTCCATCCGTCTGTTCGTCCGTCTGTCCGTATGTTTACAAAACTTCTACACTGTTAAAGATAGAGAAAAAAAATTTTAAACATGGGTAGGTCTCACAAAAAAATTAATTTTGTGGAACAACTTTTTCATGTAGCCCAATCCATCAGGGAACTACAGCCCCTCAAACTTTGAAAAAGCCCAATTTTTATATTTATATTTTATATTTAAGGTTCCGCTTAACATCTTTTCAATCTGAAAACGCCATTCGACATGACTTTTCTTTCTTTTTTTAATTTTATAAATCAATCTTAAAATTATATATAGTTATTAAATTTAGTATTTAAATTTACCGTTATGTTAAAACCAAATTTTGCATGATATTCCGTTTTTCATAACTCCGGCACGCTTTGAGATAGGAACCTGAAATTTTGAGACAAGAAAGAACTTTTATAATTAGTTTTCTGAGAAAATTTTTTGGTAGCACCTTCTGTTTAAGAGTTATTACGCCTCAAAAATTCAAAATTTGCTATTTTGCGACACTTGTAACTTATACACCTGTAAAAAATTTTCTTCGTCAGGACATGAAAATTAAAGCTCCAGTAATTTATTTTAACGTGTGTTAACTGTTTTTCTTAGTTGTATAAGGTTCCGGACTTACAGGCCCTTAAATTTCCAGAAAAGTCCTATTTTCACGTTTTTTCTTATTACATGAAATTTGAAAATTTTTGTGCAAGTCACAATTCTAAAAAAATTGTATTGTCTTTTGGAAATGTGCGCTTTTAAAAACCGTTGGTTTACATTCTACCTTGTTTTTTTTTTTTTTTTGAAATTTCGTATTGATTTGTTAATTAAAATCCAATCAATGCAAACTACCATTCATATATAAAATATACTAAATTTTGTTTTTCAATGTATACATAACAATAATAATGTATTCTATAATTGCTATAATAATTATATATTGTCTTGCCACAATATACATTTAGTAGATTCTGTGTCATGACAGCAAATAAAAATACTTTTACTGATGTTATTGTATTTTTATTTGCTGTCATGACACAAAATCAACTAAAAGCAAATGAAATTGTGTTTCAAAAACATATGAAACAATTGGCTATGATTTTTTCTTTTCCAATGTTGCGTTGCGGCATACAATGTTGTTTCATTTTTACTGTTGTTTTGTTTTCATTGTTTCTGTTATTGTTATTTTTATTAGCAAGTTTATAAAATCGGTTAGGTATTGAATGTTAATTAATGAAATCAGATCAAGTTTAACTTTTTTGTATAAGTAAAATAAAAATTTGTTAATGATTCTAATCGAATGATATTTTCTTAATATCCGATTGTTAAAGGAAATCATCAAAATAAAAGAAAATAAAGAAAAGGAAATCTTAAAAATTAAATTGGATTGAAACTTTATAGAAAGAATTATTATATGTACATATGTATTTTTATTTTTTTCCTTAAGTGTTTTAATGAAAAAGTTTGGAAATAAATTGATTTTCATATGAAAACGAAAAATGTTATAAAAGTATCTTTTAATTTATTGAATAAACAATATAGGTACTTAACCGGAGGTTTTTATCACCTAAAGTAATTTGTAAATCTTTACTAATAAGATTTGAATCAGTAACTTTCTAGTTTTATAAAGAAATATAAAACCTCGAGCTATAATTGCTACATCAATTAAGTGTAAAAGGATTAAGTGAAAGGATATATTTGAAGATTGAATATTTGTAAAACAGCAAAATTTAAGGTAAAAACCACAATATTTGGTTTTTTCAATAATTTTGCATTTTAATTAATGGATAAAACAACAATAAAAAGGAAATAAATTCGTAGAAATATTTTCGAATTTTTAATCCTTTGAATAATACAATTTAAAAAAAAATATTAAAGCACGTTTTTATAATATTTTCTTATATAAATGATTTAATGATTTATAAAAAACCTACGCTCATTTTGCATTAATATCACACTCTAACGTTTTATAGTATTTCTATTAATAAGAAAAATCTACGCTAACTTTCTTTTAATATGGACTTTATCATTTTGAATTGCATCGTAATAATAAAAATATTTTTAATCTTTTGAAAGTCCTTTTAACATTAATTGTTTAATAGTTAAATACATTCATCTAAATGTAATTATATTGAAGATACTATAACAGGATGTTGTAATTTACTTTTTTTTATCTAGTCCCTGAAATAAATTACATTATTTAGTTTTTGTGAATCCTTAATTCAAAGGTTGTATCTGTTGTTGCTCTAGTTTCTTCATGTACTACTAAAACCCTTTTAACTCTTATATCTATTGTAATTAATTTCACTTATAATTCCATGTTAAAAATTGATAACCAATTGGTTGAAAAAGTTAATTGTCAAACGAAGAAAACTGTATATTTTGCGCATTTAATGCGGAACAATAAATATGAACATTTACAACAGATAGTGCAAGGTAAAATCGAAGAAAAAAGAGAAGTTGGCAGGAAGCAATTGTTATGGGCAAGAAATATTCGAAATTGGGCAGACATAAATTTAATAGGTGAACTTATTCACTTAACCAGTCATCGTGAACAATTGAACAACATCATTTCAAGAATTTAAATTCAATAAAATGTGATCGCTTTACAGCCAAACTTAGATCATTGCAGCTGAGAGAGTGAATTAATATTACGAATTAGCAATTCATAATAATTACCTTACATCAGATTGATTACTGGATTAAGGTTTTAATTGAGTCAAAAAAAAAAAAAAAAAACCACAATTAATTTTATTTTCAGTTCCGGTTTTAAACGAACTTAAAGTTTGAAAAAATTTGAAAGATTTGGTTGAAAACAGAAACAAAATGTTGCCACTTTTTGTTTTTAAATCATTACACCGAGTTAAAACATACTTCTATTTTTAACAAAATAAAGAGAAATATCAACTTTTTTTTTTTAAAGAAAATCTAACAAAAAATATTTTATTTAAAAATCTAAAATTCTTTTTAACTGATTAAATTATATATTAAAAGTTTAAATATAAACTATAATCAACGACAACTATTAAAAAAAAAAAAAATTTATTTTCCCGTAACTAGAGTACCTACCCTCTAACAGCAAATTAATTTTAACATTGTTTAAACTGTAATAACTATAAAAAGTAATCGTTCAATAAACCTACCACCTATTAATATAAGTAACTTATCATAAAAAAAAAAATCTATTCTTACCAATCATTTTTTTCTTTATTTTGTTTTTTTTTTTTTTTGTGTTAGATTGAATTGGCCACATTTCAAGTTGTTTGAAAAAAAAAAAACTTTAAAAAACCTGCTTCTTATATCTCGCCATTAAATTTAATTGAAAAATAGACCCTAAAAAACACTGTTATACTTGTATATATAATATACAATATAGGTAATAATTTTCTATATGATTATATTTGTACAAAATCTAAATGGCTGCAAAATTAAAAAAATATATATATGTATATATTTATATGTATATAAATTTTAAAGTTAAATACATTTACCATTATTGTCCATTAAAAATAAACTTAAATTTCCTTTTTTTTTTTTTGTTGTTTTTTAACCTTATAGCTCAATTTTTCTCTTTATTATGCAACATCATGAAAACGAACTCCTATATAATATGCTCGACTTCTCTTTTTTAACATCCATGGTTCAGAATATTATAATGAAAAACTAACTGCTATAAAATTAAAATAATTTAAAAAAAAATTGAGAAAAAGGAAATAAAAAAGAACAAACAACTTTCAATTAAGTACCTGTCCTTTACAAAATATCATCTACAACAATTCAAAAAAAAAAAAAAAATAAACAAAAATAAAAAAAAATTGAAATAACCATGAGTGACTTCCTAAATTGAGACCCTCCCTAAATTTAATTCACCTTTCACTTTTTCTTTTGTTAGAAACTGTTTGAAAAACTTCTTACTATATAAGAGACAGCCTTTCTTTTTTTTTCCTTTTTTGTTTTTGTTATTTTTGAATTATCAGAATTATAAAATAGACAAGGATACCTTAGTCAAACAGGACACTTACACCAAAACAGAATAAGTAATAAGTATAAGAACCCCATCGTTATATTATTGAAAGAATTAAAGTCAATTGAAGGTTAAAGAAGAAATAATAAAATTTATATTTAAATACTCAAAAACAAAAAAAAAAGGAGAAAAAGTAAGAGAGAGAGGGAGAGAAAATTGAAAATTGTAAGGTTGAGAATTTAATGAGAAAATATTGTTGCTCTTTTTTTTTTTTTTTTGGTTTTTTATTTGGATTATTTGAAGCACCTGTTCACCTGTAATTAAGAAGTTAACTAGTTAAATGATAATTGTACTTTAAGTTAGTGTACTTAGGCTGGGATTTCTTTGTAATTTTATTTAAATTTACATTTTAACATTAAAGTTAAAATAATTTGGTTTCAGGATAATTATTATCAACTTAATGATTATTAAATTAAAGTGTTTGTAATAACAAAACATTATCATAATAAAAATGATCTTTTTGAATTTCATGTTTTTTTTTTGTTTTTTTTTTGTTTTTTTTATTAATATTTGAAATTAAAAAAGATTATTTTTATATATTTATTATAATATTTATAGATGAAGATAATTACAAAAAATTATCTTAAAGATTTTTTTCATAATACAAAAAAACGTCGTTTAAATTGAATGAGAATTTTATTTAATAAGTTTTTTTTTATTATCGAACTTTTATATAATAATAATTAAATTTAAAAACTATACATAAATATGCCATTTATCTATTTTATCTATTTAATATTTTAAATAAAATTTAATATAACAAAGTTGTCCTTTATTCTGGACTGTGATAAGAAATACTTGCAAAATCTTTTTAAAGACATATTTACATTATAACTTCGATTTTAAATTTTGATATATTTAAATTATTAGAGTGTTGTTTTAATATGTTAATTATTTTTAAAAATTTAACATAATAATATATTGAACAGTTTACATTAAATTTTTACATTAATGGTGGTAGCTCATTAGATCCGAAAAAAAATACACACAGTTTGATGAAAATTGTAGTACAATAATTTAAGGGAGAAAATTTTCATTGCTT
This sequence comes from Poecilobothrus nobilitatus, assembly GCA_947095535.1. Taxonomy (NCBI): domain Eukaryota; kingdom Metazoa; phylum Arthropoda; class Insecta; order Diptera; family Dolichopodidae; genus Poecilobothrus; species Poecilobothrus nobilitatus. The sequence goes on along the minus strand of OX352774.1, from coordinate 220,335,808 downwards.
CATGAATTATTATTCATTTTGATTTTTTAACCAATAATGTTTTATAACTAAGACAGAAGATGATAGAAAGAGCTTCAGATGTAACACTTAAACTGATTTAGAATCATTTTGATACCCTGTATTAATTTTCATCTAATTATTTCATCATAGTATATTCAATTTTGAAATAAAACTCTGTAAAAGCGATGAAATTACCACAGTACATACTTCAAAGGTTCTTTTATTTTACATTTATATGTTTAGGACTTAAGGATTTCCACTAGTTATGTTTCAATGAACATTAATTAATAGTGCAGAGCTAAGATATAGAACTAAAAAATTACACTTTACATTGAATATGTTCCATTTTTAAACTGAATAAGAACACAATATATTATCACAAATTTAAAAATACAATTCACACTATTTAATACGAAAGATTTAATTCTTAGGCTTCGTTTGTCATTAAATTCGATTAAATCATTTATTTTTTTCTTTTTCAATTAATCAAAATAATTAAATGACAATAACTAAAATGGTAATAATTAAAATTGAATTCCTTGTTTTTTTACTAATCATTAAAAAATAAATTAATTACATATTAAATATATTTATTTAAAACATTAATTGATTTTTTTAAATAATATAAGGTTGTTTGAAAATTTTTAAAATATAAATTTTATTTTTTTTTTTATATTAATATTACATACATAAATGTAATGCAATATTATTGAATCATCGACTACTAAGGCTTTATTATAGATTTTTATACTATTATTAAATTATATACTAATATTATTTATTTTGTTTATATTATATAGTATATATTTACATTATATTTGGTCAGAAGGAGTGTATGTAAAGAAAAAAACACTTACGACCTGTGCAGGGATCGAATCCATACTCCTTCGGTTAATACGCCACACACCTACCCATAATTTTTTAAACATTTATGACATTTATTAAAAATTGTTGCATATCTTTAGGGGACACTTAGCAACAGATAACAATTTATTATGTACAATATTAATTAATAATCAATTATTTCAATTAAATTTAAATTAAATTAACAAAATTATTATTTAAATATAAATACCCACTTAATATCAATTACAATATCTATATACACATTTATAATTTCATCCTTGAAATTTTTAAATTCCAATATGACATGCCTATAATTTTCACAAATATATCCATTCAATGAAGTTAAAACAAATTAATTTTATTATAATTTTTTGTATTGGTATATTAAAAGGCAATTTTGTCGCATATGAATGAATATGGGTATCACGTGGATTGATATGTATCTATATTAAAAAAATAAAATGTAATAAAATGTAATAACATTCCTTATATAATTTCATTATGTCAAAAAAAAAAAAAATAAAAATCATTCATTGACTTGTATAAAAATAAAATAAGTATGAAATTGGTATAAATGGCTTTATTTCAAAACAACAAAAAAAAAATCAATATGAAAAGCTAACAGTCTTGAATCTACATCAATAAGAAAATTAAATTATGTACTTTTATTAAATTTTTTTCATAGTTCATAATATGTGCACACGTGTAAGATATTAACAAGACATTGCAAGTCACTTATATACATAACATTATATTGTTAATCTCAGTAATGAAAAACATTTTTCCATCCTGGTACCAAATTTTTGTTACATATTCAATTTTATCACCTTATATTTTTTTTATTACGTCTGAACAATTAAAGAAAATAAAATCAATTTAAAATTAAATTTTGTACAATTTTGTTTAATTTAAATTTAAGAATTTACAATGGAAAAAATAGAGATATTCTGCCATTAAAACCTTATTACTAAATAATATCTCGTTAACATTTAATTATATTTGGATTAAACAGGACAAATTAAATTCAATTTATTGTCATTCTATTCCTTTTACCATCTCATTTTTTAATAGATACGTTGGATTAAAGAGATGTTTCATATGTTTTAATTTTCAGGCTTAATTTTTTATTGCTTAAATTAGCTTTAAAATGTCTATGAACTTGTCCAAAGTAATTTTAAATATCAAAAAATTTTGTCGGTCACATGTGAAAATTCACAGAAGTTCTTTATTTTTATTAGTATTAGTTCTTTTCTAACAAAATACAAAAATTTACGATGATATACGATTAATTTTGAAATCATTAGAAAAAATAAAAAATATAATGACAAAAAACTGGTAGTGGATCAGTTATCAAATTCTGTTTGGTAAAGTTCTATTTCACCGAATGCCTACTATTCAAATTTTCAATTTTTACAAACTTTTATTTTTCAAAAACTGCACAAACTGCATATTAAACAATTCAAATGACAAATATAGTATTTCAATAATTTGTTTAGTGGTAGTTTGAAAGTGGCGGCCTTAATCTCATAACTATTTTTTGTGTGTACAGGCTGAAAAGGTATTATTGTAAATAATAAAATTAAGTTTATCTAAAGATATTATTTGTTAAAGGGAAAAATATTATATAACAAAGTGGTTTTGAGAAAAAGACTAACTGTTCTATACCTGACAAAACAAATAATGTTAATGTAAAGATCATATTCAGTAACGGCAACCTAAAAAATATAATGAAAATCATAAGAAGAACCAAAAAATTAACATTTTTCAACTTAAAATATTTGTTGTTATTTTCAGAATATTTTCCTTAATTTAAACTTATTCGTTTGTCTATTCTTTTGCGAAATGGAAAATATTTGAATTTAATGCCTATTATTATATTTCAGAAGAAGAATTGTTTTTGTTTCCTTGAAAATAAACCCCGCACTTTCTTCTTCATTTTTTGCTTGTTTCGATATATTGTAAATTCTGGTACAGGACTACAAAGTAAATTAAAATGTGTACTTTAAAAATTGGAACATTTATTTTTATTAAATGATTAAAAAGTTTCAATTTTATTAACATTTACGTTTTATTTAGATATTTTTGTCAATTAATATTTTTTTAATTTTCTTTTGATTTTGAGGAAAATTCTTTGGTTATTAATTGCATAACAGCTAAAAAATTTACGTATAAATATAAATATTTAAATTTTATTTTACAAGTTTCATCTGAAATGAGTTGTTTTATTTTTTGATATTTAAAAATATTTAAGGATTTTGTAATAATAAAGAAATAATAACCACTAAATATTTGCAACTTAGTTGAAAAGGTTTTTTTTTTCTTTCAAGTTCTATAATGAGCATAGGGCATACACTAAGTGATTTATTTTTTTATTACTCTGCTGTAATTATTGTTCAAGACAAATATATTTTTTTATTTTCTTATCGATTTTTATTATAGGTTCTTAAAGGCTGTGCCCCACCAATTTTTTAAAAGTAATAATGACTTTTTTTCATGAAAAAAGCATATTAAATTTATTCAGTAAAGAAAGAGATAAAATTTTCAAGTTTAGGAACATTTTTGGCATCCCGATTTTTTTTTATTGAAACCTCTCTGAAAGCCAATACAAACAAAAATCAACTAAAATGATAAAAAAAATAAAAATGTCAATTTTAACTATACAAAAAATTGTCAGACATTAAATTTTTCCGGGCCACAATCAATTTTCGATTTGGAATCGAACTTTTTTCCAGGTACAACCACTACAATTCTCGCATGCGCTTTTCATATCTTCAGTACTTCTACTTAAAAAATATTATTAACACTTTAAAAAAAGCCAGTCTGTCCATTGTTGATCAATTTTTAGAATTTTATGAAGTATTTTTATGTAGATATGTACCTATATATAAAAAATCATAGGCTTAGTATTTGTATTATTTTCGACTATTTTCTAAACAGAAATTTTATTTTACAAGTTTTTATTTTTAAGGTGTTGCATAGAAAAATAAAAAAATCCGATCCGTGTTCCGATCATAATATCTTTCGCTTGAGTAAGTCAATTTTAACATACTATACTACCTCTGGTATTCTTACTGTTCATAATCACAGCTCTATATAACATACTAAGTATATAAATAGAAAATTCTTTGAAAAGTAACTAAAATGATAAAATTCAATATCGGTATGGTATCATACCCAATTTTCAAATTAAAAATAATAACATCAGCTTATACATTTTAATTCCCAACATTATAATATTCCAACCTAATTTTTTACATCTAATTTATAGCACATTTCCAAAAAAATTTTGAAAAAATGTGCCTATTTGTTTCACTCTGTCCGTACGTTCGTCCGTCTGTTCGTCTGTTTACAAAACTTCTACACCGTTAAAGATAGAGAAGAAAAATGTTAACCATGAGTAGGTCTCATAAAAAAAATTAATGTTGTAGAACAACTTTTTCATGTAGCCCCATCCATTACGGAGCTGCAGCCCCTCAAACTTTGAAAATGCTCTATTTTTAAAAGTTCTATTAAACAATTTTTTCAATCTGAAAACGCCATTCGACAGGAATTTTTCTTATCTTTGTAAATCAATATCAAAATTTTACAAGTTTTTGAAATTTAGTATTTAAATTTACCGTTATCTGAAAATCAAATTTTGCATGATATTTCTCTCTTCATAACTGCGGTACGCTTTTAAATAGGAATTTATAATTTTGAGACAAGAAAGAACTTTTAGAATTAGTATAAGTTTTCTCAGAAAATTTTTTTGTACCACCGTCTGTTTAAGAGCTATTGGGGCTAAAAAATTGAAAATTTGTTTTTTTTATACACCTGTACCTTAGGCACCTCTACAAATTTTTCTTCGGCAAGACATAACAATTAAAGCTCCAATATTATATTTTTACGTATATTAACCGTTTTTCTTAGTTATATAGGGTTCCGGACTTACAGTCCCTCATAATTTGCAAAAAACTCATATTTGCACATTTTTTCTTCTATGAAATTTTCAAATTTCGATGCAAACTGCACACAATTCTAGACAATTTGTATTATCTTTTGGAAATGTGCGCTTTTAAAAATAGTTGGTTTACATCCTGCCTTGCTTTATTTACAATATAAATTGCACGCATATGTAGTAGGTACTTATTATTATAGCTATATACCTAAACATATTTATAATATTATATTATATCAATATAATAAGGATCTTAAGATATTTTTTTTTATCATTTTTTTTTTTTTATTACTTTTAGCTTTATTTTAATTTTTTTATTTTCAAATATTATAATCAGATTAAAGAAAAAAAAACAACAACAACAACTTTTATTCAAAATGACTTTGAAATTTGTTTACTTCACTGGAATTTTGAAATTTTAACTTCTAACTCATTTTCTATTATCTGTTCTTATTAGCACCTTTCCAAAAAAAATTTTGAATTCGGTTTACAAAACTTCTACACCGTTAAAGATAGAGAAAAAAATGTTAACCATGGGTAGATCTGATAAAAAAATTAATTTTGTAGAACAAGTTTTTTATGTAGCCCTATCCATTACATAACGGCAGCCCCTCAAACTTTGGAAAAGCCCTATTTTTAAATATGTATATCTCATGTTTTGCTTAACAGTTGCTCAATTTCAAAACACCATTTGACAGTAATGTGTTTTAACCGTTCAAAAATTGAAAATTTATTATTTTTAGATATATAGTAATATAGTTTTACGTGTGTTAAAGGTATTTCCTAGGTATATAGGGTTTCGAACTTACAGTCCCTCAAAATTGCAAAAAAAAGTCCTATTTTCACATTTTTTTCTTATTATATGAAATTTTCAAATTTTAGGTCACAATTTTAGACAGTTTGTATAGTCTTTTGGAAATGTGCGCCTTTCAAAACCGTTTATGTACATTTCACCTTATTTTTTTCATCTTTTAAAAATATGTTAAATATTTTTAGATGCTGTTTTTTTTTATCAGTCATCGCGTCATTCAGTTTTTACTTTGAAAGTTTTTCAAGTTCATTTAAAATTTTCTTTGACTTTATTCGATTTTCTTTTCTTTCTCCGTCACTTTTTCTTATTTATTTTTTGTTTTTCATTCTTTTGCTCATTTTTTTTTTTAATTAGATCAATTATTCGAAAAAAAAAAACAATTTTTTTGAAATATTTTAAAGACCCTGCGAAAAAAATGTTTTTTTTTTAGTGCTAATGTAAAACTGAAGTGAATTTTAAAAAAACAAAAATTAGAGCAAAAACGTTTATAAATTTTTCCGTGTTGAAGAGTTATTAGCACATTCACTTAAATTAGTAGTGATGTGGTGCTAATTACTCAAGTAATTATGAAAAATAAAAATAAAAATAAAAATAAAAATAAAATAAACAAAGTAAGAAATTATATCATGGTTGAATTTTTAACAAATTTTAATATTTTTATAGTAAAAAAAAAAGACAAAAAAAGATAAAAATAAAAAATCGATTTATCATCAGAAGAAAATTTGGAAAATGTTATTTTATATAGTGATACTATAATGTAAAAGATAAGCCTTCATGCAAAAAAAAAAAATTATTTTACAATTATACCTATATACCCATTTTATAGGTGATATTGATGTAATACAATTATTTCTCTTTTAAAAATTAAATAGACTTGAAGAAGAGTTGATTAAAACTGAAAATTAAATACATAGTGATGATTATGATGAAAATAATTCTGGGGGTAATAAATTGTAATCATAAAATTAATATAAAGGGGAAAAAAAATAATTAAAGGAAAAACAAAAAAAAAAATAAAAAATAGGTACCTAGGTATAACAAGTTTTTTAACACTGATGTTAAAAATAAAATAATTTTGAATGATGATGAAAAAGAAAACTCTGACTTTGTGGTATTATAATTATAATACAAGAAAAAAAAAAAAAAAAACGAGACATGATTTTGATTATATTATTATCATTAAAAAGAAAATATGTTTAATTAATGATGAGGTTATTGACATACATATACATATACATAAAATTTTCATTAAAAAAAATTCATTTGAATTATGAGTTATTTACACTTACTTTACATTCAACAGTCATAATTATTTTATGTCAAGTAGTTTTCTTTTTTTTTTTTTTTATATATAATAAAGTTTTTATCTTGTATTAATTCAAATTTAAATTCGACGATAAATTAAAAAAAAAAAAAAAAAAATTTTTTTTATCGACAACATTAAAATATACTCGTACCTATATAAAAATTTAACTTTTATACATTTTTAATTAAAAGTTCAGTTATAGGATGAAAAAAAATAAAATAAAACCATTTAATAATCAATTCAATTGAAAAAAAATCAGCCACTTCCACCAGAGTACCGACCAGTATTACACGAAAAGGATAATGAGACATTTAATAAATTTTTTACATAATAATTTATGTCAAAGCTAAATAACTTGTAATAATTTAACAACATTTTTTTTATTCAATAACAGTAATATGCAATGTAATAATCGTAAAAATATATGTACATTCATACATACATCCATTCATACATACATCCATTCATACATACATCCATTCATATTATGTACATGATTTCATGATTAAATATTAGTTTTTTTTTTAAGCATTTCTCTGTCACATAAATGTGGACAGGAAATTACACAGCCTTTTCTGTTCAAGCGTGGCTGTAAATTTCGTAAGGGGGAATAATTCTTACGATGTGTGTGGGATTCCCACACTCCCTCGGTGCTTACAGCGTATTTTATACGCTCTTAAAAAAAACTTAAAAATTACACTAGTAAAGTACCACTTGTACCACCAAATCGGTTGTCCGATTTGTTCCGAAAACTTATCGATCCGAGACATTTATGTCAAAAACTTAAATATTAAATTTCAAAAAATTCCGCTTTGTCGTTTGGGCTGTACATGTGCCCAAAAACATACCCACAACACACACACACATATGCATAAATCAAGTTAAAAAAAATTTACTAGTTTCTACGCAACGGAGTAATGCATTTTTGCAAAAATCTCGGGTACAAATTTTTGGTACGAAAACAATACTTAGCTTATACATTAGATAATATTTACGCGGTCGGTAATAATAGTAATATTTTCAAAATTACAAACAGAAGTTAAAACTTAACCCGTTTTGGATCAAACATTTTGCGAATACTGAAATTGAATGCGTTGATTTCAAAATTTCGAAAGGTTCACATTAAAAAAAAAATTTTTTGTTTTGTTTTGTTTTTACATTAAAAATAATGAATTTTATGCGATTATTGCATTTTATGCGATTGGCTTTTTTAGCTTCAACCGGAACCGAACCATTAGACAATATTATCGATACGTCATAACTCATAACAAATCATTTGAAAAACATCATATTACTCTCTCTCTTTATCTCTCTCTATTTCTCTTTCTTTCCCTCTCTCTTTCTCTTTCTCGTATATTAATAGGACTTGACGAATATTTTATGATTGTTTTGACAATTGTTATAGTTAGTTGTGTATAAAAAATATCATGCAAACCTACAAAATCATATGATATCATATGGATACCTAATTATGGCATATGATATCATATGGATAGCTAATAGCTAAAAAAATATGATTATTATAGTTACGGTCATTTTACGTACCTACATATTGGAATATGAAATGAATCTTCAAAATAACTAATGCTATTTTAAACAACATGCTTTCAAGTACGCGTTGTCCTTAGAAACATCTAGTCTAATCATCTAGCTTAATAACTTTTGAATCTGGATCTTCTACATAATATTTATTAGCATACTCAAATTATTGATTTAAATTCTATATTAGGTAATGTATAAATCAGTTTATGTGCATTTTTGTCCCATGAATACTGTATAGAATTAAGTCTGCCTCGAGAATCCTGTTTTTACAAAATAAACTAAAAGTAGGTAATAATGTATTATAGATAGGACTTTATATTTATAAAGGATAGGAAATAATATTTAAAATCAATCCATATCTTAAAGGATTGAATTTAAAGAAAGGAAGAATTTGAAATAAGATTAATATTAAATCAATAAAAAATTCCACAAAATATTTAAAAGAACACTCAATTCAATATAATTTGTAAAATTTGTTATTTTATTAATTGAATTATTATTTTAGAATATATTAAAATAATATTTTTAAATTTTATTCAATTATTCAATAATTTATTGATATTATTTGGTTGTTTGCTTTGTTTTTTTTTTACAGATGAGTCGTGCCTTAAGAAATTTCAACATTACAAAAGTCAATGACTTGGAATTAATCAGTAATTCGTAAGTAAAAACTTTAATTTTTTTGATCATTTTGAGGCATTCTGAAATTTTTCAATATCCTTGGAATATTTATTTTTTAATTGCTATGTAATTTTAAACTGACCACAGTAGTATGTAATTTTTATATTACCTAAGTCAAATAATCTTATAAATTTTTTCTTAATATACACAGTGAAGAACCTTTAATTTTTTTTTATATAAAATCACAAATTTAAGACACGGTAACTCTGAACATTATTTATATTAAATTATTGCGGTTACAGTTAGTTAAAATCTCAGAGTTTTAAAATTAGAATTGTGTATAAAATATTGTGTTCTGTTCTAAAATTGCAAGTTTATTACTCTTATTGTCCGCCCCCCTCCCGTCAGTTTATGAAATTTCTGAACCTTATAAGATGAGGCAATGAAATTATAATCATGGCCAATGCTCTTATAAAAAAATATTTATCTGAAACAACCGTTATTTTGGAGACCCATATACCTATTGTAAAGGAACAGCCCCTAAATATTGGAAAAAATCGGTAGAATTTCAAATATTTTTATATTTTCAGTTCTGATGAATATTTTTTTAATCTGTCAATGGACAGGCAATTTTTAAAGCTTTATTCAAGGAACAAAAATTGAAAAATCACTATATCGATATATTTAGACAAGTCTAACTTGGACATTTATACAAGTTTATTTTGAGTTTCAAAGCTTCAAAAGTTATAATTTCACTTATGTTACCGAATTTCTTTAATAAATTATACAATGTCTACTTAAAAATGAAGAAAATATCTTTAGATATTATTTACAATTTCTCGCATAAAAAATTCATAAATGTTAAAGTAGTTTAGTCTTAAAATAGAACAAATTTAATATAATTTAATAAAACTTTTTCCAAAAAAAACGACAACGTACGTACAAAATTTTTAAAAATTAACTAAAGTATAAAAAAAAAAAATTACTTATAGAATATTAATAAATATATTTTCACAATGTTTTTTGATTTAATTTTCAATTTTTTTTTTTCTTTTTTTGTTAAATTTTTTTTTCAGATCAAAACGACTCGATATTACGTTTCATTTTTTTGGTGTTAAAAGTGATTCAAATCGAATTCGTGAAGCAATCACACGAATGGTTGAACGTGGGCGACTTGGAAATTTTACATTAGTCTCAAATTTTCATTTATTTGATGAAAATCCACCATTACATTTACAGGTAAATGTAAAGAAAATTTTATTTTTAAAAAAATAATATAATAATACCATCTAATATAAATATTTAAAATAGATATAATATATATGTACATAAAATAAATAAAATATATAAGGACATAATATATAATTTATAATAATAACAAAATTTTTTTTCATGTTTTTCTTCACTTCAAATTTTTTTTTCTCATTTCAATAAAAACAAAAAAAAAACATCATAAAATTTTATTTAGAAAATTCTTTCTCTCAATTACTTCATTTTTTACGCATCTAATTCTAAAAAAAAACCTCCAACTTGTTTTGAACTTAATGATGCACTTATATTTTAATATTCTAAAAAAAAGTGTTTTCAACCAAACTGCGAGAACCCAGAAATTATTGAAAAAATTAATTTCTCATCACAAAACAAATCTAAATATAGCCAATGAAAAAAGGATCATTAAAGATTAATAAATTTTAATTATCCATTTATCCACCACATTCACCTACCTTAGGGCACAAAAAGCAAAAAATTTATAAAACCATAATGAACATCAAAACTGTTTTACAATATTCCTTTATTTCCTTTATTATATTATGTTTTAACACATTTAAATAGCTGTACCTAAACCACATATGCTTAGAAATAATGTTCTGAGAAAAATCAATGTTAAAAATTCCGAAATTAATATAAAATGTAATTGAAAAACAAAAAATATATTTTCACCATATTTACAAACATAAAAAAAAAAATACAAATTACTACTAAGGGTATTCTGGTTTTTTCAAGCGGTTAATTTAAAATTCGCATGTCATAAAATGGATGATATGGTTTCAATTTTCAGTAAATAATACAGAAATCTTTGAACTAATTAAAAAAATATTTTAAACTAATTATTAAAAAATTTCCAACTTTTCGTTATCATATTTCCAATATATATATATATATATGTATATGACATGTTTATGTGAATGTTGATGTCAATCTAAAGAAAATTTAACACATTTTATGCTTCCATAATATCAGTAGAATTTCTATAACTAATGGTTTTCATATTACATAAATATAAAAAACAACATAGATGGCAGCTCTATATAAGATATGGAAATTTAGTATGCAATTTATTGAAATTTCATTAGTGATAACTCAAAAATTCGGTTAGATTAGGTTTTCTCTAGGTTATAATCATTTATGTTATAATAATTAGATTATAATATATTTTTCGTTTTAAACGCTTTGATTTCAAAATATTAGTCGTACGACCTAAAGATTATCTTCTTAGAAAATGCTGATTTAACTTCGTTGTATATTAAACAACATTTCTAGAATCTTTCAAAGATATTTTTTTGTATACCGGTACGAATGTAAAGTGACACCTTAAAGGAGACGAGATAGATATGACCACAGAATCGATTTCTGAATGGATTTAACCATAAACACACGTTCGTCCCTCAGTCCGTCCGACCTCCCGAATTTCCCCCTTGGTAGTGTCAGATTCTTACTAACTAAACCCACCTCTCCTTTAGTCAATATAATGGGATGAAACCCTTCGCTGCAAATGCAGTATATTGGCTAGAGAGTAGGGATAGAAAAGGATAGGAAATGGATACGGAAACATTGAATTGGGAGTGGAATTGTAAAGAAACAAAGAATTCGCTATTATTATTACTATTTTGCTAACAGTGACTATAGCCGTTACAACATGTAGTAGTATATAACACCTTATTACATGAGGTAATTATTGAAGGCAACCCCCACTGTCACTTTATTTAAAATATTTATTACATTATGTTTTCTTATGTCATTAAATCCTCAATTTTCTAAATACATTAAATACTTAAAAGATTCAAGGATAAGAGTTTTAATAATTATATTTCCATTTTTTTTTATTTTAAACAATTTAAAATTAATAAAATATAAAAAGCGATCAAGGACATAATATAATTAATAAAATAACTGAAACATATTATTGTGAAGTAGCAATAATTGTAAAGTAAAAATCTAATAGAAAGAGTACGAAAATTTCCAGAATTACTATTTAATTAACCACTTTTAGAGAAAAATTTTCTTTTTTATGATTAGATCTTGAATTTTTTTTTAATACCCGTACGCACATAGTTTTCACGGTATATTAAACACGCACTACACTTGTTATAGCTTAAAGCTAACGAAATAGATTTGGGAAAGTATATAATATGTTCTTCCTCAGGATCAAATTCAGAGTATTAAGCCATGTACATGAGCTTGTCCGTCTGTTTGTTTATCCGTCTGATAACTTAAAAAATAAAGTATCTGGAGTTGTGGAATTTTTGGTATTTCATATTTATAAAATTATTAGTTTCGCTATTGAAATTCAGCAAGCTTCGCCGACGAGTTAGAATAGCTGCCATAAAATTTCTTTTTTATGTAAAAATAACTCATATTAAAGTTAGGTGTCTAAAAGTTTATAAAAAGAAATCAAGTTTTATACCAACAAATTTTGCGAAAATTTGGTTACTCTAACTTAGCGCAACAGATTCGGATAGCTGCTATTCAACATAAATTTTCTTATATGAAAATAAATCAGAGTTTATTATTAAAGGTAGGTCGGTATCTGAGAAGAGGTTAAGTCTTATGACAATAAATTTTGACAATAAAATGCATGAAATAATGTTATAATAATTAATTAAGAACATTTTACATTGTATTTTTCTAAAATTTTTAAAGAAAATTTACATTTTGTTTATTTTAAATAAATCAATTTATAATTTTTTATAATTTCAGGAAATTATTTTAAATCAAAAATCACCAATACGTGAAAATACTGAATTCATTTTATCATGTGTAGCACAAGGATCACCTAAAATTGAATTTCGTTGGTATAAAGATGGAATAATGGTGAATGCCTCAAGGGCAACAAGGTATTTATACAAATAATATTAAATTTAAAATATATATTTTTTTTGTTTGCTTTTTTCTAATTTTTTTTTATTAATTTTAAAGCATTTAATATACAAGGAAAAAAAATAAATAATAGAAATCACCAAATCATCAAAAATTCATTATTTCTTAAAATAAAATACACTTATGAAAATTAAATGTGAGTGGTAGTTAGTATATATACATATATAGATCTAATCAAAATTTCTTTGAAATTTATACCGAATTCAATCTACAAAATCAATAAATTGCTTTTTCGCAATTTTTTTTTCGGTTTTTTTTTTTTTTAATTTGAACATTCCATTTCTGAATTAAGAATTTTTTTTCTTTTTTTTGCCAAAGCATTCTTCAAAGTAAAAATTGCCTTATAAATTTCATTATCGTTTTATTTTTTATTTTTTTTTTTTCATTCATTTCGTAATATTTAAATTGAAACCAATACCAGAACACGAAATTTCACAAGACTTAACTTAAAACAAGAAAAGATGATTTTTTTTTTATTAGATTATACAATTTAAATAATTGCTTTGTAATTTGTTATCAGCTTTAAACTCACACAAAATTTTTTGGTTCTTTTCGAATGTTACTTTCTAAGCTCTTATATCAAAGTTTATTTTTGTCAATGATTTCGATCATTCGCCGTACAATTGATTTGTGGCCATTTATTTAACAATCTTTTCTCAGCTAACACGATTTTTCTGAACGATTTTCTTAGGCATTCCAACACTTTGCGTGCTCTGGCAATTCCATTCAAAGAACTGTTTAGCTAAATTTTCACTTGCCTTTCTAAGGATGTAACAAATCCATCTAACAAATCCATGTAACAAATTAAATAGGACTCAAGCAAGTTTCTACGGCCTGAATAGGGTATTTGAAGGAAAAGGAAAAGATCATGGTAGCATGGTACTCTAATTGTATTTTTTTAAAGTAATTAATCTAAGACTAATTCATTCTCTCACCAATGACTTTCATATGAAATCAAGAATTTTCAGAACATAAAATACATACATATTTAAAAAAGTTCTAAGTTTTATTTGTTTCTTTATTATTTGATATTTCTGGAATCGACTAGATTCGTTACAAATGAGAAAATCTTCAAAATTATTATATTAATAACATTATATTGTAAAAAAATTAAAGGAAAATATAACAAATAAAGTTCTTTTTATCATTTTAACCAAAAAACTAATTTGAATAATTTTTCAATCTTAAACCATACTGATATTGTTACCAATCTAAAGTTTCTTAATCTCAAAAGATTTTGTTTTTTTTTTTTCTTGCTTTTTGTACAATATGTAATTAATTCAACAAAAAATGGAAATGAAAAAAAAAAAAACAATGATTTCCGGTAGTATTAAAATTTATATTACAACCGTTATCAAGCCAACGGTAAATATTGTTTAAGCTATTTTCAATATTATTTTTGATTGATACTGTTTTAATAAGCTCAATCTTTTTTTTTTTTCTTAAAATCGATTGAAATATCAAATGTTCAATGATTCAAATTTTTTTTCCTTTTGGTTTATGTTGGATTTATAGAAGCCTTCAATAAAAAAAAAAGTGTTTGAATCTTCATTTTGAAAGCGTTAAACAATAATGAAAAATGGAAATAAAAAAAAAGTAATATGTATATCTTTTGATTTTTGTTTTATATTATTTATTATGTTATTTCTTTAATATTTTCAATATTTTCTTTTATATTTATTTTCATTTTTCAGATCATATTTACAATATTTACAATGTACTTTGTATCTATATAATTTTATTAAATTTTCATTTTTTTATTCTAATGTGTTCATGTTTATTCTATAATCTTAAAAATAAATTTTATCTCGACTCTTTAATGTTTTTATTTTTATGTTATGATTTTGTTAATGCACAATTCACAGTTCTGTTCCTTAAAAGTTGTACAGTCATTATCACACTGTATGGTTAGATGGCCTAATTTACAAGCTCTTGAAATATAAATTTCCAAAAAACTTAATTACAATTATAATAAATATGACATACGAAAACAAATTTTTCATTTATAACCGAAATAGTAGATCCGATAAAATTTTTAGAGTAGAAAATGGACTTTTACAAGGAACCGTAAATGCCCCAATTCTATTTTCAATTTATATTGCTGAATTACTTAAACTACTAGAGCAGATAAAGGGTAACAATTATTCATTAGCGTTTGCAGATGACATTATTATATACAATGCAAATGAAACCGTCGAGCAAATCAAAAACAAAGTTCAAAAAATGTTTAATATTATAGTTGATTATGCCAAAGTTTGGAAGCTTAAAATAAACTATAACAAATGTGAAACAAATCTATTCCGTAACACAGTAGATAAAACCAGTAATAATATAAGAAAAAATCGATCGATCTATATTAACAAATAAAAAAATAGTTAAATATCTGGGAATCCAATTACATAGAAATTTACACTATATTAATCACACAAAGCATATTATATCAAATAGTAACAAAGCCTTTATGGCAGCCAAAAAACTGTTTTACAATAAAAACATTAGTAAAAGAGTTAAAATAATTTGTTATCAAACACTAATAGGGCCAACAGTTGTATATGGTGCACCAATATGGTACAACATAAGTGCAAGTTTAATGGAAACATTACGTAAATATGAAAGAAAGTGCTTAAGAGTATGTACTAACATTAATAGAAAGCCCGAATCCGACTACAAATATTATTATTCAAGCAAATATCTGTACAAGGAAGCCCAAATCATAAGAATCGATAATTTTATAATAAAATTAGTTCGAAATCACTATGATAGAGCACAAAATACTCGAGAAAATGGTTTAATATCTCATATATTCTACCACAATGAGGAGTACATTAAAAAGACTTTGCTCACCGGCTTCATTGCCCCTGAGCACTTCATCTTTTTAGATCAAAAAGGTTACATCCAAAACCAAAACCATGTCCCTCTATTATATCACTATAATAGAAGGGCTACATGTAAGGTTATAGATTTCCACCCGGGCAATATTAACGGAGTAAATTTAAAATATGATATGTCTATACCAGAAAAAGACGAATCATTAAACAAAAACTATTGGTGGTTAGATAACTCTAATTAATTAGCATTAAGTATTATATACAAAACTATTTTTAGCTAGGTTAAGTATTTTAAGTTAGACTAAGTTAGGTTAAGGTTTTATATTAAAAAAAAAATAGATATTTGGTTTTAATACTCTGAATTTGGGGCTTCGGTAGCCTAGTGGGTAGGCGTGTGGCGTATTAACCGAAGGAGTGTGGGTTCGATCTCTGCACAGGTCGTAAGTTTTTTTCTTTACATACCCCCCTTACGACCTACTATAATGTAAATATATAATATATAATATAAACAAAATAAATAATATTAGTATATAATTTAATAATAGTATAAAAACCTATAATGGCCTTAGCAGCCGATGGTTCAATAATATTGCACTACATTAATGTATGTAATATTAATATAAATAAATAAATAAATAGTCTGAATTTCTCCAAAATTGAATATTAAAAAAAAAAATTGCTAAATTGCAATATTACTTAGATTTTTAAAAATAAAATAAATAATAAAATTAACAATAAAAACGATAGGATAAGTTTAAATGTTAATTAAATTATATATAAAAAAAAAAAAGCTGTTTTTCTAAACTTTTATAGGCTAAGATAATTTAAGAATGTTAAAAAGAGTAAAATAAAGTTTAAAAATAAAAAAATAAAAAAAATATTTAATTATTATTTGAATCAACTGTAGAAATATTTATATCTCTTACTATAGTTAATTTGTAATGATTTTAATAATATAAAGTTTTTTTTTTGGATAAATAAAAATATTTTTGGCTAGATAGTGTTAAGAGATACTGATTAAGAAATCAAAATGTAATATATTAAAATGATTTTTAATTAGAATTTCTAGACTAAACTTCAATATCTATCTCCTTTTTATTTTCTTTTTTTTTGCATAATATTGAATTTATGTTGGATTAGGCTGAAAAGAATTTAAAATTATTTTACTTAGTTTGAAAATGGCGAAAACGATTGGCAAAATGTTAGAACACAAGTCGACGTAAAGTTATCTTCAATAGAACACTTATCAAAAAATATATTTTAGGCATAAAGTAGATTATCAATAGTCTATAATGATTATATAAATTCAATGCAACATGAATACCTAAGCTTTAGTTTACAATCGATGAAAATAACTGTTAAAAGTGATTTCCGCCATCAAAGTATTTTTTCTAATTAAATTTTATATTAGTCTAAATCAATACTTAGAAGTGCAAAGCGTATAGCCAAAAATTTTAACTTACATACACAGTTAAATACTTCATATTAAATGTGCGTATGATTAAAAAAATTTTTAATTAAAAACTAAAACGGAAAGTATATATTCTTGAATTTGACTTCATCCGATTTCAAATTTTAGTGGCGAAAATTTTATAACTTCTTAATAGAAATTATACAACATAATTAAATTTAATGAAAATGTGAGCTAGTGCAAAAATTTATTATAAAAAATTTTTATTTCAAACCTAAAATGTGACTATAATTTTATGACACAAACTGTCACAAAAATTTTTCTTCACTTAACATTTTTTTGCTTTTATAAAAACTTTAATATTTAAAGAAAATCCATAAAGAGAAAACAAAAAAAATTAAATAAAAACAAAAAATTAAAAAGTTAAAAAAAAAAAAAATCCAAATATACATAATATGAAAATCGCTGACATCATGACATAAATTCATTTGTCTTCACCTTCACATTGATATCTTCCTTGACGTTTCAAAACATGGCAAAAAATTCAACATTGAAGCACTGACAGTTAAGTTGCGTTCTTTTTTTCCTTTTTTAAGTTTCAAGTTAAGGCAAAGGAAAAAGGCAACAAAAAATCATCCAAAAATCCTAAATGTTTTTTTTGTTTTCTTTCAATAGAAACCTACTTACCAAATAACACTCCTACTTAGAATAGGGAATACGCATTTTCCACCTCGAATATGTTTCCCATCATTTTTTTGTTTTGTTTTTTACACTCGTCAGGGGAGTACTAGAAGAAGTTGAGGATTATGGATTTCAACCAAAAAAAAAAAATAAAGAAAAAATTAAAACAGAATAAGAAAATGTTCCTTTTAAAAATGAAAAGAAAATCCGTCTGATTCGTATATTTTTTTCTTTTCTTACATTTTTCCTTTTTTGTTATATTTGCCGCGCGCGTTAGAATAAAAATAATAAATATGGGAATATACACCGGAAGCATGATATTTTTATGCATAAATTTTTTATTTAAATTTGGGTTTTTGTTTGAATATCTTCAATTTTCCAGTTTCTTAAACAACAATCAATAAGAGAATGAGATAGAAAATTTTTTAAAGGATTTTTTATTTTATTTTTTTTATAAATATACATATTTGAATAAGAGAAATTTTTTCATAGCAAATGTAAACAATTTCTCTTTTCTTGTTTTTGCCAAATTCAAAAAAAAAAAAAAAAAAAAAATAATAAAAAAAGGAAGGAAGGAATAACAGGCAACAAAGTATCTTTAGATAAAAGTAATGTGATAATGTCCTTCGAATTTGATTTAATGTTATCAAAGTAAAAAAAAAAATTTAAAATAAAAACAAAAATGTTAATGTTTTGGGACTTGAATCTTTTAAATTATTTTATTTAACACATGAAGAAAACATTTTTTTTTTTTGAATATTTATGAATATTTTTCTGGTTGTTTGTACTTTAAAGTTTTTTAAAATGGATTTTTTTGTTTTTTTTTTTTTAGCCATAAATTACTTTAAAAATTTGTTATGGATCGTAATTTTTTATTAGTTATATGTAGAAAAATAAGATTAAGCACAAATATATATAAAAGTCCTTTCATTAAGTATATATAACCAAAAAATTCTTTTTCGAATAATATTATAATATTATACTTATAATATACACTTCTGCAATTTTGCCTTCGATGTTAATTAAATTCAAAATTGTTTCTTAATTTTCTGTCTAAATTTTTCATTTTTTTTTTTTTTTGTCTTTTTATTTTATGTCCATTTTTTATAATTTTTTTTCTTTTTTTTTTTCGAAATAAAATTACTCATAAATAATCATTAATTATCCTTTCAACAAAAAAACAAAAAAAATACTAAAGAATATAAAATCTCTTTTTTTTTACAAATTACCAGGAAATTTTCATCCAATTTCGGAATTTAACAAAGTCACTTTCTTCTATATAAGTAAATTGTATTCCTTAACAACAACCACAATACTTAATACCCTTAAGATAATACTCAAACTTAAATTTTTTCTTCATATTTCTTAAAAATTTTTGAAAAACAACTTAATCATTATCCAATTTGAAGCTAATAATACTTTTCAAAAATATTTATTATACAATTTTTCAAAAAGAAATTTTTTTTGTTAAGAAAAATGAATAAAAAAAATTAAAAACAAAAATTTCTATTAAATTTTATTTTTTAATATCCTCCCTTTCGTTTTTTATGATCCATCCATCTTTATTCCACAATTTCATCTCAAATATAAATAAAGTTAAAATATTTTTCATTTAAGTATACAAAAGATTTTATTTACCAGAAAACTTCATCTTCTTTTTCTTAGTATCCGGCATCAAAAAACACGAAAAGAAAAAAAAAAAAGAAAAACCTCATAAAATTTATTCGTATGAAAAAAAAATTAAATCATCATCGCAATAAAATCCATTACTTGCAGTTTTCTTTCATAGAAAAAAAAAAAAAAAAAAAATTGACTGGACTTAATAAATATATCCTGATAATAATGATACACACGTATTTAACAAAAATATCTATTTATCAGATTCAATTTTTTTTTTTAAGATATTTAATTTGTATTTAGCCAAAACTTATACTGTACATCAAGTTAATATAATCAAGCAATAAAATTATCCACAGCTTCATTATAAAGTTTACCAGTGACATACTACTTTAATTAATAAAATCTTAAACATTAAACTATAGTCTCTGGGAAAAAAAAAACCAATAGCTGTTCAAATATAAAAAAGAAAATACCAATGCTTAAGAAACATTAATCAAATTCCACCAATAAGATCAATCGCTTGGTAAGCGGCTAATTTTTAAAACTCACTGG
Source organism: Poecilobothrus nobilitatus (assembly GCA_947095535.1). NCBI lineage: Eukaryota > Metazoa > Arthropoda > Insecta > Diptera > Dolichopodidae > Poecilobothrus > Poecilobothrus nobilitatus. Next base: position 220,315,495 of record OX352774.1, on the reverse strand, counting down.
ATAATAAATTGTTGTAAAATAACGGATAATTAGGATAAATAAGGTTTCTACTAAATGAATTTATATTATACCAAATATTATTATTTTATCTTGAAAAATGCTTATATTTTATATCATAAAGCTTATCTAAGTGTTATAAATAATCAATGATTTTAAAGTATCTTAAGTCTATTAAGGTTGCATTTTTATTAGATCTGTTTAGAATTTTGGTTTTCTCATTTTAGAATATTTTACTTTTTTTGTCCAAATTACCAAGTATACAAATGTTATTATAAAACTTGTATAAAATGTATATACTAAGTGTCCTTTGTAAATGAAAATGAAATTAATTCATCTGAATTTTTATTATACCCTACACTTAAAGTATAGGGTAGATTAATTTTGGTATGGTGTTCGTAACCATCAAAAGGAAGCGAGTTAGATATGGACATGTATATATATTCTGAATTAGGATCACCTCCTGAGTCGATTCACCTCCTATGATGAAATTTATAATGTGGGTTGACAATGACTAAAGTAAGACGGGGATTGCAAATGGGTGAAATCGGACCATGGGTTCGGGTACCTCCCATACAACTCCCAAAACCGAATACGCATATCTTCGAAATTAAAAAAGATAGAAACTTCAAATTTGATACGAGGGTGTTGTTTTCTGAATCCCTGATTTGCCTAAAATTTGAGATGAATTGGAGTAGTTGTTCGGGTACCTCCCACACAACTCCCAAGACCGAACAAGCATATCTTCGACATTAATAAATATAAAAACTTGAAATTTGATATAAGAGTGTTCTACTCCGTTCTAATGATGTCTCTAAAATTTGAGATGAATTGGGGTGGTGGTCCGCGTGCCTTCACACACTTCCCAAGACCTAACAAGCATATCTTCGAATTTAATAAAGATAGAAATCTGAAATTTTGTACAAAGGTTGTAAAAGCATTTATTTTTTTATATTAAATACCTAACTAAAATAACTTATGGATTTTTAATTTAATTTGAATTTTTTAGTTACTGTTACGACTTACTGTTCATTTACTTGCTTTATTTTAAATTACGTACGTCTCCTACCGCATATAAGGTAATAGGAGAATGAAATCCGCCTATCTTCTGAAGGTGTAATGGGAAAAACATTTTTCTACAGTATGAACTCATTCAATTTTAAGAAACGTCACTGTTATATACATATATAATTTATTTTTGAATTTTTGAATACACAAATGTACATAAATATAATGTGATTAATATTTATTCAATATAGGGAATGTTATTCTGTTACAAATTATTATAGAAAAAATCGTAAAAAGAAATAAGAAAATATATGCAATATAAGTATCTATAGTATAAAAAGTACAAAAATTTTTTTTTTGAGTAAGATAGAAAATGATAAAGATATTTAAAAACATATTTTTTTCTTTTTTTTGTTTTAATTTTCTTATTGTTTTTATTTTCTTTTTGTTTTTATGGTTTTTATCTTTTGTATGTACGCATCTGTCTATCTTACATCAAACATATTTTCTTCATTTTTGCTCGAACAATCAATGATAAATATAGCATTGTCAGAAAAATGATGATGAAAAATCCTTTAAAGAAAAACTCAATATAAAATGCTAATGGATATTTTTTTCTATTTTTTTTTTTATTGTTTTATCCCTTTTTCCTTTTGTCATTATTTTTATTTTTGTTTTTTTTTTTCTTGTGTTTTTTGGCACGCCTCACATTTTTACTGATCATCAAATTGGACTAAACTGAATTGACTGACAGATGATTAAGATGAGTTGTTGGGTTGTAACAAATACTTCTTTTTTTTTTTTTATGATTCCTTCCTCTTTCATAATTTTAATATTGATGAGAAAGGATTCAATTTATTAAATAGAAAATTATCCTTTTTTTTTTGGTTTCATTTTTGTTTTTTTTTTTTTAGTACTGTTATAAAAAACATAATTTGATCAAAATAAAATAAGAACAATAATAATAAAAATAACAAGGAGTCATTAAAGCCATGTTCATTAATTTACTACCAAGTACCAATTTTTTGGATTAAATTATAATAATATAAAAATAATAGAAAGAAAAAAAAGTAATTCTGAGAAAAATTTTGGGTATTTGAAAAAAAAAAAAAATAGCAATTTATAATTTTCTTACAGAAACAAAAACAAATATAAAATAAAAACACTTAAGATAATTTTGTTTTTGAACAATTTTCATTTTAAGTACCTATACACTGAATGAAAATGTTTTTCTATTATTATTGATGAAAGATATGGTTAAAAAATTTTCCTTATATATTGGAATTTGTAAGAAATTTTAATAACTCACACCAAAAAAATATCAGATTTGTAAGTTTTATTTTTTTTTTTTTCTTTTAAAAAATATTCATGGAAAACACATTTTTCTAGGAATTTCTTCTTTTTTTTTTTTGTTGTTTTTTGACATTCTTGACTACTTATTTTTCTGAGAAAACTTTTTTAAAAAAAAATATTATTATTATTAAAAACTATGAATAAATGTATATTTAAATGTATAGACAGGTTATGCTAATTAATAACTAATTAAGGTTCTCACAAAAACTGAATCAAATTCTAGAAAGTAATAGTGGGCCCAGTATATAAAACTAAATTTTTTAAAGGGCATACATTTTCAAAAAGATTTAAACAAGTTTTTAGAAATTGTTTAGAATTGTTTGAACTTAAATTTTGGAGTCATAGTTTAATTAAATTTTTGCTGGTGTCTAAAAACCAGCCAATTTTAATTTTCTGACTCTTAATAGCTTTTAAAAGGGAGAAATAACAAATTTTTTTTTAAGGTAACTTAAATTCATAATCGCAAAGATCTACCTTTGTCAAAATTTCAAACTTTCTCTGAAAAGTGTTCCAGAGATAAGTGGTAAGATAAAATTTTGCGATTTCATATAACTAAAAATGTAAATACTAAACTGTAAAAAAAGGTTAAAAAAAATCGAGTGATTTTACGATTTTAGATTGTAAAAAATGCTTAGCATAATTTGAGATATAAACATTTGAAAATAGGACTTCTTTTAATTTTGAGGAAATCCGTTATACATAACTAAGTAAGCATGAGGGCTATATAAAAAAATTTGTTCCATAAAACTAATTTTTTTATAAGACCAATCAATGATTAAAATTTTATTACTTGAACTTAAAAGGGTATATACATACATGGTGTACCTAAATCAACGGATGGACAAAGTAAAATGAAAAAAATTGGTGAAAATTTTTCAAAAATTTTTCAAAATTAATAAAAATAGTTCTTACCTTTATTTAAATTAGGAATAACTTTAATTTAATTTAATTTCATATTATTACCTTTTTCATATTAAAATAACTTTCTACGAAGGAAAATTTTTGATTTAATTTTAATTCATCTCATACTGCATACATTTTCATTCCTAAAAGCAACTTTACAAAATAACCATTAATAATTTAATATTATTCTATTAAAAAATTTTTTTTTTTTTTTTTGAAATAAAATTACATTTAATTTTAAATTTTTCCTTACATAAATTATAACGAAATTATACAGAAAACTAATTAGAATTTAATTTAAAATAGTGTTTTTTTTTTAAGAAGGACTTGCGTGAATCCTGATAAACTTTGATTACATAATTTTAAAAACATATTTTAGAATTGGTATTCGTCTTGTTCAATAATGATAATTTCAATATTTTAAAGTTTTCTTGACTTGATATTCAAAATCAAAACAAAAACTTTAATCCTTAAAAATATTAAAATACGTCATCTCAATTTGGAGATTAAATATTAAACTCAGCACCAAACAATAGTCTGTTAGCAAACAGATTGTATTATTTTCTAAAAATCATACCATTTAATAAATTTGTTGAAAATTTGGATTTAATTAAAATTTATTATTATATTTCTATAATATATAGTTAACATCCATTTAATTTTTCTCTTTGATCCACATAATTTTTTTTTTTTTTCCAAAATAAACTTTGAATTTATTTTCTAAATTTAAAAAAAGAAAAATTCAAATTTCCAAAAAATCCCTTTTAATAAAATTTATAAGTTCATTTACAAACCTCAAAATTATTATACTCGTAAAAGGAATTAGCAAAAAAAAAATAAAAAATAAATAAATCAATGAAAATAATTAAAAAAATATTATGTAATATCCATTATTATTTCCTTACGATTCAATAATCAAAGTAAAATTTTCCATAGTGATTTTTTTTTGTAAACAAAATTTTTCCAAGAATATCATTAGAATGGTAATATCTGAAAAAATAATTGTCTAGATTTGATCTAGAAGGTTGCTAATTTTCTATGCTTTAATATTTTAACAGAATTGGAAAAGATATACCTAATGTAGTGACGTAGCTGTAGTCAATTTTCAAAAAAAAAAAACGTTCTTCAAATATTGGTTAAGATAATTTCAAAAAAAAAAAAAAACAAACAACTTTAAAGGACTAATTAAATTTAATTCATACAAATCTTTCAAAAGAAATTTCCTATATTTGCTTTAAAATTTTTTTTTTAAAGCAAATGACAGATTGTAACTAAATTATTCTAGTCAGGTTATTTCATTTGATGAATAACAACACTTTTTAAAATCAACACAAAATTTAAAATCAATAGAACAACACATTTAACTAGGATAACAAAAAATCTTTAAAGGACTTACGCGCCACAAATACATAGTAAAAAACAAGTAAATGTAACAGTAAATCGATGAAACCGATTTATTAATACCCTACACCTGAATAATTCGAATTAAATTAAAAATCCATAAGTTTTTTAGCAGCTACTTGACCTTCTTCCCTTTTCTGACTTATTCAACATGAATTTCAGGAACGTAAAAGAAGCGTCCTCTTGGGATATGCTTAACACCCTTTTAGAAAATTTCAAGTTTCTATCTTAATTAATTTCGAAGATATGCTTGTTAGCACTTGGGAGGCGCGTGTCTGGTACCCGAATTGCCACTCCAATTCATCAAATCTGTCTCAGGGTCATAAAGAAAACATGCCAGAACACCATTGTACTAAATTTGAAGGTACTACTATTGTTGGTTTTGGAGATATGCTCGTTTGCTGTTATGCTCGTTCGGAAGTTTCCAAAATACGAACTCATGGTTAAAATTCTCTCAAATGTTAGTTCTCTCAAATCCAATTTTATAGAAAAGGAAACATAACAGAACACCCTTGTACTAAAAATAAAGGTGCTATCTTTGTTGGTTATGAAGATATATACTCGTTTGCTCTGGACGTTGTTCAGAAGCTTTCAAGATCCCAACCCATGAAACAAATCCTCTCCAATTTCAGAGATATAAATCATACATTAAGGAACATTATTGTACCAAATTTAAAGGTTCTAGCTTTATTGGTTTTGGAGTTAATCTCGTTTGCTCCGGAATCATTCGAAAGCTTCCAGAATCCGAATCCTTAAATTTCATCAAGATAGCTTTACTAGTTTTTGAGTTATAATGCGAACGGACAGACGGACGGACATCGTTAAATCGACTGTGGAGGTGATTCTGGTTCAGAATATATATACATGTCCATATCAAACTCGCTTCCTTTTGGCTGTTACAAACTCCATACCAAAGTTAATATATCCTATACTTTAGGTGTACCGTATAATAAACAAACAAACAAACAAGACATTCAAACTTTTTCCTATTATATTAAACTGTGTACACGTTCTAAGAATCGTCCTGCTAAGATGACTATCATCCCGTTCTTTAGGAGAATTGAATGTCTCGATTAGTTGCCATGATAAACAAACGTTTCATAAAGTTGGGGGCACAACGGATCACAACTCTTATTAAGTGTAGAAGCAGTTGTCTATCCGTCCCAGCAAACAACAACAACAACTACATATTATTAAGTGTATAAGGACAGTTGTTTATCCCCCCTATTATACAAGAATATATAATATTCACATTATTAGTGATCTCTTTACATTATAACACACCTCGGTCGCCTAGTCACCTCGGTCGCCTAGTGGGTAAGAGCAAATAAAATACGCTGTAAACACCGAGGGAGTGTGGGTTCGAATCTCACACACGTCGTAAGAGTTATTCTGTGCAATTTCCTGTCAGAGAAATTATTATTAAATGTATTTATATGGCAGAGAAATGCAAAAAAGAAAATAAGTGTATTCCTATAATAAAAAATTTCTTAAATCAAATTTTACAATTAATGTGTATCAAAAACACAGATCATATATTATACACTATGTGATCGAAGATCAAAAAGTATTTTTTATGATCAGTTTTGACTATAATTCCCTATCTTATAGTCATTTAAAATTTTCTAATAATGAAAATAACAGAATCTTCTAGTAATTTGTTATTTTTATGTGTTTAAATCATTTTATAAAATATTAATTGGGAAAATTAGGCAAATGGTGATTTGATGGTAAACTTCTTTGACTAGAATTTTCTCGTTGACATAAAATTGTCCATGCGAATTACAAAGTTCGCATTTAAGACTATTTCTTTCTTTTCAATTTAAAAAAATCCTTTTAAATATAAATTTTATGATAAAAATTTTGATAATATTTTAATTAAAATTTTAAAACAGAAACAGGACTAAAAGAAAAAGGACCAGAAAAAAAATTTTACGAAAATAAATTTGTAAAAATTAAAAGTTTTTAAAAAGAAAAAATTCAGTACCCCAAAAAAAAATAAGGTTTTATTGAACTTAAAAACTTTGTGTAGGTGTTTTAAATAAAAAATACATATCTATGAAAATTATTTTTATTTTTTTTATTTATTTATTTTATTTTTTTTTATTTATTTATTTTATGATTTTTATTTATTTATTTTTATTATTTGATTCATTAATTTATTTTTTTCTTCTTTTTCGTTTTTTTTTTTTTTAATATTTATTTTAAAATCAAAAGTCGATTGATATAATAAATATTTTTTGATGTTTTCTTTTAAATTTTATGTAGTTATTAAAATTAAAATATTTACCTAAATAAATATTATAAAAAATCATTAATTTTATTTTTTAAAATTAAATAATAAATCAAATTAAATTTGAATAATTTACTATTTAAAAAAAATTATTTTGTTTTTTCTATCTTATAATAAAAACGGGCTTTAACATTATTGGTTTGTGTACAAGATAACAAAAATTTTGTTTTTTAATATTCATTTTAACCGTTTCGAGTTACCGTGTCTGAAATTTTTTTCATATGTATTATTTTTAAGTGGCGAGTTAAATTGAGTTTATTTCTTATCTCATTAAGTTAATAATTCTCAATGCGTTATAGAGTCAAAAAAATTTTATTTAAATTTATAAGTTATAAATTATAATCTAGACTCTAGAGTAACAAAATCTATTAAATAATATTAATTTAAAGTAATCTTATACTCTTATTTTGTTTATAGAGTTATTTGCTACATTAATTCTTTCAAAATATTATATATATTAATAGTTGTATAGTTATTGATTTTAATAAATAATTTTCGGAATATACTGTTTAAGTTTTCTTTATTCATCCATTTTCTTTATTTCTTCATTTCTTTATTTAATATATCTGATTACCGCTTGTATGGTAGATCAATACTCTTATATTTGGTAACAATACTCTTATATTTGCTAATATATTAATCGCTAAACTTTTTTTTATTTCTGGAATCAAAAGAGCTTAACTGCTCTCGTATCTCCTCTTTTAAATCGATATAATTCAGTTATATTCAATAGTTTTTCTAATGTAAAAACGTTAAACCAATATAATATTTATTGTTTTGTTATAATCTGCAATACAAGTATTATAGTTTAAATTTTATTGTTATAAAAAGTGGGATTATTTTGGCACTCTTGTATATTCTAAACATTTAATACTAAAAAATTGAAATTGGGAGTAGTAACAATATTTGTGTCAAGGAAGTTTTGTGAAGAAGGAAGAATTTGTGTCAAAAAGCATATTAAATAATTATAGAATAAGATTGTTTTATTCCCCTGTATTTAAGAGATATAAATGATTAAAAATTAAATATGAATTTTATACAGTTTAAAATTTCAGTTTACAGCCGTGAAATTTTAATTTAAACTTTTCTTTCCTTACTTATACACTAAGTCGTTTATTATTCATACATATTAGATTATTAGTTTCAGTTTTTTTTTTTTAAATATCATTTCCATTAAGTTATTGTATCATTCATTGTACACATAGCCATTATGAAAAACAAATACTTTTTTATTCTATTTGTGTGACATCAATTATCTTATCCAAAAGTTTGAAAACTGAACCGTTTGACCCATGGATTTTTGCATTTCAGTTATTTCTTTAAAACTGCTAGGGAATTGAATCAATAGATGTGCTTTAAATATATAATTTTCTTTATATAATGTAGTCTTTCAAACTGTTGTTCGGCGTACTCCTGCTTATCCACCAATCTAAAAATTAGGATATTGTTTAAAAAAAATGAAGAAATATTTCAAATTCTTTTTCAAATTATAAAAGAAGCATTTCTTTTTTCATTGATACTACAAAGAAAATAAATAGTTTTTTATTAATTTTCGTTCGCTAGAAATCGACCATTTACTCTAGTTTAACTTTTTGATATTTATTTATTTAGACCACTTAAAGTCTTAACTGACATACGATTCATACAGTAGTTCTATAACTAATATTTAGAATATTCAATTTGAAAAAAGTTGTTCAAAAATTTTTTTTTTTTAAACTTATATAATGGATTCAAATGTATTATCTCTTAAATAAAATGTTTACATACTGGAAGAATCTAATCTAATATGCTATATAATCATTATATAATACACTACTATTACTTAGAAAAGAAAAGAACAGAAGATAATTCTAAAATTGTGCAATATTAAAGCATTAAATAATTCAACTAATTTTCTAATTGGTGTTAATGATTGTAGAAATTATATTTCATATTATATAATATTATCATCTTTAAAATACCAATTCAAATATAAGTAAAAAACTGAACATCTTTTTCCAAAAAAAAAAAGCCTTTTAATTATTTTAATAAAATAACATAGGTAATACATTGTACGTATGAAATTGTCACCTTTAATTAACTTTAAACCTTATAAATAAAATATTTTTTTATACCCGTACGATAGGATCGGGTATAATAAAATTACTCCTCCGTTTGTAACACCTCGAAATAAGCGAGCTAGATATACCTTCAAAGGTATGGATCGGATCAGAAAAAAATTCTAAGACTTTTGAGCCATGTCCGTCCGTCCGTCAGCACGCTAACTCAAAAACTAAGAAAGCTAGAATCTTGAAATTTACACAAAATATTTTGGGAGTAATTTGTAGGTTCCCTATTTTTTTTGGTTGAGTGTGGACCAAAACTTCGGGTAGCTCTCGAACACCTAACTTTAAGATCCCCACATTTTTTTTGCAATAGAGCTATGAAATTTTAACTACTGATAGATCTCACAAAAATATTAATTTTATTTTTAATAACTTTTTTTTGTAGCCCCACCCGTTACGGAACTACAGCTCCCCAAAGGTTCAAAAAAGCTCTATATTTAAATTGTTATAGCACAAGTTCTATAAGGTATATCTTCATTTTGAAAACGCCAAACGATTACTACTTTCATTAGCTTTAAAAGTATATATACAATAAATATATATTTTTGGCATACGGTGTCTTAATTTACCGTTATGCGAAACTCAAATTTTGCAAAATTCTTTAACCCTTCCATCTTCTAAACGGTTAAAGTTGGAAACTTGAAATTTTGAGAGAAGTTAGATCTTTGAAAATTAGTATGAGTCATTTCAGAAATTTTTTTTGTATCACCCCCCGTTTAGGAGCTGTAAGGAAAAACTGAAAATTTCCTATTTTTAAACACCTGTAACTTGAACACCTGTTAAAATTTTTTTGAAGTAATACACAAAAATTAAATCTCCAACATTATATTTTTATTTCTGTTAACAACTTTTTTTAATAATATAGGGTTACTTTATAATTGACGAAAGTGTTACTGGATTTTTTCAAATTTTCTAACAAATTTCATTAACGAATTTTTTCCATTTTGTTTTCGATAATTTGAAATTGTTGAGGATATAATGCGTAGTACAAAAAAATGTAATTAAATAAACAACATAACGGTTGCTTGAAGAATTTTTATTTATATGATATTGATATATATACATACTTATATAATATCATGTTTATTTACATATCGTATATGTCACTAGTGAATGAATGATAAGAGTATAGATGTATATTATATAGCGCCGTATTTACATACACATATGTATTTTATTGTACTTATAAGAAATTATTCTGTCAATGGAATATTTAAATATAATATAATATAATATTTAAAATTATATTTACTGTTTTGTATTTAGTAAATTTAATATACATTTACCGCTTAGTATTAAATGGTACTATAGAATATTTGAAAAAGTTTTGGATTGATAATCGTTATGTGGAAGGTTAGAATTTGCTTTAGAAGAATGTATAAACATATAGTTTGAATATATCTACAACCCATAGTTCTAGAAATTATAAAATTCACCCAAATTATTTTAAAATACTAAAATATTAAAAAAATAATATTGTAAGCAGAGTGACAGGCTGTGAACATGCTAACGGTTCGTACGGGTATCTAAGAGTTGACAAAGTCAACTGTATTCTTCCTCGTTTTTTAATACATTTCCTTTAATTTATATTTCTTCGTTTTTTTTCTTTTTTTTTTTTTTTAATAAAATTAAATAAAACCACAACGTCTGAATGTTCATAATAAAATTTAAATTTTCCATTTAACTTCACTTACAAATAAAATTTAATTTAATTATTATATTTTTTATACATATATAAATATTATATATAAATAACTTATAAAATAATATCTATTGAATTCTTATTTTATTCTTTATAACACAATCTTTAAATCTTTTCTCTCAATTTTAAAACCACATTTCATTTAAATATTTTAAATTATTTCCTACATATACGTATAAATATATTTTGTTTAAAAAAAAAAAAAAACATTTTTAAAATAAATTTTATGAAATAATTATATTTTTAAACCATTTACAATATACTCTCTGGTTATTTAAAAAATAAAAAAACAAAAAAAAAAAGAAACCTGATAACAACTTCCAAATCATTTAAAATTGAATTTAATAAGATTTTGAAAATTAAACAAAATATATATGTTCTATTAATATAATAATTTACTAAGTGTCCAGCCTATTCTGTAATACATACATATACGGTATTTTTAATATATACTGGGTGTCCGATTATAAAACGCCACGAAGAAATGATGTCACAAAGAAAGGATATCAAAATAAGTAAACAATATTCTTACGAAATAGAAAAATTTATGCACATATCTCTATATATGGTTACTTAAGATACTTTTGATAATGACCAACATTCTATGTACTAATTTAAAAATCTATTAGAAAGATATTAATTTTTATAATCTTTACTATCATACATAATATTTAATGGTGTCCATACCATAATTATTAATGGTATCATCATGCTAGTCATATTTTATTATAACTATTTTAAAGATAATTCAATATCAAATACATTATCAATTTATTCCTCTAATTTGTCTTAAATTAAATTTTTCTTTTCAAATTTAATTTATAGGAATGCAATATTTTAATTATCTTAATTATGTTAACAAATAACAAAACTTTCATTATAATTTAAATAAAAACTTTGACATAACACAACAATATTGATAATAATTTTAATTCCAATAAAAAGATACATTTGGGTCAATACTCCATCAATATTTTAGCAAGAAACCTTTCGTAAAAAAAAAATGTTTTCTTGTTTCAAATATATCAACCATTTTATTTCTTTATGACTGTGCTTAGTTCAACACCCTGTACATGCAAGTCATAAAAAGACAAATATATGTATGTATATAGAGAAGTCCCAAAAAAGGTAATATGTATTTTATGATTTTTTTTTTATATATATAATACAAATGGGTATAGTACATTTTATTGAAAGACATATAGCAAAAATATTTTACATCAAAAATCGTTTCACAAAAACAACACTAATCTCAAATTTCCTATATGACTAAAGTGGACAATTTTTCAAATTAAAAGTAAACATTACAGTGGAAATTACTTATAACGACATCGCTTATACCAACAAAATGGTTTAGGCGACATAATTTGCTTCATTTGCTTGAACTTCAATATAAATTTTAATAAAATAATATCGCATATAACGTCATCATTTATTCCAACAATTTTGGAAATTGCGTAGAATAATTTAAAGATTTTGTGAAAAGATGCCGCCCATAACTACAAAACTAATAATTTTGGGTGTGCTTTTGAAATCATATTGTATCATAGGTTTTGTATCAAACCTGATGTTTGGATTAAAAAGGAGGTGGATTAAAGTCCAACAATACCACGTTGATCTCAATGGTGTATTTCTAGATTCTCACCTATACCCTTCCAAAAACAAAAAAATCGTTATAGTAATTTTCATATTTTTTTGAAAAAAAATCTTTAATTTCAGTATTTGTTAGTTATTAGATAAAAAATTACATTTAGTTTTTTGTTTTTTATACCCGTATTAACTATGTTCAAGGGTATAATAAATTTGCCATTACGTTTGTGATACCTTAAAGGAGTCGAGGTAGATATAGTGTCAAAGGTATGGATCTGCTCAGAATCGAATTCTGAGTCGATTAAGCCATGTACGTCCGTCCGTCCGTCCGTCCATCCGCACGATAACTCAAAAAATAAAGGAGCTAGGGGGCTGAAATTTTTTTTACGTCACTTTTGCAAAATTGTTAGTTTTGCTATTTAAATCCAACATTTTCGGTCGGCGGGTTCGAGTAGCTGCCATACAACTTCTATCTTTATATAGAAATAACTCAGTATCTATTCAAGCTAGGTTTCTGAAATTTTGCAAATGATGATCAAGTTTTATGGCAACAACTTCTGTAAAATTTGGTTGTGCTGGTGCGGCGGGTTCGGGTAGCTGCCATACAACTTCTCCGTTTAAATGAGAATAACTCAGTGTTTTTTTTGAAGCTAGGAATCTGAAATTTAGTAAAGAGGTGTCGAGTTACATGCCAACAACTTTTGTAAAATTTGGTTGGTCTAGAGCAGCCGGTTCAGGCTTCTTGCACCTCTTGAAGCCTAATGAAGCTAGGCGTCTGAAATTTTGCAAATGATGGTCAAGTTTTATGGCAACAACTTCTGCAAAATTTGGTTGTGGTGGTGCGACGGGTTCGGGTAGCTGCCATACAAAATCTCTTTTTAAATGAAAAGAACTCAGTGTCCGTCCGCACGATAACTCAAAAAATAGAGGAGCTAGGAGGCTGAAAATTTGTTTACGTCACTTTTGTAAAATTGATAGTTTTGCTATTTAACTCCAGCATTTTCGGCTCCCAGGTTCGAGTAGCTGCCATACAACGTCTTTCTTTAAATGGAAATAACCCAGTATCTGTTCAATCTAGGTATCTGAAATTTTGCGAATGATGATCCAGTTTTATGGCAATAACTTCTGTAAAATTTGGTTGTGATGATATGACAGGTCCGAGTAGTTGCCATACAACTTCTCTTTTTAAATGAAAATAACTCAGTGTCTATTGAATCTAGCTATCTGAAATTTAGTGAAAAAGTGTTGAGCGAAAACTTTTGTAAAATTTGATTGGTCTAAAGCAGCCGGTTCAGGCTTTTTGCATTTCTTGGAACTTAATGAAGCTAGGCGCAATAGATTCGGGTAGCTGTCATACAACTCCACAATTTACTTAAATATATCTCTGTAGTTCGGTACTAAAACATCTGAATGTTTTTAAAAGATGATCAAGTTTTATAGAAATAGGATATATTACGTTCATACGGGTATCCCAGAGTTGACACAGTCTACTCTACTGCACTCTTCCTCGTTTTTATTAAAAAAAATATCTGGTACAGCGACAACCGGTCTATACTGCAGACATCTTCCTTATTGAAAAAATCAATTTTCTGGATTTTCCCTTGTAAATATCAGATTTTTGCCAAACAGAACTAGACTCATAAATTTATATTTAATATGTATTAGACGCCATTATACATTTCAAAATATATATATATTTTTTTTTTGTTTAGTGCATTTCTCTGCCACATAAATGTGAACAGGAAATTACACAGCCTTTCCTTTTCACACGTGTCTATAAAAGTCGTAAGAGGGAATAACTAACGACATGTGTGGAATTCGAACCCACACTTCTTCGATGTTCACAGCGTATTTTATATACGCTCTAACCCACTAGGCCACCGAGGCCCCTTATTTCAAAATATATATAAAAAAAATTTTTTATAAAATAACTTTTTGTCATATATCCTGTTTTCAATGTTAATAATATACATATTATTACATTTTATTACTTTATTTATAATAATAATAATAATAATAAACATAAACAAAATTTAAATAAAGTTACAAAAAACTCAAATAACCTTATAATATTATTATTGATTTTAAAGTTTACTAAATAGGTATTTTACAATAAGTATAGGTATAGGTATTTTGCAATAAGTAAAGTAATTCTACATCAATACAACATTAAGCAACAAATTTTTTTTTTAATTGAATGCAACAAGTTAAGCTTATTTATAATTGTTATATTCTATTTACAACATTTATAATAAATTTTCTTATAACCTTATTCTTTTATATACCTATATATATATTTACTTTTATTTATATAAAAGTAAACATACCCCTCTCAAAATTAAATACACATACAAAATGTACGTATTCTTTGTAAAAAGTTTTTTAAATAAATAAAAAAAAATTATATACATTTATATATAAAAAAGGATAAATATTGAAAATGGAAAGTTTTCCTTATTATCTTTTTTCAGCACAAAAAAAAATTTCAAAAAATGCGCCTATTAGTTTCACTCTGGTCATCCGTCTGTTTACAAAATTCTACACCGTTAAAGATAGAGCAATTTTAACAATAAGTAACTGTCATAAAAACACTAAAGTTGTAGAACAACGTTTCTATGTCGCCCCATTCATTACCGAACTACAGCAGCTCAAACTTTGAAAAAGCCCTATCTTTAAATGTGTATACCTAAAAATACCATTTCTATACGTATACCTAAAAACACTATTCGAAAGAGCTTTTTTTTTCCTTTATAAATCAATATCAAAATTATATATATTTTTTTTAACTTAGAATTTAAATTTACCGTTAAGTGAAAATAAAATTTTGCTAAATTTTTCTTACATCATAACTCAGGCACGCTTTTAATGAGAACTTTAAATTTTGAAGAGAAGAAAGATCTTTAGAATGAGTGTATGTTGAACAGTCGTACTTTTTTGTACCACTCTCTGTTTAGGGACTATTAGGGCTCAAAAACTGAAATTATCCTATTTTTTAACATCTAAATAACTTAAGTACCTGTTAAGAAATTTTTTCATAGTAAAAGAGAAAAATTAAGGCTTTAAATTTTAAATGTGTTAATGAGTTTTAGGTTTTTTTTAATATATGGTAAAGTTTCCTTAAAATTAATGAAAGTGTCTCTTCACTTTTCACATTTGTTTCTTATTATATGATATTCTAAGAAAATTTTCAAATTTTCATACAGAGTCACAATTCTAAACAGTTTTTATTGTCTTTTGAAAATATACCCCTTTAAAAATCATTGATTTACATTCTGCCTTGTTTTTGTTTCATTTTATAAAACATATAGATTGTAACTACATATGTAACAAGTAAAATACAAAATAGATAATATGTAATGTTTAATATTCAATATAAGAATATAATATTATATGTAATCCTAAATATTTGTTTTTGTTCTGCTTGTTTTTATAGGAGTTTTTACCTTGTTTCCATTAAAACAATAAAATTTTAAATATACTCATCATAAATGTTATAAGATAAAAAATACCAATAATATACAACAGGTATCTATCTACTTTAATAGATTTTATAGAAATTATTTATTCATATAATACATATTATGTACATATAATATATATATCTAATAGTTATATATATACATATATATATACTTGTATATCTTTGCTTGGTTTTTATCAGAAAAGTTTTTTTTTTTTTGAAAATAAAAGAATCAAGTGAATCTGTACTAAAATCGATTATTATTATTGTTAGTTTTATAATTGGTGCTGCATTGTTAAAAGAAAAATAAGAATTATATCTCAAGATACTTAGTATATGTAATGCCAAAGTCTATATACATATATCAGTAAAAAAAAAAATTATTTCTGCATTCTTTTATCCTTAGATAATTAAAAGGATGCAGGTAACAAAAAAAAATTTACATTACAAATGTTTTGTTTTTAATTTTTAATTAAATAATTTTACATAGACTTTGTTTTTACAATAGGTAACTGAAAACTTAAACTCAATCCTTTAATGAAATTTTTTTTTTTTTTTGAATACGTATTAATTTACTTTTCAAGAATAACACAAACTTCAGAATTCAATTTTCAAATTTATACAAACATCTAATTAAATACCTACGGTGTATCTTAAAGTAAAAATGAGTGATATGAGTAATAATTGAATATAAAATTTTTGATATAACCTTTTTTAAACTTTTTTTAACACATTTCCAAAAAATGTGTCTATTAGTTTCACTCTGTCCGTCCGCCTGTTTCTAAAATTTCTACACCGTTAAAGATAGAGAAAACAAATTTTAAGCATGGGTAGGTCTTATAAAAATATTTATTTTGTAGAACAACTTGTTAATGTAGCCCTCTCCATTACGGAGCTACAGCCTCTGAAACTTTGAAATAGCCCTATTTTTAAATACGTATATCTCATGTTCCACTTCAGATTTCTTCAATCTGAGAACGCCATTCGACAGGATTTTTTTTTATCTTTTTAAATAAATATCAAAATTTTACAATTTTTTTTTTAAATTTAGTATTTAAATTTACCATTATGTGAAAACCAAATTTTGCATGATTTTTATACAATCATAACTCCGGCACGCTTTTAGATATAGTGATTTGAAATTTTGACAGAAGAAATAACTTTTAGAATTAGTATAAGATTCCTAAAAATATCTATCGAGTTCATCAGCTCTAATTGTCTATTATTAGAAGAAGGATATAATTATCCTTACTCCTATAATAGGCCCTTCGACCCATTGTGCAGCCATTGTAATTGTCTTTTAATTGTTTCAAACGTCACTATGTGCAAGCACCCAGACAAGATTAATATTGAAAACTTCAGCAAGGCTTTAATAACCTTAAAAATACTTTACATAGATACATAATAATATACGTTGAATACCATAATAAAAACAAAACCAATTCTAAGATAATCTAAACGCCAGTTTAGTATTATGGTACCTAAATAGATAAATAATTTATTATACCCTACACATTAAGTATAGGCTATATTAACTTTGGTATGGTGTTTGTAACCAGCAAAAGGAAGCGAGTTAGGTATAGACATGTATATATATTCTGAATCAGGATCACCGCTGGAGTCGATTTAGCGATGTCCGTCCGTCCGTCCGCCCGTACGCATGATAACTCAAAAAATAATGATGCTATCTTGATGAAATTTATACTGTAGGTTAACAATGAATAAGGTAAGGCGGGGATTGTAAATGGGCGAAATCGGACCATGCGTTCGAGTACCTCCCATACAACTTCCAAAACCTAATACGCATATTTTCGAAATTAATAAAGATAGAAACTTAAAATTTTGTACGAGGGTGTGTTTTTCTGAATCCCTGATATCCCCAAAATTTGAGATGAAGTGGAGTGGTTGTTCGGGTACCTCCCATAAAACTCCCAAAACCGGACATGCATATCTTCGAAATTAATAAAGATAGGAACTTCAAATTTGATACGAGGGTGCTGTTTCCTAAATCCCTGATTTGTCTAAAATTTGAGAGGAATTGGAGTGGTCGTTCGGGTACCTCCCATACAACTCCCAAAACCGAACAAGCATATCTTCGAAATTAAAAAAGACAGAAACTTCAAATTTGGTACAAGGGTGTTGTTTCCTGAATCCCTGATTTGTCCAAAATTTAAGATGAATTAGAATGGTTGTTCGGGTATCTGCCACACAACTCCTAAGACCAAACAAGCATATCTTCGAAATTAATAAATATATAAACTTGAAATTTGATATAAAAATGTTCTACCCTGTTGATGTCTCTAAAATTTGAGATGAATTGGGGTGGTGGTCCGCGTGCCTTCACACACTTTCCAAGACCTAACAATCATATTTTCGAATTTAATAAAGATAGAAACCTGAAATTTTGTACAAAGATTGTAACAGCATTTATTTTTTTTAGCTTGTATTAAATACCTAACTAAAATAACTTATGGATTTTTAATTTAATTTGAATTTTTTAGGGTATAAATAAGTCGGTTGCATAAGTCTTACTGTTATTTTTACTTGTTTTTATATGATAACGAAACCGAACATATTTTGACCAGACAGCAAAATCATATAATATGCATATAAATATAAAGTTTGAAAAATTGATTTTAATATTAAAATTTTATTTTTTTTTTTTTTTATTGCATTTCTCTACCACCCTTTTCTATTCAGGTGTGGCTGTAAATTTCGAAGGAGGAATAACTCTTAAGACGTGTGTTGGATTCGAACCCACACTTCCTCGGTGTTTACAGCGTATTTTACGCTCTTACCCACTTACGCCTCCGAGGCCCCTTAAAATTTTATTTAGATAGTAAGAATTTTCATTTTATTTGCCCGTTCAGTATTTGATGCATAAGCCTTATATTTAAAATAAATCGCATCAGATAAAAATGGTAAAAATTTTATAATTTTGTCTTGTATTTTACTTTTATATATTATTTTATTTCTTCTATAGGTACTTACTGAATTTTCATATTTATATGATTTATAATATGATTTATATTCAATATTGTATTCAAAATGTTTTTTTTTTTTTTTGTTGCTAAATCACAAATTGTTTTAAATTCAATTTACTTTGAAAAAAAATATTTCAATTAAATAACAAAATATTAGTATTACATAATATGCAAATTTTTGAATATTTTCTTGTTAACAATCTTTTTATTATAAAATACTATTTTAGATATTATAACCTTTTGTTAAATTTTTTTTTTTGCAATTTCTTAGGAAATTGAACAGGAAATCGAGTTTAATATTCTTAAAACTATATATAATTTGTAGTAGGAGTTTACCAAAAATGTATGGGTTTAACTAAAATATTTACAAGAATTTAGATAATAAATTTTAATTATATATTAAATTTATTATATTTTCTAATAAATATATTAAAGAATTATTATTTAAAATAATTTCTTAAAGAACAGTCTATGACTTTAGTAGCAAATACAAAATTTAAATAATAATCTATATCCTTCATTAATCGTACGATTTCTCACTGTAAAATTCTCACTTCAGAGAACTTCTCCCAATTTCTCCTCCTTTGAGACCGCAAGATTAGGCATAATCGCTGTTCTGCCTCCTGTCTGCATATTCTGTATAGGTTAGGTTCTGCTTAACCTATTTTCTCGGCCTGTGCAATTTTTAATTGTCAGCTGCAATTTTACGATGATGAAAAGAAATTTTTTAACAGATTTTTTATTTTAATAATAACAAGAATATCCTTAAACAAAACGATCTTGAAAATTTTTAGTGCGTTAATTAGTGCGTTAAGAATAATTTTATACCTAATGTAAATAAATGCACTTATATCTTATACAAGTTGTTTAAATCCTATTTCTTTCAAGTACAACTTCCAAAGGTTACCCAAATTAAAGACTTTAAAGTATATATTGTTTCCTATCTTAGCTATTCTTATCTTAGCTTAAAAAATAATATAATATAATATATTACAAAAAGGTTTTGATTTTGAATTTTGTTAAACTTTAGTCTAGACAATGTTTTTAAATCGTTGTATATTTGTTTTGTAAAACCAAACTTAGAATAAACAAGTCAAGTTTGGTAATCCTTTTATACGGTACATATAAATAGCATTGAGGCAGTAGAGAAAAATTTTCTCAGATTGGCTTACGCCACTTATCATGTTTTAATCCTATTATTTTTCCAGCAGATGAACAAAAACTAAAGTTGTAATTGGTTTTGTGTTTATTTAATTTCAGACAAGATGTTTTTCACATAATTTTCATTAAAGAAATTTTCAAGGGAAATATAAAGTCTACTTTCATATCTAGTAATATAATGATTAAAAATATTCTTCGCTTCTCTTCATTTGTTACATCTTTGGTTTTTTAATTTTTGCTCAAAATGAGTGATCATTGGACTAATTATGACAAATTCGATCTAATTAATACAAGTATGTAAGAAGCATTTAATATAAAATTGACTTTACACTATCAAAACATGCAATAAAAGAAAACTTATCAGAATATGTCTTTTATTGCTTTCGTAGCTTTATTATAAAGTGTCATATAATCCTTTTTTTTACTGTATTTTCTTGTATTTTTTTATAACTCTGTTAAAATACTGTTAACTCTGTTTAAATACTGTTTTTTTTTTTATAACTCTGTTAAAATATAGGTAATAAATAAATAAATAAAAAAAAAACCTTTTAGATTTAACAAAAAAAAATACATAAGCTGAGTCTTGTCGTTTCTTTTTACCCCCATTTCAGTGCAATGAAAATTTAATAAAATATTTAATTTAATTCTTTTTTGTTATTTTAAAGATATTTTATTCTTTATATTAAGCAAAAATTTTAAAGATTGAATATGGGTGTTCTCAACTGTATATATACAAAATATAATTCATATTATTTATTATATTTTTTGGGTGTAACAAACAATACAATAATTTATTATTGGAAAATTTCATTAAAATTAGTTCAAAAAGTTTTAACATACATATAATGATGTTTTTTAAACAAAGCAATACGTACTTATTATATTTTATAAAATTAATTTAACTTAAATAATAATTATATAGATTCAAAATTAAATACGATTGATTATTATATAATTTGAATTAATTATGTATAAAAATTCTATATAAAACCTTTTATATAAAATAAACAATAGAAGGTTGGAATGATTCATTAAAAATTTTTGCAAAAAAAAAAGCAAAAAAGGTTATATAAAAAATTGTGCTAGCAAAATTTTTAAAATTTAAAGCTAAATTCAAAATAAAAGTTTTAAATAATAAAATTTTGGAAAATTTGTAATGTTTAATTTTATTTTATATTTTTTTTTTTTTTTTTGTATCCTTGAGAAAGGATGTTAAGATTCATCGAAAGTATACGCAACACTTTTATGTAGGGCTTCAACTCACTTTAACACTAAGCTCGTTTTAAAAGAATCAAGCAAGTCTTAAAGACCATTAATTTTGCGTTAACTTTTATAAATCTACAGGAGTTGCAGATCTAATTAGTGAAAATAATCTGTATTTATCGGTAAATATAGTAACCTAGTTTTTTTTTTAAAACTTCTATTATAATTTTGGTAATGTAGAAAATTTGTTACTTCTACATTTATGTGCTCTTTCAAAAGGCTCTTATATTTTAGTACATATATTTTTTTATTTATTCATTAATGCTATGAATCTACAGATCCATATTATATAAATCTCAATTTTGTACGAATAAAGCAACGTTTACCATCTTATGTAAAATTTTATTTTGGAAAATATGGATGATATATGAATATGTGTTTGTTTGGTACAAGTTGTAAGGTTTTTGTACGATTTTATTTGTAACATGCGGATATTTAGGTACATTAAGCTTAATTTTTTTATTTTTTGGTTCATAGATGTTTTTATTTTTTGGTCCTTCAGACACTAATTCATTAGTAATAACTAGATTGTATGTTCGTAATGCACTTTCAATATTTAGAAAAATCTATTCGATAAGAGTTTATGTTAAATTTCCTTAGATGTAAGCCACGATGTTACCACTCTGACGGAAGAAGCTTTGAAAGAAAAATATTTTATGCCATATAAATTACTCAACTTTGAATTTTATATAATATTTTTAATTTCTATAATTAAAATTTGACGTTTCACTTCAGGCCATAAACTTTAGAGCTTGTACCTTTGAAAGGTTGCAACTTAAGCTTTAAATTAGATTTTTTATTTTGAATTTTCTAACTTAGACCTTTTATTTTAGACATTTTCGGTATCCTCTATTTTGGAATAACACTCTTGACTAATAAAACCAATAACTTTGACATCAATTTTAAATTTTGGTCCATCAAAACATCACCACATTAATAAAATTATTTTGAAATAATTTGAAAAAATATAAATAACTTGGATACATACTTTCATCAAAGGCAAAGTTTCAGTCTTTTTATTACTGTCACTTTAAATCAAATTGATACTAATAAGTTTAGTGGGTGGTCAGGTGGTTTAGTTGTTTCTAAACGATTTTAATATCTATTTTCAGAATTCTATACTCAAAAATATTATCTAATTGAATTTTTGCAGAAAAAAAATATTAATAAATAATAACTAATATTATAATATTGTATTATTTATTAATTTAAATTTTAATTAAAAATATCAAATAAAATTTTACACTGATTAGATTTAAATTAGAAACCAATTAAACTTAACTATATAGACCAATAAAATTCAAAAAATACTTGATATAACACAAGTATATATATGTTTGAATGTATGTACATAATGTTATAAATATGTACAGGGTATCCAAGATCACGAAAAAAAGTGTGATAGGGGAAATCGAAACAAGCAAAAAATTTTTCCAGAACGCGAGTCTATTTTAAACAGTTTAGGGAATCATAATGGTGTTAAAAGTTTT
This sequence comes from Poecilobothrus nobilitatus, assembly GCA_947095535.1. NCBI lineage: Eukaryota > Metazoa > Arthropoda > Insecta > Diptera > Dolichopodidae > Poecilobothrus > Poecilobothrus nobilitatus. Next base: position 220,292,785 of record OX352774.1, on the reverse strand, counting down.
TGTATATTGCAATTTACGTTCCATATGGTAAAAATTTTTGAACAAAATTTGAATCAAGCATAATGTAATAATTAATTTTCTCAAAAACGGTAAAAGTTACGTTAAAAATAAAAATAATAATAACATAAGTTAAAGCTATTATTTTGATAAGTTTGAAATGGTGATAAAATTTATATGTTAATAACGGTGTTTTATACAAAAAATTCTGTTATTTAAAAACAAAATATTTAAAAATATCAATATTGTTCGATTTTAAAATCATATACTCAACTATGATATAGTTAGAAAAAGTTAAGATATTTATTTTCGTATCGTATGCTCATAGTTTTCGATATATATCAATACCTAAACGATATACTTTGAAGGGCGTTATCCTGGAAACCGTTGAGAATAGACCGCCCCCTTCGAAAAAATTTTTTTTTGTTTCGATCTACCCTATCACCAACTTTCTTCGTGATCTTCAACTTGCAGACACGCTGTATATTATTAAAAATGTTTTAAAATTTATCACTTCAATTAAATTTAAATTAATTTTTAATATAATTTAACATAATATCAAATCAATTCTAAAATTCAATTAATATATTTTTATCAATTTTATCATGCATTCACAAATAATTAACAATAAAATTTAACAATTTTAAAATATTCTAAAATATTTTTTTATTTTTTTTTATTAAAAATATTTATTTATCTTTTTTTTATTACAAATAAAAAACTAAAGTGTTCTACTATTGACTTATTCATATTAGATTACATTAGAATATTATTTTGGGGATATAAGTAAAATACTGTGACCTTTTGATGTAAATCTAATGATTTCCCTATTCTACTCTATTCTTCTCTATCTATTGTACTCTATTATTGCATGCTGCAGGCAAAATCCCCCCCACTTATAATATTTCTGTCAGCTATACTGCCACTAAGAAACTGCAGATCTGAAGAGGGTTCATTGTGACCATTTGATGTAAATCTATTCTACTGCCTATTCTACTCTATTCTACTCTATCTATTGTACTCTATTATTGCGTGTTCTGGATTTTGCCTCCACTTATAACATTTTTGTCGGTTATACTGCTACTAAGAAACTGAAGATCTGAAGAAGATTCTTTGATGGTAGTTCATCTCAGGTGAAGTAATATGATTCTAGGTGATCACATTTTGCTCGGTGTACGTTTCTATAGTTTTGCAAGAGATAGAGATTTTTTCTTACTCTTCGACAGAATTTGAATGTACCACGTTCTATATGTACGTTCTATATTTCAATTCCCCTTTCCCTTTTCAGTTTCAGTGCCCTTTTAGAGTTCGGCAGTGTTCCAACAGGAAGCTTGTTATAATATTCAATTAATTTTTTTTGGATCCTATGATTTTTTTTCATATCTTTCCTGGTTATATTTTGGCATAAGCTATTTATATTGTCTGAGCCCGGATTTTTCACTTATTAACTCACCCGAACTTATTTATACATATATACAATTGTATCATTTTTTTTAAATAAATAAAAATTAAAAACTCATCTTTGGTTTTCAAAAATACTTGCATTGATTTTTATTTACTTTAATATCTACAAAATATTATATTAACTGCTTATATTAAGTTTAATTTTTAATTTGATATCCGAAAGTTTTTAAAGATTTTTTTACAACTGTTTTACAAAAAAATAGTGGTTTAAAATTTAAATTCTTACATATCTCGCAATTTTTATTTATAACCATCGTCGTAACCATTATTCATTGACGTAACCATTATCGTACATTCCGAAAATATTTTTAATTCTTTGAACAATTACCATTTAGTTAAAAGATTTTTTTAAATCCTACTTCCTCAACTTAGTAGTAGTTATCTTTACATTAGATTTCATAAATCAATTACAGAAATCTGAGTATATCTCCAATTATAATATATAATTATTTTCTTTTTTTAAACTGAGCTATCATAATATCCCCTAACTAAGTGATTCATTTTCAATAGAATATATTTAAAAAATTCTATAGACTCGAACTTAAAAATACGCTACCTTACCCTCCATTTGTAAATAGTAGTATGGTATACGTAACAGTAGGTTAGTAATACAATGAGAAAGAAAATGAGGAAAGGCAAAAAATGAATGATTTTAGGATAAAAATATTAAAATTAAACGAGAAGTTAAAAAAGTAGTATTGAAGTTTTATTTATTATGAAAATAACACCCGTCAAATAACACCCCATAATTATGCATAAAATTTGTGGTTTTTTTCTTTTCTTTATTTCTTCTACATAATTTATATAAAAACGAGGAAGAATACAGTTGCCTTTGTCAACTCTTAGATACCCGTACGAACCGTTAGTATGTTCACAGCCTGTCACTCTGCTCACATTATTATTTTTTTAATATTTTAGTATTTTAAAAAAATTTGGGTAAATTTTATAATTTCTAGAACTATGGGTTGTACATATATTCAAACTATATGTTTATATGTACATTCTTCAAAAACAGATTCTAACCTTTCACATAACGATTATCAATCCAAAACTTTTTCAAATATTCTATAGTACCATTTAATACTAAGCGGTAAATGTATATTAAATTTACTTAGTACAAAATAGTAAATATAATTTTAAGTATTATATTATATTATATTTAAATATTCCATTGACAGAATAATTTCTTATAAGTACAATAAAATACATATATGTATGTAAATACGGCGCTATATAATATACATATATACTCTTATCATTCATTCACTAGTGACATATACGATATGTAAATAAACATGATATTATATAAGTATGTATATATATATCAATATCATATAAATAATAATAAAAATTCTTCAAGCAACCGTTATGTTGTTTATTTATTTACATTTTTTTGTACTACGCATTATATCCTCAACAATTTCAAATTATCGAGTAAAACAAATGCAAAAAATTTGTTGATGAAATTTGTTAGAAAATTTGAAAAAATCAAGTAACACTTTCGACAATTATAAAGTAACCCTATATTATTGAAAAAAGTTATTAACAGAAATAAGAGTATGATATTAAAGCTTTAATTTTTGTGCATTACTTCAAAAAAATTTCAACAGGTGTTCAAGTTACAGGTGTTTAAAAATAGGAAATTTTCAGTTTTTGACCCCTTACAGCTCCTAAACGGGGGGTGATACAAAAAAAATTTCTGAAATGACTCATACTTATTTTCAAAGATCTAACTTCTGTCAAAATTTCAAGTTTCCAACTTAAATGGTTTAGAAGATAGAAGGGTTGAAGGATTTTGCAAAATTTTAGTTTCACATAACGGTAAATTAAGACACCGTATGCCATAAATATATATTTATTGTATATATACTTTTAAAGCTAATAAAAGCAGTAATCGTTTGGAGTTTTCAAAATGAAGATATATCTTATACAACTTGTGCTATAACAATTTAAATATAGAGCTTTTTTGAACCTTTGGGGAGCTGTAGCTCCATAACGGGTGGGGCTACAAAAAAAAGTTATTAAAAATAAAATTAATATTTTTGTGAGCAGTTAAAATTTCATAGCTCTATTTCAAAAAAAATGTGGGGATCTAAAAGTTAGGTGTTCGAGAGCTACCCTAAGGTTTGGTCCAAACTCAACCAAAAAAAATAGGGAACCTACAAATTACTCCTAAAATATTTTGTGTAAATTTCAAGATTCTAGCTTTCTTAGTTTTTGAGTTAGCGTGCTGACGGACGGACGGACGGACGGACATGGCTCAAAAGTCTTAGAATTTTTTTCTGATCCGATCCATACCTTTGAAGGTATATCTAGCTCGCTTATTTCGAGGTGTTACAAACGGAGGAGTAATTTTATTATACCCGATCCTATCGTACGGGTATAATAATTTATTTTAATATATTCATAATTAAATAGTTTTTGACCTTGGCTAAGAGCTGTGTGGTCTTATAATGTATAAAATATGATGAACAGAGTTTCAGACACAAAAAATAAAAGAAAAATTTTTTTTACATTATAATAAAAAAAATACAAAAAAAAAAAATGAAATAAAAATCTAATTTTCATAAAATTATTTACATATTTTATATTTAATAGTAGAAAATTTTAATTTTTTATTTACTATTAATTAATGGATTTAATTCAATATAAATCTACTTTAACTTAAGGTTTTCAAAATTCGTCATTTGATTAGTGTAACTGTATACTACCGATTAAAAGTTAATGAGATTATATATTATCTTAATTTTGTTAGTATAGTGCTTTAATTTTCGACTAAAAGTGCTCTTATTTTTGCTTGAAAAGTGCTTTAATTTTTGACTAAAAGTGCTCTTAAAGTGCCGAAGTTAGATAGAATTTTCAAATCTTCGGGTAGCTCGTTGAAGGTTTTTAAGCAATTGTATAGACAATTATTTCCTTGGTTTCCGGTTATAAATAAGTACAGATAAAAATTTGATTTGTTCCTAGTGTTGTACGAGTGAATGTCTAATCTTCTATTTAAAATAAAGTTGTGTTTCAGCTGGTTATTTACTATTTTAAAAGCAGTACAGTGCAATTCATATCTATTTATATTCGTAAGACTAAGATATTGTTGAAGGTATAATAAAGGAGAGGGGTATTGAATACGTAGATTTTTAATGATTTTAAGGCATTTTTTGTGCACAATTTCTATCTTATTTAAGTAGATTTGGAGAGCCCTGCTCCAAATGGGATTTAGATAACTAATATGTGAATTGATGTGAGATGAATATATTCCATATAAAGCATTAGTTGATAGAAAATTACGCAATCTTCTTAATATGAAGATATATGGGGAAACTTTTTTTTATTATTTCATCGATGTGGCAACTCCAGTTTGACTTACTATCAATAATTAGACCTAAATAATTAAATTTTTTTACAATTTCTAAGGACTCATTTTTGTAAGGAAAATTACTATCAAAATTAAAAATTTTATTTTCCAAGAGTAGAATTTTGGTTTTTTTCAGATTTAAAACTAAACGATACTTTCTTAATCATTCTTCAATTAAATGAAGATCATGGTGGATCGAGTTTCCAATGAAAAGCTGGGCGTCATCTGCATATTTCAAGACTGCATCATCTGCAATTGCAAGTGGCCTTTCACTTCTAATTTCGTAATATCATAAATATATAATTTAAAGAGTAGAAGCCCTAAAATTGATCCCTGTAGCACGCCTTGTAAGATTGTAAGATAATTTATGAACTTAATACATTATTACAGCGTATCATTTGTTTACGACCCTTGAGATAAGATTTAAAAAAGTTTAGCTGACCCGTTGAGAAGTTTAAGTTTGCAAGTTTTTATTTCTAATGAAAGCTCAATTTTGCTTATTATTTTATTGAAATTCTGACTTTGTGATCAATTTCTCTATAATTAAATAAACTTTCAGAAAACGGTGAAAATATTAGTTTTTTCAAATTTTTTCATAATATTTGACAAACCAATGTATTTTACAGAATTTTGGTGTTGTTTCTGTTTTACTATTTGTTCAAATTTTTTTTTACTCAAATATTTTTTTTTTTTTGAAAGCTTTTTTGAAAGTTTTGTCAACAGTAAAAGAATTGGCAAAAAAAAATCAGTTCCAAAAAATTTATTTCATTAGAAATTTGTAGTTTCATTAGAAATAAAAAATTATTGGATGTTATTTCATATTTTTTTCGGGTTTTATCGTGAAGCCATTAATTTATATTTTAAAATAAATAAAACTTAAACATTACTTTTTTTCGAATATTTCCACATTGCCCCTTTTTAACAACAATTTCTACCTAGAAATAGTTTTGGAAGTTATTTCATTTTTATTTTAGGATGTTATACCACGAAGGCATAAAATCTCAAATTAACAAAAAATTTATAGGGATTACTTTCCGTTTTAATTTAGTGTAATTGCATATTAAATAATTATAAAACTGAGGAAATGCTCCCAAATTAATTTTAATGGTTGAATGGTTAATATTAAAAAAATTATTTGTAAAAAAACAGCTCTTTCTTTATTATGGAATATATCATAACACTACTGAAAATTGTTTCATCATAGACTGAGTCCATTCTATTGTTCAAGATATCCACTGTCTCAACATATGTAATATTTCATATCTGATGACACATATGTATAGGTATACTTAAATCTATGCTATAGTTTCTTATCACAAATTTCAATACTTATTAATAAAACAATTAAAAATTTTCCAATTAATAAACAGTATTCGAAATATATCATCAACATCACCAAAATTTCTTTTAATACCTATTAAAATACTTTTACTACAAACACGAGAAAACAAAAACAAAATTTTTAAAAATAAAAATTATTTTTAAATTATTCAATAATTTAATTACGCAGGGTGTCGCACCTTAATTTTTAATCTTTTTAGTTTTGAAGTAAGCACGACATAAAAGTAAAATTTATAATTTTTTTTTTTTTAAGAAAAAAATGGGTTAAATATTAATAAAACAAAACTTTACGCTTGCAATTACTACATTTTAAAATTCCAAATTATTTCTGCAATTATTTCCTGCATTTTAAGCCTAGAACACGTCGTAAGATCCGAAAACTAAAAAGGTTATGATAGACTTTATAATTTACTGAAAAAAAAAAATAATAATTAACAATAATAAAAGTTCAATAATAAGTTCAATTTAATTTTGTTGTTGTTTGCGTTCATTTTGTTAGTGGGGCTATAAAGCTAATTTAATAAGCGTCAAATTTTTTTTTTTAAATTTTCCAATATCTTCAGTAGTTCTAATTCTATAGATACAACTTCAAAATAACATATTTTAAAAGTTGTAAGTCTTTAAAGCTTCATAACTCCTTAGCAGTTCGAGATAGACCCCCTCCTCTCACAGATTTTTTTGTTCGTTCTGCTCTATGTAAAAGTTAACGTGGGACACCCTGTATAATGGATGCTACTCTATTGTTATACAAACCTTTGTTTATAATTTGAATTCTTTACATGCATTTTATAAATCAAATAGATTCAAAAAAAAAAAAAAATCAGCAGTCTCCACCACAGTAACGACGGTTATATTAGACGAAAAGTATAATGTATAATGGGAAATTTCATAAATATTTTACATAATAACTTATATCAAAACAAAATAACATTTTTACTGACCACATACATGAATATATAAGCTAGGTATTATTTTCACACCAAAAATTTGAACCAAAGAAATTTGTAAAAATGTGATGTGTGTGTGTGTGTGTGTGTGTGTGAGTGCGTATTGCTGTGCGGACACGTGTACATCCTAAACAACTGAGCTGGAATTTTTTTTTGAAATTTCATATGAAGAGCTTTGACATAAATATCTCGGATTGATAAGCTTTTGGAACAAATCGGACAATTGTTTACAGGTTTCTACATACCGAAGTAATGTATATTTGCCAAAATTTCGGGTACAAATTTTTGGTATGAAAACAATACCTACTTTTTACATTCATGTATGCGGTTGGTTAAAAAATACAGGTATATATATTATGTAGGTATTGATTCTATTTGGTATTTTCATACGCATGTAGTTTTATAATATTTCATTCCTGACAATCATGCAAATATGAAGATAATATATTTCTAAATAAATTTAATATTTAAATGTTATATTATAATATATAATAATTAGGTCAACATTAATTCTTTTTTAAAATATTTATTGAAAAATGAAAAAAAAAAAAAAATTATTATTTTATTATTGAAAATTTATCAATGTTTCAAATAAATAATGAAAAACTAATAATAATTATTATTATTTAAAAAATTTTTTTATAACAATTTTTGTTTTTTTTTGTTTGGTTTTTATATTTTTAGTTGGGTCGTGACTTGTGATTAACAAATTGTTTAAATACTTAACAAATTTAATATTTTTTTAAATAAAATTAATTTAATATAAATATCAGAAAATAAATTTAAAATAAATACGAATGGATTCATCATATTTAATTCTTTAAGCTTCTTTAAGGAATAATGACATATTATAATTTTTCTCGAAAAAAAACCATTTTAAAATATATTTTCTCTTTACTGTTATAAATAAAATTTTTATTTGTTTTTTTTGAATTCGCTGTAGTTAATATAGTTCCTACAGATGTGAGATTGTGCTAATAACTTAAAATGGTTTTGTGAGGATTTTCAAATTTCTAGTGTTGAACTTTAACCAATTAAAATCATCGCCTTTTAAACTAAATTTTTGGTTGGGATCTTTAATACAAATGTAGAGTTTGGTTTATGGGGAATAAGGATCTGGGAAAGATTCTTAGGAAATAGGAATTTAGGAAAACTTTAGGAGTATGTGCAACTGAGAATAGTTCTTGCTATTTTTCGCCAGATCAAATAGTTGGGGCCTCGGTGAGGCCTACTGGGTAAGAGCGTATAAATTACTCTGTAAACACCGAGGGAGTGTGGGTTCGAATCCCACACACGTCGTAAGAGTTATTCCCCCTTACGACATGTACAGCCACGCCTGAACAAGAAAGGCTGTGTAATTTCCTGCAGACATATACATTAAAAAAAAAAAAGGCAACGGTTTTTTTCAGGTTGAAATCAATCCTTAAAAAAAAGTTAAATAGACACTACAATATTATACAACAGTAAATATAAGGAGAATAACTTAAAACTAAAAATCATTTTATATAATTTGTTAAAAATGTTTTCTAAATTTATAATCAAAGGGTAAATATTTACCTTAAATTCTCATTCATAAGGCTTTAATATTTGCTCAAGGAAATTATTTAAAACAAGGAATACGTACTTCATTATAAAGTATTTTTTTATTTTTTGGAAAGAAAAAATGAATTATTTTTTCATTTCTTTAAAAAAAAAAAACCAACAAAAAAATTTTCGATTATTCTTATACTTCGCAGATGATTTTGATAACATTTCATACAAATATAAGATTAATCGAAAATTTTAAACCAGAAGTTGTCTAGACAATGCAACATTACAAATTCTACTGAAGCGTCCAAGTAATGTTCTAGGACGTAACACTTCTAAAATTTGATAAACTACTACATATACATTACTTTAATTTTTTATATCCGGCAATTGTCGTCATATTATAGAATATATCATAAGTTAAATAGAGGTATAGGTATAAAAAATCATACTTCGAAAATCTTAAATTTCAAATTTTCAAAAAATTTAATTTATGAATAAGGTTAATATTGACAATTTTTGAGAATATTTATATTTATTATGTAACTATTATATAAAAGATAAACTTGAATTTAAAATATTTTATAATAAATGCTGTTTGTTCATAAAAATTGGTGAATATTTCAAAATAATGGTCAAGCAAATTACAAATTAACTAATAAATAAAATAAACAATAATATTTTTATATTGATACCATTATTTATATTTTTCTGTAATTAGGTACCAAATTTTCTCCATTTAATTTTATTAGATCGCTTCTTCTCCTTTACTTAATATTTAAAAATTTCTTTTTTAAATGAAAAATAAAACAACTCTAAAATTAAAACGAAAAACAAAAATGAAAATGAAAAATAATGGAATTCAATTAAGATAAATAAAAATACTCATATTTGTTATTTTGTATTAAAAATTTTATTTTGTATAAAATTTTGCAAACAGTTCAATTTCATGTTATTTTAATATAATATCCTTATCCTAGATCAAATAACTAATCTAATAAAGAAATTAAAACAATGTTAATTTTACTAATTAAGGTTCTACTACTTTTGAATAAATTATTAATCAATTAAATAATTAATAAAATACAACATAAAAAACAAAAATTAGGTATATATATATATATAAAATATTTGCTTAAATAAATAATTACTTAAAATAAAATTGAGTTTTGTTTGAATATCCTTTTTCCAAAAAAATTTTAATTTTAGGGAATCGAAGAAACAAAAACAAAAAACGACAAAAACTAAAAATTAAAAATAAAAAACAAAACAAGAAAAATAAACAAACAAAAAAAAAAAAAAAAGAAGATTTAGATTTCCTAAGAATAAATTAAATTAAATTATTGTGAAAACTAAAATTTAGAATTTACCAAAAAAAAATAAACAAAAAAAAAAAAATGAGCATCAACAAATCAAACAAATTATTTCATCAATAATTTCGTCCTTTATTGTGTAAATTTTAATATTTTATATATTTATGTTTGTGTTTTTTTTTAACGCTATCCCTTTTTGTTTTTTTTTTTTTATTATAATTCTTGTTTTCATCAATAAATCAGGATTTTTTTTTTTTTTTTTAATGAATATAAATCAGTTTAAAGTCCTTTTTATCCTGTAATTATTTGTTACCGTTTTAATAATTCCATGAATAAATTCTATAACCTTTACAATTTATTTATTTGTTTTCTTTTTTTTTTCTTTTTATATATACATATACTTACTTATAATTGTTTCATTCAGGATTTTTGTCGTAATATCTCTTGTTTTAATTTTTTAATTTGTTTTTTTTTTTTTATTGAATTAAAATGTGTAAAAAAAAAAAGATAACAAAAATGAGAAATAAAAATTTTTTATGAGATTATAACTACCATGAAAACAAAAAAAAAAAAAAAAAAAAGATTTAATAAAATAATTTTTATTGCTTATTTTATGTCATAAGAAGTCTTAAGAAAGTTTAAGTCTGTTATATATACTATAATATTACCACTACACAAATATTTTTGAAATGAAAAGTTGATGAGATAAGAGTAAAACTAAAAAGTATCAAAAAATTTTATAAAATCCTAAATAAATAATCCTCGCAGCTAAAAAAAAAAAGAATGAATAAAAACAATAAAAATTAAAATATAACCCACAATAGTGATAATACTTTATTTTTTTTTTTTTTACTTTTATTTTAATCGGAAAAGTCAATATAACAATGTAATATGAAAAGTTTTTTATAAGTTTTTTTTGGAATATACCCTTCAAACAGTTCAATTCTACTGTTTTTGTATTTTATTTGCTTTTTTTTTTTTTTTGTGTTTTTCTTTCTGTTTGTATTTTTATTTTTTTTTATTAATATTCAAAAATTATAAGTTTAATAAACGTTTAGAATTTATAGGTTTTTTTTTTTTTATTTAAGATACAAACGTAAGTTTTTATTGATCTATTGTATAATCTAAGAAATTACTAAATCGATTTCGAGTTCTTAGATACAATTCAGTTAAATTTAGCTTTGGAAAATTGCATAAAACTTAAGATTGGAATGGGATTGGTCTAAAGCTTAATCTTTTAAGAAACTTTGTTAAAAAGATCTAAACGTAAAGATATAAACCATAAAAAAAAAAGAATAAATTTTAATATGGAATACAACTGAAAACATATTGTATCGACTGGAAAAGTGTATTTTATTGATTAATAAAAGAGAACGTGTATTATGATTTGAATAACAAATCAGCAGACATTTAAAATAAATAATGTAGTTTTGTTAGATTTAAAGTACCTAACTTTTTAAAGTTTTTATAGTGTCTTATAAAATTTATTTCAATATATTTCAATATTTTTATTAAGCTGTATTATTTGTTATTGTTTTTAAATTGATACCTTGTTTTTTTGAATAATCCGAAATCCGAATCCGAACCGTTTAAGTTAATACAAGATAATATTTAAAAATTTTATATGTATTCACAGATATAAAATTTTTTTTAAATTTAATATATAAATTTACCGTTATGTTAACAAAAATTTCCACTATGCTTAATTATCTTTAATATCTCCGTAACGCTTTTAGATAAAATCTTGAAATCTTAAGAGAAGAAAGATCTTTTAGTATTAGCATAAGTTATTTTAGAATTTTTTTTTTTTTTTGTATTTCCTCCTCCTTTATTTAAGACATATTAGAGGTCAAAAATTTAAAATTTGCTATTTTTAAATACCAGTAGTGTTAATTTCTGCGGTAGTTAGTAATTAACATTTTTAACCATGTGTATATATGCTGGTTTGGACTAAGGGGGATAATATGTACTACGATAATGGAAAAATTTATAGAATTTTAATTTAGAAATTCTAAATTAAATAGATTTTAAGATTCAATTTTTAAATTTTTCGAAACTGCTAATAATGAAAATATGTTAGTATTTCGATTCATAAGACTAATTTAAAAAAAGTAAAAATTAAAATATTTTCAAAAGTTTCAATTTTACATGCTATTTATATTGTGTTATCCAACCTTTTGTTAGATAAATTTATATTTAGTTAGATAACATTATCTATAAACGCATAGTTGACAAGAAATTAAATTTCCAATTACAAATGAAAATAAACTAGATATATATATATATATATATATATATATATATGTATATATAAATATAGTGATTGTTTGAATTTACTTTATTGTTGGTCTTTTTCACTACCAATTTAATTCCCAAAGAATTAAATCAATCACCGTTGAAATGGGTCAACAAAAGTTTATTTCCATTTCTTTTTTTGTGTTTTTGTTTATTTTTTTTTATTTTCTTTCGTTTTAATCCTTAAAAATCTACAAATTTTCTTCATCTTTCAAAAAGTTTAAGAAAACAAAAAAAAAAAAACAAAAATTAAATACGGAGACCACAAAAAGTTAAATTACAAATAAAACATTTTATAGATAAATATCACCAAAAAAATTAACGGGATGAGTTAAATTTTATATCTTGGTTTTGATGTTATTAGTGCTTCATATTGCTCCTTCTAACGGCTGTTTATACATTTTTTTTTTTTTTAATTTTATACATTTTTTTATTCAAAAGATTTGCCTTTTTTTTTTCAAGACAACCTGATATACATAATATATACATAAATAAGAGATTTTTTTTTTTTTTTTGAATTAAAAGGTTAAACTTCTCGGACTATTTATAAATTAAAATCATCAATTAAATTAATTTTCTTTAGTTAAAGAATTAAAATGAAGGAGAGATAAAGTACAATGATTTAAACCAATCTATTATAAGATATATTCCTATAAATATTTTAGATTTTGTGGATGGTTCAAAACTAAAAATCCCATTTAAAAGAAAAAAGATCTCATATGACTAACAAAGATGACATCTTTGGTCTTTGGTTCTTTTTGCATCCATTAAACAAAAAATTATAACCCATGTACGAAAAATGTATTTAAATTATTATGTACATCACAGTTAAAAGAAGAAAACGTTTAGATAGATAAATGCACATAAGTGGTTACAAAAATTGATTTTAAATGCTTGGTATAGGATATAAGTAGGTCTCCGTTTGGTTGAATAAATTAAAAACAAAAAATATAATATTAAAAACTCAGACATTAAACATAATTATAAATTACAGTTATGTAAATATCCTTTTTTTTCAAAATTTTGTTAAAAAATAAAAGAAAATATTAATTAAGAAAATTTTTTTGATTGCAAAAATTTTTTTTTTTTTTTTTTGTTATTAAATTTGGAAACTTTTAAATCTTTAACATCTGTACAGCTTATCAGATGGAAAATAAACATTTTTACACCCACTTAAACAATTCCAGTTGTTGACATCTTCAAAATAAAAATCTAAAAATAAAATAAAACTTATTTAAATATTTTAAATTAATTTCAAATTCAAATGTTACAGAAAGTTTAAAAAGACATGAACTATAAAAGATCCTTAATTTTAATAGCCTTTTTATCATAAAAATCATTTTAAAATTAATTTTTTTTTTTTTTTAGTATAAGAGTTGACATATTTTTGTTTTTTGGTTCTGGTTCTTAAGTTTTGAAATTTCATGTTTTTTTTTTTGAGACAGATTTTGATATGCAATAGGGGATTTCTTAATTAAAAACAGGAACAAAAAATTAGAAATCCCTTTTTTAGGTATAGTTGAATTTTGGTCTTTTTTGGATGTTTTTTTTTTTAGTATAATAAATTAAATATTTTATTTTATTATAATATTAAAATGGAATATTAATTTTCATTTGTTTTAAAATTTTAATGGAATTTTGTGATATTTTTATTTTTTCTTTGTTTTTCGATTTAAAGTTTTTTTCTTTTTTTATTATTATTTTATTTTTTTTTCTTTGGGACTGTTTTCTTTTATTACTTTTTTTTTTATTATTCTGAAAAGTTTTTGTTTTAAAATACATTATATTATATAATAAAAATTTTAGTAATAAATTAAAATTATAAGACGCAAAATATCCCTCCAAACCTATCACCCATAATCCCAAATTTTCTTATTCCAATGTCGCCAAACATCCTTCTCACATCCCTATTCACAAAACCCAACTGTACATTTGTATTAAAGATTCCATTCTAAACGGTTTTGTTTTAAACGGTGGGTGGTTTTGGTTGGTTAAAATTTAACACTACACTAAGGAAGGACGTGCAGTTCTTCATGGTGACTTTGGAGTTTTCCACCAATTCTCGTTAAAAAAAAATAATAAAAAAATATATATTTTAATTTTGAGAGAAAAATCATAGAGTTTTGAATTGTATTTTCCTATTCTTACATTTGAAATTTTTATTTTGTGTTTAATTAAAATGAGAAAACAAGTGAATGATTTATTTTTAGTTTTTGTATTTTTCGTAAAGTTTAGAAATTTAAAATTATAAATATTCTGGTATCGAAAACTATTTGAAAATTTATTAAAATTTTTAAACTAATTAAAAACTACCTTTACAATTTTAAGAATTTTTATATTTTAAAAGTTAATTTCATAAGGTTCCCTATACGCATAGGAGCATTTCTTAAGCATTTTTCTTTCTGTTTTTTTTTAATAAATCTTTTATTTACACCTTTTAATTATACTCTTAAATTTAACTTAGCTTAGAAAAAAGTTTCGAAAAACAGCATTTTATCTTTATTATACTAACATTTAAATTAATTTGTAATTTTTATTTTGGGTTTTTTTTTTTAAAAATATTGATTAAGTTTTTTTCAAAATATTTATAGTATGCATTTTTCTTTAACAACAAAATATTTTTTGAGCAAAATTATTGTTTGCGTTCCTTTTTCTACTCCCAACTAAACAAGTCTTTCAGAAAGACTAGATAGAAGTAAAGGCGTTTATGTTAAATTAGCGTTCCATTTACCAACTACATAGGTTCTCAACTACTCTTTTTGTGCAAAAGCAACTATTATATGTTATATGCAAATATTATTATATTGATAATGTTATATTAATTCGAATTTTTATTAATTTTATGTAATTAAAATCAATATTTTCTAAAATCCTCTAATATTGTGTCTTTTGTATTACTAATTTAAAAATTTCGCTAAACTTTTAAAAGAAAAGAGACAAAATCCAATTTCAAATTATTTACTTCAAACTTTAAAAAAAAAATTTTTTCATTGTAAATAAAACTATAGAAATTTTTGATTTAAATTTTCTAATTTCTCTTTTCAAACAAAATATAAAAGATATAAATTAAAAAAATGGCACTCAAAATATTTAAAATAAATAAACTTAACTTTGATTGATACAAAACAAAGAAAAAAATTGAATTAATTTTTTTTTTTTGACCTAAAAATATGCAATGCAAAGTGTATTTTTAATAAAAAATATACTTTAATTGGAGCCTCGGCGGTCTAATGGTTAAGCATGTGACTTATTAACCTGCACAGGTAGCAAGTTTTATTGATTGAAAACAAATCCCCTTTGCTACCAAATATAGTGTAAATATATAATATAAACAAAATAAATAATATTAGTGCATAATTTAATAGTAGTATTCGACCTGTAATGGCCTTAGCACCCGATGGTTTTGTAATATTACAGTATCCTATGTGATTTGTAATATTGATATAAATAAATAAATAATTTAGTTGATTAACGGTACAATAAAAAGGATCAAACATAATTTAATTAAAAATAAATAATTAATTAGAAGTTTTATGGATTTATAGTAAAATTTCAACTTATTTAGAAATAAAAATTTCACATTATCAAAAAAGTAGAGAAAATTAACAAACATATCCTAATCTTATATGATATCGGATATCGTTTAATGAAGAAGATATCTGGATGAAAAGAAGATAACAAATTATTAATATAATACTTAAAACCATTTTTCAAAGTACCCTACTATACTGATTTACCGTATTGTAAAATGCTGTTAAAAGAAATTCAGAATTTCTCCATAGAAAACAGAATCCTACAAACTACATTTGCTTTTCTACAAAAAAAACTACACTATTTAGCACAAATCAATACCATTTCAAAAGAATTTGAAAAATTAAATACAGTATACCAAAATAGTTGTTTATATTTAAATAATCCACTTACAAGTGCGATTGAAGATCTCTAGTTTAATATTTTTTATATATTAATAAAGTCAATAAGTTTTTCTTGTCATTTTCCTTAAAATAATGATTAACATAATATAAACTGTCAGCATTGCTATTATATATGTAACGTCTGATGATATTATTATGTAAATTCTTCAAAATATAAATTCTCTTATACATATACCAAAATGTAAAATATGCATATGGATAAGAGAAGTGATAAATGTGGGTGACAGTGGAAGTATGCTCTTATTATTTAAGTTGATCTCAATTAATTAGTTTGAAATTACTACTAGAACAGGATCAGACCTTATTGTAGTATTGTTTACCTTTCAGATTTTTGTTTTCCTCATACAAAGTCATATATCTGCACAGTTTGAAGTCAATTGATCAAATGGTTTAGTCAGGAGAACTAAAAAACCTAAAAGTTATTATGCGAAACCGCGAATTAAAAAAGAAAATAGTGCATGGTTCCAGGTTCAGAAGAACCTTCTTGCAAAGTTTGTTGCATTTCAATGCTAAGTGTATAGCGCATGGTTTGATAATGCGTAGAAAACGAAATATACAATAGTTTGTCGGATCAAATGACTGACCTGATAATACAAACTTTTGAAATGGTTTCATTGTTTTCATTGAAAAAATTTCTAAATAGAAACTATTGATTGAACTGATTAAATTTATTTATAACATGTTTTTTTTTTTTAATTCACACAAATTAAAATAAAATATTAAAGGCACAATAATTTACACAATTTTTATTTATTTAGAAATAAAATAAAAGAAAATTGAATAGAAAAATAAATATGAAAAATCATTGACTATTGCTAGACCATAAATTATTTAATTACATACATATTCTATTTATATTCAGATAAATATTATTATATAAGATACTCGTATATATATAACTATGTACATTAAAAGAGGTCACCACATCAATAAAATTGAATAAAAGAAGCATTTAACTCATAATATTTTACATTAAATAATAAAGAATTTTTTTTTTTTTTTATACAAAATTTTTCCAGATACTTTTAATATGAATAAAATTGGGTCACATATTAAATTTTATATAATATGATATTATACAAGATATTCCTGTAATTTAAGAATATTAAATGAAAAACTTTAAAATATATTATATAAAAACAAAAGCACATTAAAATTAATCACTTTATTTAATTTTAATTAAATTTGTTTACATCATAATTATTTTACAAGGCCATAAAAAATATATTTAATTTTTAATACCAAACATAATATTCTTATATTTTATTTTAATAAAGTTTTAAAATTTTACATAACATATATATATATGTACATATTGTTATACATGGTGTCCCACAATAAATTTTACGAGAATAGGTGGTCATA
The DNA here is from genome assembly GCA_947095535.1 of Poecilobothrus nobilitatus. Taxonomy (NCBI): domain Eukaryota; kingdom Metazoa; phylum Arthropoda; class Insecta; order Diptera; family Dolichopodidae; genus Poecilobothrus; species Poecilobothrus nobilitatus. The sequence goes on along the minus strand of OX352774.1, from coordinate 220,275,249 downwards.
AGAGATATAGAAATGAATAAAAGCAATGGAAGTAATTATTTTTAACGGTTTCCGAAATGCGGTTAAAGTTTTTTGTATATGTGTTTGTTGTAAAAGAAAACCATATCCTTTTCCCACTACATAATAGAAAGATGAATAAAGATTTCTAGAATAGGTATATAAAATTGTAATACCTTAAATTGGTATTAAGATATTATAAAGTTAATAGGACTAATATACTCAAACAGGCGATAAAGAACTGAGTAAAATCTAATGTAAAAGTAATATATGGCTGCAGATTGCAGATTCGTTCCTAAGGCATTTTGGGGTGAATATCAGGACAGAAAAAAACAAAAAGAAAGTCCTGAAACTGAAGAGAACAGAATATAGATCTTCGACTTTATAATTAGCGAATCAGCAAAGTTCATTTTTGTGATCTATGATAACTATACATTACATCACTCGAATTTCTCAACTTCTATAAAGTTTTTCCCTATTATCTATACTAATGTTGATGGACAATATTTTGGGGTGAATATCAGGACAGAAAAAAACAAAAAGAAAGTCCTGAAACTGAAGAGAACAGAATATAGATCTTAGACTTTATAATTAGCGAATCAGCAAAGTTCATTTGGTGCTAAAGGTATAATCTGAAAGAAAAGTCAGAGCTGACAAAAGAATGTGTAGAGTTTGTATTGGCATGTTTGTAGGCATGTTTGTTTGTATAATGTTCTTTTTTAACATATGATATATGAAATTCTTTAGCCCACCGATATCGCGAAAACCGTTAGAAATAAACACCGTTCTTTTATAGAATTTTTAGTTTGTCGGTATCGGTATCCCCTATCATTCTTAGTCAATGTCAAATTTATCGTGAGACATTCTGTATATGTATTAAATATAATTAATTTTTTAAACCAAATATTTTTTGAGGCAACTGTAAGCTTTTCATAAGTTAGTAAAATGGTTTTTTAAAATACTAAATCACCAATAAGAATCTGTGAACCTTCCTCTAAAAAATTTACAAAATAATCTAAAAATGGACTTAAGACTATATGTTTTAGATCTAATATTTGCCCAGTTTTAAACTTATAGCAAATGGTCCATATATTTGTAAAAAGCAATATATAGGTAAAAAGCGGTTGTTAATATACACTTAAGATCGTAAGGCCTCGTTTGCCAATGTATATTACAAATAAAATATTTTAAATAAATAATCTATCTATTAAACAGTTTCCAATTATGGTTTGGATCATGGAAAATTTTGAAAAAAATATAACTGTAATTCAAATAAAAGTAAATTAAAAGTAATGCTATTTAGAAAAAAAATCAAATATAAAAATTTATAATACGTATTGTATTTACAAAAAAAAAACTAATATTTATTGCCTCATAAAATTTATTGTACAATTAAAACGTAGTTTTTTACTTAATAAAATGAAAATTAACAACTCAATAACTACATTTATTTTATTTTTTTTTTCTGTTATTAAACCAATAAATTTACCAGAAATATTTTCCTTGGAAAAATACAATTTTTCTTCTACACAAAAAAGGCACTATGAAGAAATTTGAAATTTAATTTTAGATAAAATAAAATATATATTGGGTTTTTTGAAATGGTGAAAATTAGAATCTGTTTAGAATATTGTAACTTTCAACAAAATTTTTAATTGCCATTCGAATATTTTATGCAAGGAAAAATTGTGGAAAATCAAGAAATGCTTGTACCTTTATCAATTTTATGGAAATCCTATATAAATAGGAAAATCTTTACCACATGTAAAAATATAATGTTAAAGCTTTAATTATTTAACTTTAAAAGACTTTGTACATAAAACTTAAATTACAAGTGTCTAAAAATAGCAAATATTCAGCTTTTGGCACCTAATAAATCCTTAAACAGGGGGTGATACAAAAAAATATCTGTAGTAAATTATGTTAAATTTTGGAAAAAAATGTTTTCTTTCAAGGTTCTAACTAAGAGCTAGCGCCTAGCATACCGTAGTTATGAAGTAACTCAAGCCAAATCGAACCGTAAATTTAAATACATATTATATAAATACAAATACAAATTTTAAATACGGTAGTGACCTTGGTGATTTAGTGGGTAAGAGCGTAAAAAATACGCTGTAAACACTCAGAAAATGTGACTTGTGTAATTGTGTAAATAACGTGCATAATTTTCTTGTCATATTTTTTTTTGACAGGTGAATGAACGAAAAAAAAAATACGATAAATTTAAATAAATTGGATAATAAAACTAAAAAAAAATACTTTAGTGTTAGATTGAGAAAATTTTAAGCAGAACTGAAAATATACACATTTCAAAATAGGTTTTTTCAAACTTTTTTTTCAACAAAACCCAATCTTTGAAGGATTTTATGGATTACAAAATTGGTTGGACTGCATGAAAAATTGGTTTTATAAGATTAATTTTTTTTTAAAGATCTACCATGGTTGCACTGTTTTATCTTAAACGGTATAAAAGTTCTTCCAACAGAGAGACGAACGAACGAGCAGAGTAAAAGTAAAAAGCAAATTTTTCAAAAATTTTTGATAAATGTGCTAAAAAAAAAGGAATTTTTTTTTATATTAAATTTGGTTTTTTGTTTGATGCCATTTTCGTACATTTTATTATTACAATCAACCATTTTAAAAGATAAAATTTTTAAGTCCAACTCAGAAAAAGTCAAAGTCAAAGTCATCAAAAAATAAAAAGAAACCAAACTATATTGTATATATACATAAACATAATACTATAAACTTTAAATTAACTTTTTTTTATAACTTGGCTTGTTTTGTTTTTTTCTTCTTTTTTTTTTATGTCCTTCAACGTTAATCATAAACTGAATATAAACACGTCCTTTTTATTTGCACTGTAGTTTAAAAGCAATGAATTTTTTTCATTTTTTTTTTAGTATTTTTTTATAGAGAATGAAAATGAAAGCAAACTGATAGATAGGACATCCTTAAACTTCTTATGTGAAAAAAAAAAAACAAAAAATATTAAAAATAAAACTGAAAGTTAAATTTTATTTGTATTCAACTTTTTTTTTTATATATAATTTTTATTTTTTGTTTTTAGTTTTTTTGATATTTCTGTTTTTATTTAAGTAATAGTAAAATATCAATTTCTTTTGCTTAAAAAATTTAATAATAAAATTTTATGAACACTTATGTACCACAAAATTTTCATCTAGCACCTTTAATTAATCCACTTGTTAAATATTCTTAACACAGATTAAGAGGCTTCAAGTGACCATATAATAATACATAAAGTTGGATAACTGTTTGTACACTTAGAAAATAGTATAGACACTAAATTGGTGAATATAAACAGTTAAAAATTTATATATAAAAATAAAATATTGTAAAAATGTTTCAGCAAAACAATAAATTAACCATTTCACAGCATTATAAATCATTTAAGCAACATTTTAAGAATTATTAAATATGCATATAAAAATTTAATACTGTAGTAAAAATAGAATGTGACTCGTTATATTTTTAATTATCTATTTAAATTATACAGATCCCATATATCTTATATTTTCTTAAATATAAGAAAGCTTTTCTTTTATATATTTATACTCTAAATTTCCAGTAATCTTTGTTAAGATCTATGTTTATAATGAATTCCAACATATCAGTTTACGATCCTTACCTTTTAAAGAAACAAATAAGCATATAATATATTAAAGAAGTTTAACTTTAGAATTTCATATGAGGGAGATTTGACGCGATTTATACAATATGTCTCATAAACTAAAGATAATGAAGAGGTAAACAAGTCAGAAACAGGCAAAAAAAGTTTTAAAAAGATTTCTGATAAGGGATCAAAAGATTACTTCAACTCATTTTCTATACAAAGGATACTCTATCTTACATTCATTTCTTACATCCCTTCCCCTTTCTAATACTGTTCGGTTAAGTAATTTATAGTCATCCTATTCGTTTTATTGGTTTGTTATATTTGTAAGATTCTTATTAGGATTGATTACTTATCTGTATCCATTGATTTTAAACGTTTGATAGGCAGCTTTCAATTAGTTTTCCCATTATAGCAGCATATTTTAAACTGATTCTACTGTATCAAGATGGCTCCAATTTTATATGTTAGAGTTCAATTATAAACTTTTTTATTTCAATAAAATAATATAGTACTCAACACCATTATAACATTATATCACAACTCTTATTACATGGGACATGTTATTGTTTTTTTTTTTTTAGTTTAGTTTACAAGGAAATTAGACAGCTTTTCCTTTTCAAATGTAGCTGTAAATGTCGTAAGGGGGAATTATTCTTACGATGTGTGTGGGATTCGAACTTTTACACCCTCGTATTTACGCTGTAAGTACTTACGCGTTTTACACTTTTACCAACGGGGACATCGAACTCCCATCTTATTTTCACACTTCATTTTTGTGATCTATGATAACTATACATTACATCACTCGAATTTCTCAGCTTCTATAAAGTTTTTCCCTATTATCTATACTAATGTTGATGGACAATATTTTATCCAAGGAAATTTTATTTGACCTTCTTTACACTTATGCGTATAGTCTCATTTCGTCCTTAAACTATTTTTTCCTACGATTTCTAAATTTCTCACAATCAAAATATTAAATCTGGATTTTGTTTCAATTAAACTTAACTGGTGTCAGTATCCAGTACATTGTAAACAATATTGTGTAACACCCTGTATATATATATATATATTTTAATTTTAACTTTTATATTATTTTTGCGGTTATATTCACAGCACAATTATTATAATTTATCGCGGTGTAAAAATTTTTGATGAGTAACAAACATTTTTTTTTTATTTAATACAGGTAACAAAAGCTTAAAAAAAAAATTCTAGTAAATTTATTTTTAAGAATTCATCATTTTATATATATGCGTTTATTTAAATAGAATTGAGATGGAGTTGTTAAAAGGGAATTGTTTAAAATAAATTCTTTAAATAAATTTTTTCGAAAGAAAAAAAAAGAAAAATTTAATTTCTTCAATTATTAAAACTTTTACGACTTAGATATAATATAAAAATTCATATCCTGAATATTACCTCAAAAATTAAAATTTATGCATAAAAATTACATTCAAAATCATGTCATTCATTTTATATGTAGGATTTTCTTTTGAATTTTCTTACAGTATAATAAAAATTTCATATATGGGCACTTTTTTTTCCCCGCTTTCCATCAAAATAGTTAAATTATTTTATTTAAGATGAAAGTAATAAAATAATCTAGTTTAATTAAAAAAAAAAAAAACGCTTAAAATGGGTTGGGTACGAAATTCCAAAAAAAAACATTCGATTTCCAAAATACCATTTACATAATTCCAAAAAAAAAAATTCCAGAAAAAAAAATCCGAAAAAAAAATTCCATAAAAAAAAATTCCAAAATTTAAAAATTTAATAGCAAACATTTAAATAGCGCTAAAAGCATTCGCTAAACAAGTTGTTGGGACTCTATGATTTTGTGACCAAGTGTTAAATCGCTCCTAACATCTTTTTAGATACACAGTTCAACAATAAAGCATTTAAAATAGTGGCGGCTACCACCCCCGAACCCCCGCTAAACAAATTATTAAAACCCTGATTTTGAAACCAACTATAAAATCTCTCTTTATTTAGAATTTCACGTATACATATATAAAAATATTCTGGAAAAAGCGTATAACTCTGATTTTGAATTCAACTTTAAAGTTCTTCCTAATTCAGAATCTCACATATTTACATTTATACATATTCTGTAAAAGGCGTGTACTTCTGATTTTGTAACCAACTTTAAAATTCTTCCTAATTATTTTTTTACCAACCAAAGTGCATATCTTTACATAACAAAGTATTAAAAATAATTGGGGCTATCGCCCCCAAGTCCCCGCTTTTATTTTCGCACAGTAGAGAATCCCTCTCTCACTAATCAAATTGAAAGCTTACTAAAAAATATTGTCGTCAATCACAAAGAATATAGGTATTTCATTTTGTGGGCCTATTTTCAATATTTTGGAATTTTTTTTTTTGGAATTATGACACTATCCCCTTAAAATTCTATATGGCAAGTATTTAAAATAATAAAATCTATTTTGAACGATGCAACTAATATTTGCATAGAATAGAAGGAGGAGGAAAATGAGGACAAAAAAAACATTTATAATCACTACTAATTTATGACTATTTAGCCGACTGACTTAAATTTATTATATTTTTGTAAACGGTCTTTTATAGTCAACAGATAAAATAAATTTTTATTAAATTAAATTTTTTATGTTGTAGATTTTCTTCCTTACTTCAAAAATCGTAAAATTATATGAGTCTAAGATGAAATGTATATAAAATAACATTGTATTTTAATCACAATACAAGAGTTTTTAAGAAAATCTGCTAAACATAAAAAACTGAAATAAAGAATTTTTTTTTTTCAAAAGGTTACTACTCTTATTTTATTTTATTAAACTATTAAATAGCGTTTTATATTGTTTTTTTTTTTTTAAATAAATTTTAAGAAAATTTTATTGAAATTTTTGTTTAATTTTTCAGAGATATTTGGACTGTAATTTTACCACCAGAACAAGAAAATATTTATACATCAGTATTAGGCGTTAGTAAAGCAAATCGTTTGGATGAAGGAACATATACATGCAAGGTAAATAAAAGATATCTAGTGTAATAAAATCAAAAAAAATTTTTTTTTTTTTATTATATATAATTTTAAATCATTTTCATCACAAATAAATAAGTAAAAATAACCTTTTAATAATAATTAAGGACAATTAAAGAATAAAAACAGTATTAAAAAATAATAAATCATATTTTCCAGTATAAACAAAGTGTTTTTTATACCTAGCAATGGCTTTTCACATGCTGGATCTACAATTATTATTAATTGTCTCATTTCACTGGTTATATGCAACCTTCACTCAGCCTACAAAACACGACTGCGTTTATTGTAAATACTTTTATAAATTTAATACATTTTTCAACTTTACTTTAACAGCTGGCTTTGTATAAAATAAAAGCTATTGTAAATGCAGCATAAAACATTGAAAATCATTAAAATTACGAAGTGGCCTTTTCTTCGCAATTATAAATACTTTCTATGTTTACGTAAGTTTGAAAAGGATTTCCCATTATTAAAATTACATTTTTTTTTAAATAAGTACATTATCTCTAAAACATAAGGAAAGTAACCTGTAACCCATAAAATTATAAAGTAAGTTATAAACCTTTTTTAACAATTCGTTTAATAAAAGTTTAGTTAAACTAAAATTATGCCCATCATCTTATCCTTTAATTTCTAATTACAAATTCATTTTCTAAGAAACTATTTTAGTTTTATAGCAAAAGTACACAACAGCTTATAGCAAAAGTTATATAAGAGAAATCCCAGCTTTCTGGTATGTATTCCGAGCGGCCAGTATCCTATTAAAAAAATATTATATCCATAATATTCGAAGATATTCCTAATACTTGGTATTTTCAAAGCATATTATCTCCCACTCAATTTGTAGCTGAGGTATATACAAACTTATCAGATTAACCGTGAAAAGTTTAAATCATTTTTAACTTAAAAACAACAAAAATCACATCGGAAATCTAAACATTAATAGTCGAGAGTCCTGGATTTACGAATAGGCACACTAGGCACCTGCTTAGGGCGGTATATTGAAAGGGCGGCAAAAAATTTGCGTGTACTAGATAGCGAAAATTCAAATTTTCATTCTCCAGGATTAAATATGTAAAAATTAATAACATAGAGAAAAAGATTGTATGTCATATTCATCGTTTTGTATGCATATACGTCATTGTTCTCACGTTACTGAAATAAAAGTAAATCTACTCCACATTTCAATAAATTTTCATTCTTTTTACTGCGCTACTCCTTTTTTAACCAAAACTACTCCAACTCCAATATTACAATGATGTCAACAAATTCAGTGTTAATATAAAAATTTTTAATGGTGACACCTGTTGTATTTTTTTAAAACATGAAAAATTTTAAATAAACATTCAATACAAAAAACGATATTTTGTCTTTGAATTTGAACAATTTTTTATGTCAAAAAAAACAAGGTAGAATGTAAACCAACGGTTTTTAAAAGCGCACATTTCCAAAACTCAATACAAACTGTTTAGAAGTGTGACTTACACAAAAATTTGAAAATTTCATGTAATAAGAAAAAATTTGAAAATAGGACATTTTTGAGATTTTGAGGGGCCGTAAGTCCGGAATCCTATATAACTAAGAAAAGCTGTTAACACACGTAAAAATATATTATTGAAGCTTTAATTTTTATGTCTTGCCGAAGAAAATTTTTTACAGGTGCCTAAGTTACAGGTGTCTAAAAATAGCAAATTTTCAATTTTTGAGGCGTAATAACTCTTAAAGAGGGGGTGTTACCAAAAAATTTTCTGAGGAAACTTATACTAATTCTAAAAGTTCTTTTTTGTCTCAAAATTTCAGGTTCCTATCTAAAGGGGTGCCGGAGTTATGAAAAAAGAAATTTCATGCAAAATGTGGTTTTCACATAACGGTAAATTTAAATCATAAATTACAAAATATTACATAATTTTGATATTGTTTTATATAGATAATAAAATTTTCGATCTTCTACCGGTTTTAGATTGCAAAACTATTACGCAGGGCGTGAGATATATACATCTGAAAATGGGGCTTTTTTACAATTTTGAAGAGCTGCAGCTTTGGAACCCTTTACAACTAAAATAAACCTTTCACACACGTAAAAATATATTATTGTAGCTTTAATTTTCATGTCTTGCCGAAGAAAAATTTTTACAGGTGCCTAAGTTACAGGTGTCTAAAAATTGCAAATTTTAAATTTTTGAGGCGTAATAACTCTTAAAGAGGGGGCGTTACCAAAAAATTTTCTGAGGAAACTTATACTTATTCTAAAAGTTCTTTCTTGTCTCAAAATTTCACGTAAAAATATATTATTGTAGCTTTAATTTTTACATCTTGCAGAAGTAAAATGTGTGCAGGTTCCTAAGTTACAGGTGTTTAAAAATAGCAAATTTTCAATTTTTAAGCCCTAATAGCTCATAAACAGGGGGTGGTCCGAAAAAATTTTCTGAGCAAACTTATACTAATTCTAAAAGTTCTTTCTTGCCTCAAAATTTCAAGCTTCTATCTAGAAGCGTGCCGGAGTTATGAAAGTAGAAAAATCATGCAAAATTTGGTTTTCACATAACGGTAAATTTAAATACTAAATTTAAAAAAATTGTATAATTTTGATATTAATTTACAAAGATAAAAGAAATACCTGTCGAATGACGTTTTCAGATTGAAAAAATCTTAAGCAGAACATAAGATATATGCATTTAAAAATAGGGCTTTTTCAAAGTTTGAGGGGGTGTAGCTCCGTAATGGGGGGGGCTACATGAAAAAGTTGTTCCACAAAATTATTTTTTTTATGAGACCTACCTATGGTTAAAAATTTTTTTCTCTATCTTTAATGGTGTAGAAGTTTTGTAAACAGACGGACGGACGGACGGACGGACGGACGGACGGACGGACGGACGGACGGACAGAGTGAAACTAATAAGCACATTTTTTCAAAATTTTTTTGGAAATGTGCTAAAAATAAAATAACGATTAACGTGTTGCAAAATGTGGAAATCCTCTTTAGAATTTATCTGACACTAGCAGTAACAAATTGTTAAAAATACAAATTGTTGGTAATTTTCTTATTTAAAAAGAATTAAAATTTAACTTCGTACCCAAATGGCACAGGCCAAATTGAATGACGTTTCAATTGTACACATTAAACATGACGTGTTAAAAAAAATGGAATTTGAAGGCATAATTAATAAGGCCTAGGGACGGCACATTCTTAAATCTGCGACTGACTGGAGAGTATTATGAAACTTATTTAAACGGTTCTTCTTTATTAAAAAATGTTTATCACCAAAATGTGCTCCTTACTTTCTAAAATAAGACTTATATAAAGACATTCCGATGAACAATAATACGTAAAAAAACCGGAAGGGAATATTTTAGTTATTAAAAACCTTCGAAAAATATATTATTAAAATACGAATATTATTTGCAATAATTTCAATTAAAGAATTTTCAACAATTTTATTTATATATATATATATATGCTTATATAATAAGATATGTATATATATTTTATTTATTATAATTCTTACCAGAATACGAAAAATTGAAGGTGAAAACATATATGAAAAAATTTTTCCAATATGGCTTTTATATTTCAATATAATAATATAAAAATTAATTTTTTTTTTTTTAAAATGAAATCTCTGAAAAAAAAAAACAATATAAAAAAAATTTGTCACAAGATTGCAATAATTCTTACAGCTTAAGTACTTTTTTTAGTACAGAAATACTGAATATTGTTTTTTTTTTTTTTTATCAATTTATAAATGAAACATGGGAATAATTTCATATGAAAAATTTAATAAAAAAAAAAAAAAAAAAAGAGGACATCTTTGATAGGTTTAATAATTTAATAATACCATGTGCTTTAACTTTTATATTCAATACATCTTGTATAATGAATGTAGAGAAATATTTTTAAGAATATTTAATGTAATAATTTTTTTTACTCAACACTAATCTCAACACTGTATGTCTGCCTGCCAACAAAAGACTGCCTTTTTACTTATTTGCGATTTCTAATGGTGATTTCTTTTAACAAAGACAAACCAAAAATCTCCAAACATGCTTGAACTTAAAAAAGAAAACCTCTTAAAATTTTTAAACACACAGATAAATAAAAAATAGTCAATAAAAAATAATATTGTAATATTTAAGAATATTTGTCTGACATTTAACTTATTTTATTAATTAACACTATAATACATAGTAGAGTTGTTGTTTTAAGAAAAATAAAGGTAAAAAAAAAAAAAAATAAAATAAATAAACATTTAAAAAAAATTTCAATGATGTAAAAATATACAGACATGAAAAAAAAAATTAAAAGAGAAGTTACATCTTTTCGATGAAAATAAAAATAGTGGCAATTTCCTTAATTTACTACCATTTTATCCTATAAAGATCTGATTTACTGAATCTCGTTACTACATTACTATATATTGAACAAATGGGAGATTCGAGGTGGTCAGTTCTCATAAGTTTTTATGTAAAATCATTGTTATCAATTTCCTTAAATCCGAAAATCTAAGATAACTTTATTGAAGAAGGGAAATAACTTATAAGTGCCCTCCTAGTACTTACTTTTTCCACCGTGAATAAATGACTTGAATCCAAGGCAATAATCTTTATTAAAATTTTTCTGATTATTTATAAAGATTGTAATTTTGTATCTTTTATCAAATCTTGTTTAAACTAAAATACAAATACATAAATGTCTGTTTAAAAGATACCAATAATATATTTTTCTAATATGGCTTCGAATTTTTTTTTAATTCCATAGATATCTTCAATTTTTTTACAAATTTAGTACTTAATTAATGGATCTCAAAGTATTTCAGAGAAGAATATATCTACTTTACTATAAATTCCCATTTATGGACATATTATTTTTACATGGGAAGGTCGAAATCATCGAAAGAAACTGAAGAGGAACGGTACGACCACGATTCCTCTTTCAACATCTGATTAAAGTTCATCTAATCTACTAACACTACCTCTCTTTTGAACAAACAATAGATTAAATGTGAGCTTTAAGTGTGTCTATTTAAATGGAAAATATAATCATCCTCAATTTTAAGAAACAAATGAAGTGAAAGATAATTCACATTCGCGATATTCAAGTCACAACAAATTGTCATATACCGAATTTTTCGAACCAAAAATTTATATTACGTGTAGGGGTGGGCAGCTAATGCTTTGCCCATTTCTTTGTGAAAAACTTTGATTAAAGCCATCAGACTTTTTATTTCGTCAATATGACCGTCTACATTCAATACTTGAAGTTAGCAAAAAACACATTTTTTTTTTTTCGTCACTAGAAATACAAAGTTTCTTGTAAGAATAATAAATCGTACCATTTAAATTTCTTAATTTTTAAATCATTTTCGTTTTTTTCTTTTTCATTACTGTAATATGAATATTTTTTTTACTTCACACCCCTTAAAACATAAGTGAAAGGAAGAAACTGTGAAAAATACATCGATATGTATATGTCATATTAATAATATTAAAAGAATGTAAGAAGAATGAAAAATTGAATACTTATGTGCTTTAGAGAAAACTTTACTTGCCACAAAATAAACTAAACCAAAAAAAAAAAAAAAATATATAATAAAATAATATTTAATTCAAAATTTAATCTCAGGTAAGAATGTATAAGTTCCTACGTGTTGTTTTTTCGTCCTTTTCTTTTAAATAAATTTTGTAAAATAACAAAAATGTTGTTTTTTACATTTTTTTTTGTAAATTATTGCCATTCAATATTGAGTTTTTAATATTTTTTTTTTTTTAAAAACATCTGTATCCTTTTAAATTTTTCGTAAAGTAACTTCAAGTATTCCTATATTTTTATTTTTGTTCTTAAAATATTTTACTTTATTTTACTTATTTTTACTTTAACTTGACTTTTTAATTCATATATTACAAAATTTAAGTTTTATTGAATAACAAATATAAGATTTCCTGACTAAACGAAAAAGGACCAAATACAAAAAAAAAAAAAAAAAAAAAGACATACAATAAGTTCCTTTAAAATTTTGTAACAAATCACAATTACCCTTGAATATTTGAGAAAATTGAATTAAATTGAATAAATTTTATTCTTTATTATTTGTGTACTCGATCTTTAGATTTATTTTCCGTAAAAATATTATAAAAAAAAAAAACTGATTTTTTGCCATAAAAATAAACTTTTACAATAAAATATAAAATTTTGAACATTTTTTTACATTTTAATGTAAAATTAGAAAATTTTTTTTTAATATTGAATTGAATTTTTAAATGAAAATTTAATAAAATGTTCGTCTGTTCGAAATAGATAATTCTTTTTATTACCACGATTAACCGGAAAATTACAGATATGATAATAAGGTTTAAAATCGAACATTCCAGATTTAGTAATGTGAATTTTTTGAAATGTATTATACACTCACTATACATTAATTTTATATATTATATTTCATATTCATTAAAAATGTACTCAGTACAGTCAAAGAAGTCTCAAACATGTGCTAAAGAAAAAGCTTTATCAGAGAACTCATCGCAGATTATCAGCAAAATTTTTATAAATTTTTTTATTTGCTTTTTCTACAAGTCGTTTTAGTTTTCTTCGGGCTTGAGCACCCATAATTACTCGTTTAGTATTCTTTTCGCCGAAAATGTTTGACAAATTATTCTAAGTATTGGTTGGTAAAACCCCTTTAACTTTTGTATGTTGTTTCATGTTACCAACCACATCTTACTCTCATATAGTAGAAGATTGAAGTATGAATATTCTTACTTTAGTGCAACGGACTACGGCTAGGGTTTTGTAGGTATATATTTAATCAATATAATACAAATTTATAACATAATTCTTAAAAATTGTTCTATATTTACTAAGCGAACCTAGAAAAGGACGAAAATTTTAATTTTTTGAGAAAATTTTTGGAAGAAAAATGTAAAGTGCAGTAATAACTTTATGATTTTACAGTGTACATTTACAAATTACACAGACCTAACCTGATAATTCTTAATAACAAAATTAGATTGTTGCCTAAAAAGTCATGAGAGTTGACAGAATTATTCACTAAATTTTATAATTTTTTTTTTCCTTGCCAAATCCAATGAGGAGTATAGGGCATCCACTAAATCATTTATTATTCATATTTGACTAAGCTTCAGTTTCGCGGATCATTAATTTCACTAAGCCGTTGATTCCTCGGCTGCAGCTATTGTACAAGACTAATGATGTTTCTTTTTTATTTCTACAGCGTCTATTATCTTATGCAAGAATTATAGTTTTATTATAATTTTATTATATAGCTATTACAATATGACATTCATTATAATTTATAGGAGATATAAACTTATTTTTAATTTAATTATATTCTACTAATTTATATATTATAAGAAAAATGTCTATTATTTTTTATTAATCTATATATATGACTCATCCGGGATTTAAACCCGAGACCGGCCGGTGTCTTAACCACTACACCATTAACAGGATAAATTTTATAATAATTTAGCAGTATTCTAAAATTTCTATCTCATATTAAAATTTTAAAGCAATAAAAATCTGCAATAAAATTCTTAAATTAAGAATAATTAAATTAATTCAATCTTAACATAAACAATCAATACAATCTCTTTTAAATCAAAATTAGTTAACGCATATGATAAAAATATGATAAAAATTTTAATTTTTCCTCAACAATTTAGTATGTCATTTTTCCTATAGAAAAAAACACAAAAATTAAAATAGATCTGGTTACTTAAATTTTTACTCTTCAATTCATATTTTTCATAATTCACTATTTAAAAATTTTGTTTTTTATATAAAACGAGGAAGAATACAGTTGACTTTGTCAACTCTTAGATACCCGTACGAACCGTTAGTATGTTCACAGCCTGTCACTTTGCTTACAATATTATTTTTTTAATATTTTAGTATTTTAAAATAATTTGGGTGAATTTTATAATTTCTAGAACTATGGGTTGTACATATATTCAAACTATATGTTTATATGTACATTCTTCAAAAGCAGATTCTAACCTTCCACATAACGATTATCAATCCAAAACTTTTTCAAATATTCTATAGTACCATTTAATACTAAGCGGTAAATGTATATTAAATTTACTAAGTACAAAACAGTAAATATAATTTTAAATATTATATTATATTATATTTAAATATTCCATTGACAGAATAATTTCTTATAAGTACAATAAAATACATATATGTATGTAAATACGGCGCTATATAATATACATCTATACTCTTATCATTCATTCACTAGTGACATATACGATATGTAAATAAACATGATATTATATATCAATATCATATAAATAAAAATTCTTCAAGCAACCGTTATGTTGTTTATTTAATTACATTTTTTTGTACTACGCATTATATCCTCAACAATTTCAAATTATCGAGTAAAACAAAATGGAAAAAATTCGTTAAAGAAATTTGTTAGAAAATTTGAAAAAATCAAGTAACACTTTCGTCAATTATAAAGTAACCCTATATTATTAAAAAAAGTTGTTAACAGAAATAAAAGTATAATGTTGGAGCTTTAATTTTTGTGTATTACTTCAAAAAAATTTTAACAGGTGTTCAAGTTACAGGTGTTTCAAAATAGGAAATTTTCAGTTTTTGACCCCTTACAGCTCCTAAACGGAGGGTGATACAAAAAAAATTTCTGAAATGACTCATACTAATTTTCAAAGATCTAACTTCTGTCAAAATTTCAAGTTTCCAACTTTAACCGTTTAGAAGATGGAAGGGTTAAAGAATTTTGCAAAATTTGAATTTCGCATAACGGTAAATTAAGACACCGTATGCCAAAATTATATATTTATTGTATATATACTGTTAAAGCTAATGAAAATAGTAATCATTTAGCGTTTTCAAAATGAAGATATACTTTATACAACTTGTGCTATAACAATTTAAATATAGAGCTTTTTTGAACCTTTGGGGAGCTGTAGCTCCGTAACGGGTGGGGCTACAAAAAAAAGTTATTAAAAATAAAATTAATATTTTTGTGAGATCTATCAGTAGTTAAAATTTCATAGCTCTATTGCAAAAAAAATGTGGGGATCTAAAAGTTAGGTGTTCGAGAGCTACCCTAAGGCTTGGTCCAAACTCAACCAAAAAAAATAGGGAACCTGCAAATTACTCCCAAAATATTTTGTGTAAATTTCAAGATTCTAGCTTTCTTAGTTTTTGAGTTAGCGTGCTGACGGACGGACGGACGGACGGACGGACATGGCTCAAAAGTCTTAGAATTTTTTTCTGATCCGATCCATACCTTTGAAGGTATATCTAGCTCGCTTATTTCGAGGTGTTACAAACGGAGGAGTAATTTTATTATACCCGATCCTATCGTACGGGTATAAAAAGGGAGCCTCGGTAGCCTAGTGGGTAAGAGCGTATAAAATACGCTCTAAAATCGAATCCCATACACCTCGTAAGATTATTTCCCCCTTACAACCACACTTGAAAAGTAAAGGCTGTGTAATTTCCTTGTCACATCACATTTATATGGCAGGGAAATACACTAAAAAAAAATATATTTATATATAAAAAAAACAAAACATCTGGTAACCCCAAACAAAAAAATTATATTTGCATGTAGGTATTTTAAATTTTTTCTCTTTTTTTAATTTTATATTCATGTATTCATTTAAGAGCTCTCTTTAGGGTTATTAAAATGAATAAATTGTTGTTTTTATAAAAAAAAAATAATAAAAAGAAGAAAAATTTTCTTAAGAAAAATGAAAAAAAGTAATTTTTTATATATGAAAAATATGTTTTTATTCATTTATTTTTATACAAACATACATAAGTACTTACATTGTATAAAAACCAAAGTTTACTTAAATTTTTTTTTTTTTTTTATTTTTTCATAATCCAAATTTTTTTTTTTTTTTCTTATAATGATTATACATACATATACAGCACATATATATTGTATATAAACAAAAAAAAAAAAATAAATTTTTCGTTAAGCCGAAATAACAAAAACAAAAAAATTTTTTTATTTTCACAAATTCAAATAAAAAAGTTCTAAATTTTGATTCTGTAGAATTAAAATATATTCTGGGACATTTTTATTTCTTTTCAAATTTTTTGTTCTTTTATTTTATAAATTATTTTAAATTGAATTAATCAGAAGAATCTTTACCTTAACGTTTTCGTTAAGAAAAATTTTTTAAGATTTATATGAATACAGTATTTAAAATATTAATGAATTAATTTATTACGAGAAAAAAATGTAATTATCAATATTTTGTCAGGGATCCGGAACGAAACGTTATTGGAATATTTCAGAAAAGGTATTTTGTTCTTTTCGGGACAATAAGAAATTTCTTTTCGATTTCGTTCTTACGCTCTTACCCAATAGGCCATACCGAGACCCCAATTTATTTATATTACTTTATACAATTACTATACTGTTCAATATAATCGAATTGAGATTTTAATCTTAACGATGATAACCCAATGTAAAAGTTGCCGTATCAACATATTTAAAATCCATATATAAACATTGTAAATTAAATTATCAATGACGACAACCAACAAAAAATAGAACTAAAAATAGAAAATTGCTTTACTGTAGCGTTGATTCATTGAGGCGCTCATCTCTCAGCACGTTTTATTTGATCAAGCGATATTTAAATAAATATATTCTATTTAAAAATGAAAGCATTGTGCAAGACAACGCAAGCATTGAAACATCACCTTCAGTTCTTTCGATTGAAAAATTTGCATCTTAACCAGTAAACAATTGGTCGGTTATTATATGCTAAATCTTTATATAGACGTAATTCTAAAAATTATATTTTGGTACTTGAAGAAGTTTCATACACCATTTCAATACTGAATTATTTCTGGTTTACAATACTGAGTGTTATATGCCTACATGGGCTGTTATGTATCATAAAAATGGATTAAAAAAACAACAATAAAATTTAAAAAAAAGAAAAACATTTAAAATCATTAATATCAGGATAAAAGAAAATTTTTATTTTGAGAGTTTTTTTTTTTTTTTTTTTTTTTGAGAGTTTAATACATAAAATTTATCTAATTTTTTTTTTTTTCTTTAAGTTTAAGAATTGTCCATATTATGTAACCGAATTAAAAATTAAATTTTTAAAATAAAAATTAAATGTTTCTATGGAAAATAAAATTTTTCAAAATTTATTGAATTTTTTTTATTGTATTGTTATTAAAAAGTTTTGTATAAAAAAAATTACTTATCATTGTATCAAACTTTTTCGCCTTACATTACAAAGACATTAAATAATTTTAGATAATGAACATTAAAGAACAGACAACTTATATTAAAATAGCAAAATTCTCTATACAAAACGAATGAAATGGGACCAAAAAAAAAAAAATAAGACTATAATTTGTAGTACGAAAAGTTTGACCAATTAAATGTTTTTAAATCTTATATTTGAAAATGTTACAAAAACGCTAGTAACCGTGTAAAACAAATCAAAATTTAATTTTAGCAAGGATTATTTTTTTCATAATTTTCAAAACTTTTTGTACAATTTGAAGTTTTGCATTATAAAAATGAAAATAATAATTTTTAATAGAAAAATATTTTTAATTTTTAAAACAGGATTAATTAAACTTTTCCCAAAACAGGATAATTTATTAAATTAAATTTAAAAATAAATTAAGAACTAATAAGCTTTTAAACGCGTCACAAAAAAAAAAAATAAAAATCAATTACACACACGATCAAAATATATATGTACGTTTTTCTATTAAAAACTTTCAAAATAATATTAAGTTTTTTTTTAATTTAAATTCTTTAAATTGGATTTTACTTATTATGTATATAATATT
Source organism: Poecilobothrus nobilitatus (assembly GCA_947095535.1). Taxonomy (NCBI): domain Eukaryota; kingdom Metazoa; phylum Arthropoda; class Insecta; order Diptera; family Dolichopodidae; genus Poecilobothrus; species Poecilobothrus nobilitatus. The sequence goes on along the minus strand of OX352774.1, from coordinate 220,256,760 downwards.
AGACTTATAAAAATACATCAAATTTCAGCAAAATCAATTTCAGAGTTATAAAAGATAAAACACTAATTTCATTTTTTTTATATTTAACTTTTAAACCTTTAAAATAAATCTTATAAATACTTTGAGCTTTTAAATTAATAACTTTATGAACACTAAAACAGCAAAAAAAAAAAAAAAAATGGAAAAGAACAATTTTTTAACATCATAATAGAAATACAATAATATAAAAAAAGGAAAAAAGAAAAAAATAAACTTTTGTACTGTAATTTGCTTTGAATTATCGAATAACTTTTTGATTATAAAAATTTTCATTATTATTTGTATTTTTTTTTTTTTTCTTTTTTTCCCACATTTGAGAGGAAAATCTCAAATCCCATTTTTTTATTCAATTATTTTACAAAATTTCAAAAAAAAAAAAAAAAAATAACAACAAACAAAAATAACAGAATTTTAAAAAAAAAATCAAAAATGCCAACAACAAATAAAATAATTTACAATGACAACATTTAAATGTTTTTATCAATATTTTGAAAATAACAAAAATAAAACAGACAAAAAAAAAAGTTAAATTTACTTATTTATGATATGAATTCTTATTTTGTTCTGTTTTTGTTTTTTTTTTTTTTTGTTTTTTATATACATATATACATCTATTTTCATTTCTTATTTATGATTTGTTTTTTATTTTAACCCTCAGCCATTCCACATACCACATTCGATTTTTCCTTTTTCGAGTTTTTTTTTGTGATTTTTCTATTCGTTTAAATTTTTTGTTCTAGGCCTATAAAAAAAACAGTAAAAAAAAAAAAAAAAAGAAAATCCATCATATACAAAATATTCAGTCATACATATGATGAAAATATTTTTATTTTTGTGGTATAAATATAAATCATGTTGAATTTTATTAAATTAAACTAAAGTATAAAAGTGTATCTTTAATACCCCGGAATACCGCGGAAAATTTTTAATGCGTATACTTCCATATTGTAGTCAGAGATGAACTCATATTTATTAGAAACAGCCAATTTTATGACAAAAAAAAAAAAAAAATTAAGATAATCCACTGTATAAAAATAAACATGGTTGGTTGGTACATATATATATATATATATATATATATATGTACATATATCAACATACATTAATATGAATTTTTGTTATATTTGTAGATGTCTTTTGAAATATTAAATATACGAATTTTAGAAAAATATTTATAAGAATGTTCACATTATTGTTATACAACTGGTACATTTATCTAAATATATATTCATTTATACATATACAGTGGGATATATTAAAATAGTACACTTAAATTTAAATTTTTTTTTTTTCATCATGTTCTTATTTCTTATTTAAAATGAATACATTATTTTAATGTTGATGTTAATATTATATTTCTAGACCTATACCTATGTTCTCAATTTAAATGAAATTTGCTGATTTTATACTTAAAGCAAAATAATAAAACATTTAAAATATAAACAGATAACACAATTCAAATAATTTAGAAACGTTAACGTAAAATTTAATTTTTTTTCTCAGAATTGCAAACAGAATATAATGATACATTAACGTATATGGTATTATTTTTGTGTGAGTCACTATATATATCTAAAAAAAAATTTTATATAATCATTTTTATTGTTTATGTGACATTTTTTTTTCAAAAAAAAAAAAAAATAAAGAAAACAAAAAGAGAACTTAATAAGCAAACAGAAAAAGTAAAATTAATTCTAAATATAAAAGATTTTATTGCATATTTTTAGGGTTTCATTTCAATTTACTCGTATAAGAAATGTTTCTTAAGGTTTCTTAGGATTATTGGAATATTCATTTTTTTTTTTGTTTTTTTTTTATTAATATGATATGAAGGTTATTCGGAAATAAACAAAACAACTTTTGACATGTTTTTTTTCGAAAAATTTTTTTTTGCAATTGTATGAAAATAAAAATTTAAGGAAAACTTTTTTAATGTTTTTAAAACATCAAAAAGTTAAATTAATATACAATGGATATTTTTACTTTTTTTTTTTTGTTACGAATCGACCTCATACCAATATTTTAAAAAGAAAAAAATGATTTATTATTTTAATTTTTTATTTTAAATGTAAAATTGTATTCTTATGTCAACAGGCTTACATATTTTTGTTTTTTTTTTTTTTTTAACACTTATGTACTATAATATTATAAGGAAAGAAATAATTTTTCTCCTTATAAGTTAAAAAAATTTTCAAAAAATAAAGTTCAGTAAAACTTTTACTTTTCACGATTTAAGCACAATTTGACTTTTTTATATTTTTATTTATTTTGATTAAGTTTGTTTCTTATAATATGTATACGTGTTCTTAGATGTACGTATTGATTTTAAGAGTAAAGAAAGCAAGAAAGGAGAAAGGAACTTTATTTTAAAAAACTTTTTTTATTCGTGTTTGTAATTTTTTTCTCGCTTAATATTCATAAACGTCATCAAGTCTCAAAATTAAGAATATTTATTTTTTGGTTTTTTTTTTTTTTTTTTTGTCGAATTTTTCTGTTCTTTAAACTTTCTTTTAAGATTTAAAAGTATTAAGTTTGTTAAGACCTTTTTTATATTATATTTATTTTTATGATTATTTTAATACCATACCATATTATTATAAATATTAAAAAGAACAGTGATTTGTTCTCCTTTTACTTGGTATCCTTTTAAATATTCTTTACAATTATGGTAAGAAATTTTATATTATATTAATTTCATTTTTGCTATATATATAATTAACATTGTATTTAAAATTTTATTCAAATGGTAAGTATAAACGTGTGTTTATCGAACACATAAAAGGAGTACAAAAGTAGAAAATATGAAAATGTTCGTTTTATTAACTTTATCAAAAAAGGATAACATAACAATATAATAGAAAGAGATTGCAATGAAATTGACAGATGGTAAAGAAATATCAATTGTATCACTTGTCAGAATTACAAAAATAATATTATGTATATATTACAAAATTGTATAACTTTTTAATATAAGTAATATAATTTCAAGTCTCATCCTTTTTATTTTGTAATTTTTTAAAATGCTATTTTATTTATAGTATTTTATTTTTCCTTTTTTTTATGTTTTACAAAAATTTCAATCTAAATTTTACCTTTATAAATTGAAATTCTATTTATAAAATTTTATTCTAACTAAAAATTCATAAAGTTTTTATGAAATTTAAAAATACCTTTGGGTTTTTTTTGGTTATTTAGAAATCCATTTGAAAGATCAAAAAAAATTTGAATTTTTATGAATAAATTCTTTGCGATTTTTGTTTTGTATTTTTGTTTTTTGTAAGGCATAACTCTGTGACACATAACTTGAATGAATCTAACTTTATTAAATTAATTTTTTTTTTTTGTTTCTTTTTGATTTACATGCATAATTTCTGTTTTAGGTACTAAACAAAAGTACAATTTAATATAGCAACATAATCAAAATAATAATAAAATCAAAAAAAAAATATATACATATATACTATATATATAACAAATCTCCCATTTTCCAGCTGTTTTTATTTATATTTTTTTTTAAATAAAAACAAATCTAACAATAATTTACATTTTAAATTTTCCTTGACTTGCAACAAATAACAAAGTACAAAACACACAAAAAACAAATAGAAATAAATTCAAGAATACAAAATAAAAAAAAAATATTAAATTTTTAAAACGCCAGTAGGTTATGCAAATAATATTTGTATATTAAATGATATACCACAAAATATCATATGCATATGTTTTAAAACAAAACTTAATGTCCTTAAAGCAATTCATTCATATTTCCTATATGGTTTCCTACTGCTTTTATTTTTCTTTCATTCATTTAAATTTTATTTATTATTTTGTTTGTCTCTCTCATTACTTATGCATTAGTATTTAATTTTTTATTATTCTTTTTTTAACATTCCTTTTTTTTAGTACCTATATTATTCTAGTTTGATTTTTAAATACATATATTTATGTATATCGCGAACACTATTTTGTTAAATCACTTCAATATTTATATATATATTTATATATATTTCAAAAATCATCTTTTCTACATTTACAAAATTTAAAAATAGAATGTATAAATACAGGGTGTCTAATGATATATTTTTTAAAGTGTTCAAACTGTTAGGGAATGTAGTATATAAATCAAAAAAATAATATAGTATATAAATCAAATAATCAAAAAAAAAAAATGGTACCAGTTAAAAATTTTTCGAATAAATAGTGATTTTTTCATAAAATCGCTTTAAATTTTATTTCATTTTTAAACTTCATAAAATCTCTAGCTTTAAATTACGTTATCGCAATTTGTATCAAATCTCTTATCATTTTCCAGATAATTCTATATCAACTAACGTTACATCAACTTTACAATTTTCACATCTCTACATAAAGAAAAGATATGACTTTTTTTAATACATTTAGGAAAATTTTTAAAACCGTTAAAAATACGAAACGCTTCCTCCACATCCCTTAGCATTTCTTTTTTTTTTTTTATTTCTGCAACTTCCAACACTTGCTGGTTATAATGTGAAATTTTTCATAGAACACCCTGTATATAGATTTATATATTCCCATTATATACATATAGTAATAAAAAGTTTTTTTTTTTTTTTATCATAAAACTAAAAAAAAAAGTCAGCATGGAATGAAACTTCTCATAATTTTCAAATAAAAACTTTTCATCACGTTTTTCCACAATTATTTATATTTTCTTTTTTTGTTGTTTTTTTTTTATTTTTGTTTTGAACTTGACTATTCTGGAGAGTTACTATTTAAATACACACATATAAAATACATATATAGAATAAAACTACTAAAATAGAGAGAAAGGGAGATTTTCAGTAATCATAAACAAGGTATAATAAATTGAAGGCTCTGTTTTTAATGTCATGTGTGTCTAAATTTGTCATAAAAAAAAAAAAAAAAACAGAAGAAATACAAAAGTGGTAAATTGGTATCAGTCTAACTATTACAATATTATACAGATACATAAATATCTTTCAATATGTTAAAGAAAATTTTTTTATATCAAAATTTTTTTGTCATATTTTTGTATAAAGGACTTTTTGATCATTTTCATCACTTGTCCTATTGAAAAGTTTTACTATTTTCTCCAACATTTTTTTTTTTTTTTAAATATAAATTCAAAAAGTATACAAAATATTGATAATGTTCTATATAGTAATGTGTCATGTTGTTTTGTCAATTGCAAATTTTATTTTACCATTATATTAAGGTTTGAAAACAAACAAACAAACAAACAAACAATATATGTACAAGTAAACAAAAGAATAAATAAAAAAGAAATTTGTTTTATAGGTTTTTTTTAAAAGAAAACAAAAATGAAAAAAAAGTAAAATGATGTTAAAATTTTTCTTTTGATAAAAAATTTGTTTTTTCCTGCCATAAAAAAAAATGTTTACTATCCTTATATTTGACTATCCTTATATTTGGCTACTCTTAAAAGAAATTGTTATGGATTTGTTTTAATTTTTTACTTCATAGATTATATAAAGGCTATCCTAAAGCTATTTCTAATAATAAAATTTCCTGTCAGGTATATAAATATCAAAAGGACTTAAAATTAAAAGGACTTTTTTAAAAAAAAATGTTATATATACATATATATTTCTTTTTAATAGAAGATGATTTTATATAAATATATTTCAACACACAATTACATTAATGTGCAAAGAAATAGATTAAAAATCGCATTAATAAATAAAACCTGGACAGAAACATTTTATTTTATTTTATATGTTAAAAATCTTTTCAGTGGAAACTGATAAAACGTTATGAAAACCTTTTAAATATTCAGTTAAGTAAAAACTGATTTGTAATGATTATAACATAATAAAAAATAAAATTTATCTTGTTAATATGGTAAATAACACACCCACATAATCTAAAATCTAATATTTACCTCTTTTAGAAGAATATATTAGATCTGGTGTTCCACAGGACTGAATTCTGGGCCCAATTCTGCTCTTGATATGTGTAAATGATATTTTTGACTACTAAATAAATGGCTGTCTACAAATGTATGCTGATGACGCATCTATTATTTATGGAGAAGATAATTTTCAAACTTTGAAAAAAAAAATGATTTAAGATATTACAAAATTTAATAACTCATGTGTGCAAACAGCCTTAGTGTACTATAAGAAAACAAATTACATTATTTTTACTCAAAAAAATTTAAACGCAATCGAAATTTTCAGTTATCTATTTTTTTATGAGTTCAAATTGGTTTAGTTTTCAAATTGGATTGTTGATGGTTTTAAATACTTATGTGTTTATTTCTTAACCCTATGTTAAACTACTGTTGTTGATCATATAGACTATATAAAATCTGATATTGTTAGATTTGTTCGGGTATTAAGACGGATTTTAAAATACATAAACTTTAATACAAAATTAAAATTATACTATTCCTACATAAATTCTCATATTATATATCTAAATCCCTTATGGAGTTCTGCTCCAAAATTTAAGGTTGATCAACTACAAACCTCCACAAAGCGGCCAAAAAAGTGTATAATTTACCTTATATTACTCCAACAATTTGTTTATATGATAAGGACATTTTACCCTTATATTAAGTGCTTTTTGATACATAAAGTAAAATATATTAACTTAAATATTTTAATTTTATTCAGAGTAGCTCCATACATCAAAAGAATCTAGAAGCAGTTCCAAAATAATCAATCAAAATAAAAATATATTTTAGCAAAATATAAAATGACAAATCTCGTTTTAGACATGTCCTTTAAGAACCCATTAGCTCACACTTCCCTTGAAATAGTTCGTAATATTGCAGCTTCATTTGCCTTTTATATGCTTTATTTGCGACTCTCTTTTAGGTAATGACATTTGTTTAGTTGAAATATGCGACTGCGCATTCTCTGAAATAATTTTAACGTACTTCTATAGAGAGATTTCAAGTGATAATTACTACAGTACGGCATTACAGTAAGGAATTACTTAATTAATTTGCGTGAAATTATAGATTACTTTATTACTTCATACAGCTTATTATCTACAAATATTATAGATTCTATTAGAATCAACTTTTATTACTAAAAGTTTTTCAAAACCTCAAAGAATCTGAAATTTATGAGTTTATAGTGTTGTCCTCTTTTCTTGTTCATTTTTTCATTCTTGTTATCTAACTTCATATAACCCACATTTATTTACATTTTTTTTAATAAAACTATACAATTTTTTATTCTTAAGGTCAATATTATTATCAGATATATTGTCATCTTTATATTACATTAAGAAATTATTAAAAATTGGGTAGGTACACCATATTGTTTACAACAATATTGAAAGTAAAATTTTAAATATAAATATAAATATAAAAATAATTAAATTTAAATATAAATTATAAATATACTATAACTAATGAAAATTAAAAATGTGTTTTCTTTTTCTTAAAATTATTTAACAAAATCAAAAAGAATAATTATGAATAAAATTCCGACACAAATATCAAATCTAAAGTATAATCTAAAGTATGTACACATAACAAAGTTATTCTTCTTTTTTCATTAAAATAGTTGGGCCACAAACAGAAAAAATCACATAAAAAATTTTGATTCATTATATTTACAGTTGTACATACATACATTCGGTATGTTATATACAATTTTTCTAAAAAAAAAAAAAAACAAATGTTTTTTAAAAATATATCCTTTAAAAAGGATATATAAAAAGATGAATTTAAAATAATTTTAATATTGTAAAAAGCTAATATTTCATATTGTCCAAAATTCAAAAATTGTTGCTCCTTATTTATATTGATGTTGTGCCCAAATAATATTAAAGTTTGTTCAGTTACAAATCAAAATCAAAGCATAAAACAAATTAAAAATTAGTTGATCTGATATGAATTTTTAACAAATAAAATTTTCCTATTTCAATAAAATTTTCCTTTGTTAAAAAAATTTATAGGATATTTAGTTTGAAAATTTTTTTTTTTTTTGTCAATTCTTATTAGATACATTTTTATATTTCTTTTGGAAGAAATGATAAATTCTGAGGATATTATTGTTAACAGAATGTATATAAGGTGGCAAAAATCAAAGTTAATTATTAAAAGAAAAAATAAATGTATTTTTTAGCTTATATAATATGACAATATTATATAAATTAAAGTGAAACACGAGTTTCGTGCAAAATATTATTAAATTATTGAAAGGAGAAAAATTTGAAAATGTTGACCTTATTATAAAGAAGAAGTATATTAGTTATCCAAGGACATTTTTTAAAAAATTTTTTCTTTTTAATATGATTAACAGTTTTTAAAAAGGATCATAAATTTATTTAACTTAAATCATATTAAACAGAATATATTCTGAATTAATAATTTGAACTGATTTTTCTTACGTTTAACTAAAAAGTTTTGGAAAAAAAAAAAATTTATTATTAGCAATATATGATTTTAAATAAACCAAGAAAAAAAAAAAAGGTTTAAAATCATTTTTTACTTTATTATTTCATTACTATCTATTGTCAAATCAAAATTTAATTTTCATTCACTGATTTCCAAAGGTCAATTTTTTTTTTTTTTTTTGGTTTCCTTCTTTTCTTGTTTTTCATTAATTTCGAATTTTCTTAGAAGTTTTTCAAATTAGAAAATGCCGGTTATAAGGTTTTAAGAAATCTTAATACTATTCCTGTTACGAAAAATAAATTTTGAGAAACATTTCTTTGTTGTTTATAAAATGAAATTTCCTTGGTATTTTATTTTTCTTTTACTACGTTCCGATTCTAATTTCATTTTCAGTCTTAATCAAAAAACGGTAAAAATAAAAAAGAAAAGTTTTTTTATTACTTCCTTTTTTTGAGTGGTCATAAAAAATTAAATAATTCGTTTTGTTTGTTTCTTAAAATAAAAAATAAAACGAAAAACCAAATTTAAAAAAAAACTGATCTTCACTTTTTTTTTATATTTTTATTTTTTGGTTGGTTATTAATGCTATTTTTATGAGTACTTATCCTTTTTCGAATCATAAAAAAAAAAGATTGCTTTTTATTAAAAATATTAAAGTAAATGTATAAATGTAAATATATAAATATTTTGCAAAACCAACTAAATTTAACAATCCCCAAAAATAAGGTATAATTATAGATACTTTTAAAATTATAAAAATGAAAATTGTATAGATTTAAAAATTATCAAAAAGTTTAAATTTTAATGATTTTTGAGACCAAAATGATGAAATAAAACAATAAAACCAGTACCTAACATTTACAAACAAAAGAAGTACACTAATAATTATAATATACATTTAATATAATGATTAAATCATGAAAGATATAAAAATATTTTATGATATTTTGTAAAAGGACATTAGACAAATTATTTTTGTTTTTTTTTTGTTTTGTGTTGTATATTTATAACCATACAAAATTTTATATTTTTATAAGGTAAATACCTTAATTTACATTCAAAAATTTTCATATCTTTTACAATTAAAAAAAGATGCATAATATAACAATTTATATATTAAATAATTCAAATGGAAAATACAATCTACTGCACATTTTCAGTTTTGTGTTTTTTTTTTTTTGTTATAAAACTGTCATATAAAGGATAAATGTATTGTATATTTCAGGATTTAGTCTTATATCTAAATATTGAAACTTATTTTCAGTTGCTGTATAGTCAAGATGTTGTGTTTCTATATACTTCGGGTTTTTGTTTTGTTGTGGATGAGTTAAAGCAAAAATGACCTTGCTTTTTGATTTTCTTTAGAAATCCTACCTTAAACTGCAAAATTAAGGCAAATATGTGTTTTACATTGGAAGAATAAATCATCAAATATTCATTTTTTTTAATCGTGAAACAATGCATCAAACTATATCAGACCTTCAGGCACATATATAAATTGCATACTTTTAGGGGTGCAAATGTTAAAAATTATAAAATTAACTTTAAAATTGTAATAAAAATATATATTTGAATTAAAATTTAATTTAAAATTTTATACAAATATTAAAGTATTTTTTAACACATATCTTCAATTTGAGGCAACTTTTAATTTTATAGTTCAAAAATTTTTTTATCATTGAATATTCTCTTAGTTTTTTAAAAATAACTAAAAATTATGAATACCGAATACGTTCAGAAATTTATTAATAAATTATGATCATAATTAAAGTATAATAGATTACAAAATATAAAATTTCATTAAAAATAATTTATTTGTTGTAATTAATAATAATAAAAAAAAAAATTGTTTTCCGCTTCATTTCAAAGATTAATCAAAATTATTATATAGAATTGGTTTTGTTTTACTTAATATTATAAATGTCAAAAAAAAAAAAAATTATTATTTAAAAAAAAATAATTTATTTTAATAACATAATATTATAAATTTTATTTATACGACAAAAAAAAAATAAAAAATAAAAATTAAATTAATATATGTATTAAATGTGCTTGTATGTATTTTCATCCTTTCAATTTAAAAGTATATTATTGACCTGAAATAAAAAAAATCAAAACAAAAAAATTCCGAGTATTCTCCTCTTGACATTATTTTATAAAATTTAATTTGATAAATTAATAAAAAATTATTTAATCTACGATTTTTTGTTTTTATTTTTTTATTCTAATTTATATGAAACATAAATTTCTAGTTCTTGAACTGAATTCTAAATCCTATATCGTAAAAATAGATTTTTGATTTGAAGTAATTGTGTGAAATATAGGTATTTAGTTAGATTTAAAAAAATTTTAAATAACTGTAATTTTAAAATTTATTTTATATGGGAAACCTCTGATTACAACAACAATCCCATCCATATAAAATAACTTTTCAAAATTTACATGAAAAAGAACCTCTGATAGTTGTCGTGTCCAAACCATATAAAATAAGTTTATGAATTTTAAATAATTTAGTCCATTTTATACGTTTTCCATTAAATAATTTCCATGGTATTATGATCAGCTTGAAACACATAGTGTCATCTCAAATAGGTAAATCCTTTCAAAATAAAAAATACAAATATTGAAAAAAATTTTATTAAATTTTTTTTATCGCGATTTCAATACTTTTCTTTATGTACTTCATAAGAAAATAAAACCAAAAAAAAGATAAACAAGATAGAATGTAAACTAACGGTTTTTAAAAGCGCACATTTTCAAAAGACAATACAAACTATTTAGAATTATTAGCCGAAGGCCTCAGTTGCTAGTGCTAGAATTATTATGTATAATAAGTAATTAATTTTAGTTATTGTATAAGTTGAATAAATAATTTAGAATTATGACTTTCACAAAAATTTGAAAATGTAAGAAATGAAATTTAAGTAATTTTTTTGTAATAAGAAAAAATAAAAATATGATTTTTCTGGAATTTTGAGGGGCTGTAAATCCGAAACCTTATATAATTAAGAAAAACCATTAACACATGTAAAAATATATTACTGGAGCTTTAATTTTTATGTCTTGCCGAAGAAAAATTTATACAAATGCTTAAGTTACAGATGGCTAAAAATAGCAAATTTTCAATTTTCAGCCCTAATAGCAGCTCCCAAACAGAGAATGATGCAAAAAAAATTTCTAAGAAAACTTATACTAATTCTAAAAGTTATTTCTGCCCTCAAAATTTCATGTTCCTCTCTAAAGGCGCAACAGAGTTATAAAAAAAGAAATTTCATGCAAAATCATGTGAACACCACACATAACGGTAAATTTAAATAGTAAATTACAAAATATAGCATAATTTTTATATTGCTTCATAGAGATAACAAAATATTCGGTCTTCTAGTGGTTTTAGATTGTAACATTATTACGCAGAGCCTGAGATATATACATTGGAAAATGGTGCTTTTCTGCAATTTTGAGGCGCTGTAACTCTGGAACGCTATACAACTAAAAGAAATCTTTAACACACTTAAAAATATATTACTGAAGCTTTAATTTTTATGTCTTGCCGAAGAAAATTTTGTACAGGTGCCTAAGTCAAAATTTTCTGAGAAATCTTATACTAATTCTAAAAGTTCTTTCTGCCCTCAAAATTGTAAGTCCCTATTTAAAAGCATTGCGGAGTTATGAGAGTAAAAACATCCCGCAAAATTTGGTTTTCACATAACGGTAAATTTAAATACTAAGTTTAAAAAAATTGTATAATTTTAATATTAATTTATAAAGTAAAAAAAATACCTGTCGAATGACTTTTTCAGATTAAAAAAATGTTAATGATATAAATGCGCATTTACAAATTGAGCTTTTTCAAAGTTTGAGGGGCTGTAGCTCCGTAATGGATGGAGCTACATGAAAAAGTTGTCCCACCAAATTAATTTTTTTATGAGACCTACCCATGGTTAATTTTTTTTTTTTCTCTATCTTTAACGGTGTAGAAGTTTTGTAAAAAAAACGGACAGATAGAGTTAAACTAATAAGCCCATATTTTTCAAATTTTTTTTGGAAATGTGCTAAAAACGAATAACAAATTAAAAATAATTTATATAACATATTGTATGTGCAAATTATATCCTGTCAGGACATAATTTTAAATTTATGCAAAACAGAAAAAAAAAAATTACATAAATAAAAAATAAATTCTTTTATTAAGCCAATTTTATTTAAAAAGATTAATAAAAAAAATGCTTTTTTACATATTATTTTATTATATTTTTTTTGTTTTTTTTTTTTTTTAAATTGGTCAGATCTTAGTAAACATATAATATTCCATTTTATTTAAAAAAACAAACTACAAAAATTATTTTTAGGATATCTTTATCTCAAAAAAGATAAAATGAAACAAAAATTTTATAATCTAACAAGTTATAAAACAAATACAACATTCTAACCTTGTTTTTTTCGAAAAAGAACAAATACATTTTTTTTTTTTGTTTTACAAAATGTTTTATGTTTAGCAATTTCTTTAGTTAAATAAATCTAGAAGCATAATGACCTTCCCTTTTTTTTTTTGCTTTCTTTTTAATTTAGTGCAAAATTTTATTCCATATTTTGTTTTAATTTTAAAATTAATAAATCTTTTTGGTTTTTCAATATATTTTAGCCTTTACATGAAAAATATAAATGACCTAACAAGTAACAGTATCTAATCTGGTATAATATAATAAAATATAATCAAAATCTCTTTAAACTAAAAGCCTGATTTTTAGCACATTTCCAAAAAAATTTTGAAAAAATGTGCTTATTAGTTTCACTCTGTCCGTCCGTCCGTCCGTCTGTTTACAAAACTTCTACACCGTTAAAGATAGAGAAAAAAAATTTTAACCATGGGTAGGTCTCATAAAAAAAATAATTTTGTGGAACAACTTTTTCATGTAGCCCCCCCCCCATTACGGAACTACAGCCCCTCAAACTTTGAAAAAGCCCTATTTTTAAATGTTCTGCTTAAGATTTTTTCAATCTGAAAACGTCATTCGATAGGTATTTCTTTTATCTTTGTAAATTAATATCAAAATTATACAATTTTTTTAAATTTAGTATTTAAATTAACCGTTATGTGAAAACCATATTTTGCATGATTTTTCTACTTTCATAACTCCGGCACGCTTCTAGATAGATTCTGTTGAGACAATTTTGAGACAAGAAAGAACTTTTAGAATTAGTATAAGTTTCCTCAGAAAATTTTTTGCTAGCACCCCCTCTTTAAGAGTTATTACGCCTCAAAAATTGAATATTTGCTATTTTTAGACACCTGTAACTTAGGCACCTGTGCAAATTTTTTTTCGGCAAGACATGAAAATTAAAGGTTCAATAATATATTTTTACGTGTGTTAACGGCTTTTCTTAGTTATATAGGATTCCGGACTTTCGGCCCCTCAAAATTTCAAAAATGTCCTATTTTCACGTTTTTTCTTATTACATGAAATTTTCAAATTTTTGTCCAAGTCAAAATTCTAAACAAAATTCTAGTTTGTATTGAGTTTGGAAATGTGCGCTTTTAAAAACCGTTGGTTTACATTCTACCTTGTTTCTTATTACATGAAATTTTGAAATTTTTGTGCGAGTCAAAATTCTAAACAGTTTGTATTGAGTTTTGGAAATGTGCGTTTTTAAAAACCGTTGGTTTACATTCTACCTTGTTTTTTTTATTTTTTGTTTTTTGTTTTCTTCAAAAAAATTTAAAACCAAAGAAATTAACTTTTATATGGGAGAAGGTTTATTATTCCATTTAATGTTCATATAATATATATAAATTTTTAATACTATTTCGTTAGAAATAAAAATCTAAAGATATATTTTTGATTTGTTTTTTGTTTGTATATTTGTTTGTATATTTTGTTAATAACCTTGTAAAAATGAAATAATCACAAAACATTAAAACGAAATAATACCAATTTATATCTTTAACACTCTCTAAGAATGACCATAACAATTTCATATATTTTTATTTATTTTTTTTTTTTTATATATTTTTCTTCATTTACTTTATTTTGTTACTTATTAGCTCTAATACAAATTATAACATATAATAATATATACATATATAATGAATATAATATATACTTATATAAAATATAAACACCTATATAATATAATCTATTTATATAAAACAAAAATAAGTTAAAATAAATACAATGTAAACTGTTAAAAATATGCTCTATAAGATCCTAAAAAAATATTTACATTAAGAAATAATTTTATTGGAATGTATATACAGTAAAGAACAAAAAATTAAGTATAGGATTTTTTTTTTTAAAGTAGTTACGTAATGAAAGCTTGAAATCTAAGATTATCTTTAAATTTTTTTTTTTTGATTTAGGAATGCATTACAAAAAAAAATGTTTTATAAATTTTACGTACATGTATTGGACAATTAGCAGAACTGAATTCGTCAGCATATAATAAATAAACTTTATACTTTTCTTTTCGATTGAAATCTTAAATTTATTTGCATTCTAATTTAATTCCAGACAAATATTCTAAAAAATTTTATATTGTTTCGTATTGCTCGTTAGAAATTTATTGTTTAAGATGCATTAAGGGTGTGTTTTCTCTAAAAACTCATTAGAAATTAACAAAATTCACTAAAATTGGTATTATTTCCTTTGAACATAATCACTAGAAAGTCACGAAAGTCATGAATGATAATAAAACAACCACAATGAAAATCTAAAATTTTGGCATTTCAAGAGTGCTAAAAATTACTATTATGTAAAACAAAACCAAAAATTAAGAATTTAAATATGTAATATAAATCGAATATACAAAGCCAAAACCTTTATCTGTTTATTTTTCAATACAAATTTTTTACAACTTAAGAATAACTCAGAAGAGTAAAACGAAATTTTACATAATGTTGTATTCTGTTAATCCATTGGCCGCATGAAACACAATTAACAGTTTTTCGTTTACTAATTGTCCGGGTTAAAAAGTTTTTGATTGGTGATTGACCACAAACCCAATCAATTAATTATCTCATTGCGGCATTGAAAGCTAATTATTGATTTTTGATTTTTTTTGTTTCTTTTTATTATCCTGACTAAATGGTTTTGCCGATTAAAAACCTTGTAAGAACATTCAAATAATATTACATTATAACTACACTATTGGAGATAATGAAATAGTATTTTCCTTTTCAAAATTACAAATCATAAAAATAGCACATACTATAGTAAAATTCAAATATTCTAAGGAGTTATACTTATGTAGCAAAATATGATGACGGGAAACAAGCAATATCTGATTAATACACTCAAGCTTTGCTAAGAACGCTAATCTAAAAGATAACAGATGCACATCAAAGAAAGAAATTTTAAAATTTCTTATGTCAATAAAATTTTTATAAATTTGGATTCCGCGACACCTATACTAAAAACAGGCAAATCTTACTCCTCTATCATAAATACATGCAATAGAGGTCGTATTTAAAATAACAAAATAAATTAGACAAAAAATAAATATGTTTTTCATTTTATAGTTCGAACTGTATAGTGGTACAGTCTATATAACATAATCTATATTATATACGTTTCTATTTATATCTTTTATACAAATATATAAATGAAAATTAACTTATACATATTTATATATAAACACTTATACATTATATGTATTTACTTAGTATCCCTTTTTCACCTTGAGATTTTATTTCTTAATGAAAACTTATTAGTCAATTTATAGCAACAAATTGTTTCAATTCAAGTTTACTCATATAATTTTTTTTTTTTTTTATTTATTTTCTTTTTTTGTTTTTTTTTTTTTATTTGCTTTTCTAATGTTTCTTTTTGTTGTTTTTTTTGCTACCTGTGGTTTATTAGAAAAGATCCTTAATTTAACTTTTTTTATTAAACTTTTATACAATTAAAGTTTTTTTTTTTTTTTTGTCTTTTGCTTTTCTATATTTGGTTATGGTTCTGGTCACTTTGCAATAAACATTTTTAGTATAAAGTCTTATTAATTTCTTATTCAAACAACTAAAAGAAAGAGAAAAGCGAGTTAAAGAATGAAAGGGAACAAATCAAACAAAAAAGGAGTATATACAATATAAAATAAAATAGAAAGAAGATAAAAAAAAAAGTAAAATATAAAATCATGAAAAGAAAAAAACAAAAATCATATAAGTAAGATAAAAAAAAGATGAAAGGCGGAAAAATGAAAAAAATAATATCCTGCCTGTTAGAAAAAAAAAACGATTCAATGACGATATCTTTTAAAAGGGAAACAAACAAAAAACGTATTATCCTTTTAATAGAATGACTGGTAGGTAACCGGCTTATTCATAAGAATCTACATCTTTAAATTTTTTTTTTTTTTTCTTGATAAGTTTTATTCTATTCTCTTTTTACATACATACAAACATACATAGAACATAATATTGCGTTTGACAAAATGATTAATGGTATACTCACATCATTACTGTCATATATTAATGTACCTTTTAATTTTCTACTTTATATTTCAGTTTTAAAGAGGAAAAATATGTTAATTCAGTAGAAAATTGAACCGACTTTATCTTTCATTCAAAAAAAAAAAAAAAACATTAAAACCATTTTTTTTTTCGTTGTAATTATTTTGATGGTATTAAAAAAATTACGCATATTAAGAATTTACTTAATTTTTTCATAACAAATCATTTTTTATCAGTAAAAATATTTAAGTTTTCAGTATAAATAGTTACTCCTTCAGTACACAAAATTATTTTGGTATCATTTAAAGTAGAAGCTGGCAATTGAAGTTTTTTTTCTTTGCCAAGTTTTATTTCAAAACTATAGTTTGATTTTGAATGAGGATTAAATTATTACAAATTACAAATTGAATTATTACAAGAAATTTTAGTGCAATTGATTTTTTATTACCAAATTTCAGAAATCTTTAAATAATAAAATATTAAATAAACCATGATTCATATGTTACGTATATATTAAGTGAAAAACAAAACATATAATTAATCCAAAAATAGAAATAGCTAGTTATAAACCGTAATATAAGTTTCTATAAAATCATATTAATTCAGTAAATTCGGCTTCAAACCTGCCCTTCCCCTCCTGGCTGGGTCATATAGATTAATAAAAAATAATCTATAATTATAATTTAGTAGTTTTCAGCCACACACTACGTATTATGAATTCCGTTTCAAGCTTTGAACATCAGTAACTACATATTTTTTACGATTTTTCTACTATAAAACCTATACATAATATTAATAATAAAAAATAAACAACACATTTCATATTTATATTACAGTAGTATGGTACCTACGATAGTCGGTAGTATGCAGTAACAAAACGTACACGTAATAGAATAACAAAAAAAAAAACAAAATTATAAGAGACATTCTCATTTACTCTCTTTAAAATTGTGTATTCTTTTTTTCCTCTCGAGTCACGAGTTTCGACTCGACACGACTCGACCTCAACGGCTCAACTATTCTTTGGCTACATGTATGGAATGTACTTAACTTATGCATGTGTAAAGAAAAAAATTTAAAAACTGATAAAAATCGTCATATATCACAATATTTATTGAAATTTTAAATAATGATGAATGATATTAATCTGATATTAATAATCAATACGTATCTAAGTATGTACTTATGAATAACCAGCGGGCGAGTCTCTTTAAAATTCAAATATATAATTGTTTTGGTTTTTTACTTTTCTATTAAATTGTTGCATTTATGTATGAATGTTTGTATATTATTTGAAGCGATTTTCTAATTGTATTCTTTTTTGAATTCAATTTCTTCTCATATACTTAAATTTGAGTACACAGCAGTTCTTATAACCAAAATTAAATTTGAATAATTTTTTTTTTTTAAATATTTTGTATGTCAATTTTATGCAGGGTTACCATTTGTACAATTGTGGTAATATTTGTATCGGTTTTCTCGCCCTCTGTACCATGTTACATGTACAATCTTAATCAAGGATTGTACGACAAATACCTACAGGGTCTTTTTAGATTTTAAATTTTTCACATTAGGGCAAGGTAAAACGAACAACGGCAATATTGTTACAGACAACGTTGCTCATTAAAAAAATTTAACTGTATTTTGCTCCAACCTTTGTTTGTGCATTTTCCGAATGTTTTACGGATACCTATTCTGTTTTCACCACGTACCTTTAAAACATTTATTTCGAACTCGATAAATAAATAGACATAATAGTCCTCACTCACAATACCAAATAATCTAAATTCTAAATATACGTACACAGGCTCTTTATACAATTTAATTCTATTTTGGCGTTATTTTAAAAATAATTTCAGTTAGTGTTTTGACAAATTTGGTTTTGCTTTCTGAATTTTTACGGATTGTACTTTTTCCATAAATTCTATTTTTCTAAATTGCAACTGTCTATTATATGAATTGGGATTCAACATAAAATTTCACTACACATTAACAGCGGCCCCTAGTACAGATTATAATAAAATAAAAATTAAATATTTCTTGTTTAAAATAATAGATGGCGCATCAATAACAATATTTACATTTAACAGTTTTATAGCATAGCTACACGGTCGTGTAATCAACGGCTTAGTGAAACTGATAATTTGAGAAACCTGAAATTTAGTCAAATATGAATAATAAATAACTTATTGGATGCTTCTATAAGAAATGGAAAGGAAAGGATATAAAAAAAAATAAACTGTTTAATTAACGATTTTTTATATTTTTTTCCTTATTTCACCATTTATTACATTTTAATTTAATTTAAAACTAATTAATCACAAATTAATGCATAAATATATCTATATTTAATTAAAACAAAAAGACAAAACAACAAAATATTATATTTTAGAGCTTATGTTTGTAAAACGAGAAATGAAAACTATTTTTACAACAGATCAAAACAATGATACAGTTCATGTTTTTTTAAATCATTTTTTAAGTATATTAATTCCTTTTTTAAACACTCTTAATAATATACTTTACCATTTGATCTCTACCATTTGCTCTCAGTTTTACTACCTACATATACATATACTTAAAAAATTCAATATAAAATCTATAAAGTATTTATTATTATTTCTTTATGTTATGTTTTCAGTATGATAATCAATTTTGTTCAAGAATATAAATTGCAACATATAAAAAAAAGGAAAAAAAACTTATGACAATATTATATTTACAAAATTTTAATAAAAGTTTTCTGTTCGAATTTTACTTAAAAAGTTACCACTAAAACATAAATATGTACATTAAACTTACTGTAATATTATTAAAGTTAAAGTTTTCTTTCAATATTAAAGTTTTTAAACAATTTTTTTTTTTTTTTGTTTTTCTGTTTTGCGTTGATACAATATTGGAAACTACTTTTTCAATTACATCACCTATTAAAAACAAAAAAAAAAAACCAAAGATCAAAGATAGAAGCTTATTGTAAAAATATAGTAAAGAAAGTTACAAAATTTGTTGTCAAAGAAAATCTTTAAAACAAAAAATATACAACATAAAATAAAATCATATTTATATTCTTCATGTGTCCCTTTCAAAAATCACTGCCATTACCAGTTATAAACGAAAAATAAAAGATGAAAAAACAAAAAAAAAAAAAAAAAACGGAAAATCACCCTTACCAAACTTTAGTTTCTTTTTTTTTCTTTTATTTTTATATCGTTAATACTTCATAACCATTTTAACAAAGATATTTTCTTCCACTTTCCATATTTTGCACAAACACCAAAACCCCAATACCTAATATAATAACATCCACATTTAAAAGATTAAGTAGACATCTAGTAAATCCTTAGTACAAGTACTTTTCCATTTATATAATATCCTTTACAAGAAATATCCTTTTTCATATAAAACAAAAAAAAAAATATATATATATATATATATATATGTATATATATGCGATGTATAAATTATATTAGATTAGAATTGGATTTCTGTCATGACATAAAAACACGCATACACAGCATGCACTGTTAAACAAAAAAAAAGTTAAAGTATCAAAAATTTAAATGAATTAAAAAAAAAAAAAAAAAAAAAGAAGCTTTAATGAAAAATATAATGTTCATATAACTAATATATTATATTCATATCTATATGTTATATATATATAATATTATATTTTTTTTTTTTTTTGTATAAAGGATAATAAGTCAAATTTTGTTATAGATGTAAATATGTTCGTATGTGTTCATATGTATGTGTAGACTGGAATATAATCATAAATAAAATGAAATAAGAATCAAAGCATAAATTTATAAATTTTTTTTGGAAAAAAGGTTTATTAATTGTTAAGTGATCTGAAAATTGCTATTACTAGCATATAAAATTTTTTTTTTTTTTTTGGGTAATAATCACCTTTTATTGGAAAAAGCATTTTCTCTTCATAATTATTATTTTTTTGTTTTTTTCAACCAATATGGTAAAATACCATAATAAACATAATTTTTGTTGAATATATACATAAAAGCCTCACACCTTTATTTTATTTGAAAATAAGGCATGCTGTTTATAAACTGCCTTGAGAAATAACAAAAAAAAAAAATTGAAATTTTAAGAATTCCATACCACTATCAGGTAGACAAAAGAAAATTAAACCAATAAACATAAATAATTGAAAATTTAAATTGAAACCACAAGAAAACGGTCATAACAGTCACATATTTGTTTAAGAACCATTTTTTTATTTTTTGAATATGAATTATTTATATTATTATTTATTTATATTGAATATCATTTATAAAAATTAATCAGGACCATAATTGTAATTGTGAATTACTTTTACAGTAATTTCAACTCCATTTTGAAAATTGTTTGTGAACGTAAAGATTTTAAAGTGGCGTTTCTTCTTCAAAAATGGGTTTGGTAAAAAAAAAATTGTTTTTAAAGTTATTTAAAAATTTATTCTTCTTCTTATTCTTCTTCTAAATCTTTAGATTTCAGTTTACATTAAAAATTTACTTCACATATACCATAAGAACACAAATGATAAATTAAATTTAACTAAAAATATATTTTTTTTTAAATGCATTACAAACTTTCATTCAAATTTTGTGTCTTTTTAATATTTTTTTTTTTAAGTTTCATAAAAAAGTACCGAATTGGTAATTCTAGAAAATAATATTTGCTTTTTGGAACTACCAACTGGATATTTTCCCATAATATTTTCTCATATCCTTTTAAGTTTATTTTGTGATTGAATTTGTTTGTTTTTTTTTTTTTTTGTTTTTGTTTCACTCAACCTTTATAATAATAATAACAAATTTATATAATAAAAAAAAAAAGGATCGTCCTTGATTATAATAATGATGATGACTTAATACCAACAATATTCACTAGAAATAAATTTTTATAATCTGTGAGTGACAAAAAGTTCAACTGCTGATACTAGTAGATACATAATTGATAATTTTTAATATTTTCCTTATGATTTTTTCATAAATTTTTTAAAGTCCTTATAATAAAATTTAATTAGGATAACACTAGGTAAATTAAAAACAGGTAAATCACCTTGAAAACTAATTTTATAGAAAAAAAAAATCCTTAAATTAAACTTATTATAAATTTTTTTATTTATTTTTATTTTTAGAATTTAACGAACGAAAAAAAAAAACAATTTTTTTTAAAGTTAAGTAAAAAATACTAAGAATTATAAATAAATTTAAATGAATTATTTATCATTGTTTTTCTCAAATTATTTGAGTGGTGATTTATAAAAAAAAAAATAAAATATAATTAATTAAATACTTATTTGAGTCCTTAAGAACTCTAATTTTAATTGTTATCAAAATTTGTATAGGTAATTCTGAAGTGATTTCAAGAAAAAAAAAAAAACCAATTTGTTGAAAATGGGAAAACAAAAAAAATAAATTAAAAGTAATTATTTAATTATTAATTTAACAAAAAATATCACAGAAGAAATCATTATAATTATAATTTAAATATTCAACAATTTCTTTTAATTTAAATTCAAAGTTATTTTAATCCGAGAAAAAAGACGTATAAATATCCTTAAAATATAGTAAAATCTATATAAGTTTTTTTAATACAATAAAATATCCTTAAGATATTCTCAAAAAACAAAAACTATATATAAACCTAAACATGAAAATTATTGTAAAACAAACTAAATACATCCTAAATATAAACTTCATTTCAAACAAGGACAACAATTGACGTTTTTTTTTTATTGGCTATACTAGTATTTCATTATGTTTTATAATTATGTAATTCTACATCTTTTTTCTTTTATAAATAAATAATTTTATTTATTTAAATTTACTCACACATGTTTTTGTTTTTCCTACATTTTTTCGATCTTTTTTCCTATGGGATTTTAACATTAAAACGAAACAAAGTAGCATATAAAGTCAAAGATTTTTAATGATTCACATTTTTAAATAAAAAGCCTCTTAAAATTATGACAATTTTTGCATCAAAATTTGTAATTTTTTATAGAATTTTTTATGTAACAATTAAATTGTGAAAAATCCACAGATACTTTTTTAAATCTTATGAAATCTTTGAGGTATATTGAACCTTTAATTTTTATATTATATTCACGACAAATTTTTATAGGTGTTCAAGTTATAGTGAATCTAAAAAATTTAACTGCTAATAGGGGAAAATGTATATTCAATGATAATTCTCTGAAATAATAATTCTAAAAGATCTTCCTCCTCTCAAAATACGAAAGTGATGCCTGAAAGCATTCCGGAAATAAAAAAAAACCAAATTTTATAAAATCATGTTTTTATATAACGGTGAATTATATAACATAAATTATGTAACATAACGGTAAATACTCAATAGCCAAATAACAAAACTCATATAATTTTATGAAGCTTAAAAAGGCTTTCCTGTCATTTGACATTTTACGAATGAAAAAATATTAAACAGAACTTGAGATATTTAAACATTTGAAAATAGGGATTTTCCCAACTTTAAGGAGTTGACGTTCGGTAATAGCTTGGGTTACATAAAAACATTGTTCCACAACATTAATTTTTGATGGTTAAAATTTCATTCCTTTATTCGCCAATTCATCCGTAATTTGCTTTTTCTGGAAAGATAAGATCTTCAAGAAAAAGCGTAAATAATTTGCATTTAATTAAAGTTTTTGACTTTTTCAGCCCTTAAATGGATCTGAAAAGGTCAAAAACTTAATATTTTAAGACATAATTTTGATACCTGCGTTAATTTTATTTAAAGGAGCGACCCAAAAATTTAAGCTATAACATTTTATTGTGGCAGGTGTAAAAATCTTTCCATAACGAAATAAGATTTTTTTTTAAAATTGAAGAAAGTGCCTTTTTAATTCACACAATTTTCTTTTTCAAGAAAAAAATGTAAGTATGCATTTTTTTTGAATTATGATCCATTTAAACATGTTTTTTAGATACCAACATGTTCATTACCCTATTTTATTTCTAATGAAGTATAAATTGTATTCAACTGTTCTCTAGAATATTTGAAATTTTTGATAAAATAACAAAATAATTTAGTCCGTTCTTTTGTTCAATTGTATACCCAATATCCTTTATTTTATTTTTAAAATTTTTAAAAAATTAAACCAAGAAATGAAAAGATTCAACACCAGCATAAAAACTCTGTTTATTTTGTCTTACATATGATATTCTTTTTTTTTTTTTTTTTTGTTTTTTGCTTCTGGATAACTAATTAGATAACACTTGAGTTGAATATCAATTTTTTATGATGAAAAAAATACCATAAAAATAAAATAGAAAAAAAATACCCCTTTCATTTCATTGAAAAGCAATATAATACCAGGCAAAAAATATAAACAAGGGACAATATAAAATGAAGGACTTAACCTAAACAATTTACAACCTTTTTAAAATAACTTTTTGTTTTCGTTTATTTTTTTTTTTTATCCTGTTCTTATACAAAATAAAAACTCTTATTTTTTCTCTATCTTAAATATTTCTTTTTTAAAAAATAGTTTTTTTTCTTTTATGAGAGAAACTTTTTAACTTTATTAGGGTTATGTTGTGATATGATTCTTTTCCTGTGGAGAGTTACGACCCATATTCTCTTTACAACATAAAACAAATGTTAATAAAAAGTAAAAATTGAGAGGAAATATAAAAATGTTATCCTTTAGACCTATTTTATTGTTATTATTCACTCTCATCTTTAAAAAAAAAAATTTTCTAATTTTGAAATTATCTCCTTTTTTATACCTTTTCTGTTTTTTTTTTTTTTTTGCAACTCATAGCTTTTTTATTTCATGTTATTATTGTTTTAAAAGTACATACAAAAAAGGACAAAAGAAAAAATTGTTGCTTTTTAACCCCTAGTGTATTATAAGAAAAACATAAGTTAAAAGTTAATATTTTTATTCTTATTTTTTTTTAGATTGAAATATCGAAAAGAAACAAATTCTCGTTTTAAATACATTTAATGTGACAAAGGCGCCATCTACAAAACAATAAAAACAGTAAGCAATAATCTATTTTGTTTGCTAGTCAGTTTTAAGGACATTCGCGTAAACAAAATTGCACTAAACAATAGTTTTTAACAATAATTAATATTTATACCAATCTTCTCTACTTTTTAACATTTTAATCATTAATATTTGAGATAAGAACTATTAAATAATACCAAAATTTGTGTAGTCTAGGCAAAATAATGTTATATGGAAATTAGAGAGGGGGTTTATTTTTAGGAAAAGGTGCTCGACAACTTAAATTATTTAGTTTTAATGGTTTAAAATTATATAAAGTAACTATAGCTATAAAAAAAAATATCTAAAAGTCTTTTAAAAATAAAAAACGTATACAAAATAGAGAATTCGTACACAAAAAATTTTCACCAATAAAGTGACAATTTGTTTCCCTTCTAAAAAATAATACAAACAAAAATTATTATAAAATTTGCATGAATATATTTTTTATTTTATTAAATCTATATATATGAACATTCATAAAGTTTTTAGATTTTAATTATTTTAAAAATATTTACTTTTACAGAGCAAGTTTGTCTCAACTAAGCTGTGTGTTTCTCAATTAACATTTTAAACTAACAAATACACTTGACTTTTAATCGAATCCTTTTAATCGAATTAAATATAAAACAAAATGGAATTATGCCCTGATAAACGTCAGTTAACACTAGCTTCAAAAATATTAACGATTATAGTTTTTTTTATGTCCTATTTAAATGGGACATATTTATTTTTTTTTATTTTTTTTTTATTTTTTTTAATTAAATCTTCATTACATTATAAATTACTTTTACAATTTTCTTCTATATCTAGGTTTAATTCTTACGACTACAAAAATAATTTATAAAAGGAAAACAAAAATTTAAATATTATTTATACGGTAGTGGATAAACCACTAGTGTTGTATAATTGATACGTTAAATTATAAAAAAAATTTAAAAAAAATAAACTATGTTAATGTTAATGTGGGGTTGAGATTTTGTATGAAACTAATTATTATTTTTTTTTTTTGTTTTTTTTCTCTCTTTTTTTCTTTCTTTTTTTTTTCTTTTTTTTTCTTTTTTTTTACAATTTCAATTGAATAAGCAATACAAATTATTAAATTGTTTTACAATTTTACAGTTTAATTAAATTTTATTTTGCATTTTACATCATAATTAATTAGTAATTATTTAATAGTTCAACTACAACAAGGATACATAGAACAGCAAATATAATTTAGTATAAATTATGTTAAATTATTTTTAATAAAGTTTTATAATCGCATCTAAAGTATTTCATTGCAATGCGTTCTTTAAAAGACGAAATCGGTTCGATTTCAGTAATTCTTTTTATATGCATATCGATAATAAATTTTGGAATATTTAGCAGAGAAGGGTTAATTTTGTTATAAATTTCGTGCAGAACAATCCATTTAAAATCAGATATTTCTGATGAAGAAAATTCTTGTCTAATACACTTTCTAAGTAAGAGATAGGTGAGACTTTTAGGGTATTTTTAAATTAAATTTTCTAAATCAAGATAATTAATTGATAATAACCATAATTTACATAATTTTGAATATCTTGATAATACTGTTATTTCTTTTATATGATTTGGAAGTTTGTTAAAATATTTAGGAGCTAAGCTGTCAAAAAATTTTTTATAGTGAGTTTTTGAGCCAAAAGGAATGCAAGCTAAATTTAACTTATTAATTCTTAGGTTATATTGATTATTGTTTCTTAATTGTAAAAAGTTATCCATTTTAAAAAGTTTGATTAGACATTTATAGGCATATATGTGGCGTACCGGAAATATATTTGAGTCTTGAAATAAAAGCCAACAACTGAATCTCCTATTTTTAAAATAAATAATCCTAATTGTACATTTTTGCGCTATAAAGACTGGTTCAATTGAATTAAAATAGGTACCACCCCAACTAGCAATGCCATACTGTAACTTGAAATGCACTATAGCATAGTAAAATTTTAGTAAAAGTGTTTTTGAGCAAAAGTTTTTTAGTAGATATAATTTTCGGATGCAAAGCAACATGTATTTATGTAACTGATTTAGATGTAACTTCCAGTTTAGGTTGTTATCAATAATTAATCCTAAATATTTATAATTGTCAACAATTTCAATTTCAAAACAATTTGCTGAACAACAACGAATTTGATTTGTAGTGCCAGCGCAGTTTTCACACACCATCTTTTTACAGTTTGCTGCATGAAATTTAAGTTTTATAGGCTCAAAGCAGCGTTTTTTTAAATTAAATACTACTAGTTTTCTTTTATTGCTTATGATAAGTTTATGATCCATGAACCAATTTCTCAGCAAATTTAAATCAGAGTTTAGACTTTCCTTTAGACAATTTATGTTTTTTTCGCTATAAGAAAGAGAACAGTCGTCTGCAAAACCAGTAATATT
Organism: Poecilobothrus nobilitatus; assembly: GCA_947095535.1. Classification (NCBI taxonomy): domain Eukaryota; kingdom Metazoa; phylum Arthropoda; class Insecta; order Diptera; family Dolichopodidae; genus Poecilobothrus; species Poecilobothrus nobilitatus. Next base: position 220,229,478 of record OX352774.1, on the reverse strand, counting down.
TCCTTTAAATGATAGAGCAAATAAACAATTAATATAAATTTGGAATAACAAAGGTCCTAAAACAGAACCTTGAGGTACACCGACATTAATAGTTCTGCATTCACTGAAAATATTTTCTAGTTTAACTTTTTGCTACCTATCTTTTAAATAAGACATTAAAAAATCTAATATAAAACCTCTAAAACCTGCATTATAAAGTTTAGAACTTAAAACATTGTGATCTATCATATCGAAAGCTTTAGTTATATCAATAAAAAGAGCAGCAGAAGATTTGTTGGAATTTAAGCTAGAATATAATTCTGTACAAAGTTTTAGAATAGTATCTTCGGTAGATTTACCCTCAAGAAAACCATATTGATTATTGTGAAAAAAGCTTGTTTTATTAAGAAAACTTAACATTCTTTTTTTAATCAATTTTTCAAATAGTTTACCGATACAAGGTAATAGAGATATTGGTCTATAATTTGATACATCATTTTTACAGCCCTTTTTGAAAAGTGGAATAACTTCAGCTTTTTTTAAAGCAGATGGAAAAACACCACTATAAACTGAAAGATTAAAAATATAACTTAAAACCGGACATATGAAGTGTGTCCGGTGAAAAAACTATTAAACAAGAAATATAACTTTATTGCCCGGTCTGAGATAACTTTAAAAGTTATAATCTATAAATTAAATGTTATTTTTAAACAATATAAACTTTATGAAAAACTTCACTAACAATATTTTACTTAAACTTGTTTTGTTTATTTCTGTAAACTTAAGCAGATAAATATTTTAAATATTTTTAAAATCATTAAATATGAATTTTAAACAGGTTCACATTTCAGAGTTTTCACGATATTATGATAATTAATAACTAAAATCAAATGTATATTTTAAATTGAATTATAGTAATACAAATATATTTTTTATACATAACGAGGAAGAATGCAGTAGAGTAGACTGTGTCAACTCTGGGATACCCGTATGAACGTAATATATCCTATTATAAAACTTGATCATCTTTTAAAAACATTCAGATGTTTTAGTACCGAACTACAGAGATACATTTATGTAAATTGTGAAGTTGTATAACAGCTACCCGAATCTATTGCACCTAGCTTCATTAAGTTCCAAGAAATACAAGAAGCCTAAACCGGCTGCAATAGATCAATCAAATTTTACAAAAGTTTTTGGCATGCAACTCGACACTTTTTCACTAAATTTCAGATAGCTAAATTCAATAGACACTGAGTTATTTTCATTTAAAAAGAGAAGTTGTATGGCAACTACTCGAACCCGGCGGCCGAAAATGCTGGAGTTAAATAGCAAAACTAACAATTTTGCAAAAGTGACGTAAAAAAAAAATCAGCCTCTTAGCTCCTTTATTTTTTGAGTTATCGTGCGGACGGACACTGAGTTATTTTCATTTAAAAAGAGAAGTTGTACGGCAGCTACTCGAACCCGTCGCACCACCGCAACCAAATTTTGCAGAAGCTGTTGCCATAAAACTTGATCATCATTTGCAAAATTTCAGATACCTAGATTGGATAGACACTGGGTTATTTCGATTTAAAGAAAGAAGTTGTATGGCAGCTACTAGAACCCGGCGGCCGAAAATGCTGGAGTTAAATAGCAAAACTAACAATTTTGCAAAAGTGACGTATACAAAATGTCAGACTTCTAGCTCCTTTATTTTTTGGGTTATCGTGCGGACAGACACTGAGTTATTTTCATTTAGAAAGAGAAGTTGTATGGCAGCTACCTGAACCCGTCGCACCAACACAACCAAATTTTGCAGAAGTTGTTGCCATAAAACTTGATCATCATTCGCAAAATTGCAGATACCTAGATTGAACAGACACTGGGTTATTTCTATTTAAAGAAAGACGTTGTATGGCAGCTACTCGAACCCGGGGGCCGAAAATGCTGGAGTTAAATAGCAAAACTAACAATTTTACAAAAGTAACGTAAAAAAATTTTCAGCCTCCTAGCTCCTCTATTTTTTGAGTTATCGTGCGGACGGACACTGAGTTCTTTTCATTTAAAAAGAAATTTTGTATGGCAGCTACCCGAACCCGTCGCACCAGCACAACCAAATTTTGCACAAGTTGTTGCCATTAAACTTGATCATCATTTGCAAAATTTCAGATACCTAGATTGGATAGACACTGGGTTATTTCTATTTAAAGAAAGACGTTGTATGGCAGCTACTCGAACCCGGCGGCCGAAAATGCTGGAGTTAAATAGCAAAACTAACAATTTTGCAAAAGTGACGTAAAAAAAAAATCAGCCTCTTAGCTCCTTTATTTTTTGAGTTATCGTGCGGACGGACACTGAGTTATTTTCATTTAAAAAGAGAAGTTGTACGGCAGCTACTCGAACCCGTCGCACCACCGCAACCAAATTTTGCAGAAGCTGTTGCCATAAAACTTGATCATCATTCGCAAAATTGCAGATACCTAGATTGAACAGACACTGGGTTATTTCTATTTAAAGAAAGACGTTGTATGGCAGCTACTCGAACCCGGGGGCCGAAAATGCTGGAGTTAAATAGCAAAACTAACAATTTTACAAAAGTAACGTAAAAAAATTTTCAGCCTCCTAGCTCCTCTATTTTTTGAGTTATCGTGCGGACGGACACTGAGTTCTTTTCATTTAAAAAGAAATTTTGTATGGCAGCTACCCGAACCCGTCGCACCAGCACAACCAAATTTTACAAAAGTTGTTGGCATATAACTCGACACCTCTTTACTAAATTTCAGATACCTAGATTGAACAGACACTGGGTTATTTCTATTTCAAGAAAGACGTTGTATGGCAGCTACCCGAACCCGGGGACAGAAAATGCTGGAGTTAAATAGCAAAACTAACAATTTTACAAAAGTGACGTAAAAAAATTTTCAGCCTCCTAGCTCTTCTATTTTTTGAGTTATCGTGCGGACGGACACTGAGTTCTTTTCATTTAAAAAGAAATTTTGTATGGCAGCTACCCGAACCCGTCGCACCAGCACAACCAAATTTTGCAGAAGTTGTTGCCATAAAACTTGATCATCATTTGCAAGATTTCAGACGCCTAGCTTTATTAACTTCCAAGAGGTGCAAGAAGCCTGAACCGGCTGCTCTAGGCCAACCAAATTTTACAAAAGTTGTTGGCATATAACTCGACACCTCTTTACTAAATTTCAGATTCCCAGCTTCAATAAACACTGAGTTATTCTCATTTAACCGGATAAGTTGTATGGCAGCTACCCGAACCCGTCGCACCACCACAACCAAATTTTGAAAAAGTTGTTGCCATAAAACTTTATCACCATTTGCAACATTTCAGACGCCTAGCTTTATTAACTTCCAAGAGGTGCAAGAAGCCTGAACCGGATGCTCTAGACCAACCAAATTTTACAAAAGTTGTTGGCATGTAACTCGACACCTCTTTACTAAATTTCAGATTCCTAGCTTAAATAAACACTGAGTTATTCCCATTTAAACGGAGAAGTTGTATGGCAGCTACCCGAACCCGTCGCACCAATACAACCAAATTTTACAGAAGTTGTTGCCATAAAACTTGATCATCATTTGCAAAATTGCAAAACCCTAGCTTGAATAGATACTGAGTTATTTCTATATAAAGAAAGAAGTTGTATGGCAGCTACTCGAACCCGCCGACCGAAAATGTTGGATTTAAATAGCAAAACTAACAATTTTGCAAAAGTGACGTAAAAAAAATTTCAGCCTCCTAGCTCCTTTATTTTTTGAGTTATCGTGCGGACGGACACTGAGTTCTTTTCATTTAAAAAGAGATTTTGTATGGCAGCTACCCGAACCCGTCGCACCAGCACAACCAAATTTTGTAGAAGTTGTTGCCATAAAACTTGATCATCATTCGCAAAATTTCAGATACCTAGATTGAACAGACACTGGGTTATTTCTATTTAAAGAAAGAAGTTGTATGTCAGCTACCCGAACCCGGAGACAGAAAATGCTGGAGTTAAATAGCAAAACTAACAATTTTACAAAAGTGACGTAAAAAAATTTTCAGCCTCCTAACTCCTCTATTTTTTGAGTTATCGTGCGGACGGACACTGAGTTCTTTTCATTTAAAAAGAGATTTTGTATGGCAGCTACCCGAACCCGTCGCACCAGCACAACCAAATTTTGTAGAAGTTGTTGCCATAAAACTTGATCATCATTTGCAAAATTTCAGACGCCTAGCTTCATTAGGTTCCAAGAGGTGCAAGAAGTCTGAACCGGCTGCTCTAGACCAAACAAATTTTACAAAAGTTGTTGGCATATAACTCGACACTTCTTTACTAAATTTCAGATTCCTAGCTTCAATAAACACTGAGTTATTCTCATTTAACCGGATAAGTTGTATGGCAGCTACCCGAACCCGCCGCACCACCACAACCAAATTTTACAAAAGTTGTTGCCATAAAACTTGATCATCATTTGCAAAATTTCAGACGCCTAGCTTCATTAGGTTCCAAGAGGTGCAAGAAGTCTGAACCGGCTGCTCTAGACCAACCAAATTTTACAAAAGTTGTTGGCATGTAACTCGACACCTCTTTACTAAATTTCAGATTCCTAGCTTCAATAAACACTGAGTTATTTTCATTTAAACGGAGAAGTTGTATGGCAGCTACCCGAACCCGCCGCACCAGCACAACCAAATTTTACAGAAGTTGTTGCCATAAAACTTGATCATCATTTGCAAAATTTCAGAAACCTAGCTTGAATAGATACTGAGTTATTTCTATATAAAGATAGAAGTTGTATGGCAGCTACTCGAACCCGCCGACCGAAAATGTTGGATTTAAATAGCAAAACTAACAATTTTGCAAAAGTGACGTAAAAAAAATTTCAGCCCCCTAGCTCCTTTATTTTTTGAGTTATCGTGCGGACGGACGGACGGACGGACGGACGGACGTACATGGCTTAATCGACTCAGAATTCGATTCTGAGCCGATCCATACCTTTGACACTATATCTAGCTCGACTCCTTTAAGGTGTCACAAACGTAATGGCAAATTTATTATACCCTTGAACATAATTCATACGGGTATAAAAACCAATTTGTTGGAAATGGAAAAAAAAAAAAAATATATTAAAACTAATTATTTAATTATTAATTTAACAAAAAATATCACAGAAGAAATCATTATAATTATAATTTAAATATTCAACAATTTCTTTTAATTTAAATTCAAAGTTATTTTAATCCGAGAAAAAAGACGTATAAATATCCTTAAAATATAGTAAAATCTATATAAGTTTTTTTAATACAATAAAATATCCTTAAGATATTCTCAAAAAACAAAAACTATATATAAACCTAAACATGAAAATTATTGTAAAACAAACTAAATACATCCTAAATATAAACTTCATTTCAAACAAGGACAACAATTGACGTTTTTTTTTTATTGGCTATACTAGTATTTCATTATGTTTTATAATTATGTAATTCTACATCTTTTTTCTTTTATAAATAAATAATTTTATTTATTTAAATTTACTCACACATGTTTTTGTTTTTCCTACATTTTTTCGATCTTTTTTCCTATGGGATTTTAACATTAAAACGAAACAAAGTAGCATATAAAGTCAAAGATTTTTAATGATTCACATTTTTAAATAAAAAGCCTCTTAAAATTATGACAATTTTTGCATCAAAATTTGTAATTTTTTATAGAATTTTTTATGTAACAATTAAATTGTGAAAAATCCCCAGATACTTTTTTAAATCTTATGAAATCTTTGAGGTATATTGAACCTTTAATTTTTATATTATATTCACGACAAATTTTTATAGGTGTTCAAGTTATAGTGAATCTAAAAAATTTAACTGCTAATAGGGGAAAATGTATATTCAATGATAATTCTCTGAAATAATAATTCTAAAAGATCTTCCTCCTCTCAAAATACGAAAGTGATGCCTGAAAGCATTCCGGAAATAAAAAAAAACCAAATTTTATAAAATCATGTTTTTATATAACGGTAAATTATATAACATAAATTATGTAACATAACGGTAAATACTCAATAGCCAAATAACAAAACTCATATAATTTTATGAACTTAAAAAAGCTTTCCTGTCGTTTGACATTTTACGATTGAAAAAATATTAAACAGAACTTGAGATATTTAAACATTTGAAAATAGGGATTTTCCCAACTTTAAGGAGTTGACGTTCCGTAATAGCTTGGGTTACATAAAAACATTGTTCCACAACATTAATTTTTGATGGTTAAAATTTCATTCCTTTATTCGCCAATTCATCCATAATTTACTTTTTCTGGAAAGATAAGATCTTCAAGAAAAAGCGTAAATAATTTGCATTTAATTAAAGTTTTTGACTTTTTCAGCCCTTAAATGAATCTGAAAAGGTCAAAAACTTAATATTTTAAGACATAATTTTGATTCCTGCGTTAATTTTATTTAAAGGAGCGACCCAAAAATTTAAGCTATAACATTTTATTGTAGCAGGTGTAAAAATCTTTCCATAACGAAATAAGATTTTTTTAGAATTGAAGGCACTTTTTCAATTCACACAATTTTCTTTTTCAAGAAAAAAATGTAAGTATGCATTTTTTTTTAATTATGATCCATTTAAACATGTTTTTTAGATACCAACATGTTCATTACCCTATTTCATTTCTAATGAAGTATAAATTGTGTTCAACTGTTCTCTAGAATATTTAAAATTTTTGGGAAAATAACAAAATAATTTAGTCCGTTCTTTTGTTCAATTGTATACCCAATATCCTTTATTTTATTTTTAAAATTTTTAAAAAATTAAACCAAGAAATGAAAAGATTCAACACCAGCATAAAAACTCTGTTTATTTTGTCTTACATATGATATTCTTTTTTTTTTTTTTTTTTTGTTTTTTGCTTCTGGATAACTAATTAGATAACACTTGAGTTGAATATCAATTTTTTATGATGAAAAAAATACCATAAAAATAAAACAGAAAAAAAATACCCCTTTCATTTCATTGAAAAGCAATATAATACCAAGCAAAAAATATAAACAAGGGACAATATAAAATGAAGGACTTAACCTAAACAATTTACAACCTTTTTAAAATAACTTTTTGTTTTCGTTTATTTTTTTTTTTTATCCTGTTCTTATACAAAATAAAAACTCTTATTTTTTCTCTATCTTAAATATTTCTTTTTTAAAAAATAGTTTTTTTTTTTTTATGAGAGAAACTTTTTAACTTTATTAGGGTTATGTTGTGATATGATTCTTTTCCTGTGGAGAGTTACGACCCATATTCTCTTTACAACATAAAACAAATGTTAATAAAAAGTAAGAATTGAGAGGAAATATAAAAATGTTATCCTTTAGACCTATTTTATTGTTATTATTCACTCTCATCTTTAAAAAAAAAAAATTTTCTAATTTTGAAATTATCTCCTTTTTTATACCTTTTCTGTTTTTTTTTTTTTTTTGCAACTCATAGCTTTTTTATTTCATGTTATTATTGTTTTAAAAGTACATACAAAAAAGGACAAAAGAAAAAATTGTTGCTTTTTAACCCCTAGTGTATTATAAGAAAAACATAAGTTAAAAGTTAATATTTTTATTCTTATTTTTTTTTAGATTGAAATATCGAAAAGAAACAAATTCTCGTTTTAAATACATTTAATGTGACAAAGGGGCAATGTATAAAAACAATAAAAAACGCAAGCAATAATCTATTTTGTTTGTTAGTCAGTTTTAAGGACATTCGCGTAAACAAAATTGCACTAAACAATAGTTTTTAATAATAATTAATAATTATACCAATAACATCTTCTCTATTTTTTAACATTTTAATCATTAATATATGAGATATTTAACAAAATAATACCAAAATTTGTGTAGTCTAGGCAAAGTAATGTTATATGGAAATTAGAGAGGGGGTTTATTTTTAGGAACAGGTGCTCGACAACTTAAATTATTTAGTTTTAATGGTTTAAAATTATATAAAGTAACTATAGCTATAAAAAAAAATATCTAAAAGTCTTTTAAAAATAAAAAACGTATACAAAATAGAGAATTCGTATACAAAAAATTTTCACCAATAAAGTGACAATTTGTTTCCCTTCTAAAAAATAATACAAACAAAAATTATTATAAAATTTGCATGAATATATTTTTTATTTTATTAAATATATATATGAACATTCATAAAGTTTTTAGATTTTAATTATTTTAAAAATATTTATTTTTACAGAGCAAGTTTGTCTCAACTAAGCTGTGTGTTTCTCAATTAACATTTTAAACTAACAAATACACTTGACTTTTAATCGAATGCTTTTAATCGAATTAAATATAAAACAAAATGGAATTATGCCCTGATAAACGTCAGTTAACACTATCTGCAAAAATATTAACGATTATAGTTTTTTTTTATGTCCTATTTAAATTGGACATATAAAACTATTAAACAAGAAATATAACTTTATTGCCCGGTCTGAGATAACTTTAAAAGTTATAATCTATAAATTAAATGTTATTTTTAAACAATATAAACTTTATGAAAAACTTCACTAACAATATTTTACTTAAACTTGTTTTATTTAGGAGCAACTTAGCTCATAAAATTCTCTATTAGAATTTTTAAAAACATCTCTTGCTTATTTTTGTTAACTTATGCAAATAAATATTTTAAATATTTTTAAAATCATTAAATATGAATTTTAAACAGGTTCACATATCAGAGTTTTCACGATATTATGATAATTAATAACTAAAATCAAATGTATATTTTAAATTGAATTATAGTAATACAAATATCTTTTTTATACATAATAAAAACGCAATAATTTGGATTTTCAGAATACTTGTAAGGAAAACCACGTTTTACATTGTTTTTTTTTTTTTTTTTTAAGTTTAAGATGTTTTAAAATTACAATACCATGATAATGCATTTAATTATCATTGTATACGATATCTTATCATTACAAAATTGGTCCCGTTAAACTGTACGGGTATTAACGACTGCAACGATTATAAAAAGAATTACAATTTCTAATTCACAAACTATAACAGATATTATTAAAGTATTTAATTTCTGTTTAATATTTTTTTTTTATTATTTTTTATTTAATGCACCAGTTTAAAGTTTATAAAATTTAAAATCCCTGCTTTTCTTACCAGCATCTTTTTACACTATTATTTTATAAATTTATTTTTCTCTGACATTTTTTGCTTTTAGTTTCTAACAAAAGATACATTTTTAAGTGCCTTTATTTAAGGATTGTGTTAGATTTTACTAGACAGGATTTTTAAAATACAAATAAAAAATGAATTTCGTGATTACGACGTTTGCGTTACATCGAATAAATAAAATTTACTTTGGATATGCTTGTTGCAGAATGTACAATTAAAATATTCGCATTACAATTTTTTTTTTTTTTGATTAAAAATTAAACAGGTGTATATTCTGTTAAATTATAAATCCTTTTTAAAATTGCGAAATACATCTGTATATTTAACCAATTAATTAAATTCTTAATCTTCTCTGAGAAATATAAATAAAATTTCAAAAAATTCTTAACATTTCCCCTTTTTTCGAAGGTTGTAAGATCAAATACTACGCGAATAACCGATTATACTAATTTACACCGGCAACTCTTTTAAATGTCATATTTATAATCAAATATATATGATATTTAAAATTTTATATTAGATAGGAGAAAATTTTCTAAATAATTTATTAGAAAAACTGTGACAAATTTAATTGCCAAGATTCCAAAAAAAAAAAAACTCACAACAATTTCATAAGTACTGGAACTAAAAAGTCACAAAATCAAGATTAAAAAAATGTTTAGTTAGAAAACTGGAGCTTAGTTTAATATGTATAATATTCGATTTTGTGGATGCCCAATGCTTCTTTCATTAACCATCATAACGAAATTTATTTTTTTAGTAATAGGTACGCGTTAGATATATTTAAGCTTACTTAGGTGATGTTTATACAAGGATAATTTTATTTAGAAAAAACTTTTAAAAAATATTTTCGAATAAAACGAATAAGCTTAGTAGTAAATCTAAAAAATAATTCAAAGAATTTCATCGAATGTCACCTATATGAACATAAACAGGATCTTATTTTTAAATTAAATAAAAAAACAAATAAAATATGTTTAGTTAAAGTAAGCAAAAAGAAAAATTTTTCTATAATAGAGCAATTTTTCCTTCTGATCATTATTTTAATTGTTCAAATGCATTAAATTTACATTTAAAAAAAAAATATATAAAATCGTCAAACGCAGTTAAATTGTTAAAGGAGCATAAAAGGCATTGCTGCTGATGATACCGCACTGCACAGTAAAAAGAAAAATTAATATTTAAAAATGTTCATCCCGTTTCTTTTTGATTTTTTTTTTTTTTTTTGGTTTTTGTTTAGAATATAATTTAATATTCACACAATTCACCATTTTACAGTAACAATCTAACATTTTGCTAGAATTAAGTTAAGTTCATGTCTTAAGTTCATTAAATATTAAAAAAAAAAAATTTTTTTTTACGAGATACATGTATCTATACTTCATAAAAATTCTATTTTTTTCATTTTTTTTTTTCTTTCTTTTAGTTTTTTTTTTTCCTCCATTTTTTTTTAAGATTTTATAAATCACTATACCAATATTGTTTTCTCTTGTATTAACGTTTCATATAACCATTCTCATTCTCATATTAACGTTTTTTTCTTTTTTTTTTTTTTTATTTAAAAATTAGATTCAAGACATCAAAAATATGTGCACGTTGTTAATATATATATATATATATATACGATATATATATATATGAAAAAAAGCGAAATAGTTAACTTGACTTTTAAAAAAGACAAAAGAATAAAAATGGATAATATTTCATGGAACTTTCTTAACATTTCAAAAAAGAATACAAAAGGATATAGGTGCATGAAAAATGCATGTTGCACTTTACATATTCAAAAATGTGTCAGATTTTTTTTATTTTTGTTGATTCCATTTCTTTGAATTTTATTGTATGGTTCTTTATTTTTTCCTCTTAAATATTTAAATCCAAGTGAAGTTAGAAAAAAAAAATAAAATATTATCTCTTCATTCATTCAAGTCCAAAAAAAAAAACAAAAAAATATCAAGTGAATAAATAACATAAATGTTGGATTACATTTTTTTCTGTATTGCATTTATGAACAGTGTGATTTCAAAAAATGTTTAAAAATATTACCTTAAATAAAAAACAAAAACAAAATAATAGATTATCAGAATTTTTGATTACATGCCATTTTAATGCTGAATTTTTTGTCATGTTATTTTTACTGTATTATAGATTGTTAGTAAACTACTAAACACAATAAAATAACAGGTGAGTTTTAAGCATAACACTGTAGTATCTTTGATTAGATTTTGTTTGTTTTTTCCGTTTATCTTTATTCCCAAGGAAACAGAAAATGTGAGTTTCCAAATAACACATGGAGACTCACCATAATTAACGAACTTAGCCAATGCAATCTCAGAATGCAAAAACATCAGCAGTAAACCGTGTGAGATGAAAATGCCAAATCGAAGCTATATGTTGTCTCGCGGAATGAAATGGACATAAAAAAAAATATATAATTTCTACAATATATTCCAAGATATATTATCTGTCTTAAGCCAGTTTCGTATATAACATGAAACTTTTTAATTTATACAATCGCATCGAGTTTCAATTCGATTGCAGACACAAACTAATCTTCAATAATTCAATAATAGACACAAACCAATCATTAAATACACATGTAGTTTTTTCACAACTTAAATCATACATAGTGTTTAATAAAATTCTGCATGTTATTTGATTTTAAATAAAATATAATAAAAAAAGTGAATAAGCATCTTTCTTCAATTCGGAATAAAAAATCTAACAAAGGGGGAAAAAAAGGGATATATGGATTATCGAATTATAGTAGTTAAATTATAATAGTTAAATTTTCATTACAGAGAAACATTTCGAAATTTACCAATTCCTTCGTTTCAGATTTTTATATTTTTTTCCAATAATTTAAATCTTTATACACAGACTTAATCTTCATTTTTATGAAAATGAAAATATACTCCTTAAGAATATTAATTCCATATTATTATCCTGAGATATAAAAATAATATAGCTACATTTATATAATTAAAAAATAATACAAGGAAACTATAAAAAAACTTAATTATTTAACAGCTAGAATTTGATGCAAAATTTAATATCTAAATATTAGGTACATAAAATGAGATTGAAATTAACTATTCCGAAGGAATATTATTAAGTAAAGACATTAGACAAGACAAAAGACATAAAATTTCCTATTAATTGAAATACTCTTAATTATTGGAATCAAATATAAACTTCCAACATTAGAGTTTGTCGATTGTCGATATAGTGACATAGATCATTAAAAATTAAAAAAATATAGCTGTAGGAATCTGAATGAATACATATACAAATCTTCTGAACATGCTGCAACAAAAATACAAGTCAAGCCAAAAAAGCCATTAAAAATGTATGTACTTGTCCTAAACCTATAACGATATCTACTGATGAAATACATAAAACATATTGAATTTTAAAACTATAAAGAACTGCAAACAGCCAAATACTACATTTATATAATAATACAAAATAACAACATAAAAAAAACAAATACATATATTAATAATAACAAATAATCAAATTCACGAATGCAGCATCAGAAGTTTAAATCTTATGCATTCCAAAGCTACTGAGCAACAGCTACTTAGTAATAATTATTGTAACATTTTTCCTTGGCTCAAAAAGAGGAAAAAATTTACAAATATAATTTGGAATATGACTGTATGTTTAAGAAAAAGTCTACTCGTAGAAACATTCTCTATATACAGTAAAGTCAATTTTGAAGAAACTCAAATATTGAAAAAATTGAATATGTATATTCTTAATTTTCAAAAAAAAAAAATGGGAATTTTGTTTTTGGAGATTTTGTCTTGGGGTTTTCATCTTTGGGGATTTTATTTTTGGGGATTTTATTTTTGGGAATTTTGTTTTTGGGAATTTTAGTCTGGAAAATTTTTACTTGGGAATTTTATGCCGAATTTTCAATAATATTTATTTCAATTTTCCTATGTGCCTATTCCTTTCTTCACTCACTTTTAAATATTTATTTTAATAAATAAAAGTTATTAATATTCGTTACTTCTGTCCTAACAATATTAATAATATAATTTAATTATTATAAGTGCTTTTTTTCCTATTTTCAAATTTAAAAATTATCATTTTATATTTTATTACAAAGTTTCATTTTAAAAATTTATTTATTTTTGTAAATTTGCATTTTCATGCACCAAATAATCTCAAATTTAAAAATAAATAAGTACCTAAATAACTTCGGCAAACCAGAAAACAAAAAGAAATTTCGACTTTCAGAAATTTTTTTTTTTTCTTTTAATTAAATTTAATTGAATTTTTTAATTTTAACCATAAAATTTGAATTATTTTTTTTTTAGGAAAATTTTTATTACCTATTTTTTTTTTTTTCTTTTTAACTCAAATTTAGATACTTTTTAATAAAATAAGAAATATATACAGAGAAACTAGGATGGATAGGATAAATTGGTAAAAGCAAGAGTTTTTAAAAGCTTTTATTTTCAAAATATTAACTGCTAATGTATTCTAGAATTTTTTCTGTAAGAAAAATTTTTAAGAAAAAAGGAGATATGAGACTTTCTTTAGTTTTAAGAAAACACTTTTTTCATTTATAAAGAAAAACTATTAAAACATGTAAAATACATTGGAATATTGTGATGTAATTTTTACATCTATCTTTTAAGAAAATTACATAGATTAATAGTGCCCCAAAAATAGCAAAGTTATAATCTTTGTCTCCTTGTAACGTTTACACAAAGAGATAAATAAGATATGCTTTAACAAAAATACTTTCAAATTCTCTCTAAATTACTAAATTTTTAACTTTGGACGTTTGGGAAATAGAAAGGGTTCGAAAGAAAGTATATCAAATTTCAAAAATTTATATAACTATTGTCTTGATTTAGAAAATTTATTTCCGGTTTAAATTTATTTACTTTATCTTAAAGATTATAGATAATATTAGTTGTATACAAAAGATATTTTAATCAGATGAACAGACAAAAGGACACAACTAATTATATACTTATTAGTTTTCACGATTTATTTTAAATGTGCTTAAAATATAAGAGTGGAAACAAAAAATATCCACCTTAAATTTATGATTAAATCTATGGTTATATCCTTTATTTATTATTATTTACTTTAATTTATTGTCTTCGTTTATTTATATATTTTTTTAATTTTCTAATTTTACTATTTTTATTTATTCGGTTTCTTTTCAAAATACAACTAAATTTTCAACTATTTTTATTATTTAAACGGTATCAAAATACCGGACTTAAGATTTTTTTTATTGTACATAAATATACATATACATTAAAAAAAAACAAACTGAAACTTACATATTATTATATAAAGAAAAACAAAAAGTTATATAAAAAAGTTTTACTACTCCGTTTTTTTTTTTCATTTTTTAATATATTAATATAGTCTTTATTTTTTTTTTATTATTCTAAAAAAGGGCACTTTTCTATGATAAAAAGAAAAAAAAAGAATAAAAACTTAAAAACTTTCAAATTATCATTATACAGAAGTAAAAAAAAGACGAAACACTTTTTAAAACGGGGAATAAATTTTAAACTAATTACAAAATAATAAGAAAAATTAAAAATATAACTTTCTTTTTCATTTTTTCCACTTCAATTTTTTTCTTTTTTTTTTTAATTTTGTTTTATTTTATATTAATTATAACTATATTATTATAATTACATAACTATATATATATATATTTTTTTTTAATGCATTTCTCTGCCACATAAATGTAAACTGGAAATTACACAGCCTTTCCTGTTCAGGCGTGACTGTAAATGTCGTAAGAGGGAATTACTCTTACGACGTGTGCGGGATTCGAACCCACACTCTCTCGGTGTTTACAGCGTATTTTATACGCTCTTATCCACTTGGCCACCGAAGCCCCTATATATTTTTCTATCTTTAGTTTAGATTTCAAAGTTTAAAATTCTAATTTTCTGAATATTATAATATTGTCAAAGATATAAAATGGGAGATGACAGGTGGCAACACTTAAATGTTTATTAGTGCAAATAGAGTATTCTTAATATAATTTCATTAGCATTACATTCAAAATAATCAAAACAACTATAAAATCGTTCAAGTACCGGTAATTTTCATTATTTCTTGCAGTATAATAACATATACATACATATATACATATACCTTTTACCTGAACTGTTTTTGTTTGCATAAATAATATAGAAAAAATAAAAGCAAAAACAACAAAATGTAGATAGATAGTAGTTATTCTTGGCGACATTTTTAATTGTTTTTAATTAAAAAACACTTTCTTCACTTTACATCAACTTTTGTATATTACATTTTCTTTTTTCTTAGAACATTTTTCAAAAAAAAATTTGAAATTTAATTTAGTTTTAGTTTCATTCTGTTCATCTGTCAGTCTGTCTCTTTACAAAACTTTTACAACATTTCAGATAAAACAAAGCTCTTTTAAAAAAATTAACATTGTAGAACAAATTTTTTATATAGCCCCACCCACTACATTGTTACAGTATATTTTTATGTACGTGTACATTTCTGGTTCTACTTAATATTTTTTTCAATCTTGAAACAACAAACGAAGAAAATTGTTTTACCTTTATACCTTTACCTTTTTCTATATCAAAACTTTTCGCTTTTGTAAATTTAGTACTAAAATTTACCGTTATGTGAAAATAAAATTTTACGAGATTTAACTTCCTTCTTATCTATATAACGCTTTTAGATAAAACTTTTTAGATTTCGAGAGAAAAAGTTCTTTCGGAATTAGCGTAGATAAGTAACTTCAAAAAATTTTTCTGTACCTCTCCGCGTTTAGTCTAGTGCTCTTAGGACTAAAAAATTTTGAATTCGCTTTTTTTTAGACACCTCAGAACTTAACTTAACTCTTACTATCTACCTAAGGCACCAGATGTAAAAAATTTTTGAAAGTTAAAATTAAATCCCAACATTTTAATATCACATGTCTTAAAAGCTATTTTAAAATTAAATATATCCTTTCCTTTCAATTGTAGTAAATATCTTTTGATTTTTCATAATTTTTTTATACCTCCAGTTTCATCTTATTTCACTTGTTTGATTGTATGCGTTTGTGTGTATAACTAAAATATACTCATTTTGTTACTTAAAACATTGAAAATTGTATAATATAAAGTTGAGTTTTTATGATGGAATCAAAAGCGATTAAAATGAAGAAAAAAAAAAATTTTTTTTTTTTGAATTAATTAGTACCTATATATAACTCTGGTTGCTATTTTACTTTTAAGGTAACTGCAACACATTTTTATTTATTTATTTTTTTTTTTTTTTATTGTAGGTACTTCTTACAAGAAACTTTTCTTCCATAAATTTTTATAAGGTCTTTTATATGATATTATTATGATAAAGTTAATTATTGTTTTTATTTTTGTAGTTTTTATGTCTTAAAAAAGCAAAAATAAGTTTTGTTTTTTCTTAAAGTTTTTTTTTTTTTATTTTAGAGTTGATAGTTCATGTTTCAAGTGTCATAATATCTCGAAACCTTTAAAATGCAAAGTTCTATGACAGAACAAACAAAAAAAAAAAATAAAATGGACCATAACTTTAAAATGATCTATATACATATAATATATATTATTTATGTAGATGCATTTTAACAATTTTTTTATGTAAACATTACAATAATTAATGATATTTTATTTAAAAATCTTTAATTTAAAATGTTTACATTTTTATATTATGTACCTAATATATAAAATATAAAATATTCTAATGTCATGATAGGTACTATACCTAACTATTACCCAAATTATAATGCCACAAAAATATTATACTTAAGCACTTAAAATTTACCATTACCAACATTAAAAGCTATCAAACATTTTAATAGAACATTACCAGTATTTATCAAGAACCAAAACAAAAAAAAACAAAAATCCCAAGAGACATTCGGGACTATTGATATAGATCTTTGGTATATTAATAGCATCTATATAATTATTATTATTTTTTTTTATTTTTGTTGCATTTTTAATGACTGTACAACTATTTATATATATGTATGTACTTAAGTTATACATAAAATAATAAAGAATACATTTAAGAATTTTTAGTGATAGTAATTAAAAGTATAGTGAAAATACAGTAAAATTTAAAAAAAAAAACAAACTTTTATTGTATATGGGTATAAATAAACTGAAATTTGACTAAAAATTAAATTAATGTTTTATTCTTTTTAGATCCTTGTCTTAAAATTGAAGTAACCGTTAAATTTTTATTTTTTACTCGTTATGTATTCGGATTTTAAATATTTTCCTTTAAAGAATTTTTTATAAAACAAAATTATATAAATTTAGGTGATTTATATTGAGAATTTACTGTATCAATTTTTTTTTTGTTATTTAAGTGAATCTTTTTGTACGATTATTTATTTGCCGCACATTTTTAAAATACTGTAAAATCGAGATATAAAAAGAGAATTAAAAAAAAAATATATAAATGAAAATTACAATATATCTATAGATATACAATTTCCTTGATTTTACAAAAGAATTTGTGCAAGTTTTTATCATTTGTGCTATAAAAAATTTGTCATGAATGTTTTATTTATTGTTTATTATTTTTAAGGATAATGTCTGGGTTGCTGAGATTAATTAAAGGACTAAATTTTAATAAATGAGTTCAAGTTTCTCAATATCTGATGTAAATGGTATGTGAAGAGTTTAAAAAATGGAAAAAAGATCACTTAAAAAGATTGTAACTTTTAAATTTTTATAAAAATTAGCTCTTTATATAGACTTTTGTTTGTATTAATATTGCAAAAATTTTTTAAAATTCTTAAGCCTGATGAAAGAAATTCGTAATAATTGGTAATAATCAGAAATGGTAAATGGTAAAAAAAAAAAAATTAAAAAACATTAAAGCTGTTGCATTAAGGTATACGGGAAAAATCAAAAGAATGTATTGAGTTTTCACCTATAGTTACACCTTTTTTTTATTCTTCAGTATACTAATAAATATTTATAAATTTTAAACTTGACTTTTTCGATAAAGCATGGAAATAGAGCAATAGTCTAGCAATATTAATATAAGTATCACAATCATCTCATAACTTCACTTAACTAACAACGTCTATGGTAAAAGCATTCTTTATGCATTGTACATGTACATAAACCAATATTATTCTTTTGACAAAAATTTTTGATGTTAATTTTTGCTTCTGAAAATTTTCTAAAATAAATATACAATCATATATTAAGATTGGTTATTAGCATTTTGTTCATAGCGTATCTTTCAACTTATTGTTTAATCAAAAAAAGAGGTGACAAACGACTAAATAAATTAAGTAATTCCATTTGCTTCCCCATATTGCTTTTTTAATAATTGCCAGCTACTAAGTTGAAAAACAAACTTTTGATTTCTAAGTAGTAAATCGATGTTGGATTTTAAAGTATAGTAAAACAGGTAAAGGGATTTTTATGAGATTTAGTCAAATTAAACCTTCATTTACCATATACATTATCAATTACTAAAAATATTTATTAAGAGAATAGAATACAAGACGAATAATAAATTTCATAACAAAAACTTAAAAGTTAAAACATGCTGGATAAGATTATAATACCAATGGTTATAATAATGATAATCTACAAAAAAAAAAATTAAAATATATTTATTTTATTTTAAAATAAAATACACTTTATTTTTTTTTTTTACTAAAAAAATTGTTTAAAGCTTCGAACATTCATAAGAAATAAATCTGTAATTTATTTTTATTTTCATATAAATTTTATTTATTAAAAAATATTTCCAAATTCTTTCTTTTCTTTTATTTTTTTATTTACTTTTAAGATTTTCTTATAAACTAAAAAAAAAACAAAAAAAAAACAAAAATGAGCAGACACTGAAATTGAATCCATCTTAATTATATGTTTTCTTTTTACCTTTTTTTTTTCTGAATAATACACCAAACCAAAAAATTTCTTGTACAAAAATAAAAATTCATTCATTATAAATTTATTATAGTTGATAGGACATTATTTAATACTTTTTTTTTATAATTAAAAAAAAAAAAAAATGATTTAAAGGGAAATATAAAAGATACTTTAAAAGAAAAATTAAAACACCCTTACAGTTTTACTTAACTTAAAATGATTCAACTTTAATATCCAACTTCTAATTAACGTAATTGTTTTTTTTTTCTTTCTTACTCACCCTCCAATAAAATAAAAAATAAAAACTTTTAACAACTTTTTTTTTTTCTTTTTACGAGTTTCATAAACAATTAATATTAAGTCTATCTTAGTTTGGTTCATTTTCATTCTTTAGAAATTCGTTTTAAATGAAATTACTCAGTAGAAAGCTTTGTACAAAAAAAGGCGGGAAAATGAAGTTATATAAGCGATGAAGAAAATAGAGACTACAAATCAATTTCTAACACTTTAACAAAATGAACAAAAAAAAAACGGAATTCATACAATTCAATCCGGTTACAAAAAAAAAAAAAAAAAATTTGACAAAAGAAATTTTGACAAAAGAAATTGACAAATTTAAAATATCATTAATATCATTAAACATCAAAACTTTTAATACAGAATTGTACAATAAATTAAAGTTAAAAAAGTATTTGTTAGTTACTCCTATATTATATTTAATAGACTCCATTTTAAAAATAGTTCTTATATGTGTGTATGAGTGTATGTATTAGAGAGTTTCGAACGATTTAAAAAAAAAAAATTAATATAAAAAATTTTCCATTAAAGGAATTTGGTTGCTATAAATTTTTATAATTATTTTTGATGTTTACCTAATTATACAATAAGGTCCTTCAAAAGGACTTTATTTTAAAATTAAATCCAAGGATATTTTATTAATTTAATTTTTCACATTTTTAATTGTTAAAAACTGCTTTTCATTTTTATCTAGCAAAAATTATTTTTAACTGTTAACCTTTAATTTTAATTAAAATTTATTTTAAATGACTTGAAAAAAAATATTGCATTAAATAAAATGAAAAAGATCATCCATTTAAAGGGATGTTTATACCGAACTCTGAAGAATGATACAAACTTTTAAAAAAAATAAATTCTATGTATCTATTCAAAACGATATTCATAGAAAATTATGATGGATTCTTCTAAACTTGAACAAAAAAAAAAAACAACTCTATGTTTTTCTTCGAGATGTTATAGATCAGTTATGAGGAATATATGAAATGGACACTTTATTATAATCCTATTGTATAAGATTTTCTAATTGTTAATAGTAAAAATTAAATTATTGGTTAATTATCAACTGTGCGGTTCAAAATAACACCATTATCGTTATATTTTTCTCAAAAATTTAATAAGAACAACTGTAAGGGTTCAACCTAAATAAAAACGTACGGCATATATTTTATGTCAAATAATTTTTATATTTTCGAAATATGCGAGGTACTGTACATCAAGTTTCTAAAATTTTAAAATTGACAAAGCATATAACATTTTTTTGTTGTTCTTTGTTATTATGTCAAGGCAATGTTTTTAATGAAAAATTCGGTATACGTCGACGTATCGACTTACTGGCGTATAAAAATTGTACGCCGTACGTTGTTATTTAGGTTGAGCTCTAAAAAAAAAAACTGAAACTGACTTCAGTCTCCTTGAATCTTCGAATTCGAATTCTTTTAATGCACATGACTTTTTATATTAATAGTCATGACGAAGTTCAATGGAGTTATTCAAGTTTTTATCGAAAAACTAGAATTATATCAATCTTTAAAGTAAAAACTCTTTCAGAAATCTGCTGTTAAAATTAGTAATATTAAGTCCAACTTACTATTTAAAAAAAAAATCATTGTAACTTCTAACAACTATAGAGCTATAGTTTCTAACAACTATAGTTTCTTTAAGGGGTATATGAAACACTGTGACCTTTTTATTTAGATCTATTGTGTTCACTCTATTCTACGTCTTGTTAATTCTGTCTTGACTTATAATACTACTGCCTCTAAAAAAATATCTGATAAATGTAGAGAGTTTATTGCTAGCAGTTCATCTTCAGTAAAGTAATCAATTTTTCAGTTAATTCCAATGAATAAGTATAATTTTCACTGTGATGACAATTCCATGTACACATGTTCAATGTGGTGAAAATTTGAGTACAGTTAATTGCTAGAAATGTTCCATTAATTATTAGAGTGTGTACAGTGTACAGTGATTAGCCTAGAATAATTCGAAGAAATAATTTATTTTATTTTTTATCTTTATAGTTTCTATTAAATAAAATATTTATTTTGAAAAATTGAAAAAATATAACAACCCATGATTAAATAAAGGATACAATTATACTGTTCACAATTTTTTATTCAATATTGTAACAACCACTTTTAAAAAATACAAAAAAAAAAAAAAATGATTTCCTGACTTTCAGTTTATTTTTATTTTTTTTTTATTTAATTTATACGCGTTTCATTTTTAACACTCATTTCCAATTACAAGGATTTATTTCCTTATCCGATTTCATCATTTATATAAAGAAAAATTATCTGTTTTTTTTTTTGTTTTTGTTACTGGATATACCAAATAATAACACTTCCATATTTACACTAATACTTATACCACGGCTACTTGCATTTCTTTTTTTTTTTGTTTTTTTTTTTTTTTTTTTTTAAAGAACAATAAAGGAAGATGATAGGCTAGAGTAAATTTCTTCTGTCCTTTTGTTTTGTACCACTCTTAAATTATTGTCCTGGTTTTAGTAAAATACAAGACTTTGGGAAAAAAAGGATGGGAGAATTTTATTTATTATTATTAAGAAGAACAAAAAAAAAATTTTTTTTTTTTGTTTTGTGTTTTGTTTGTTTATTTCTGATTATACTTGTATTTATGTACACTACAATAAAGGAATGTTTTTTTTTTTTTGTTTTTCAAAAGCAAGTTTAAATGTCCTAATTTTTGTCTTTTGTATCCTTCTCTTTTCTTTAACTCTTGTTCGTGTTATTATTATTTTCTTTTTATTTTTGTTTTGTTGTAATTTTTTATAAAATCATTCTGGAAAAATTTTCTTTCATTCTCATTGTGGCCTTTTTTGAAAATTCGGAACAAAATGTAACAATAAAAAAAAAAAAAAATTAAACAAAAGCGTATTGTTGATGTTATTCAGATAAATTAAATTATTTAAGTTAGACATCAAGAAAAATCTTTTTGATTAAAAAGAAAAACTTGACAGGAATGAGACACTATGAGAATTAAATGTTTCACGGTTATTTCTTATAACAAAAATTGGGTCTAATAAGAAATTAAGGAAATGAAATGGAATATAGAATACAATAATTTTTAATAATGAATCAATTGAAGTTCTATAGATATTTTATTTTTTTCTTTTTTTAAATTTTTATTACTTTTATTACTTTTCTTAGCAATAATAATTTTAAATTACGGTATTTCCTATATTCTTCAAAAGGGGTATTTCTATCTATCCATTTCAGAAATTTTCTTCATTCTTTCCAATGACTGACCATTTCAAATAAAAAAATTTTACAAAATAGAAAAAAATTATGTATAATTTGAGTTAAGTTTTTTTTAATTTTGTTATTATAATATAAAATATTTCTTTTAGGTTTTTTCAATGAAATCATTTTAAATGAAATTAAAATTGAAAATAAAATTGAAATTTTTATAATCAAAAAAGCATTTAAATTTATTCACTATATAGTGATGGATCATAGCTAGTACGGTTTGCATATTAGTTTGGAATTAAAGTAAAATATATATTTTTTTTAAAACTAACAGTATTTTTGATCAAAATAACATCTAATATGATAACACCATAATAACATATTAGATTTTTATTACAGTAATAATTCCATTACTAATCACTCAATTAACCGTACTAACAATACAGAAACTAACATAAAAAGAACTTTTAGATATACCAATAATTTTACCAACTACCCTAACTTCAAAGACAAATAATAACAAACAGTATAATAATATTACACCTATTAATTACTACTCCAATTCCAATGCACTTTTTATAAATTTTAATTTTAATAAAAAGAATCGTAGTCGTTACTTCTCTAAATCTAAGGAAGTGGTCGAAATCCTCCTTAAACAAACATGTTAGTGATTCATTTCTAAAAAATAAACTTTCGAAATTTAAACGTTCTATTTCAAATACCTTAAATAAATATCAAAATTTTGTCCATGACGAAACTATCAACCCTGTTAATAATCCTAAGACTATTAAAGCTAATTCTGTTTTAGATAATAATTCTATTAATAACCCAACGGTTCCTAACTTATCATCATCAGCTTCGCCTAATTGAAACCGTCTTATATCACCTGTTGTTAAGCTCACTCAAAAATTATTAGAAGATAATAATAATAGTAGATATGTCCTAGCAGAATTTAGAGATAGCAAAATTTATAAAAATATGAGACTGTATTTAGCACATCTACACGATAAACCAAATTCTGGTAGCATTGTTGAAAAAACTAATACTTCTTTAAAAATTGCAATAAATCATGAAGGGTTATCGACTGATGTCAAGGAACTTTGAAATATTTTTCTGAGATATCATGAAACAAAATTTATGACCCTAATAACTTTTGACCTGGAAAAAGTTCAACAATTTTTTCTTATGTACCTTAATAGACTTAATCTCAAAGAATCTTTCTTAATTCAAAGTTTTATGATTTTGTATAAAATCATACCGTTTTCAAATTTCGATTGAAATAATGGTAAATAATGTCACATAAGGTCAAATAATTTCAAAAACATCAAAAATTTTCTGACTTTCGATGTTTTTATATTAGACAAATATTCAGCAGACTTGAAATATAAAAATTTGATTTGGGTTTTTTCAATTTTAAAGGTTTTGTAGCTACGTAATGGATAAGACTACATAAAACAGTTATTTTAAAAAATAAATTTTTTAATAAAGTCTGGTTTATTCATGGTTAAAAATCCATAGTTGCATCTGCACGGATGGGCAAAGTAATTTTTTTTTAAAATGTGCTAACAAGTATAGTAACTTTAATATTATCCCTAAACGTTAACGTTTATATTAAGTATATATTGATTAATTAAGCTTATTAAATAAGGTTATGTCTTTCAAGTAAAATCCATTAGTATAGTTGGCGAATCTCGCAGGCTCTTTTTATGTGATTTTTTTTTTGAACAATAATTAAATATAACTTAAAAGATAAAAATTATTACAAAAAACCTTCTAAAGTATTCCCCTTATATAGACGGTATACGTTTATAACAAAAAAGTTGGATGTTTAATTAATTTTCATAAGTTTTTTTATTGGAATAATTTATAGAGAATAAAAGTATTATCTTTACTTTGAGTTGCGTGAGTAAATTGGGTTTTCATATTTTAAAACCTATAGATCGATTGTTGATTACAATTGAAAACTATAGTTTAAAATCTTTCGATGGCATTTTATAAAATTTTATTCTAATTTCTATTTATTGAAGGTGTTTAGCTAACGTAAACTATATGTTTAACAGATTCACTTTCTAATGGCCAAAGAATTAAATCCAAATTACTCCTAATTGTTATAAGAATTTTTAAGAAAATATTTTGCCTACGATTTATTAATTTTTCTTTATAAAAAAAAAAGGTATATAATTTACGTGATTCTAAAATATATTGATCTGTAAACGTAAATGAAAATTTTCACAATTTTCACAATTTTCATAATTTTTTTCTCAAATAATTGACATTTTTTTTTTTTTTTTTTAATATAAATTATACGACGTGCTATCATTTTCTTTGAAATTATACCTAATCATATCTAAAATTATTCAAAAAATAATCAAATCAATTATTTTAATATTACAAAATATACGTTATGGATTTTTATCCCTTAATTTTATTTGTTTTTCTTTTTTTTATTTTTTTGTTTTGCTCGTCTTTTTGAGCCTATTTTGAACACGTTTCAAATTATATAAAAATTATAAAAATAAATAAAAATGCCAGATTTCTAAAGATATTGGAGTCCATAAATAAAACTTAAATAATTCTAAATTTTCTTTTTACAAAACCACTAATTTAATTTTTTCTCAGCAAAACAAAAACAAAAAAAAAAAAATAAAATAACATCACAACAAAAAGAGTGAATTGAATCCTGCATCGTAATTTAATCAATCAAAATTTTGACTTCATCATCAGTTTTTCTTTTTTTTTTTTCCTTCAATTTCCATTTCAATTTTGTTTTATTTTGGTTTTTTTTTTTTTTTTTATTTTGTGTATTTTTTGTTGTTGTTTTTATTTTTTTATCAAATTCTATTAAATTATTTTTATCTTTTACTTTCATTTTATTTTAATGTTTTATTTTTTTTTTTTTTTATCAGGTAATTGATTGGGGAGTTGAACAGTGTCAATCAACGCATGTTTATGTCCAAACTCCACCCCATTTAATTGTTGATCCAGCCAGTATAACTGTATATCGTGGTGATTCATTAAATGTACGTTGCCTATCACCAGCACACAATTATAATAATCATCGACATCATGGTAATCTTGGTTATAGTTGGACACGTAATGGTGTACTATTTCAATCAGAACCTGATATATCAATGTGGGAAGATTTATATCCAGATGGAAGTATATTAAAAATAAAAAATATACAGGTAAGGTTTTTAATATTTCAACAAAAAAAAAGAAAAAAAAAAAATTCCATCGAATAATTTTATATTCACACTACTAAATCTTTCTAGGATTTAACTAAATGATTAAATTTGTTTTTGGTTTTTTGAATTTTTTCAAGGACTATTCGAAAATTTTTATACATAATAATTTTTATAATATAAAAAATATTATATACTATATTATAATCTATAGATTTTGATTATACTTTCCAAAGATAAATTTTTTTTTTTTTGTTAAATTAAAAAATCATTCCTAAGAGAAAAAATAGGACAAACTGTCTATAAATTTATTTTCAAAATTTAATGAATATCATAAATCATTTTGTTTTTTTATTTATTTTTTTTTTTAAACTGTCGAGAACCATAAGGTGTTAATAAGTTTTGCTTTCCTACAAAAATCTGATATAAACAAATTCAATATTAATATTTTCCAATATATGTATATAGAATATTTGAATAATAGCAAAACCATTTACTTATAAATGAATTTATAATTTAAAAAAATGTATTAAAATTAAAATAACAAAAAAAAAAAAAAGGATAATGAATTAACAATATTTTTTCGTTTTTATTTTTTTTTTTTTTTTAGAAATCTGCTGAATACACCTGTATTGTATCCAATAATGTATCACCAGTTTCAAAAAGTGTTTATATAACTGTTATTGATAAGGGTGTTATACAAATGTGTCCAACAGAACAACGTTATAATATTAATTGGCAATCAGCTGCACCAGGTGCTGAAATTATTGGTGAATGTCCTACCAATTATGAAGGATATACAAAAAGAATTTGTGAACAAAGATCTGTAACAAATTCAACTTGGTTACAACCAGATTTCTCAAATTGTATTCCAAATCAATTAAATAAACTTTTTAATGAGGTGAGTTTTTCATTTAAAAATAAATTGAAATAAATTAAAAAGAGTGAAAAAAATTTTAAAGTGAAAAAAAATCTATTTGTATTCATTGTTTTATTTTTAAAATAACAAAATAAAACGACATTTTACACACTTAAACAAATTTTAGAAAATTTAATTTTCAAATTTATTTTAATTTATAGTGTTTTTCTTTTTTAAGGTTTCATTTAATTTTTAACTTTTTTATATAGGGTTCTGTAAATTCTGTAAATAAAAAATGTTTGTTTTTTTTCTTTCTCTAACAAATTTTATGTAACTTTACTCACTCCATAAACCAAAAATAATTTAATTTATTTCTATATATTTTTTCTTAACAAAAAAAATCTTTTTGTACAAAAAGTTTAAAATCACAAAAAAAAAAAAAAATTTGTCAACATTTTGTTAATTCAAAAATTTCTTGTTATTTTTTTTTTTTTTTACTTAGAAAGATAAATTTCTTTATTTTCATTTAAGAAAAGGATACATAAAACTACACCCAATATTAACAATTTATTGTTATTCAGACAATTGAGCCTCTAATGACTCAAAATATTCAACGAACTAAAAGAAAACCAAAAAACAGAAAAAATAATAATAATAAAAAAAAAAAAAACCAGTTGAAGCTCAATTATACACAATATGGGTTTGTTGATCTTAAAATAAAAGGTTAAATTCATCAGAAATAGCATTTTTTAACAAAGTAGCAAAAAAAAAATAAAAAATACAAAATACGAAATTTCTATCACATATCCTTTTTCCTTATTGTTGATGTGCTCAAACTTAATTTCCTTTTTTTGTTTTTTTTTTTTTCAACTCCAATACATTTTTCTTACTACTTTAGGTTTAGATACATATATGTACACAAATACTTATATACTTATATATATATTAATAAAATTTTAACAAAATATTAACAATAAAATTAACATCCTTTATTCTTTCCTTATTGTTTTTTGTCTCTTTCATATATTATGATTTTTTAATATTAAATTCAACCTATTTGTTATATTTAAAAAAAAAGAAAAAAAAAACACTTATATTTTATTTTTGATTATATTTTGTACCTATATTGGTTTAGTTTCGGGCTTTAACTTTGGGCTATCAGAAAACAAATTGTTCAACCATTTTGAAATCATGTCTGGAATATACAATAAGACGGCACACAGATTTTTATCCAGGTGAAGCTGGCACCTTAATGGATTTACTACAAGAGGTAATTTTTTTTTTTTTTAAAACAAAAAGAAAGAAAAAAATGACAAAAAGTTTATTCTAAAACATATTATAAGTAAAATCTATAACAAGACTAACAATAAAAATACTTATAAAAAAAATAAGACAAAGTAGTATATAAAAACAAAGATTTTAAAATGCCCACATTTTCAGCCTTGTGAAATTCTGATTATTTTTGCAATAAAATTTGTCATTTTTTATAACTAGTACGTATCTTATTTTTGAAAGAAATATTGTGAAAAATCAAAGAATTTTTTTTTTTTTCAATTTTAGCGGTTAACAGTAGTTAGTTTTTTCAAGAAATGCGGTTAACATAATGTAAAAATATAATACTAGAACTTTAATTTTTATGTTTTAGTTACTGCAAACTTACATAGATGTCCAAATTACAGATGTCTAAAAATAGCCAATTTTCAATTTTAACCTATAATAGCTCTTATACTAACGGAAGTAGAAAACTTAGATAACTTATGCTAATTCTCAAAGATGATCCTCCTTTTAAAATTTCTGCCTTAAAGCATTCCGATATATAAAAAGCAGTTAAAATTTTGCAATATTATGGTTTTTTATAACAGTAAATTTAAAATACCAAATCATTTAAAAATTTCCTAGCATTTGAAGGTTTTAGATTGGAAAAATTTTAAGCGTAGAACTTGAGATACAAACATTTGAAAATAAGGTTTTTTTCAACTCTGAGGGACTGTAACTTCATAATAGGTGAAATTTTTTGTGTGGCCTATCCATAGTTATAATATAATTTCATTGCTTCTTTTTAAACAATGTAGAGGTTTTGTAGTCAGACTTACAGAGCCGTCCGGTCAACCTGTCTTATTAATTTTCAAATTTTTGGAAATTTTTTTGTAATAAATATCCTGTAAAAAAAGGTTTACCTATATATTACTATATTTTATTTCAAATTATATTAGTATAAAAGTTTTAAAAAAATTTTTTTTTTGTATTTAAATTATTAATTTCAAATATGTGTTGTCTTAATTTTCTTAACTATACCTTTTATAATTACTAATTATAAATAATTTACTTCGGTTGAATTTTAAATTAAAACATTGAAAATCTATTCCAAAAAATATAGAGACATTTTCGAGTAAAAAATTTTTAATATATGAGAATGAAATTTTTTCACTCTTCAAAAAAAAAAAAAAAATGTTAAAAATGAATGGGTATTTTTATTTTAAGATCAGTTTCAAAATATAATTTTAATGATGAATCATTGTGAATGAATAAAAAGTTTTTAAAGTAATAATTTATTTACATTTTATGTATATAGAATTTTTAATACACATACACATTATATACCTAATTAAGTAAAAATCCTTGAAAAAAAAAAATATAATCCTAAAATTTAAAAATAGTAGGCAAATGGTTGAGTATCCTTGGGTAAGGATTATGTTTATAATTTTATTTTAAATTTCACACAATAAATTTATTAAATTTTAAAAATATTAAAAATGATATTTCAGTTATATTAATGTTAAAATAATTAAAGATATATTTTTTGATTTAACAAAAAAAAATAAAAATTTTGATATCACTTTTTCTATGTTTTTTACACTTTAATAAAATATTAAAATAATATTAAGAAACAGATTGTTAACGTCAAGTTTTCGACAAGTTCATGAAACGTAATAACAAATAAAAATTTTCTTTTCTTCATATAAATAAAGAAACTTTAATCATTAGGACATAAACTAATTTATTGATAAAATTAAAATAGTATTAATTCTAATATAAAAAGTATATCTGTTTGTTTATACCATGCTTCATCAATAAAAAAATGTTCTAGTATCGTTCAGTTATAAGAACATTAACTTTTGTCTGGTTCATTAAACTCGTTTCAACTCGATAATTAGATTTTTCAAAAAGCTAAAATTAGCTAATAAAACAAATAGTTGAAATATTTGATTGTTGTAAAAGTTTTATCTGTACATACGCGGAATACATTGTTTTAGATCACATTGTTTTAGATTAACAAAACAATTTTTTTCCAAACCAAATATTATCATGAATTTCTTTATCTGAATATACCATTCGGACGTTGTTATATTGCAGATTTACCATGCCATATACTTATTCAACCATTCATCCAATCATCAAATTTATTATTGAATATGACAATTTTCTTTGCATTTTAAACAAAATAAGTGCATTTACAATATACAGCTTCTTTATACTTTCTATAATAGAAACTATACTAACTACAAACCAAATGCTGCGCCCTAAGAAATCAAAATCTTTTGATATTCTTTCAATCAACTTTCAAGCTGACAAAATAGTTGTGGAATTATCCCATACACGATTAAACCCCTCAAGTTGTTCATCTAGGTCGACGTATATGGATTATGAGCAACATTATAAATAATAAACAAAAAACATTGCATACTTTCAGGAAATTTCATTTTTTTATTTATTTATTTACGTCAGACAGAAGTTATACAAAAAAAAAAGTACGTTACCAATTTCAAATTTTATTAGCATTGAAAAAATTATTATATCTATACATTTTTATAATTACTTTTTAAATCTAATAAAAGTCATAATTCTTCTATTATCTGGTTTAAATTTTAAAACATTAGAAAAAGATTTGGTTTTGAAGTTAAATTTTATTTTTAACTATAAAATCAAGAAATCAAATTTTTTGAAATGGGAATTCTAAGAAAAATTTTTTCAATTCCCGAAATTTGAATTTCATTTTAAACATATTTGACTTTCAAAATTTCAAAAGAAAATTTATTGATCTTTAAAATTTATTTAAAAAAAATTAAACTTTTTACATGTCGAGAACGGGAAATACAATTATACCTTATATTATAGGAGAAGAAATTTTACTGTAATAAATTAACTTTCTTGTTCTGTTAATAAAATTTAAAATGAAAATATAATTTTTCAAATGTTTACTTTGAATTCCGTTAGCGTTTAGATCGTTATTACTCGTTAAAGTAAAACTGTTAAGTCTAGAAAATGCATATACTCGTAGAATAAAAATATAACTTTAGCACATTTTTAAAAAAAATTAAAAAATTTATGATATTAGTTCTCTGTAGATCGGCTGTCCAATCGTCCATCTGCCAATACTTCTACACCGTTTAAGATGAAGTGATGACATTTTAACCATGGATATGCCTCATAAAAAAATTAATTTTGTTTAACCCTATCCATTAATTTACAACCCTTCAAAGAACAAAATACCTTATTTTCAAATGTTTATGGTTTATATCTTAAGTTTTGCTCAAATTTTTTTTAATCGTCAAAAAAATTAATTAATATTAAATATTAAGGTTTTACATGCTGCCTTGTTAGCACATTTTCAAAAAAATTTTGAAAAAATGTGCTTATTAGTTTCACTTTGTCCGTCTGTCCGTCAGTCCATCTGGATGTTTACAAAACTTCTACACCGTTTAAAATAAAGCAATGAAATTTTAACTAAGGATAGGCATCGCCAAAAAACTAATTTTGTGGAACAAATTTTTTTCGGTAGTTCCACCCGTTACAGAGCTACAGCCCTACAAAGTTCGACAAAGCTCTATATTTAAATTGTTATAACACGGGTTGTATAAGGCATATTTTCAATCTGGAAACGTCAAACCATAGCTGGTTTTATAAATTTTATAAATATATGTACATAACGGCTTATATACCGTTATGCGAAAGTGAATTTTTGCAAAAAATTGGACTCCTTCTATCATTCAAACGTTTTTGCTCTCCGTTTAGGAACTGTAAAGGGTCGAAAACTGAAAATTCCCTATTTTTAAACACCTGTAACTTGGGCACCGGTCCACATTTTTTTGAAGTAATACAAAAATTAAAGCTCTAACAAATATTATATTTTTGTTTCTGTTAATAACTTTTCTTAATAATATTGGGTTACCTTATAATTGACGAAAGTGTGATTTCATTTTTTTAAATTTTTCTTACCAATAAATAAATTTTTGTCTAATAAAATGGAATTCTAATAAAAATTTAAAACCATAAGATTACAACTAAAAAAAATTAAGACATTTTGCTCTAAATAAAAAAAATAAAGTTCAGGATCAAGGATTTTTAAGATCATCAACATTTTTAAAAAAAAAAGTATGAACTTAAAAATTTGAAAAAAAAAAATATTCAAAAACATTCCATTATTTTATAGGACAAGGTTTAAGGCATTGTATTGTTTAGATAAATTCATATTTTTATACATACCGTTTGACCGTAAAACTGTTTTCAAATTTCTCATTCATGTTCTTCTTTTTTTTAAAGCTAATGTTATAGCACAATTTTGTTTTTGCGCACAGTTGTATATAAATAAATGAAATTGGTTAGTATAAAAAAAGATTAGATAACAAAAAAAAAAATTTTTTTTAAATAAATAAAAAATTCAAAAAAACAACAAATTAAATTAAAGCAAAAAAAAAACTAGAACATAATTTTAAAGGCGGCAGCACCATCGCATCAGAAAATTTATTGCTGTCATAATTTAATATCTTTTAAAATAGAATTTATAGAAGTTTAAAAAACGTACAAAATTAATACCAACTGAAACTTAGATATATGTATATATACATTTTATAAAGGTATTTATATATATATATAAACATATTATATACTTCCATATATAATAAATGTTACAAAATGTTTCGGTATCCTTGTTCGTTATATGATTAAATCTTTCTGTTAGGGTAAGACTTTAGTATAATTTTATTTTATTTTTATTTTTTTGTTCTTTTCTTTTTATTTATTTTTTTTCGTTTTTTGTGCTTTTGTAGGATTGTAATATAAATGGCATCGGTAAGATACAAATACTACAAATAACACAAAAAAAAAAAAAAAAAAAATTTAATGAAATCAAAATAATCAAAATACGCATCATCTACAAATTTTAATACTCGCCATTCTATATACTAGAAAAATAAAACACTTGTAAGCTTGTTGATAGCTAAATATCATAATGAAATGTTGATTTGTGTAAATTTTTGAGTTTTTGTATCCCTAAAATCTGAAGTCAAACAAGATAAAGAAAGAA
The DNA here is from genome assembly GCA_947095535.1 of Poecilobothrus nobilitatus. NCBI lineage: Eukaryota > Metazoa > Arthropoda > Insecta > Diptera > Dolichopodidae > Poecilobothrus > Poecilobothrus nobilitatus. The sequence goes on along the minus strand of OX352774.1, from coordinate 220,196,587 downwards.
AATTTATTTTTATGAGGATTTTTTGTCTTTTTTTTTTTTTGTTTTTTTTTTTTTTTAAATTAACAGCACGTTGTTCTTAATAAAAATAAAATAAATCTTCAAGGACAATAAAAAATATAACAACAACGAAGTGATAAAAGAAATAGAAGTACATGTAAAAGTTTATTTTTCGTCTCAAAATGTTTGTTATCGTTCATGGCTCCTATATAGCCAAAAAAAAAAAAATTCTTTTAATGTTTTGTTTATTTATATATTTACATGTGTATTGCGTACCTAAATAAACATACATAATCATAGATTCAGTAGGATTCTTTTTGGTAGGTATCTTTCTATTACTTTTTTTCATCGTGCTTTCTTAAGCCCTGGTTTGTCATTTTTTTAATTTTATAGCTTTAATATACATTTTAAAATTAATTTTTTACATTAATTCATTGAGGTAGAACATAATTTTTAATGGGGTCATGACATGGTCTTGAAAATAATAATCTTAAATTAACAATATACTGACTTTTTATTTTTAAAATCTTTTTGTATTAAAATCTTAAATGGAAAAACACAAATTGAACACAAATATTTATTTCAAAAATTGGTTGAAATATTGACGTTCGTCACAGAGTCGGGATTCCAATATTTACTTTAGTGGGGTTTTGTATGCAGCAGCTGTCATTATTTGTTGATACGACTACAAAAAGTCGAATACATAAAACTGAATTTGAAGTGAAATCTCGCTTTTTCAAACAAAAACTACTCTTGAACTCATAGGATTTGTTTGAAAAACTGAAATTTGAGTTCATGCTCAGTTTTATGCCATCGAACCAATATGTATCTATTTTTAAAAAATTATTAGGAAAAATTTTATAGTTGGATTAAATACGAGTCGGTAACAGCTATTGTTTTAATTTATTAGAATGAGGAGCCAAAATAATACAAAAAAAAATTCAAATTCAAAAGAATTTAGTTTTTATTTTTTCTATATTTTTTTTTTGCAAAAAGATTTTGGTAAGATTTGTGTTTCAAAATTTTTCTTTGAAAAATTCGCGTGTGACCCTTTTAAATGTTATATGTCTGAATAAACTTTAAAGAAATACTATATAACTAAAAAAAACCATTAACACACGTAAAATTATATTACTGAAATCTCAATTTTTATGTCTTCATAAAGAAAAATTTGCACAGGTGCCTAAATTTCAGGTGTCTAAAAATAGCAAATTTTAAATTTTGAGCCCTAATAAGCCCTGAGCTCTCTTAAACAGAGGGTTGTACAAAAAAAATTTCTAAAGAATGTTATACTAATTCTTAAAGCTAATTCTTCCCTCAAAATTGCAAGTCTCTATATGAAAGCATGCTGGAGTTATGAAAGAAGAAAAATCTTGCAAAATTTTATGTTCACATAACGGTAAATTTAAATACTAAATTTAAAAAAATTGTACGATAAAGCTAAGAGAAATTGTTGTCGAATGGTATTTTTAAATTGAAAAACTGTTCAAGCAAAACATGAGATACACATATTTAAAAAAAAATAGGGGCTTTTCCAAAGTTTGAGGGGCTGCATTACATAAGATGGGGCTACATGAAAAAGTTGTTCAATAACATTAATTTTTTTATAAGATTTACCCATTGTTAATATCATTATTCTATCTTTAACCGTGTAGAAATTTTGTAAACAGACGGAGAGACGGACGAACAGTGTGAAATTAATAGGCATATTTTTTCAAACTTTTTTTGGAAATGTGTTTTTTGAAAATAAAAATAACAAAATCAGACACCATAGTTTACAAATTAAGTAAAAATTTTAGAACATTAAAAAAAATGTACTGGATACATAAATGATTCTAAAAGCTTCCTAAATAATTTGAACCAAAACCAAAAACATCATAACAGGAAAAAATATACTTCTAAAGGCTCTACAGATAATTTAGCTTAATTTTTTCATACATAATATAAAAAAAAATTCATTCAAATATATGAAATATGCAAGAACTAAAGAACATAAATTTAAGCAAATATATATTAAAAGATTAATAAAAAAGAACTAAATAAAGTACCTATATTGCAAAAACTTAAGATGAAATTAAGATTAAATTTCTAAAGAATGTTATACTAATTCTTAAAGCTAATTCTTCCCTCAAAATTGCAAGTCTCTATATGAAAGCATGCTGGAGTTATGAAAGAAGAAAAATCTTGCAAAATTTTATGTTCACATAACGGTAAATTTAAATACTAAATTTAAAAAAATTGTACGATAAAGCTAAGAGAAATTGTTGTCGAATGGTATTTTTAAATTGAAAAACTGTTCAAGCAAAACATGAGATACACATATTTAAAAAAAAATAGGGGCTTTTCCAAAGTTTGAGGGGCTGCATTACATAAGATGGGGCTACATGAAAAAGTTGTTCAATAACATTAATTTTTTTATAAGATTTACCCATTGTTAATATCATTATTCTATCTTTAACCGTGTAGAAATTTTGTAAACAGACGGAGAGACGGACGAACAGTGTGAAATTAATAGGCATATTTTTTCAAACTTTTTTTGGAAATGTGTTTTTTGAAAATAAAAATAACAAAATCAGACACCATAGTTTACAAATTAAGTAAAAATTTTAGAACATTAAAAAAAATGTACTGGATACATAAATGATTCTAAAAGCTTCCTAAATAATTTGAACCAAAACCAAAAACATCATAACAGGAAAAAATATACTTCTAAAGGCTCTACAGATAATTTAGCTTAATTTTTTCATACATAATATAAAAAAAAATTCATTCAAATATATGAAATATGCAAGAACTAAAGAACATAAATTTAAGCAAATATATATTAAAAGATTAATAAAAAAGAACTAAATAAAGTACCTATATTGCAAAAACTTAAGATGACGGTAAAAGATACTTACCGTCATTTAAAAGGAAGATACTCATTTGATTACTACTATTTGATAACTATATTTTTATATATGAAAACTTTACAACATGTTGAATCAGAAAAAAATGTTGTATGAATAAAGGCGAAGATGAAATCTAGTAATACTCAACATGATTGTAATTTGTATGTTTCCATGAATTTTCTGCAGTAGAAAAACTTCTTTTTTAAGCTGAAAAACAAATAATTTAAAGTAAAAGTTACGAATATTACGTCATGTTCAAAATAATTTTATTTCATCAGTACATAAATTTATTAAAATTCTAAATTGGCAGGATTGTTTTTTTTTTTTTGCAATCAATAATAATTTTATTTATTTTTTTTTTTCAATATACGCATTTTATTTTCTTTTAGTTTGAAAAAAATTAAATAATAAATATTCATTAAAAATGACTATTTTCCTGTATATTTTTAAGGATACACATAGTACACATACACAACTCTTTATTTAAAAATAACGGCATATGTACAAAAATATCTTTAGGTAAAATAATAAAGCTTAAATTTTTAAATGAATCACATATATTTATTATATCTATAGGGAAGTTTTGATTTTGAATTTAAAATTTTCTTCCAGCTTCATTACATAAGTCTAATCAGCCAAAACGAAAACCTACTAGTCTTTAAGACAAAAAAGTATAAAAATTTTTAATTAAATAAAGTTATATTCATTATAAAAACAAAAAATTTAAGTATTTAAAGTTTTTATTTTTTTTATTTTTAAGCTTAGTAGATCTTAAATTCCCTTGGTTATAAAATGATTGTCCTTTGAATTTAGAGAAGCTATCAATCATTATAGGATCTACGGAAATAAGTTTTTTTATATTAAACATAGGTTATTAAGGGAAAAAAATTTTCCCTGAAAGTAAAAATAAAATTCTCCTGTTTACCAAAAAAAAAAAAAAAAAGCTCCAAATGAACAAAATTTATTGATTTTTGCTATTTTTTATTTTTTTTTTTCTAAAGCTTACCATTTGGGAAAACTCCTGATAAATACTTAAAATTAATCGACTGTCAGATGTTTATTAGCTTCAATTTTTTCTAAATATATATATATATATATTTTTTTTTATCTTGCCTCATAAACACTTCCAAAATAGAAAAAAAAAATTTTTTTTTGGAAACACGTGTTTAATACCTAAACATTAAGTTCTTTAATAAATGTTTTAAACAAATCTTGTAAAATATAACCATTTTGAACAATATTATATATAGAGAAAAAACTTGTATAAAAATTTTTTTTTTCGGAAATCCTTACATTAGTACGTATATGTGATATGCATAAATTTTCATTTCATTTTCCTTAAAATTAACCCATATCAATTTTTCTTTACCATGTAAATTAACAAAAAACTGACTTCTTTTTATACAACCAAACAAAACAAAATGAAAATTAACAACAGTATAATAACGGGATATTTCAATCCTTTAAATACTACCTACTAAAGAATTAGGATAAAATACCCAGTTAATATATCTTTAAAAATATTACAAAACACGAAAAAAAAAAAAACAAAACAAAAAATATAATAGATATAGAATTTCTTAATATTTAACTTTTTGTTGCAATAAAAGGTTCTAAACTTAACATTTATATATGTATATACCAAAAGAAAGTTCAAAATACCCAAAATAAAAGACCCAAGTGAATATAAATTTAAAAATTCTCAGATGGTTTTTACTCTTTAGAAAAATACCTTTTTAGTCAGACACTTTTTATTATAAAACTGAATGATAAATGAATAATTTTTAGAACAAAAGCCTCCGAAGTATTATCAGAAATATTGAAACAAATATTTTATTAATAAATTTATTATTTCTTTTTAAATTCAAAATTTTTCTTTTGTTTAGTAGATTGTAATAATTTAATTCCTTCATATTTTGTCATTCAAGAGGTTACAAATTAACCAAGAAATTATAATATTATTTATAACAATGATATTCAACTTTACATTATTAAATACAAATTACTATCATAAAGATGTTTTTCTATTAATAGAACTGTGATCAAACAGACCTGGCCTTTATTAAATATTAAACGATCAACTAGACTTTTATTCTTAAAACGCAATATCGATAATGTAATAGAGGTTCGGTTGGCAAATATACCAGAACACTAAGACTTTTCTCGTATAACTTCTATACAAACAGCGAATTTAAGATGAAGAGAAATCAATCTTTCACCAGTTGTGTGAATGCTTTCTAAAAAAATTTTTCTTAAATAACCTTTTCTATCTATCAGAGGTGTACCTAATCAATTTAGTGTGCTCTGTACGAAACTCCCAATTTTTTAATAAGAGAAAATGCTGATCCGGGTTATGACAACGGGCCTAAACTGATCTATAAGTATGCATCTACAGTTCCTACCTACCTATACCTATCAACTATCATAAAAAAATTTTTAAGTTTAAAATAATTTCAAACCATTTAAAAGATTTCTGAAAATATATCTGGAAATAATTCTGGTTCAGATTTGACACAGATCACGAAATTCTATTTTTCTATAAGTAATCTTTTTTAATTTGAACTGAAACTGAGTTTTTTAAAGGTCAGATCTAGTAAAAATTTGATCAAAATAACCATACTTAAATACTTAAACTTGAACACCCAACTAGTAGTTAGAAAAATCTCTAAAATAAATTAAACGTTTGCATCTTGATTCACCTAATTTTTTAAGAATATTTAAAGTCTCAAAAGCAGCGCCAAAAAACTTCATAGTTTACTAAAGAAATCCATATAATGATCTGTAAAAGTAACCAAAAGACATCATAAAAAATATTGTAAAACTGAATAAGGAACGAATTTTCAGAAAAAGAACAAGAAATTATTTTAATTTAACAAATCAAAATACTTAACGAAACGAAAATGCAAATAATTTATTAATTCAAATTTAAAAAAAAAAAAATGGAAAATATTATGTATGTATACATCTTTTGTACATTTTAAACACAAAATCACATTTCATTTCAATATCTCCATTAATACCTAATAAAGTAAATTATCATATCTATCTTTTTAATTATTTTTTCATATTTTTATAATTTTCATCTAAAATTTTAATTTTTTAAGTTTCATTCTCAATTGTAACTCTTCCCTTTCTCCTTCTTTCCATTTATTTTTTTTTTATTATTATTTTTTCTTTTATTAAAATTTACTATCACGTTCTATACTAGAAAATCTTCCACAAAAAAAAAAACTCAAAAGAAAACTGGTACTTTTGGAAAATTGAGCAAAAAAAAAAACGTAAAACAAAAATATTATTAAAAAATTAATGAATATAACTTGCACCTGTTTATATATTATTTTGTAGAAAAATGCTTTTAACTTAAGAAAAAGAAAAGATGGCAAAATCAAAAAGAAAAAAAAAAAAAAATTAGATTCTAAATTGCTGCTGCAGCATAAGAATCATCAACTTTAATTTAATTTCCGCCATTCAGGTATAAAAGACTTGTTAAATGTGTATTACTTTAACTCAACTGTCGTACATATACGTACTGTTTAACATATTCAGATTTTTATTTTTTTACTTTAAAAGGACATCATGACCTAAATGCCATTTATAAAATAACTAAACACGTACTAACTTGTAAGCATGTAATTTGTACGATGTGTGTAAAAACAAAAAACATCATACTTACACAAGTTACACTTTACATTTTCACCTCTCCTATTTTCTCTACTTTATGTCTTAAAACAGTTCATATTAAATGGTAAATAACTTCGTCCTTTTTATTCCTAGTTACCTACGAAAAAATTTTCATATTTTAAAAGATGTGATAAAGTAATTTTTTTTTTTTGGAACTTTTTTTTTTTTGTTTTAAGTTCGTGATATATTGCATATTCTGTTATATAACAAAAAAAAATTAAGATGTAGTTGATTTTCTGTTAGAACGAAGAAAACCAAAAAAAAGGAAAAAAGCAAAAGAGCCTTCGAAAAAATTATTCCGTTATTTTAGAAAATAATTTTTCTCTTCAGACTTCATTTCATCAAATATTTATATATCTCTAAATTTTTTTTTTTTAATTTTGTTTTTTTTTTTTTTTTTTTGTTGTTGTTGTTCTTGTTGTTAACATGTTGTTAGAATAAACTTGTCTATTTCTAACGGCATATTTACATAATATAACATTTAGTACACATATAATAATTGTACATGTAACAGTAATATTTTCTTTTCAATTTTCTTTTATATTTATTTTTAAATATATATGCATATTTATCTATATATATCTATATATATAGGTGGAAAATTATTTGAAAATAAAAGGTACACATTTGGAAAGAGAAATGGCGGCTGAGATTATATTACATATATTAGATAAAGTGATGCAAAATGTTGTCTCATTAAATAGTCAACAGGTAAGTTATTGTTTTATTTTTTAACCTTTATATACCAGTATATATATAATGTATATGTACCAAAATTAATATATTTTAAAATGTCTAAATAATATTATAGTCTTTATTTTAATAGTTTTACAGTTTACAATATTTTTTTTTTTTTTTGTTTTATAATAATGAAAACAAATTAATATTGTTGCATCAAGAGACAAATTTATATTAATAAATTTTATAATAATATATTTATCTTCTTGAAAAATGATAATGTTATTAAAAAAGGAAAACAAAAAAAAAAAAAATTAAATAACAAAATATTGTTCATATAAGTTTTAATTTATTAACACAAACGGTAACACTCATTATTTTGACTGATAAACTTCTAAAGAATAAAAAAAATTTAATTTAATTTAAAATATTAATTATTCTTACTTTATAATTAAAGTACATTCAGGAATAAGATATTATTGTGTAATTTATAACTTTATTTTAACATTTTAATTAATGCTGTATATAAAAAAAATGTTATTATTAAAAAAAAATTTTTTTTTAGTTTTAATTCTATTAAAATTTTCGAACAAAAAATAAATAAATTATTTCAAAAATGTTCATAATGGATGCACCAAAAAATAAACCAGCAACACCACCAATTGAAACTATAAAAAGAATAAAAATAAAAGTAGATTTTTAATATCATTTTACACATAAATCTGTTTTTAGGCTTTATATTATTAATACAACTATCCTAAATTTAAAATCGTAGCTGAAAAAAAGAAAATTGCATTATAAATTTATTAAACTTATAGAAGTGAAGATTGTAAATTGAACCCATAGTAGTGATATTTTAAAAAACTTATATTACTTATTGGTTATTCCATCTCAAGTTGTCAAAATTATTTTGTGTCATATATCTAAAACATCCTGGTTTTTTCTTAGTAATTGAAGCCCTTGCAACAAAGAATGGCAAAGATCGACAATGGCAGAATGGCAAAGATTCAGGAAACATTGTATGAAAAATAAAACTATCTTCCTTGATTTTAAAATATCTTATCTTATTATATATCTTTGAAAAAAGGATCAATATTGATCATGTAATATTGATCCTTCTTTTTTTTACTGTTAAAATGGAAAAATTTTGTTTCTGAAGAGTATTAAAAATAAACAAGGCCCAATGTAAATCAACGGTTTTTAAAAGCGCAACTTTTACAAAAGATAATAGAAATTATTTAGAATTGTGACTTGTACCAAAATTTGAAACTTTCGAAAAGATAATATAAGAAAAAATATGTAAACAGGACTTTTTTGCCACTTTGAGGGGCTGTAAGTCCGGAACCCTATATAACAATGAAAAATCGTTAACAAACGTAAATGTATATTACTGAAGCTTTAATTTTTATATCTTGCCAAAGAAAATTTTGTACAGGTTCTCATAACATGAGAAATACGAATTTTCTGAAATGAATGATTATTTAAAAATAGAGCTATTTCAGAGTTTGAGCAGCTCCGTAATGAATGGGGCTACATGAAAAACTTGTTTTACAACATTAATTTTTTTATGAGACCTACCCATAGTAAAAGTATATTTTTTTTCTCTATCTTTAACAATGTAAAAGTTTTGTAAAAAAACTGACGGATATAGTGAAACTAATAGGCACATTTTTTTTTAAAATGTTTTTGGTAATATGCTAAAAAGTAAAATTATTGGTGCACCTAAAAAAAATTTTTTTCTACTTTCGATAATTATACTTAGAAGTTTTTGATCACCTTAAAAAAATATATCACAAAATTTTATTAAGTTCCGTTAAACCGTTAAAACAGAAAAATATCTGAACTGTTTTTTTTTGTATTTAAGTTGTTTTATAGACAAAAGAACAAGTTCTATCGATTGAGTTGATACTTGATAGAAATATTGCTTCTTACGAAATAAGTTCCTTGAATTATTTTTGTTGGAAACGATCTTTATTCCATTCCAGCATATCGATCTCTTCAAAAAAATTTCTAACCGAACAAGGAAGTTTAATAAACATCTGCTATAAAGTTTTATAAACCGTTCGTAAATCGTAATTCTGATAACCTGTTCAACATTACCGAATTTCATTTTAAAGAAATTTTTTTTTGATTATCCTACGTAAATCGAATGACTGAGCGTAGAAACGAACCTAATAGCATATTTTCGTTAACCTCTTTCATTTCCACGTAATATTTCAAATATTACCATCATTTTGTTTGAGTTTAATTAAATTCAAATTTCTTTTTGAAAATTCAAAAATCTTAGACTGTAAACTAGATACTGTTAAATTAAAATAAAGTTAAGTACAAAATAATAGTTTATCAAACTTATTTCCATTCATTCCTCTAAATTTGTGAAAAAGTATTTCATTATTTAAATTTCTAAAGATTTCGTAGTAAATCTGTACCTATTTAACTAAATTACATAAAAATATGAATTATAATACATAATTACCAACTAAATCTAAATTAGATCTAGCAACACTTCTCGTATAACGCATAGTTGGAGTATTTGTAATTAAAATCTCCTGTTTATAATACGATGAAGCATTTTCTTCTTCAAAGATTTCGTCAGCACTATATAAAAAAGACCAAATAAAAATAAATAAAAAATTGTTTAAAAAAGTTTGAAATAATAATTTCAAAATTTACCTAACCAACTCGAATTCAATTTGAATACAAGACTTTATACATACTTTGTCAAAAACAATAGTATTAAATTTATCGTTTGCTAAAAAAAATAAAACGAATTTTTCTTTATGATGAAATTTTTTTGAAACGTTTACTTAAAATAATTACCTTTCATAATACAACTAAATTGACGAAATGAGCAGTAACGATTTTTATCTATAGAAAAAAAAAAAATTCTAATGTTTAAGTCATCCCTAAATTTAGATTAAATTCAGATATTTATTCTAATATTTCTTACATATTTTTGGTGATAAATGAAGCGTACAATTACATACTTCTAATTCCATTTCGATTTGTCTTTTTTGAAGACATGTTGTGAAACTTAAAAAATAAAAAAAAAGTAAATAAAAAAAAAAAATTAATAAATAATTTTAATTCTTCTATTTATAAATAATATTAAACCTATAATAGAAAAGATCATGAGGTGACATTTTTTCTTGTGGAAATCTACAACGTCTTTCTTCAACTGAAGATGAATTCATAACATCCGATTGATTTTCCATTTCGATTATAGAAAATCTATATCTTCTTGAATTTTTATAACTGTATTCGAATCCTTTGTTACTCGGAAAATCTTCCGGACTATGAATATAAACCTATTATAAAATTTAAATTTTAAAATTATTTTATTGTTTTTATTGTTTCTTTACATACTGTTACATACTTTATATTCAAAATAGACTTCTTTTTTAGTTCGAAATGATAAAACTGGATTATTAAATTCTCTATCAAATTTCAATGGTAGTTTATTAATATCCATATCACTTTAAAATACAAAAATTTTGTAAAATATGTAAAAATTAAAAAAATAAAAATAAAATCGATTAAATTATACATACTAATCTATTATTGCATTTGCAATAAAACATGGTCCCATTAATGTTAAATGATATTTAAAAAGATCATCACATTTATTATATTTTTTATTATTGAATTCAACATCAATCATAAAATCATTGCAATTCTGTGGTACAACCTAAAATAAAATTAAGATAACATAAAAACAAGACCTTCACTACACATATATATATATATATTAAAGCCTGTGTGCTAATTAAATTATTTTTTAAGTTTTTATATTAATGGTCATTTTTAATATGTTGCAAAACATCGAAATATAAAACTTTTTTTTTTTTTATAATGCATTTCTCTGCCACATAAATTTGGACAGGAAATTACACAGCCTTTCCTCTTCAGGCGTGGCTGTAAATATCGTAAGGGGGAATAACTCTTACAATGTGTGTGGGATTCGAACCCACATTCTCTCAGTGTTTACAGCGTATTTTTATACGCTCTTACCCACTAAGCCACCGAGTCCCCTAATAAAAAACTACAACTATTTATTAAATTTTAATTAACAAAATCTACAAATCAGTAAGGAATCATGAAGCACAACATTTTTCTTTTCACTTTTATTAATTAATCACAGTAAATATTTTAAAATTCAAATTCTTTTGTCTTTCCGAAATGATTCCTTCGGCTTTCAAAAATATTTCATTCGACTTCTGGAAATTAATTATTTGGCTTTCTGCATATGATTCGATCGACTTCCGGAAATTATGCTTTCACCTTCCAGGCATGATGCCTTCCACTTCCAAAAATTACCCGTTTGACTTCCGTAAATGATTTCTTCATCTTCCGGATATGATTCCTTTAACTTCCGAAAAATATTCACTGGACTCTCGGAAATGATTCCTTTGACTTCCATAAATAATTCCTATGAATTTTGGAAATGTTTCGGAAAAATATTCCTTGCACTTTCAGAAATGTTTTCTTCGACTTCGAGAAATGATTCCTTCACCTATCGCAATTAGTTATTTCGCTAAAGGTTTTTCACTCGAATAGAATAGATATTTATATTTTATTTTAATAAAATAGAAATAATTTAAAGACATCAAAATTGAAATCAATTTCGAAAACCAAAATAATTCTTTTAACCAGTTTTAACAATCAATTTAAAACATTATATTTAATTTATAATACTTTATTTTAGCACTATATCATAATATTTCAAATAATTTTTTTAAAACACTTATAATTCCCATTTTAAATTTTCTAATCACTATATTACTATTTGTTCTGTTAAGTATATACAAAAATGATTAAGGAGTGAACATTCAAACATTCGAAATTATCATTCGAAATTAAATCGCAATTAAAAATATATTTAAAGTACGAAAATAATTTTCTATAATTAAAAAATCAATTTTTGTTTTCAGTCTTATAGAACCCCTCAGATAATTTTTTTTGTTTTCACTCTTATAGAAGCTCTCAAGGTAATTTATAAATAAAAAGTAGTCATTCATAAAATTTTAACAAAAAAACAAAAAAAAATAACTTAACCGTTGAATATCCTGAATAATTAATCTGTTTAGTCTATCCAAAACGAACACAAAAAAAAAAAAAACTAATTACCACATCAAAAAATGTCCGAACATCTATTTTATTAATTTTAAACAGCACACAAACTAATCACAATTTACTTCTTTACGTATTCTTTCCAAATCAATATCACATGTTTCATTTCGTCCTTTACATGGACCTGAATATATTCGATTATTATCTTCGGCATTAAAAAATATAATATCATATATTGATTTTTTATAATTTAAATCATTTTTTATTTTCTCTTCGATTATTTTCGATGAAAATAAATTTAAATTTGTTGATCGTCTTAAACATACCGATACAGCTAAAAATGTATTTGTCCATTGTAAATAATCTGTATTAATGCCAATACTAACAATATCTGTAAAAAATCTCTCATATGTTAATATAAAGATTTTTATCATACCAATCATTGAAATAAATAAAACAATAGCCCATAATAATCTATAAAATAAATAAATAAATAAAATTTTATCCGGATATTTTAACAAAAATATTATCTCACCTTCCCCAAATATTACATCTTCGTCCTAAAAAACGTAATCCACTAATATTACAATTTTCTAAAAAGAATAAAATTCGTTCTTTTCGAACTGAATTCATTTATGACTCTATTTTCATTTTTGTTTGTTTTTTTTTTTTTTGTAAAAGAAAAATACTATTAATAAAAAAAGGTTTTTATTCAATTTTAACCAATTCCAAATAAAATAATTAAATCATATGCATTTAATTAAAATTGCATGTCATGTTAATTAATAATTGTTTTTTTATGTTTCAATAATTATCATCACATATCAGCTAATAAAATTCAGGTTAATCACTTTTAAAATATGATATAAACATGCAAATAAGTATGTGTTTTTATTTTTAAATAGTTTAAATAAGTGTTTTCATGTCACAGATCAGTGATTGAATTAAGTAAACAGTTATTGTCCTTAGATTCTATTAATATTTGCTTCCTTTTTATTGTTTTGTTTTCTTATAGGTATACTTTAAGGAAAATATTAAAAAACGCGAAAAAATCAATCTTCTGATTTAAATGATTCATTGCATTTCGGATCTCTGTAATTTTATAAATACTGAACTTAGCTATGTAAGGAAATATGGTTGTATTCATGTATAGATGTGGATTAATAATGCTAGTAAATTAATACATTAATATTAAATGAACCTTAATTGTGAATTTCATTACTTGTTTAGTAGGGTTTTCCAATTTAAGTGATATGATTTGTTTTAAAAAAAAACACACTAATTGTTAAGGAAATTCAAATGTTTTTTATTTAATGTGAAGTATAATCGATACAATTAAGTTCTGAATAAAACGTCATTAAAATGGCCTCCACGACTTCTTTTGCAGGAACAAATTCGATGAACCCAATTTTCGAGCACTATTTTTCCACTAAATCAAATCGTATGTCATGAATAGCACGTTCAATATTGACTTCTAAAGCTTGAAGAGAGTCTGGTTTATTGCTAAAAACCAATCACTTCAAATAACCCCACAAAAAATAGTCTAATGGTGTTGAATCACAACTTCTTGGAGATTATTCAATGTCACAATTTCTTGAAATAATCGAATCTCTAAACTTTTCTCGCAATAATTCGGCTGTTGAACGTGCTGTGTGGCACGTAGCCCCGTCTTATTGGAACCAAATGTTGTCAAGATCAACTTCTTCCAATTTTGGCCATAAAAAGTTGGTTATCATCGATCTATACCGGTCTCCATTGACAGTAACGATGTTACCAGCTTCATTTCGAAAGAAGTACGGACCGATGATTCCACCAGACCAAAAACCACACCAAACTGTCAATTTAGGTGAATGTAATGGTTATTCATGAATAATTTGTGGATTTTCTTCGCACCAGAATCGACAGTTTTGTTTCTGGCACGAAAAAAAAAGCGCAAGAAAAGTTGCAACTGGAAAACGACTATTTTGATAATAAAATTGAATAAATTGTAAACGTTGTCCTTGCGTATATCTCTCCATGATGAAATTGTAAACATTACTGAATACAATGAAAAAAAAATGACAGATCATGATATACTACAAGTGGCCGAAACGTCACTTAGAAATCATATCACTCAAATTGGAAAATCCTATATATCAAAAAATTACTTTATTGTCAAATTTATAAGTAGGTCGGATCATTAAGTTTTAGAGTATTAAAAATAGTCAATAATTTACTAAATTTATTAAAAACTTTAAATTCTGTAATATTGTTTAATGACCACAAAAATACTTAGAACATTTCCATATATAAAAGCTATAGGAAGGGGAAGAGTTTACTTCAATATTCGAAAATGATCATATAATTTTTCTTACCAAAAAAAAAACACCATCTTTGAATATTTTCTTCAAATGAAAAGAATTATTAGGTATCATTATTAAAATTATTTTCAAACTAGAAAATTAATCAACGATCCTTCACTTATCACGATCATCAAAATTTGTATCAGGCACTATGTTTTATACAAACACTCAGATTAATATACATTTAGTGGGCTATCACTAATTGTTTGAGTTATCATTTACAGGGATATTGGGAAATAATACAAGATGTTATAGTTATTAATTTTATATACATGTAGTTTCCCAATTAACTGCACTGCTGTGGCGCAGCATAGACTCTTGTAACGTAATTCTTTTTGTACAGAGACTAAGCTAAAGCTTTTCTAATTTCGAAAATATGGAGACTTAAATAAAATTTTCATATTTTAATACTGTCGCTAATAACTTGTTGAATAAAATAAAATAATTCAGTAACTAATTATTAATAGTCAGGAGATACTGAAGAAAATTGATTCATTAAATAGGGAAAATCAAGAAAATCATTAAGAGAAGAACAAATTTGAACAGCCCATGGTAAATTACATAAGGTGAACTTCATAATCAATTTTTTTTTTTTGGACTAATTCAATTCGGAAATTACCTACACCAAGGTATGGAAGACAAAATTTAACATGAACATTTAAAGATTAGTCTGACACAGAGAGTGAAAAAGATGATTCGTGATATAGATAACAGAGAATTCTTTTAACCAACACATAATGAACTCTAAAATGGAATTGTATAAGAAACATGTTATTTTACCACTTTAAACGATTTAAAACAGTTGATCTTTTTTTAAATTGTTCCTATCTGTTTTTATAAGCATAAAAATAATTAGGGGAAAGTACCCTAACTTTCTAAATTAAATCTATTAAAAAGAGTCTTAATTTTAATAAAAAATTTTAATAATTTTCTATAATTATAAAATTTTACGACAAAAATCATGAATTTTAATTTTGGTTTTTGTTTGTAAATAAGAGGTAACCAACAAAACAAGATGAAAGGATATTTAAATATATCTTTCTTTTTTCATAATAAAAATCTTTATAATTTGTTTTTTTTTTTTGTTTATATATCATTTATTCACATTCACATAGACATAATTATATTTATTAAAAATGTCTCAAGGTTTTTCAATAAATGTTTTATGAAACAACAGGGACAGGATTAAAAATATTTTTATTTTTTTTTTTTCATTTTATGCACATTAAAAAACAAAAAAAAAAGCCAATTATCTCTTAAAAAAAAAAAAAAAAAAATCTAGAAAATCCCCTTGAACTCAATCTGAAACCACATTGAACATGATCCTAATTTTAACGTTAAATGTACATATTTTCTCTTTTTATGTTTATAAAGAAATTAAAAAGTTTTAAATACAAATTTTTCTTTTTTGAAAAGGCAGGATCATTTTCATCATAACAAGAAAAAAAAATTACAAAATCACTTTTTTAATCAGAATTAAAATTAACCAAAAACAAAAAAAAAAAACAAAAAACGTTTCAGATTCTTTTACAGATAAATTTATTTCATTTTTTTCATTATAAATTCAAAAATTTAAGAAGAAAAAAAAAATCTGAATACGCTAAGGCACTTAAGGCTAATAAAATAAGTTTATGTTCATTTATCTATTATTACCAACGTTAATCGGTAAATTAAAAGCACATAATCCAAAATTTAATGATAACAGACAACATAAAATTTAAGATAGAATAATAAGGATAATGCTGATATTAATTAGAAAACAAGGATACAAAAGTGAGAAACTGTTCACAGTTTCTGCAATTTCAAAAGTAGAGTGTAGAAAAATATAGATACTCCAATTATACTTAATTAATTAATGAAAAAAGAATATGTTAAGTATTTGCCTTAATAATGTTGCAAAAGGATCAAAACATATGCAAACAAAAAATTTAAAGTCATTTAACAAAGTTTTGCTTTAGCTGTTCTCAAAACAAAAATCATTTAATCATATCATGATTTATGAATATGATTTCCACTTTTAAAAATCATTTTAATTTTCCCTATAGATATTTTCAATTTAACTTTCATATTTTTTTTTTAAATGTGAATCCATTGGGAAACCTTAGTTTATTTTCAAAAAAAAAATTCAAATTCCTATTTTGAAGAATTTTCATAATTCAAAACCACAAATCAAAACTTTTATTTTCAATTATTTCAATTATATTCTATAAAATGTCGTTTAGTTCGAAAATTTATATAAAATAAAATAATTTAATTTATTATGTTTTACGTTCTTTTTTTTTTTTTTGTGCTTTTTTTTCAGCAAATAAAACAATTTCAACTTTTAACACAATCGGCAGCATTAAATCGTGAAACAATTGCAGCATCACAATTGGCAACATCATCAAATAATGGAAATATTGCAATAGTTTCTAATTCAGGTGTATCATTATCATCATCTGGATCGTCATCATCATCGTCATCATCATCATCATCATCATCTGTATCATCATCTACAGGTATATCAATTTCATCATCATCTGGATCAATATCAATTTCTAGTTCATCAAATTTATCATCAGATATTCAACGTAAAATATCTTCAGGATATAAATCATCGTTTGGTCATAATCAAGATCATTATAATGGTTCAATAGCTGATACTGAATTAACACTAGAAAGATTAAATTCATTTCGAATTTATACAACCTCTATTAAAACTTTACCGTTTAATTTAAGAATTTATGGGTGAGTAATAAAAAATTTTTAATTTTAAGCTTCTATAAAATGAATTTTCGAATTTTATTTTCAGATAGAATATAAAATTAATATCTATTGATTTGAATCCTTTTTTTTTTTTGTATATTTATAAACTCATGTATCTAAAAATATTTTCATTTGTTTTTTTTTTTTTTATTGTTATTTATTTTCAGTGATGATTTATTTTCGGATCAACTATATTTAGATATAAGAGCAACAAAAAATCTTATTGATATTATGTCAAATGGAACAGTATTTGCCTCAATTATTTCATATAAAAATTTAACAAAATTTTTACCTAGAACTTATTATGCTCGTGGAAGGTAAATTTATTTCCATCTTTTTTTTTTTTAATTTATTTTATTTATAACTTTAAAAAAAAAAATGAAAAAAAAAGAATCCCCAAAAATGCATGTGCAAATGCACTTTTTTTTTCTTATTTTATTTTTGTTCTGTTATAATAAAACCACAACTTAAAATCAGATATATTTAATTATATATAAACATATATATATATATATATATATATGTATATATATATACATAAAATACATTATACACATAAAATACATTATTAAATTTTTTCATTTATAGTGACATAGGACCAGATTATATGCCAGCATCTCGAATTATTGCAACATGGTTATTTCAATCAAATCGTTCTAATGACAATTACGTTGAACCATTGAATATTCCAACTGAATCGGGTAGAGTTGAAATTATTTTTCAACATGAAAATGTACCAAAAAATACAGATTGGCAACCAGTTTGTGGGTAAGTTATATTTTTTTTTGTAGTTTTCATTATAATGCATGTAGCATAAATAATTACTTAGATGGTTATTTGTCTGCTAAATTTATTTACTTTCTAAAATGATTTCTCAATCTTAGAATATTTTATCTGATCGATTGAAAAACCTATACATTTTATTCCAAATATCTATAAATTCTAAAGGAAAATTTTATGAATTGTATGCCCTGATCTGGTCAGTACAAGTTTTAATTTTAGTGTGGTCAAACTTTTATTTGAGTTTACACTCAAACTCAAATAAACTCAATGAGGATTAAAAGTGTTGAAGTTCACAATGTAATCGAAATTTCAGTTTACGTAATCTTGAACGTAACATTCCATGAATTTTACTTAAACATTAAATGTTAGTAAAACGATTAATTTGATATTATATTCAAATTAAAGTAAAAGATAGTTGGTTTTTTCTTTTATTAGATCAGGTGATTGTATTTTATATGAGGGGATCTAACAAAAATCAACTAAATTTGATTTATTTTTTACTTTTTTCAATTCCACTCAAAAAATTCTTGATTTTTTAAGTGAATTGTATTAATTTCAATTAATTGCTTCAATTTGTTTCAATTTCAATTATTTGTTTAGAGTGTTGATTTGTTTTTTTTTTTTTATTTATTATCAGTTTTTTATTTTTGAAATATTTTTTCTGGAACTAATAATTAATATTTTTCATAAAAATTTTTATATTTATTCAAAATTTTTCTTAATATTTTAATTATCTTTCATTATTACTTTTTAGTAATTTCCAAATCAAACTCATCACATATTGAAATACGAAAGCAATGAAATGTCAAACACGAAAATTAAGTTGTTTAAATTGTTTTTCATAAATGTCAACTGAGTTGAAATAAATCAAAACAAATTGTTTTTGCCGTCATCGATAATTGATTTACTCCGACTAATTTTTTTTTGTTCCTAATGAAAATGGAAGTCTTTCAAAGACACTAACAATAACTCGTTGGTAGTGTCAGATTTTTTCTTCTAGTCACCTTCTCCTTCTAGCCAATACAATGGAATGAAATCCTAAATGCTAATATAGTATACGGGCAAATGAGTAGGAATAGGAAAGTATAGGACAGTTGAAACTCAAATGATTTTCGCTACATCACCTAACGAAGATGAAAAATTTCCAAATAATTCATAAAAAGTGAAATTTGAAATATTAATAGACCATTTTTCAAATTTTAAAAAAAAAGAAACTTTATATTATAGTTTTTAGAAAGAGTTTAACTCAAAGAGCGGAGAGTAATTAATAGAAGTGGAAACGACGTATTTAAACTAAGTACGAAAACATTAAAAACGAGGAAGAGTGCAGTAGAGTAGACTGTGTTAACTCTGGAATACCCGTATGAACGTAATATATCCTGTTTCTATAAAACTTGATCATCTTTTAAAAACATTCAGATGTTTTAGTACCGAACTACAGAGATATATTTATGTAAATTGTGGAGTTGTATGACAGCTACCTGAATCTATTGCGCCTAGCTTCATTAAGTTCCAAGAGGTGCAAGAAGCCTGAACCGGCTGCTCTAGACCAACCAAATTTTACAAAAGTTGTTGGCCTATAACTCGACATCTCTTTACTAAATTTCAGGTTCCTAGCTTCAATGGACACTGAGTTATTCTCATTCAAACGGATAAGTTGTATGGCAGCTACCCGAACCCGTCGCACCACCACAACCAAATTTTGCAAAAGTGGTTGCCATAAAATTTGATCATCATTTGCAAGATTTCAGACGCCTAGCTTTATTAAGTTCGAAGAGGTGCAAGAAGCCTGAACCGGCTGCTCTAGACCAACCAAATTTTACAAAAGTTGTTGGCCTGTAGCTCGACACCTTGTTACTAAATATCAGGCTGCTAGCTTCAATAGACACTGAGTTATTCTCATTTAAACGGAGAAGTTGTATGGCAGCTACCCGAACCCGCCGCACCAGCACAACCAAATTTTACAGAAGTTGTTGCCATAAAACTTGATCAGCATTTACAAAATTTCAGAAACCTAGCTTGAATAGATACGGAGTGTTTTCTATATAAAGATAGAAGTTGTATGGCAGCTACTTGAACCCGCCGACCGAAAATGTTGGATTTAAATAGCAAAACTAACAATTTTGCAAAAGTGCCGTAAAAAAAATTTCAGCTTCCTAGCTCCTTTATTTTTTGAGTTATCGTGCGGACGGACGGACGGACGGACGTACATGGCTTAATCGACTCAGAATTCGATTCTGAGCCGATCCATACCTTTGACACTATATCTAGCTCGACTCCTTTAAGGTGTCACAAACGTAATGGCAAATTTATTATACTCTTGAACATAGTTCATACGGGTATAAAAAAGAAAAAGAGTTTTTTTTTTTACTCAACTTTTATAACTGAACTTTACTACTGTTTACTGTTTTTACTCAACTTTATTACTGTTTAGTAATAAAATTGCACCGTTTAAACTAAAACAAATATTAAAATTTGTTTTGTAAATAAAATACCCAATAAAATCTCAATATCCTATATAAAAGTTAAAGAATAATAGAGCTAGAATTCTGAAGTTTAGTTAAGCTAGATATCTGAAATTTGATTATAAGAATTTATGGGTTACACCATAAGTTTTATACCAACAATCTCTGCACTTTTTCTTTGGTTTGGAGTAACAGGCTCAGATAGCTGTCATAAAAGTTTTTTATATCGTATAAAAGCAACATTCTATATAAAAGTCTAAAAAATTGTTTAGATTTTATATAGAACCTTAAACTAAGTTTAAACTGTCTAAAGGTGTTTGAATGAGTTTTTCTTCTTGAGGTCTTTAGAATGAGTTTTTTTTTTTTTTTTTTAAAACACAATATTACTTATCAAAATTATTACGTTAAATTTTACTAATTTTGATTTTAGTACAATAATTGAATCACTCATTTTTCATCATATTCATATTAAGTGTACATATGAATATGATGTACACTTAAATCACAATAAAAGTTTATTTGAAAATAAATTTTCTATTAACTTAATTTTATCGACAATCATATATACTAGTATATTATATGACTATTAACAGTTATGTACTTTTTAACATATATAATATTATATTTTCCAATAAAGGAAATTGAATGTTATACACTATTATAATTGGCCCATATGTGCGGTTGGTTGTATACAATTCATTTTTTCATTGCACCAATCGTTTTTCTATTTTAAAAATAATTATTTAAGCGAAAATGTGAAAATATTTTTTTTTTTGTTTTAATTTAAAAAAAAAAACAAAAAAATAAAAAGAGTAATTAACCCCTTAGGAGTCATTAGTATTCTATAACATTTTTAAATGGTATTTTAATTATCAATTACAAATATTTACAGTTGTTAAAGTGCTAAAATAAAAATTTCAAATGAAAAAAAACAAAAAAAAAAAAAATTCGAAGCAATTAATTTTTAAAAATAAAAATTTCATTGAACATTAAAATACATAAAATCTGTAATTTATATTCGTTAGAAACAACAAAAAAAAAAAAATATATAAAAAAATGAATTATTAATTTTCACACATTATAAATATTCAATTGACTCGAAAAATTCTTTTTTTTTTTTTCTCTCCCAATGTGTAAAAAAAAACAAAATTAAAAAAAAAATATGTATGAGCTTTAAAAAATTTTTAAATTTTCAAAAATTATTTCAGAGTTCAGTTAATTTATAAAAAACATAGGTACAGAATTTTGTTCAAATGTTAACAATAAATTACACTAATATATTATCTATAATAAAAAATTAATTGACATTTTTAATTAATTTTTTTTGTTTATTTAGTTCATTTATTGTTTCTTTTTTTTTTTTTGTTTTTTTTTTGGAAAAATTCCGAACCTTAAAAAAAATTTTATAAATATTGTGAATTCAATAAAAAAAACGAAGGGGAAACGTAAAGTAGAATG
Organism: Poecilobothrus nobilitatus; assembly: GCA_947095535.1. NCBI lineage: Eukaryota > Metazoa > Arthropoda > Insecta > Diptera > Dolichopodidae > Poecilobothrus > Poecilobothrus nobilitatus. Next base: position 220,174,477 of record OX352774.1, on the reverse strand, counting down.
GGTCAACTTTAGGATACCCTGGTATGATATATCCTGTTTTCATTAAATTTAATCATCTTCTACAATATTTAAGATATCTAGCTTAATTAAGTATCAAAATTAATTAACAAGAAGGTTGTTATCATAAAACTGAAATTCTTTTCCCAAAATTTTAAATACGTAGCTTATATAGTCACTAAGTTATGCTCTTATATATAAAGAACTTTTATGACAGCTATCCGAGCCTAACTGCTCCAAAGTAATAAAATTATGTTGAGGTCGTTGATATAAAACTTAACTTGTGTTTACAAAATTTCAGATATCTAGCTTATAATTGAACTTCAAAATTCTAGTTCTATTATACTTTAAGTTATTATGCAGACAAACAGACTGAAAAACGTACATACACTAAATCGACTCAAAAATCGATCCTAACGAAGAATATAATATTCTCTTCCGTATGTATGATATCTTAAAAGATGCGAATTTAAGGTTTAACAAACGTAATGCCAAATTTATTAAACTCTTGTTCGCACGTATATAATGAGCGTAAAACCCCAAAATTTTAAAATGATTTGGATAATCCTTTCTAATTTTTACTATTATTAAAATTAATAGTCGAAGAAAAATCACATAATGTTTGCATTACTTTTATATAAAGTAAACTACTCTTTTCTATTCCCAACTAAAGCAACGTTTTAGAAAGAGTAGATGGACTGGAGTAAATAAGCGAAAAAATTTCCTGCGGATGAATTTAATTAAAATTTTCCAACAAAAAATTAACATCCCATTTACGAAACTACTCAAAACTACACTTGAAAGAACGCAAAGACAGAAGCAGTAAACCGTGTTAGATGCAGATTTAAAATCAAAGTCACTATGCTTCCTCGTGTAGTGATAACGGATAAAGAAAAACATTAAAACATCTAATAAATTTTATTCTAATTTATGCTATTTTTTTTTGACGGTGGAAAACTCGGAAGTCATCAAGAGGAACTGCACGTGGTTCCTCAAACCAAAACCATCCTCTCCTTTTAAAACCAAACTTTAGGATGGAACCTTTAATACAAATGTACAGCTTGGTTTTGGGGATAGGGATGTGGGAAGGATAATTGGGGAAATTGGAATTGGGAAATTTGCGATTATGGGGGATAAGTAGGCAAATTTAGAGGGATATTTTGAAGAAAGATGTTGATGTTCTTCTTAAACTTAAGTAAATCGCACACATATGAATTACCAACTTTAGGGAACATATGCAATGGTATATGGTTCCACAAACGGGACCATTTTGATAACTCTATATGATAAGAATGAGCTTCTATTGCACTCCTTGTTTCTTGTTGGAAAACTTTGAGTGGAGGAATTAACTGTTTTATTTCTTTAGAGCAGGTGTTAATCCCTACGAGATATCTATAAAACAAGGTCAGTGAGTAGATGGAGCATTGAAGTTACACTGGTGTTGTTGATAAAACGAATATAATATGTGTACGAATATATATGTGTACTATACTCCATTTTCGGTCTAATGTACGCTCTATAGATATTGTGGAGATCAGATGCAGAGAAGTAGGTTTTGCAGCGATATAAAAAAGTCAAACAATTAGCTGCATCTTTAGCTATACCAAAAATATGATTTGACCGCAAGTCATTTTTTGGTTTAACTCGATACCCAAACTCGATACCCAGCATGTTTAAATCTGTTGATTGCTGCAACAGATTGAATTGATTTACATTATTTTTAAAAAAAAAAATAAACAATTGAATTAGAATGATTTGTAATAGTACGATGGTCATTAAATCACCAAAAAAAAAAAAAAAAAAACTCAAATTTACTTTACTCATTTACTGTATCTATGAAATCCTTTTGAAACACTGTTTATAATATTATTAAATATAAAATATCATTTTAGATTAATCTACTAATATATTTTAACTATTTTAATTATGATACTATATGGTTTATGCTATTTATTGCTACTGGTCTATTTTTACTATAAATTGTTTTTCCATCTTGTTTAGTAAATTTTGGTTTATGATTTTTTATTTTAATTCTTTCTTTTTTCATTTTTCTCTTTAATTATATTTAGTTTATAATACATTATAACACCCAAAATAGTTGGTTTATAGTGGTTTTAATTCATATATTTATTATATATAAAAAAATATATATATACATATAATATTGGTATATTTTAAATTTTTTTTTTGTTTGTTATGTTTAGTCATGAAATGCGTACAACCTATGAATCAACATGGCGAACTGATTTATGTTTAACAAAAAATTTAATGGAAAATATGACCCGATGCATTTGTCCATTGTCAGGAACATTTGTGGTATTATTGGCAAAAAAGAATTATGGTGTAAGTATCTAAAATAAAAACAAAAATTATTTCTATATGTTTATAGTTATTGGTAATACATACATATAATAATGTAATTATTAAAATAAATGTTTAAAAATAATGGTTTATACCAATTACGATCAACTAAAAAGAAATGATGTGAAAAATTTTGTATTTTTTAGAGCTGCAAACTTTTTATTTTTTTTGTGAAATATAATAAAAATATTTTTTCTCTATAAAAATATCTTGGTGCACCCTACGAAATAAAAATCAAAAAAAAAAAATTTCCTATTTATAATATCTCTTCTACTTCAGAGCCTCACTTATACCTATTTATAAATATTCTGGCAAAAGTGTATAACCCTGATTTTATAACCAACTATAAAGTCCCTCCTAATTCTTTTTCATACATACGTTCAACTACCAAGAATTTAAAACAGTGGGGGAAATTTTTAATCATTTGGGTACCTTTTTTTAGATTACCTTGCGGGCTCTCGAATAAAAAATGAAGGTACCATTTATTTTCGTCATTTTCATAATTCAGTGAAGTTACACTTTAGACTGTCTATTTTACTCTTATAAAGAACACAGGGCATTTATTAAGTCGCACAATATTATTTTATATTTAACTTCAGTTTCTTTTTTTAATCATTATTTTCACTAAGACATTCATTACTCCGCTGCAGCTATAATGCAAGAAACAAAACACAAATATTATTTTTGGGCATCATCTATTATTTTATAGAAGAGTTATTTGTTTATTAGCTATATTAGTATTTTTATATTATACGTTATAGACTATAACAATATACACTAATTCAAATATAAATACTACAGTTGGATATAATTCGATCGAGGTTTGAACCAAAGATATTTTGATTGAAGAGCTAAATAGTTAAGCAATACACCATCGTCCATGATAGGTCACATGAAAAAAAATAATTATTTAAACTCTTTGGTAAAGTTCTTTATGAAACATTCAAATAATTATTACTTTTATTAGCTCACTAATAAAGATAATAATCACTTTTATTAGCTCACTAATAAATGGTATAACCTTTTATTTTTTCTCAATACCTTTATAAATCACCTTTGGTAATTATTATCCACAATGTATTATATTAGATAAAAATCCATTACAACAAATCTTTTATTTCATTTTGTCTAATTTAGATAACAAAAAAAGTGACCGTTTATTTGTAAATTGATTCTTTATTTTAGTTTTATATATCAGTTCTATTTGAATGTTGAATGTTCTAAATGAAAATGTTGAGATTTAAGTAAAAACATATAAATTTATCCCAAAAAAAAAAATATAAAAAGATTATTTTATTTCATGTTAAATTGTATCCATATACAGATACAACTAGGGACATCAGTTATTTTATCTTTTTTCATATTTCAAATCAATATTCAATGTATAGAGCAGTTAAAAGAAAAAAAACTTAAAACTTTTTCACTTTTCAATTATTTTTAAAGTCATTTTTTGTTAGAAAATTACACATTGAAAGTCACTTTAAAACAAAGTAATATTATTTATGTAGTTCTTATTATAACTTGAAATATATTGAAATATATATAGAAGATATTGCCATAGGGAATTATCACTTTATTGTCATAACTTAAATAAAAAACCAAAAAAAAAAAACTTTATTCATACTTTTTTTTTTTTTTTGTTTTTTTGGAATTTTCCTCAACACATATTTCCTGCACTATGAGTTTTACTTAATAATCCTCTTAAAGAAAACTATATCATATTTTAAAAGAAACAAAACATTATTTAAAACTAAGGGATTTTAAGGTGTACATTTTCACAACGTCGATATTTGGTTATACCAAAAAGTTTTATTTGTACTTTACTAAAATAAAACAACCAAAAAGGAATTCAAACGTGCAGAAGTCCTTACAGATTTTCCACGTCGAAAAATTAATATAAAAAAAACCATTTATAACAGTTATTTTCTTAGCAAAAAATGGCGGCTCTTTTTTAGAATTACATGTTGCAAAATATCAAAAAAGGGCGCGATTTTAGTTAAATAAAACGTTCAAGTTATCATTTTATTTTATTTTTGTATCTGATGTTGAAAAATTGTAGTGAATTATAGTGAGGCGTAAAAGTTATAGGTGTGTAAAATATCAAATTAGGTAATATTTAAACATAAGTGCCTAAATAAGTCCTGAAACAAGCGGAAATGCTAAAAATTTTATTCCGAAAATATAAAAATTTTCTTGAACTTTTTAAAGTGTTTTTTGAGTTTCTTTACTTAAGTTTCTCTAACTTTAAACGTTTAAAAGACAAAGAAGATCAAAAATTTTATTTATTTTTTCATGTTCACATAACCTTAAATTTAAATATCAAACAGCTTAAAACTATATGGTATTCATTTTGATTTATAAAATTTTAGAAATTTCTTAAAGTTTGATGTTTTTAGAGTAGGAGGGGTTTTTTGTTTTTGAAAATTGTAATTTCAAATTCTAGAACTCTAACATGTCCCTTTAACCAAAAACTTAAATTAAATTTTGATTAAAATCCAAACAGGTTTTGTAAACAGCCTGTAAAACGGTTACATATAACGGTTACATTTGGTTATACAGATAGATGATCCCAACAGAAAAATCTTTGCAAAATAATTTTAGAAATCTGCTTAAAATTACTTTTTTTTACCAGATTGAAATAAATAAATAGAAAAAAGTTAAAAAAAGTTTGTTGAGTAAGAAAAGAATTTTCTTATTTTTATATCTTTTGTATTTTTAATTTTAAATTGTTGGAAAAACTAAAAATTTTCCTAGTTAAAAATTCTTAAAAATAAACTTTAAACTTTTTTCAAATTAAATTATTAAGTTTTAATTTTTTTTAGATTTTTATAAGTAAATTCTTTACAAAAAAAAACTTATCATCTTATCCCATAACAAATCAATTAATTATTTAGCTTAACTTAATTTTTCTTCGTTCAAATAGTTGTTTAAAATTTATTATCCAAAATTATTATTACTGAAAGAAATATTTCCTCTCTAAGAAACAAAAAAACAAAAACACAATTTATTTAAAGTGATTCAGTTAAATTCTATCCAAATTATTTTCATTTTAAAAAATCAATTTTAAATCAAGGCTCTCATTTAATTTAATTGATTTTAACGTTGAATCACTTAAGATTCAAATAAATCGAAATTGGGAAAAAATTTGTTATATTTTATCTTTTAAAATATACCTAACTAATTACATCAATTTTAAATTTTATATTATATATTGCATTATTTTCTTTAAACATTAAGTCAAATCTTAAAAGTAATTTTTAATTTAATAATTTTTCTTTTTTTTTTTTTTTTTTATTTGCGAAAATCAACTAAAAACATTCTATACAATTTGTATAAACATACAGCAAACATCAATAGAAAATCGTACATCAACACGTCCAATATTTGTGATTATAAGTTGTGGTTGCTGTTTTTTACAATCCTGTACAGCATTTGCAATATTAATACCAATCTTATATAGTCGAAAATGTTCTATAACATTTTTAAAAATGCAATTTTGTACATCAACATCAACAGTAATGGCCATATATTTGTTGGGATTTTTAAAACTTTTACCACAAGTAAGTACATTTTTCATTATTAATTTAATGTTTATATATAATACCTACATAATAATATAAATATATATATATATATATATATAGAAATATTAAATATTTATATAAAATATGTATAATAAATATTTAAAAAAAAAATCCTTGTATTCTTGTTGTTATCTTGTTGTGCAGATTATCTGAAATAATTCGAAGAAAGTTTATAGACATCATGCGGTTTTAAAAATAGTACTGAAGTTTCTCTCTACTGAAGAAATTTTTTTAGTTTTCTTCCTTTTTTTTTTTTGTTTTCTTGTTAGGAATTAAAAAATAAATTTTTGAAATTACATCAGTGTTTCTTAAAAATTTGAAATGATATTAAATATTTAAATAGTAATAATCCAACTATAATATCTACTATCATACTTAATAAGCCAATTTTCCATTTAATTCAAAACGTTAAAAATTTTCTCATAATAAAAATTTAAAACAATTCAATTAAAATCAAAATCAAGACATGTTTTCAAAAACTACATCTTCTTTGTGACTATTTATACATTGACAGAATAGATCAATCTGGTAAACTAACCAGCCAACAAAAGTAACTACATTTCTATAAAATCTAAAAGTTCATTAAAAGCGAGCTCTAGTTAAAAGAAAAGAAAACTTATCAATCCATCATAAAAAACCAAACCATATCAATCCTTAATTTTCTCAAACTTTATATTATATAGGGTGTCATTTATCATTTTTGGCTTGCCCATTTACAGTAATTTCCCTATACAGCGTAGTGTAATACAAGAAACAAACAGTAGTAAAAAGACAACAAAAATCTCTGAAGAACATATCGGAGCACATCATGGAAAAGTAATGAAAATTTAGTCAAAAAGAAATCATTTTTATTTAATTTGAAGAAAATTTACCTTTTTTGTCAAAAATAAAATCGGAAAATTTTTTTTTTTTTCGAATAACAATGCCGCCTAATAAGTGTATATGTAATACTTCTGTTACTTATAATACTTCTATCAGTCCTATTACTTAAGATCTTTTAGGATTTATTGCTGTCAGTTCATCTTCGGTAATGTAGTAGGTTCCCAGGTACACATATTTTGTTCAGAATAAAGCTCCGCACTTTTTGAATATATGTATGTGCCTGAGATTCTTTTTTTTTAACAGATTCGACAGATTCGTATAAAACGACGTCTGCTATTCTAATTTTCTTTAAATGCTCCTTTAGTTGGCACAATCCGGACAAGAAAACTCTTAGAATTCTCAGTTATTATTTTTACTATCCTATGTATCTTATCCTTTGTATCCTATGAATTTTGCATATCTGTTCTCCTTATAATTCCCGAAAAGCTCGTTATGAGTTTTGATATCTTTTCTCGTTATAGTTGCAGAAAAGCTCGTTAGATTGTCTCAGTTCTGATTTTTCACTCTTCATTCCTCAATTTTTAATGTTTCTAAAATATTTAGCGTAAAATTTCTTCTGATACCATTCCTAATTCTTTCCTATTTTAATAAACTTTATCCTTTAGGAACACTCCCAATCCCGCAATAAACATTAAAGACGTATCAGGATTCTCAACATGTTATTTGGTTCAAGACGAACTTACTATTTAATTATTTAAGATCTATTATTAGCGGGGAAAATTTTTTTTTGTTGTCCAAGTAACAAAGTTTTTTTCTAATATTAAAACTACATTTTGTTTGTGACTATTTATACATTGAAAGAATAGATCAATCTGGTAAACTAACCAACCAACAAAAGTGACTCCATAAAACACTAATAAATAAAAAAAATTCTCTTAAAATAATTTCAAATACTATTTTTAAATCACTGTTTTTAACTACATTAGCAAATTACTGTTTTCTTACCAGTATATTTTAATTTTAATTTGTTTTTTACTTTTTATATATTATTTTCACAAGGTAAAGTTACTGTCACTGCCACATCTCCAACAGTGCTATTAACTGTTATGTTACCATCAATTTTACTTAATAAAATAAAAATAAAATACCATTACCATTACCATTACCACAGCAGCAACAAAATTTAATACTAGTATATATATATATATATATATATACATTTGTATTTATATGTTTGTATATATATACATAAATAATAAATTGTTATTATACAGTTTATTTTTAATGTTATTTTCGACCACCAGAGTATAGTTTTTACTTATTGGAATTTGAAATTAGTCTAGTCTTAAATGGAACAAAAAAAGGTTAGAGATATATATTTATTAGATATATGTATATATAAGAAAAAATCAGATATTTGTAAATTCAATCTACTTTCATTTTGTATACTCATTATTAAAATAATAGAAAGAAAAGAGAAAACAATAAATAGAATTCAGTAGTACCAAACAAAAAAAAAATAAAATTGTCTAAAACTTAAATTTTTTTTCCTGTTCTCCTACTACTCTTTATTTATTTAAAACCTTTAAAAAATTTATCAAATCGAAATCATGATAATGCAATTTTTACAAAAAAAAAAACAAAAAAAAACGAATAAAATTACAACAGTCTAAAACTATAAGACTATAAAACTACATATAATGTTTGGTGCAGTTGAATTTTTTGATTAAAGAAAATTATAAGAAAAAAAAAAAAAACAAAAACCAAGAATATTATAAAAAATAAAAGTTTTTCTTATTTTCTAAAAAAAAACAAAAAGTTTTTCTTCGTATTCTTCAGTTAATTCTTTGTATCTTTATGTCTACAAAGATTACTTTTAATATAAGAAAATAAAGAATAGGAAACTTTTTTTATTTTTGGGGTTTTGCCTTTTTTTTTTTCTTCTCCTTAATTTTTACAGTTTCTGTTTTATTTTTTTTGTTCTCTTTTTTATTTTTATTTTTGTTTCTTTAGTTTCTTTTTTTTTGTTAAATGGTACAATTGATGATAATGGTACTAATAATGTGTTTTGTGGCTTTATAGTTTAGTTTTATTTATATAAAATAAAATGTTTTACTAAATACTGATTTAAGTAGGTAATTAAAATTTTAAAGTTCTAAATTTTTTACTAAAGTTTCAGGAACAAAAAAAAAAAAAAAGAAACAAAATTAGGAAAAAAAAAATTTTAGTAAATATTTAATAAAACTTTTTTAAAAAAAAGAACAGAATTACCAGACTAAGTAATTTTGTTAGCAAAAAAAAAAAATAAACTACTTTTCGTTTTTTTTTTTTTATCAAAAAAAAAAATAAAATTATTAACTCTCAGTGAAAATTGAAAACTTAAAATTTATTAAGTTTTAGATCTTATTATTTTTTCTTTACTTTAAGAGTTGTTCCAAATAATCAGTTCCATAACATATTTTTTTTTTTTTGCAAAATTTAAAGTTAGTTGTATTGACTTTTGAATGGAGTTTTTATTATCTTTTTTGTTTGTTTAGCTAGGGGTTTTTTTTTAAATTTTTTTAATTAAAAAAAAAAGTTGACCACAGTAACAAATACAATATTTTTTTTTTCTAAATTCATTTACCTTCAAAAGAAAATATCGCATCATTTTTCATGAACTTTCACAAAGAATACAAAAAAATATTTCTGCTATAAATTAAAAAAATTTGTATAAAATAAAAAAAATAATTTTGTGTTTTTTATAAAATAAAAAAAAAAACTTTGAAAATATGTATTTAATTTATTAAAATAAATAATTTCTAAATCTAATCTATAATTTTTCACATTTCAAAAACTAATGAACCAAAAATAGCTATATCATTAATTAAAATCACATTCATGATATTTTCTAATCTAATAAACACCAAGGACATTTTTTTTTTCTCTCTCCCTGTTTGTCGCTTTCTTTTTCTCTCTCTCTTTTTTTCTCACTATATAACAAAAATAAAAAAATTACATACTTTTAGGATATCAGAAACAGACAAAACACACGTCATCAAAAACTTTTCTTTTTTTTTTTTTTTTTTAACTGAAATCAATGTTTAAAATAAAATGAAACTAATTTTCTTTAATATTAGTAAAAATAAGCTTAAAATAAATATCTTCTATATATGACTATATATAACTATATATAATAATAAAAAGAAATAATAATAATAGGCTGAAAAAAAGAAATATACAATTGACTTAAAAAAGCTATTTCAATTTCAAAAACAAATACAAACAAAAATAAAAAACAAATAAATTGATATTCTTTTTCTATTGAATTTCTTTTCTATTCTTTTAAATTAAAGTTTTTCCTATTAAAAAATTTTCATTCACTTCAATTCTGACAGAATCAATTCTTAACGCTAATAATGAAATAAAATAACAAGTACAATATTGAGAGAAAGGACTGGACTAGACAAGACAAAAACCATTTAAAAAAGAAAAGCAAAAAAAAACAAAAAAATAAAAAAAAAAATTCTAAATAATAATAAAAGAAAGAAAAATAATAAAGAGTAAAAACACAAAGCAATTTCAAATTGAAATTGGATGATTTGAAAAGAAGATAATATCAGGAAATCAAAACAAACCAAATATAATATACACATATATATACATATACATATAGAACTTATTCTTTAGTTTTTATAGTTAGTTTAAGAAAAAAAATAATTTTCTTGACAGTTGAATTAAAATAAAAAACAACGAAAAAAACAAAAAAAAAAATTTAAATTTAAAAAAGAAAATAAATTATATTAAATCAATAAAAATTATTATAACAAATTTGTATAAAATTTTTTTTTTTTTTTGTTTTTTAAAAGCTAATAATTTCATATTGAATTCATATTTTGTTAAATTAACTTTTAGTTTTATTTTATTCAATTGTTAATTGCATCTTTGAGATCTTTTATTTAAAAGCAATAAGAATTATTCCTTAAAACAGTTACCTAATTATTTCAAAAAAACTAAATAATTTTCATAAATATAAGGGCCTAAGTTAACCGAATAGTAAAGCACATATCAAACAAAAAACTGCGTCACATTGAAGTTGCATGAATCATAAACGTAAAAGAAAAAAAGCAATTACTGATAAAAATAAATTATTCAATTGAAATCAATACTACTTAAATGTCCTAAAAGATATCCTAGAAGGAACAATACAATTAAATAACAATATGTAATAATAATTTATATAGATACTTTCCATCTATATTTTTTTCTTCCTTAGGCAGATTTTAGAATCTTTCAATCACACCAAGAAGGAAAATTTTGCAAATTACTCTAAATTAATAATAAATATATAAATAAAATTATTTTTCTTTTTCTTTTGGTTTATTGTCTTATTTATTAGTCAACTGCATTAAAATTATTAGTAGCCTCAATAATTAATTAAAGCTTCAAATTAATATTATAGAATGCACGTCAAAAAACAATTAATGAAATGTCAAATTAATTTAGCGTCAAAAATGATTAAAGTAAAAGTAATATACGTAAAATCAAAATAGCAAACTTTTATTTTACTTTAGCATTTCAAAATATAGACTTTAAATACTTTTAATCATCAAAATTATTTATATGAATTCCTTTTGATATACATTATAGCTTACTTTATCTTACTCCTTCCGATTTTCGACACGACTATTCTTAATTTATTTATTTATTTATTCATTTACCGAGTTTTAAACTCTAACAAATTAACAAAAATTAACCTTATTACTATTCAAAAATTAAGTAAATTACTAAATACATTGCAAAAAATATTTACATTATTATCTTGTGAAACCAATTTATTCAAGCTGGTTTAACATCTGGAAATTGGTTATTTTTTATCGTAATTTGTTCTACAAATAAACAAATAAAGTTGTTGTAACAAATAAAGCAAACATCTCAAAATGTAGAATACAAAATATTATGCAACCTCAATAGTCTCGAGGGCACTACCAAACCAAAAACTTGTAATGATCTAGAAGAATCGATATACGATGTCAAAATATCACTGGCAAACATCTCACAAGCTAAACATCTTCTGTAAAACAATTTATCTAAGCCCAATACCTCACATCATACCTTATAATAAGGCCACCCCGAAGACAAACAAAACCACCTAAAAGCAAAGCGAGTGAAATTCTTTTGAACTTTTCCTATTTGCTCAATGTGAACACTATAACATGAATTCCAAATAACTGCGGCAAATTCCAGTATCGGCCTCACTAATGACATATTATATAAAATTTTAAAAGTATATGGATCCCGAAAATTAACCGAATTCCGTTTTATAAAATCTAGCACTTTATTTGCCTTGACAATAGTGTATACAATATGACCCCTAAAGGATAAATCTTTATCGAAGTACACGTCCTAATCTCTTACCTGATTTCGATCCAAAACAATACTATTTAATGAAGATTCATAAAAAACAGGACATAAATTTGTTTAGTAGGACATTATAGTCCACTTGGAATAGTTTAGTTCTAAACCGATCCCGATCATTACGGACGCCACATTTAGCTACGAAACTAAATTAAGTAAAATTGCCAACTTTTACAAATTGAATCCTATTCATCGGATGAAATACCAGCCATGAAAGAATATTTGAGGAAATATTGATAATATCGCGCATAAACATATATAACATTTTCACATCATACGATTCACAAAATTTGTTTCTCTTTAAAAACTAGATTCTTTTATCTATTTATTTTATATAAGACAAACTTTTCTAGTAATTTTATTCAAATTATATTTATTTCCCATTAACTTCAAACATAATAAAGTTGAAAAAAAAAACTATAAAATATTATTAATTTTATTGGCTATAACACTTTAGATAACAGGTATGTTTCTTTGTTTTCTTTATTTGTGTAAGAGTGTAAATATACAGTTTAATTTTCAAGCAAGGATAAGGATGTACTCTTCTTGCTTAGGGGATGGAATTAGGAAAATTTATAAAAATGACTGTTTAATTTTTTTTAATTCAAAAGATTGTTATAATGCTACATTTGATATAATAGTAAAATATATTACCCTTATCAAAAAAAATGTATTATTTAATTTTAAATTTAAATATGTATTTATGATTAATCTTTTTGTTTTTGTTTACAATTACATCTAATCTAACAAAATAGTATCTTTCAAGTTTATTAAATTTCTTGAAACTTCACGCAATATAAGCACCCAATTCCATCTATCTAAGTTATTGAGTTTCTATTTTTTTTAGTTTCATCACAATAATATGTTGATCAAGTAGTTTAATTTAGTTTCAATTATGTACTGATTATATAGCTCTACATTTTTCCCAAATTAAGGTACTGTAACAGCTTGCCTTAATACTTTATTTTGAAGCATTTGTATACTATTTATTTGACAAGTTTTAGAACATAACCATAGTTGTATACCGTATATTTCCATATAGTATAAGTTTATTTTGAATTGAGAGTTAGCAAAAACATTGAGAGCATCAGCAAAAACTTCTATATTTGATTTCATCTTCCACCACTTTTTTTTTTATAATAACTATCTAGATTAGAAATTTTTTTATATGTAAAAAATTATTAGTTAAATTATTACATGTTATTTTTTGTTTCATTTTTGAATGCTCCAAGCGCATATCCAATCCTTGATTTTGTTTACAGTTTCTTGCATTTTTTCGATGACTTCATTTTAATAAACTTATATAAATGATTGTTTAAAAAAAAAAATAAAATTTAATCTTCTTAAAAACTGAATACCATATGAACATCAAACAATATTTATTTATCATTTTTTATTATTATTACCTAGCAATTAATTTATGTATTATCTTATTTCAAGTTGGTACTTTACACTATTGTTTATAAATTTAACTCCTTTGCTTTCATTCTTACTTTTTTTTTTCTCTATATATATATATATATATATGTATATATTTGTTAAAGGTTAATAGTTCTATAATATAAATATAACTGCATATGTATACATGTAAATAATGTAATATATGAATATATATACATAAGTATTTACAGAATCATTTTCAATTGTACCAAAAAAAAAAAAAAAAAAAACTCATCAAAAATATAATATCAAATAATATCATCCATATTTATTTTATTTCTTTTTCCATAAAAAAAAACAAATATAAAACAAAATTATAACGGAAAAAGGGAACCAGAAAAAAATTGAAAATTTTCTATTTTTTTTATTTTTCCTAGACAAAAATAAAAAAAAAAATCATTCTTTTTTAATATTATCGATGATAAAAACAATAATGATATTGATGAAAATGATATTGATCAAAATACATATATATAATATATGTATATATTATATGTATATAAAAAATTTATCATGTGATGATCGAAATTGTTCCCACAGGTGATTTTATAGCAATATTATTTTTATTTTTATGATTTTTTTTCATAATTTTTTTCTTCCTTTTCTGTATCCTTTTTTTTTTTTTTTATACTTTCATGTGTTTTTAATTCTGATTGTTTCAACCAGATGTCGATATCAAAAATAGACAAAATCAATTTCCAATTTTATACTATCTATTGTTTTTTTTTTTATTTTTATTTTTTTCTTTTATTTTCATTTATGTTTTATTTCTTATAAACGAGAGATAGCAGCAACACATTGTTATTGGAAAATGGTAAAAAAAAAAAAAAAAAATTTCAGGTCGTTTTTCCTTTAACAACAATAATAAAAAAATAAATAAATATTTAAAATGTGATTGCACTTATATTATTGATGATTTTGTCATGTTCGGTTCTATTTTAAAAAAATTATATAAAGTTATAAAAATTCAAAAATATGTTCCGTTTTTTCTTTTTTTAAATATTTTATTTGTCATTTAAAAATGGTTATTATTACAAAACTTAAATTTAGAGTATTGAATGTAAGAACCAAATTGTACTAACGACCAGAGAACTTTAGATATGGTTACAAATATTCTTTTTAAAGTTTTGTAATATTTGTGTTTTTTCTTCTTTTATACCATATATAAAATTTTTTTTAAATTTAAACTAATTTTTATACCATTATATCAACATAGTTGAAGGTTATAATAAATTTGTCATTACGTTTGTAACGCCTTAAAGGAACTAAGCTAACTATAATAAAGTATATATATATATATAATTATTAGTATAATATGTAGCTTCGAAACGTAAAATCAACTCTACAAGATGTTTACGCATCTTTGCAAGAAGACTATAGATATCCCTATTGCCAAAAGTGTTCTTTTAACACTACCATTTTTTCTCTCTCGTGTAAACGAAGATTAACGAAATTAGTTTAAGAGCGAACGAGATAGATATTGAGTTAGAGTTCAAATCAAATTTCAAACAAAAAAAACATTGAAAAAATGGTGCTTATTAATTTTACTCTGTCTGTTGGTCCGTTCGTCTACTTACAAAATTTATTCACCGTTTATAATAAAGCAATGGAATTTATACATTTTGAATGTTGCGGAACATTTTTTTATGTATCACTTTCCGTTATTGAGTTACAGAACATCAAAGTTAGGAAAAGATCTATGTTCAAATGTGAATATCTTGTTTAAAATTTTTCTAATCTAAAAACGTCAAACAATAAGAAATTTATAACAAAAAGTTTCATAAATCCATTTAAAAAATATATAAATTTTTGCTCTTTGGTATTTAAATTTTAGCGTTATGTAAAACATAAATTTGAAAAATTTTAATTGTTTTGTATCTCTTAAATGCTTTCAGTCAGGGACGTTTGATAGTCACATTTCTTTCCTTGTTGAACATACATAAATATAACTAATAATATATTATATGAGTTGAGTATTTTTAATTATCGGAAATGGTAGTAAAAAGTCAGTTTTGTGAGTGTGGGTAGGTAAACATCAAATCCCACACGCGTCGTAAGAATAATCCCCCCTTGCGTCATTTACAGCCACGCCTGAAAAGGAAAGGCTGTTTAATTTCCTTTTTATATTTATGTGGCAGAAAATGCACAAAAAAATAAATTTTTAAAATAATAAAAAATATTTTTCTTAATCATTTATAATTTTTTCAAAATTTTCAAAATTTTTTAAAAATAATTTAAAGAGTATTTATTAAAAAAAAAAATTTCAAATAATATCTACAAAGCAAATTTTCAATTTGAATCTAAAGAATCATATAAATTATAAACGAATGTTAGATTTTTAACAAATATTTTCTACATGCATAAATAAATAATAAAAAGAAAAACACCTGAAAGACAAGCCCTGATTTCTTTGACGTTAACTTTGATCTAAATGATTTACCCTTATTTCTAAATCAACGCTGAATTTAATTTTGACTTGGTTTCAACTACCACCGTAAGTCAAATTTAACTGTAAGTTTAAACTACTAATAAATATCTTTCACTGCAACACAAACATTTTAACCATCAAATTGAAAACATTTTCTAAATATTTAATTAAAAAAGTGTTACCGAACGAATCAAGAAACCAACAAAAAGATCCTATATAAGGAAAATTGCTAAGAAGCGTTATAAAATTAAACTTTAATATGACTTCACAACTTAAATTTAAAGATTAAAGAGAAAAGAAAATTATTAGGAGGAATACAAAAATGAAAATTTACAACGTTACTATGAAATGAACACACACATAATATATATATGTATGTAATAATGTACATATATATTTTTTTCTTCAACTTCCGTTGCAAATTAGAGTTAGCATAAGAAACATAAGCATAACAAAAATATAACGAAAAGTAAAATTTTGAAAAATTTCGTCTTTCTAATAAAAAAAATTTCTGAAAAAAAAAACCAAAATTTTCTTTCAATTTCTGTTTTTTTTTAAAGGACATAAAATTCATTTGACATTATAAAAATTTCAAAAGTCACAACATCGAACAAAATTCAACTTTAACTTTTAAAAAATAAGAACATGAATTCACTTTAGCAAAAAACGAACGAATTTAATTATTGAAATAGTTTTTACAATGTTTTTTTTTTTCTGTTTCCTAGGCTTTTTTTTTAGTTTTCTTAAATATTTTCTTTAATTCAATTTTCGTATTTTAATTTTACATTAATATAAAAATAAAAAATAGAAAAATATAAAAAATAAATGAGAAATAAAAAGTAAATAAAAATAAAAGTTTAAAGTAACTGCATTATGTTTTTAAGCACATTTCTAATAAATTTTGTAGATAATAATTAGATCCGCTCTGTCGGACGGAAGGCTTTTGTATATTTATAAAACAAACAAATATTTGATTTACACTGACATTTTAATCATAAATGCTCTGTCAAACGTATCCATTATATTTATAAAACTCCTACACCTTTTAAGTTACACTAAAATTTTAACCATAGATACCATATCGAACTGACAACTTTTGTATATTTATAAAAATTCTATACCCTTTCAATGTGTCACACTGACACTTTAACTATAGATCTCTTAAAAAAAATAGAAGTTGTATGGAACAATCTCAGTACTTAAGTTTGAAAAAGTCCAATTTTCAAATAGCACTAACTTAAATTCTACTGAATATTTTTTTCAATCAAAAAAAAAAACATTGAATTTTTTAGATTTCAAAGACAAAAATAAAATCATTTTTTTAGATTTTCTTATTTAAATTTACCATTTTGCACAAATAAATTTTTGAATCAACCAAACTATTAATAATAAAAACTTGAAATTTTGTTAGGAGTAGTTTCTATGAGGTTTAAGCATTAATTACTTCAGAAAAAAATTCTTGCATGAGTTAACGAACAATTAAGAGGTCAAAAATTAACTTATTTTATTCATTTGAAGTTTGGATTTTTAAACAAATTAAGATCAAAAAAAATGACAAAATTAAAATTCAAGCATTGTATTTTCATAATATATATATATATGTATGTAAAGGTCGTACAAAAGTGAGCAAAAATAAAAAGAGAGATGTAAAATTTATAGTAGGTACATCGTCAGATAAAATTTTCAAGTTTCGGAAATATTTTTCGGACATTCCGAATTTTTTTATTTAAAACCTCTGTGAAAGCCATTGTCATAATTTTAATGTTATTATTATAATATTTTTTATTATAAAAATTAGTTTTTTTTATTTTCAAAAATTTTATAAAAAAAATAAAACTTTTACGTCATAAACAACTAAAATCAATTAAAATAAACGTTAAATCAACTTTTTTTCGGACACAACCATTTTTTGTTGGCTTGAACTATTTTCTTCGCAAAAAGATCGTTCTTCTGTCTCTATCGCTCGCATGAATCTTTCGTATCTTTCATTACTTCTTTCAGAGAAAAGTCATTAACACTTTTAAAAAACACTAGTGGAGCATGGCCTGGCCTTAAATAGATTTTATTAATTATGTATAATTACTCAAAATAATTACTTAAAAATTTAAAAGGAAAATATCTATTTCTAAGGTAAAAATTTTAAAGTAAAAATTTTGATTTCTTAAAATAAAAAATCTAGATTGCATTTTTTAATGCAAAAATAAATTGTTATTGCAGAATGCTTCATTTTATTGTTATGGAAATAAGAACTTTTTCAATCTCTTGTTTTTTTTTATACTTTCTCTTCAAATAAAATTTATTTTGAAGATACTCTATGAAAAATTTTTACTATATAAAAATAGAATCTTTTTCTTTAACAGAAGAAAAAAATATATATCAGTTATACATTTAAAAGAAATCCTAAAATAATAATTAAACTTTAAAAAAAGAAAATCCGAACAAAAATAACCAAATAAATAAAATAGAAAAAAGGATAAAAACGATTTTTTTTTTTTTTTTCGTGGAAAATGGATTTAATAAAAACGCAACAGATGGTGTTAAATTAATTTGTTACTTCTTTATATAATTTCTTAATTTTGACTTTTTTTTTTTTGTGGTTTTATTTTCTTAAAACTTTCATTATAATTTTTTTTTTTTTGGTTTTTGTAATTAATGCACATTTAAGAAAATCCATTAAAAGATTTTAATATTAAATTTAAAAAAAAATATCAATGCGTAATTTTATTTTCGTAATGGAATTATTGCAAAATTAAAAACTTACAAAATTTAATTCGGTTTTATTAAAGATTTAATACAAAAAATAAATAATTTATTATAAATATGGTTCTTTATATTACCTTTTTATACGTTTTTTTGTTTTTTTTCTAAGAAATTATTTTTTATCACAAAGTTTTTATTATAATTTTATGAGTTTTATCCTTTTTTTGAGTATTTTTTTTTTATTTAAAGTGTTAGTTATTCCGGACATTCAAAATTTGCCCATTGGCCAATTTAAAAAAAAAAAATAAAAGAATCTTCAAATAAATATAAAATACTTTTGTTTGTTGAACACAAAATTTTAAATTTTTGGACCGATTATTTCCATCATGGAAATTTTATTACTTTTCTACATTCTCTAACCAAAATTTTCAATATTTTATCTTTTTATGGTCTTTATTTTTATTTATTTAATTTTTTTTTTTCGTTTTTTAATTTGAATAATTTTTGTTTTATTTTATTTTTTTTTTTTTGTTATAAATAGTAATAAAATAAATATAAAAGAGGGAAAATTATTATCAGTTTCCATTTCCTTTTTTTTTTTTGTTGTCACAGAAATTAAATATAAATCGAATATTGGTTACAACTCTAAATATCCGAAACTCACTAAAAGAATTTGTATCATATTTTTTGTTTATTATTATAATATCTGGTATCCTTGAAGAATATTTTAATTCTAAAGTATTTACTGTTGCATTTCATTTTTAATATAATCATTTTTGGAGTTTACAATTTCTATTTAGGATTCCAAAAAAAAAAAAAAAATTTATTAAAATTTTCGTTATAAAATTTATCTTCATTTTTTCAATCAAAATATTTGTTTAAAAAAGTCTTCTTCTTCTTAATAATAAAAAAAATTATACACG
This sequence comes from Poecilobothrus nobilitatus, assembly GCA_947095535.1. Taxonomy (NCBI): domain Eukaryota; kingdom Metazoa; phylum Arthropoda; class Insecta; order Diptera; family Dolichopodidae; genus Poecilobothrus; species Poecilobothrus nobilitatus. The sequence goes on along the minus strand of OX352774.1, from coordinate 220,154,825 downwards.
TAACTAGTAAGAAAATATTCTTAGAAATACAAAATGTATATATATATAGTGAAAATGAATTATAGGTAACCAATTACAACCACTTTTACACCACTCACCACAATCAATTTTATACCACTCCAGTTTTCATCAAACTTTAAATATTTGTCAGCCAAATTAAGTTAACGCTTTGTAAAGAAAATAATAACAAAGAATTAAATACAAATATATAAGGTCTATTTTGAAATACCTAAATTATAATAATTTAATTAATGACCAAAGACAACCAAAGTCTAAAATTTATATTTTAAAGCGCATTAACCAAGGAGAAATGATCAAGCTATTGTTGTTTCCTTAACAGATTTCATCTCTCCTTCTCATGTTATTCCTCAGCCATTATGCTGCTTTACAGTTAGGGTGAGAAATGGCTGCCACTATCAAGCTGGCTTAGGTTTTCTTAGTGTCTGTTGAAGATGGCACATCCCGCAGAAAAAAAAGATTTTTTTAATAAAAATTTCTTATTCAATTTCTGTATTCGTAGTAAAATTTGTTTTATTATAATATTTTTTCCGTCCACGTTAATTATCGGAAATACTTATAACAAGTTTCCATGGTAAATAGTAAATGAATCATAAATAAATTAATGGAGGAGATATCTATCAAATGGATCTTATTATTAAACCATTTACATAAAACAACAAAACCTATACGATATACTCATTTATAGAACACACCTCAAAGTTAAGGAACCCATCAATTATTATCTCATACTTTCCCTGATCTGTATAATTTACAAAATTTTAAAAAAGGAGTTAACATATTCTTTTCCAAATGCGAGTTTTAGTTAAATTTCTATTAAGTATTCTATTATATTATATAAGTTAGTTTCATTTTACTGACTCCTACTCTCCTTAAATTATTTTTATTGTTTTTAATATAAATAAAAAAAATGATTTTTCTTTTTTTGATTTCTTAAGGATAAAATTTAACTATTTTATTTATTTTTTCCATCTTATAATAGAAAAACATTTTCTATCGGTTTTTATTTCAAATCCTTAAAATTTTCTTTTTTTAATTTATTTATTGTAAACCTTTATATAATTCCCTAACCCAATAGCGAACTGATAACATATCAAATAATAGAATATATAACTTAATTCAGTTTCCAAAATGCTTTCTGCAGAAAAACAAAAAAAAAAAAAAAAATTTTACCAAAAAAATCTTTGAAATCCCCTTAAATTTTTTTTTTTTTTTAATTAACCATAAGACATTCGACTAAAGTAAAACTTTTATTTAAAAGGACCAAAACAATATTTTTAATATTAGTTCTCATTACTTTTGTGACCAACAATAACCATTAAAGAAAAAAAACATTGACTTAAATTATACAAAAAGAAGAAGAAAATAAAACATTATTTATATTTCATTTCAACCAATAATTTCAACCTCAAACCATAAAATCTACAGATTTTTAAAACATTTGAATTAATATTCTTATTTTAGTTTTTTTTTTTTTTCTTTTGGTTGTTTTTTTTTTTCCTTTCTTATTCAACATCTGTTAAAAAATTTTTTTCTGCGATTTCAACACTATTCACTATTTCTTATTCACTAAAGTTTCATGGACTGAATTTGTTTTTTCTTTAAAATTTTTTTTTGGGCATCTATAATACTCCTTCTTATAAAATGTGAAGAAACCTTGTAAAGTCTGTAAAAAACGAAAAGTAAATTGAAAAATCTATAAGGATTGAACCCTTTTCAAAAATAATAAAAATAAAAATAAAAACCTAGAAGAATCAAAAGTTATAACTTTTATTTTCCCTTAATATGCTCTTCTTTGGTTATCAGCAAAAGCAATATATAAAAAAAAAAAAAAAAAAAAAAATTAACTTTTTAACGACTTTATTAATTTTTTCAATTTTTACTTTTACCAAAGCAATAAAATTTACCTTTTTATAACCAGATCCCTAATAACCCAGAAAAAGAAATAAAAAAAAACAATAACAAAGTTAAAAATCTCTTATAACTTATGTACCTACATACAAAAGTTTTTATTCTACAATTTTTGATCCCTGAACCCTAATTTTTAAATTTGTTTTTTCTTTTTTTTTTTTTTTGGTTTCTTTAATACTGTACATTGCAAATTATTTTCACTAATAGATATTTTTCAAAGTTTCTCAATGTCCATTTGATAATAAACGAAACCGTCAAAAAAAGAAAAAGAAGAAACAAAAAAAGGGATAATATTTTTTTGTTACATTTTGTTATGTAAAACCACACTGAAGACTGAATAGACTACAGATATTGTTTACACTCAAAAAGAAAAGTTAAAAATTTTGTAAATTATTTTTTTTTCTTTTACTTTTGTAGCACCCACGCTCAGATGCCTTTTTTTTTTTTTTTAATTTATTATGTTTGTTTGAATATGTTTTTAATTAATTTAAAATGATTATAAAATTTCTAAAAAATTTTTGACACCAATCAAACAAATACCAAATAATTTTTCATGTTTCGCACACTTTTAAAAAATGTTAAACTTCTAGAAACCGATATATAGGATAAAGTTAAGGATTTATAAATTTTCTTTTTTTATTTTGTTGGTTTTGCTTTTTTTTTTCTTTCTCTTTTTCTCTTTTTAAATTAATTTCGTAAATCTAAATTCATTAGCAGATCTGTATCAGTTCATTAGCCTATTGGCTTTTAGGTATTTTCAAGTAATTTATCTTTTTAAATTTATTTCAAGAAATTTGGACAGGTCAAAAGATAGAAAAATTTATTTATTTGATACTAATAAAATAAGGGGGAGCAAAAAAATTTGGTAGTACCGGAGATAAAACACAAAACTTTAAGCAAAAAGTAAATTGTTTGTTTTGCTCCAATATCATATTTTCACATTTGTTAACAGCTTTTCTTAAATATATTTAGGATTATTTTGAAACTGAAGAAAGTGTCTTTTAATTTTTCAGTATTTTTTCTTATATAGAAAATTCTTTAAAAAAAAATTACAAAATTTGATTCAAAAGTAATCACAATTCTAGAATGCTTTTATTACGTTGTTATCCAAAAAGTTTCAATTGTAGAGTGACTATTTTTTTCGCAATCTGCAACAAAAAAATCACTAGCTTTTCCACTAGCACTTTCACAATCTTGAAAATATTATATAAAATTATAAATAAGAGTCGTAGTTTTAATTAAGGCTGCAGTGCCATTAAATAAAATGAAAATTGTAAAGGAAAATGAAATAAAAATAATGATTATCAGTTTTCACAAAATTCTACCTTAAAAAATTAATTGAACAAAAACAAAACAGGAAAAATAAATTAATATAAAAACAAAAAAAAAAAAAATCATTAGTTAGAGTTCTTGAATTTGTCATTAGGTACGCATTATTAACCGGATCAGATCCTTTGTTTTTATTATTCTCTGACAATTTATTAAAATAATGCGTGTTACAATAACAATTTAAAAGTTCAACTCATTAAAAGAGTTTCTTGTTAATAGTATTTATTAAATTAAAATAAAAAAATTCTATATAAATATTTTAGTTCCGTGTATGATAGGTAAAAATTCGTCAGAACATTATATATTTGCTTAGAAAAAACTTTAAAAATTTTTTTAACTTTAAAAACTTCTTTATCAGGATTGCAACATGAAAAATACATACATACATGTATTGATCATAAGTTCATTTGTGTCCTGAGGATATCTTTTTTTTGTAAAAAAAAATATTAACACGATATGACGCCAAGACCCAATGTAGATAAAAAACTGTATTTATTAACTTATCACATATTGAATTAATATAAAATTCATCTTTTTTCTGACACTTTAAAAAAATAAGTATTGTTTACATTTGCAGATATTCCTCTAAAAAAAAATTTTTAAATATTTTATATATGCATTATGTAATATGTATATAATTTCGTTTCTTTCTTATGTATAATAACTGTCCTGTTTTATTCAGTCCTGTCATTTTTCTAATTCTTATTTAACTATACCTACTTATTTATCGATTAAAGACACAAACCATATCGATTTTGACATTTGCTGATTACATTTTATTATTCCCAATTTTTTGAAAAAGAACATGTGCAAGAACAAATTAAAACAAGTAATGGAAAAAACCAAGGGTTTTCAAAAAAGTATATTTCCAAAATTAAAAAATATTTCATAATAAGCCTAGAGTAAAGAGTAGATAATATTGAAAAATTAATTTATAATAATATAAATTTCGTATTTTATTAATACAAATTATGAATAATAATAAAAACATAATAAGCAAAAATTGAGAAAATTAAATCACACTTTCGTCAATTATAAGGTAACCCTATATTATTAAGAAAAATTATTAACACAAACAAAAATATAATGTTGGAGCTTTAATTTTTTTTATATTACTTCAAAAAATGTTCAACAGGTGCCCAAGTTGCAGATGTTTAAAAATAGAGAATTTTCTTTTTTGACCCCTTACAGCTCCAAATGGAAGGTGATATAAAATATTTCCTGAAATGACTCATTCATATTTGCAAAGATCTAATTGCTCGCAAAATTTCAAGCTTCTATTGTTAACCGTTTGAAAAATATAAGTGATTCATTAAAATACCGCAACGCAAACCCACATATTAATTTTATATATAAGTATTTATAAAGTTTTTAAAACCAGCTATCGTTTCCAGATTGAAAATATACTTTATAGAACCTGTGTAATAACAATTTAAAGATAGGACTTTTTCGAACTTTATAGGGCTGTAGCTCCGTAACGGGTGTGGCTACAGAAAAACGTTATTCCAGAAAAATTAATTTTTTGACAATGCCTATCAGTAGTTAAAATTTCATTGCTTTATTTCAAACGGTGTAGGAGTTTGGTAAACACCCAGACAGACTGACAGAGTGAAACTAATAAGCATATTTTTTCAAAATTTTTTGAAAATGTTTTTAGCACTTTGATTGTAAATAAAGGAATGACAGAAATACAGATAAGCATTTTTTTCTTAAATTTGAAATAAAAATTCTGCTGAAATAAACAAAAGACTTAAATTTTTTTTTACTTTCGTATTTTGGGACGGATTACGGGGTCACAGTTTACAAATTATTTTATTTCCACCACAATATGTTAGAGGCATACTACTAAAACAAATAGAAAAATTATTTTACAAAATATATAATTAGACTTATATTCAACATTAAAATATCTTAATACATACATATATATTATAATTTACTGGTGACTTTTAGTAAGTTAAAGGTTAAAAAATAACACGTGATTAAAACTTTTAATTAATTTATTAATAAAAATTTTTCTTTTAAATATAACACGTGTTTATTAAAGTTATTCTCTTAAACTATTTTCATTAATATTAAATCTAATAAATTTGTTTTATATTTAGAGTCCTATACAAAGGTTTAATCAACTTCAATATAATGACACAAAATTTAAAGAATATATATTTAAATTCAATATAAATATATACGAGGAGCTTATATATATATATATATATATGGATATTATATTTTATATACATTTATTTTTATAAATTACCTTAATATTTTCATTTTTAACATAAATTCTTACAAAATATCTTAAGATTATATCTTTAAATTTGGATATTTACAATTAAAATATCTGTTAATATTTATGAATTATTATGAATCCTGTTTCAAAAATAGATGAAAATTAATCCTATAAAATTTTCTTTCATATAAATTTTAATATTAATATTATTAATATTAATAATAATTAATATTATCATGGTTATTGAGCATTCATGAATTAACAAAAAAAAAAAAGAAAAAACAAACTTTATTGGTTTTATTTAATAGATAATAAATTTATTTTATTTTAAATCTCAATAATACAAAATTGTACAATACATAAAATGATTAGTTATTCTTATCTGTATCCTTCCTATAACTTATTTTACTATCTTATAAATACTTATAATAATTTTTATGAGAATTAAATTATTAAAAAGAATTAAATATGTCTAAAAAATTCAACAAATATTTTGTAAATGATAGAAAAACTCAAAAACAAAAATAAAATTAAATAATAATTGTTAATTTTAGTTGAGTCCAGTTACTGAAACTGATTAGATTAAATTATTCTATCACACAAATCATAAGTTTTACTGCTGGAGGCCACCACAAAAATAATTTAATTTTACAATATTTTAAATGTTTTTATTTCTGTTTTTTTTTTTTTTTACTTTTTAGCACATTTCCAAAAAAATTTTGAAAAAATGTGCTTATTAGTTTCACTCTGTCCGTCCGTCCGTCCGTCTGTTTACAAAACTTCTACACCGTTAAAGATAGAGAAAAAAAATTTTAACCATAGGTAGGTCTCATAAAAAAAATAATTTTGTGGAACAACTTTTTCATGTAGCCCCCCCCATTACGGAGCTACAGCCCCTCAGACTTTGAAAAAGCCCTATTTTTAAATGCATATATCTTATGTTCTGCTAAAGATTTTTTCAATCTGAAAACGTCATTCGACAGGTATTTCTTTTATCTTTTCTTTTCTTTTTTCATAACTTTCTTTTTTCATAACTCCGGTACCCCTTTAGATAGGAACCTGAAATTTTGAGACAAGAAAGAACTTTTAGAATTAGTATAAGTTTCTTCAGAAAATTTTTTGGTAACACCCCCCCCCCCTCTTTAAGAGTTATTACGCCTCAAAAATTGAAAATTTGCTATTTTTAGACACCTGTAACTTAGGCACCTGTACAAATTTTTCTTCGGCAAGACATGAAAATTAACGGTTCAATAATACATTTTTACGTGTGTTAACGGCTTTTCTTAGTTATATAGGATTCCGGAATTACGGCCCCTCAAAATTTCAAAAATGTCCTATTTTCACATTTTTTCTTATTACATGAAATTTCCAAATTTTTGTGTAAGTCACACTTCTAAACAGTTTGTATTGAGTTTTGGAAATGTTCGCTTTTAAAAGCCGTTGGTTTACATTCTACCTTGTTATTATATCAAATGATAAATTCATTATTATCTACATTGCAATCAAAATTCATTTCTTTTGTATATATGTATTTACATAAATAGTCTTCTAAAAATTCTTAACTGTCAATTTAATTAATATGCATAGTTATTAACCACTCTACGCCGACTTAATTTTAAATGGTCTGAAAATAAAAGCAATTTATATGAACACATAATTTACTTAAAAGAATATAATTTTTATTGTAGGCTAATAATTAATTATAATTATTGCCCAAAAACTTGAGACAATTATCTATTTAGGATACTTAACATTATATTATACATATATCGTAAATTGTCTGCCTTTAGGCTATAGTTCAGTTTTTGTTTGAATTTTGTTTTTTTTTTGTTTTTTTTTTGTATCTTTTTATACTTAATTTCTTTGACATTTTTAGGTTATTATCGTATTATCAGTCTGTCGCATGTTTAAAGCTTATTAATTGCACTGTTTACATACTATTAATTTGTACACATTTTATATTTTGTAGTTATACATATATATATATATATATATTACTATAGAATCAGTGGTGAAGCTTGATAATTTTCAGTAGGGAACAATATAATTGTAAAATATATTGTAATTTTTAGTTAACTTTTGACATTTATTTAATTTTTTTATTTAATTGTATTCGCACATTTTTCTTTGTTAATTCATAGGGACTTTAAGTGACATTTGAAAGTTTTAAATTTTTCAAATACTTAATTCAGTTTCTAAAGATAATTGTGAAATATTTGATAAAAAATTTTAGCACATTTTGTTTAAAGTTTTTTTTTTTATCGTAACTTAAAAAGTTAACTAATACTTAAGGTTCTTTTACACCTCCCAAGTACATATAGAATAACTATTAAATAAATATTTTAAAATAATAATTTTTTTGTATTAATTTGATTATTTTTTATATTATCATATAAGAAATCTTAGCAAATTTCTCAGCAATTCGTCAAGTAAAAAAGTTAAAAGACTACACTTTAACCGATATTCAAACAAAATGAAATTAACTATTTTCACATTAATAATTTTAAATTAATTTACACCTGTATCATTTATATGAACTTTTTATTATCAGAAGCACAGTAAACAGTAAACATTGCTTAAAGTGAGAAAAAAAATCTAGTAATGATTAAGAATGCTAAAATAGTTTATAAGATTTTAATTGTATGTAGGTATGGCTGTTGTAAAAGTATTATAAAAGAATTTTATTTAAATATCTTTCTTTTTACTTTAAAAGAAAAAGGTACATTAAAAGTAAAATATTGAAGCCTATATAAGGACACTCTCCACTTCCAAGCCAATATAATGAAATGAAATGCCTAACTACTTAGCCACTATATTACAATTGAAGACTATAGGACTATGAGGAAACAATGAATACGCCTATAATTATTACTATTTCAAATATAAATTAGAGAAATTCTTTAATTGATGCTTCACCACTGACTTAGATATATATATATATATATATTTGTATAGATATTAAACTTCAATATTATATACATATAATGTAAATATACATCAAAAACAAAAATAAATAAAAAAAACTAAACATTGATTTCAATTTCATTTCTAAACAAAAAAATCTGAGACGACAAACGTATAGATGACATCAAAAATATAAATAAGGAGATTTTGTATTGCTCGTTTAATTAAATTGTGTTAATTAAATAATTAAATAAAAATCGAATGTAAAGATACATTTGATTTGATAAATAAATTATTTTACACCAAGTGTTACTTATTTAACCTATTATTAACAGGAAAATTATTTTTAAAAGTTTATGTACAGAAACCTTAAATACATATAGACGATATTATTTCAAATTATTCAAAATTTGTTTTGTTTTTTCCATGAAATATGCTGTAATAATCCTAAAAAAAAAATTATCCCAATTTTTCTTGGTAGAGGAGACCTTAACCACCAGTTAAAATCATCTTCTAATAAGTAATAGAATGAAATTCTGAGTACAAATTTTGAGATTTTTTCTGCAGTAAAATAATTTTGAGCTTAGAAGTTGAAGAGAATTTTGAACATCTGAGATAAAATATAGTTGAAGAGCAAAACTTTAGAAAAGATATATGAAAATTCTACAGAAACAATTTACAATAGATAATATTCTTTGGCTTTACAATAATTATAGTAGAGTTATTAGTTACGGTCGAATTATGAGCCTAGAACACAATATCGTATAACAACAGTTAATTTAAAAATAAAATAAAGAATAATACAAGAATTTTCATTACTTTCATTACATTATTTTAATCAAATTTGATAATATTTTTATTTTCATCTCATTTTGTATGATTACATCGAGTTGCTCCTGTAAGCTGAATTTTAAAACCAAATTATATATCCGTATAAGACAAAGCAAGTTCTTCATCATCATTTTATAACTTCTCGCTTGGTTTTGATGTTTTATTTTTATACTTACATTGCTTATATTATAGCTAAATATCAAAGTTTACTTTAAAAAATTTTCTTTGATCAGAAAAAATTACCAATAAACCAATTTAGAACCAATTGTGATTCAGTATTTATTCAGTTTTAAGAACGTCGGTATTAGATGCCTTAACATGTATTCCTAAAATTCTTGAAAAAAAACAAGATTTTAGTGTATATCTAAAGAAGTAAAATGACATATTTTCAATATCTTAATAGAATTTAATCAAAATTTAGCTAAAAAAATGTCTACGTCTTTAAAGCTGATTTGCTATGTAGAAAATAATATATTGATTCGATATCGACTAGGTACCGTCTTAAGTTTTAACACTTTCTTAGTAAAAGTAAATTTAAACCTGATAAAGGTAAAACTTAAGTTTTTTAATAAGTTTATAATAGATAAAATCAATATCGATAGTTTTTCAATTAAATATGAATGCCATAAATGAAGATATCTACAAAGATAAACAAAATATTAAAAAAATATATAGACAATATGTAATTATAAATAAAAATAATTTTTAAATGTAAATTTTTTTATTTGTATTCTCATTTTGTAAATTCATCTTTTATAATTAACAAATTTCACAATAAATACTTTTTCTATTTAAATTTTTGATAAAATCTTTGAACATTTTTTTTTTTTATTTTATTTTTATTTTATTCTATTGTTTCCTTTTAGGTTATAATATAAATACTCATAAATGATAACCTTATAATATTCAACATCAAAAAAAAAAAAGGTGTAATTTTTACGGATTCATTCATTCATTTAGGTCATATCCTTATTTTGTAATACAAAAATTTTAACACGTGTTCTTCTATTATTTGTTTTTACTGATTTCAAAAGTTTCTTTTTTTTTGTTGTAATTATATATATAGATACAATTTTATGGTAAAGAAATTATTACTATAAGACAATAGACCCAAAATAAAAAGAATATTAAAAAATATCATTACCTTTTACAAGATGTTTCATCTTTTGTACAAGTGAAGTACAATTACGATTTTTTATAGGTTATAGCGAAAGTTGTAATAAAATTCTTAAATTCTTTCATTTTATAGCACTAACTTCAAGATCATAATCCATTTTTTTTAAAGTTTCATAAAATATTTTGCCTCAAAAACTATACTAATAATTTTTGAATATAAGAAACTTAATTTAATATAGATAATTAAGTCTCCATCACTCTAAGTGCATGATATGTTGTCAATTATATAGTCAATGAAGCCACAACAAATTGGAGTTCAAATTAAATTTGACAAATATAAACATAGACTGGCAGGTATTTACCGAAAAATTGATTAACAATATAATCGACAATACATATATTAATTAATTTATGTACATAAAATATTAAATATAAAAACTATTACCAATCAATTGATTTTTGTTTTTAAATGTTAATATAGTATCTAGTATATTTGGCACTTAAGTCTGGGAGAATAATTATGAAAATGAGCTGTCAATCAAATTCAATGACTTAAAGACGTGTTTTGATATATGGCGCTTGGCTAAATTAGCTTCTAGTATTTTAATAAACAGATTTTCCAAGTTTTTGAAACGATGGTTTTAAGTGCCAAAAACTGTAAAACAAGTTTAATATGGTATAATATGATATTGTAGGGTGTCTTATACCTTTATGGTTAAATATTGCTTATTCCCTTTTTTTTTAAGTCATCATCTTTCAAATAACAATTTATTTTAGTTAGATGATATGATATTAATAAAGAATCATTAAAGCATTTTTAAAAGTATCTCGTAACATTAAACCATTTCTTATCATTTCCAAAATCAATATATTTTGTTTTGTTATACCATGATTATAATCAAGCTTATCGCAAAATTTAATATTTTAACTTATAATATAGAATCTTTAAGATACCATTAGAAATCAACACGTTAATACTACTAATGAACTATTGTCAAACATCTTGTTTTTAAATATCAACTAGTTTTTTTTGTAAAATTCTCAAAACATTAATATAAACATATACTTTAGTTTTTGCTGACTCTTTACACCTAGGGACCATGTAAACATATAAAGAATACATGAATTTCGTAATATATTCGTAATATAGAAAAAAAACACACACAATTTTCAGCTTCAGTTTGTTTCTTTTATTTTCAAAATGAAACTATTATTATACTATAAATTGAATTATTATAAAAAATAATGATATGAAATTATTGGTTGTTAATATTTCTAAAAAAAAAAAAAAAAAAAAACAAAATAATAGAAATTAATTTAAATTTTCTAAATCCCTTTTTTTTTACGTTTCCTTATAGTTTTGTTTTAGACAAAATGATGTGTTAGTTTATTTTGTAATTGAATATACTAAATATTAAGTAAAACAATATATATTTAGTTATAATTATAACAAAAATAATATTTAAGAATTAAAAAATTTAATTAACAATTCTGAAATATTTTACTGAAAAACCATGAGTATTAAATAGTAGTTTATTTAATGGGAATTATTATTTATTTTTGTTTTTTATTTTTATTTTAAATTTTTTTAATAATTTATAAATAAATTTAAATTAAATTTACTAAAAAAAAATTAAGTTTTATAATACATATGCATAAGACAAATATTAATTGATATTAATTAAATGTAATATGATATGAAATAATTAAGTTGAAAATAAAAAAAATAATTAAAGTTAAGGTTATTTTTTTTTTTTAATCTTTTACGTATATGGAAAATTTATTTAAATTGTATTTTTTATTTATTAAAAATGAGAAAATGGTAATACAACAAAAATTACTATCGGAAATGTACATAAATATTTTTCAAAAGTTTTAAAATTATTGTAGTAACCCTCCTACAGTTTTAATATTGAATTATCAACTACAATTTTTTGGTTATTCGGGGGAACCTTTTGGTTTTTATATTTTTCATGTTATAAGTTTTCATATTACTCAATTACATGGTTATTTTACTACTTCAACTGATTAAGATAGTAATGGATTTATTTTTCCAATTTTTGGACAATTTTTTGTTTTTTTGAATAATAAATTTTACAGTTAACTATATTAAGGTTTTAGTGCCACAATTATTACAAGATAAATGTAGTGAAGACTTGGACGAAAATTTTAAAGAAACTTCCGTCTTTGTAGTTTAAGCCATTCTGAAGATATAACTTTTCAAAAATGCTTTGAAATTTTGAATTTGTCTATGAATCTGTTAGCCTGGATGTTTCTCTGTTAAACGGCTTGACCTAGGAAACTGAAATTTTGCAAAAAAACTGATTTTCCGCAATAAAAAGAATCTTATAGTTTTTGGACCGGAACGGATCAAGGAGTCGGGTACTTCACATACAAAAGTGCAAAAAATTTTTTCAAATTTTGTATATAATATAAATATAGGAAAGTATCATTTTTTGGGTTCATTTTCTTTGAAAGAAAATTGGCCTAGCAGCAATTTATATCGTTCTTGAGATACAAGAAAGATATGGTTGAGAAGCATCGATCATATATCTAACATTGAAATTTTTCGGGTCCCAATAAGTTCTTTTAGCCCTTTATAGGTTGTATGAAGATTTCTTTGTTTATATGTCCAATAATATGTTTTATAGTCTTATCTTCATAATTGGCTTAGGTATATGAAATGTTTACAATTTTTTCATTTACATTAACATATTAATATAACTATTTTTATGAAAACAGTTAAAAATAATCATTTTATACGATCAAACTATATAACTTCTGAGTGTATGCACTTCACTTCACTTCAAAAACATATACTCAAAAGTTGTATCGTTTTTTATACCCGTATGAACTATGTTCAAGGATATAATAAATTTGCCATTACGTTTGTGACACCTTAAAGGAGTCGAGCTAGATATAGTGTCAAAGGTATGGATCGGCTCAGAATCGAATTCTGAGTCGATTAAGCCATGTACGTCCGTCCGTCCGTCCGTCTGTCCGCACGATAACTCAAAAAATAAAGGAGCTAGGGGGCTGAAATTTTTTTTACGTCACTTTTGCAAAATTGTTAGTTTTGCTATTTAAATCCAACATTTTCGGTCGGCGGGTTCGAGTAGCTGCCATACAACTTCTACCTTTATATAGAAATAACTCAGTATCTATTCAAGCTAGGTTTCTGAAATTTTGCAAATGATGATCAAGTTTTATGGCAACAACTTCTGTAAAATTTGGTTGTGCTGGTGTAGCGGGTTCGGGTAGCTGCCATACAACTTCTCCGTTTAAATGAGAATAACTCAGTGTTTATTGAAGCTAGGAATCTGAAATTTAGTAAAGAGGTGTCGAGTTACATGCCAACAACTTTTGTAAAATTTGGTTGGTCTAGAGCAGCCGGTTCAGACTTCTTGCACCTCTTGGAACCTAATGAAGCTAGGCGTCTGAAATTTTGCAAATGATGATCAAGTTTTATGGCAACAACTTTTGTAAAATTTGGTTGTGGTGGTGCGGCGGGTTCGGGTAGCTGCCATACAACTTATCCGGTTAAATGAGAATAACTCAGTGTTTATTGAAGCTAGGAATCTGAAATTTAGTAAAGAAGTGTCGAGTTATATGCCAACAACTTTTGTAAAATTTGTTTGGCCTAGAACAGCCGGTTCAGGCTTCTTGCACCTCTTGGAACCTAATGAAGCTAGGCGTCTGAAATCTTGCAAATGATGATCAAGTTTTATGGCAACAACTTCTACAAAATTTGGTTGTGCTGGTGCGACGGGTTCGGGTAGCTGCCATACAAAATCTCTTTTTAAATGAAAGAACTCAGTGTCCGTCCGCACGATAACTCAAAAAATAGAGGAGCTAGGAGGCTGAAAATTTTTTTACGTCACTTTTGTAAAATTGTTAGTTTTGCTATTTAACTCCAGCATTTTCGGTCGCCGGGTTCGAGTAGCTGCCTTACAACGTCTTTCTTTAAATGGAAATAACCCAGTGTCTGTTCAATCTAGGTATCTGCAATTTTGCGAATGATGATCCAGTTTTATGGCAACAACTTCTGCAAAATTTGGTTGTGGTGGTGCGACGGGTTCGGGTAGCTGCCATACAACTTCTCTTTTTAAATGAAAATAACTCAATGTCCGTCCGCACGATAACTCAAAAAATAAAGGAGTTAGGAGGCTGAAATTTTTTTTACGTCACTTTTACAAAATTGTTAGTTTTGCTATTTAACTCCAGCATTTGCGGCCGCCGGGTTCGAGTAGCTGCCATACAACTTCTTTCTTTAAATGGAAATAACCCAGTGTCTATTCAATCTAGGTATCTGAAATTTTGTAAATGATGATCGAGTTTTATGGCAACAACTTCTGTAAAATTTTGTTGTGATGATATGACAGGTTCGGATAGTTGCCATACAACTTCTCTTTTTAAATGAAAATAATTCAGTGTCTATTGAAGCTAGCTATCTGAAATTTAGTGAAAAAGTGTCGAGTTGCATGCCAAAAACTTTTGTAAAATTTGAATGGTCTAAAGCAGCCGGTTCAGGCTTTTTGCATTTCTTGGAACTTAATGAAGCTAGGCGCAATAGATTCGGGTAGCTATCATACAACTCTACAATTTACATAAATATATCTCTGTAGTTGGGTACTAAAACTCTGTAGTTCGGTACTAAAAAAACTTCGGTACTAAAAGATGATCAAGTTTTATAGAAACAGGATATATTACGTTCATACGGGTATCCCAGAGTTGACACAGTCTACTCTACTGCACTCTTCCTCGTTTTTAGTATAAAATGATTTTTTGAAGTAACACAAAATCAATATAAAATCTTTAACTGCACTTTAACTGCACTTCTTCTGCTCTTTTTACTTTATTACTTCATTTGATCAATAAGAAAAAGAAGCAAAATACTATGTAAAATCAAATATTTTTTAAAGGAACACATTTCTGAAACGCTTATTTAAAGCATTCTAAATTTGTACTAAATTTTGAAGTCAATTTTGCATTTTTTTTCTTAAAATTTTTACTATAGGGAAACTTGCAAAATTCTAATATAAAGTTTATTCAATTTTAAGAAAGAAGTAAAGTTAACACTTTATATAGAAATTTAGATGAAAATCCAATCTATAAGTATTTAAAATAAGCAAATATTCAATCTTAAACTCTTCATATTTCTTGATTTCTTGGGAGGAAATACTAAGGTAACTAATGCTTAAAAAAAATACTAAGATATTACTTTTGTTAACATTAAACAGCTTTATATATTCAAAGTTTTATCTTTAATTATTTATAAGATATGGAAAATTAAAAATTTATTTCAAATGTATAATATTGTAAATCTATTCATAAGATCAATTATGAATTATAAAGTCTATAAGAAGAAATATACTGTTGTTTGACGTTTTTTAAGTAGAACTTAGTATAGATGTATATCCATGCAAAAGAAGCTCTGAATGGTGACAAAAAGCATAAATATTCAAAACAATAACTAAAATAAAAGTTTAATTACCATCCATTACCATTACATACCTTCAATTACCATTAAATACCTTCACTGGACAATGTCATCTGTTTTAATTATTCAGATAGCAATAATTATAATATTGGTAAATAAAAAAGTCTATACGCAATCCGAAGGGTACAAAGAAAAATTTTTATAGATTATTTATACAGAAACGTAAAATAAAAAATTTCATATCTATAAATTGTAATTTATCTTTCAAATAAAGATACACGAAAATTTAAACAAAGTAATTAACTTACTGAAAACTCTTTTAATTTCATTTAATTGTTTTAATTTTTGATTAAACCCTTTCACTTCTTTTAACACTTACCTATATTTTTTTATTTTCTTTATTCTTTTAATTTTTAATAGATTCGACATAAAAGTCGAATTTTTTTATGAACAATTTTTAAGTTTTTATCTTAAAATAAACTTTTTTCTTATTCATTTTGAAACTTTTTTATAATTTTTTTTCTTTTTTTTAAATTATTTACCTATATAAAAACGATAAATTATCTCTTCTAAAAAGAAAAAAAAATTAATAAGAATTTTTAATATTTTCAGTTTTTTTTTTTTTTATATAAGCATGTGTTGTTCTTGCATTAAAAATAAAAAAAAACGAGGAAGAATACAGTTGACTTTGTCAACTCTTAGATACCCGTACGAACCGTTAGTATGTTCACAGCCTGTCACTCTGCTCACAATATTATTTTTTCAATATTTTAGTATTTTAAAATAATTTGGGTGAATTTTATAATTTCTAGAACTATGGGTTGTACATATATTCAAACTATATGTTTATATGTACATTCTTCAAAAGCAGATTCTAACCTTCCACATAACGATTATCTATCCAAAACTTTTTCAAATATTCTATAGTACCATTTAATACTAAGCGGTAAATGTATATTAAATTTACTTAGTACAAAATAATAAATATAATTTTAAATATTATATTATATTATATTTAAATATTCCATTGACAGAATAATTTTTTATAAGTACAATAAAATACATATATGTATGTAAATACGGCACTATATAATATACATATATACTCTTATCATTCACTCACTAGTGGCATATACGATATGTAAATAAACATGATATTATATAAGTATGTATATCAATATCATATAAATAAAAATTCTTCAAGCAACCGTTATGTTGTTTATTTATTTATATTTTTTTGTACTACGCATTATATCCTCAACAATTTCAAATTATCGAGTAAAACAAAATGCAAAAAATTTGTTGAAGAAATTTGTTAGAAAATTTGAAAAAATCAAGTAACACTTTCTTCAATTATAAAGTAACCCTATATTAATAAAAAAAGTTGTTAACAAAAATAAGAGTATAATGTTGAAGCTTTAATTTTTGTTTATTACTTCAAAAAAATTTTAACAGATGTTCAAGTTACAGGTGTTTAAAAATAGGAAATTTTCAGTTTTTGACCCCTTTCAGCTCCTAAACGGGGGGTGATACAAAAAAAATTTCTGAAATGACTCATACTTATTTTCAAAGATCTAACTTCTGTCAAAATTTCAAGCTTCCAACTTCAACCGTTTAGAAGATAGAAGGGTTAAAGGATTTTGCAAAATTTGAGTTTCGCATAACGGTAAATTAAAACACTGTATGCTACAAATATATATTTATTGTATATATATTTTTAAAGCTGATAAAAGTAGTAATTGTTTGGCGTTTTCAAAATGAAGATATACCTTATACAACTTGTGCTATAACAATTTAAATATAGAGCTTTTTTGAACCTTTGGGGAGCTGTAGCTCCGTAACGGGTGGGGCTACAAAAAAAATAAAAATAAAATTATAAAATTAGTTATTAAAAATAAAATTAATATTTTTGTGAGATCTATCAGCAGTTAAAATTTCATAGCTCTATTTCAAAAAAAATGTGGGGATCTAAAAGTTAAGTGTTCGAGAGCTACCCTAAGTTTTGGTCCAAACTCAACCAAAAAAAATAGGGAACCTACAAATTTTTCCCAGAATATTTTGTGTAAATTTCAAGATTCTAGCTTTCTTAGTTTTTGAGTTAGCGTGCTGACGGACGGACGGACATGGCTCAAAAGTCTTAGAATTTTTTTCTGATCCGATCCATACCTTTGAAGGTATATCTAGCTCGCTTATTTCGAGGTGTTACAAACGGAGGAGTAATTTTATTATACCCGATCCTATCGTACGGGTATAAAAATTCTTCTCTGGTACAAAATATTATTGTCTCAAGGTATTAACTTTTTTGTTGTTGTAAGCTTTTTTTTAAAGAATTTAATTCTAATATTTGATAAGAGACAATATACTTAAAAGTATATAGGTATATTATATTATTATTATACATTATATTATTATATATACATGACTGAAAAAAATTCTTATTGTATCAATATATATATGTATGTATAAAATCTTTAATTTTTTTAAAGAAAAAAAAATTTGTTAAATTTTAATAACACTTTAAAAATATATGAACATTTTTTGATCTTTTAGTATTTTTATTATATTTAAAATAAATATTGACCAAAAACTTTGTTGCAAAAATACTACTTTAATATCCTTAAATTTCTCATATTTTTTCATTTTATAAATTCTATGGAATCAAAGTAAAAACGAAACAAAAACAAAATAACGACACTAATAAAAATTTTTTTTTTTGTTGTTTTTTGTTTTGTTTTTGTCTTTTTTTTTTCATGTTATATTTTATTTTCTACAAGTTCAAATCTTATTAACTTCTGACACAATAATAATATTGAATATAATATACATATACCTATATACATAATATTTATGTATATAGAAATTTTTAAATAAATAAATATGGTTCAATATTAAATTTTCTTTTTCAAAGAATTTCTTAAATTCATTGAATGTCAGAACAGTTTTTATATTATCCAAAGTACATAATATGTGTACAAAAAGATTTTATGTATGTATGTATGAATGCATGTAACAAATAATCGGATTATTTGTACTAAAAAAAAAAGTAAAAAAAAAAAAAAAATACACACGAATCTTTAATTTTCATAATTTTTTTTTTTTTTTGTTTTTGTTTTTTTATTTTTCTATAATGTAAAATCTTTCATAAATTAGACCATATTTTGATACTAAGTATAATAATGTTCTATATTTTCATTTCATTTTACCAGTAAAACGAAATGTTTACGATCCAAATTATAATAAATTTATACCAGAATTCAAACATAAAACAAAAAAAAAAAAATCAAAACAAAACAATGAAAGAAATTCTATATTAGACCATTATCTTATAATATTCATCACATGTACGTACTTAAAAAATAAAAAATGGAAAAAATTTTGTAAGGTCATGATTGGTAAGCGGCCATCTTAAAAAAAATTTTTAAAAGCATTAAGTTAGTCTACGAATTGATTTCTTAAACTTCTATAACCACACCATTATTATATGAACCACATCAAAAGAAATTAAAAATATTTTTTGACTGTTTTAATGTATCTATAATAACATATTTAAAATATACCTAACGTTGTCTAAAATTAATTCTAAGTTGATGTTTGTTCTTTTTTTTTTTTTTTATATTTTTCATTAAGTATCTGATTCTGAGACCCAGACTTATTATTAACTCAATATACGCCTTATTATATATAAATATAATATATATATATATATATATATACATATTATATAACTATAGATTTATTTATTTTATTTTTGTTTTATTTTAATTGAGCCGATGCTTTTAATTTTAATAACATTTCAATTCAGTACATTCATCCCAAAAAGTATTAAAAACATTAAATCCTTTAATACCATTCCTATCCTATATATTAGATTGTTTTTTTTTTTTTTTTCTTAGAATGGTATAAAATTTTTCTTTTATTATATATAAATAAAAACCCATTAATGTACATATTTTTTTCCTGATTTATTTATTTATTTTTCTTTTCTTTTTTTTTTTTATTTTGTCTTTATAGGACTGGCATAGCATAATTAGTTCAACATTGGCATCATTAATGATTTTAGGTTTATCAACCCTTGTAGCAATGCTGTTAGTTATTCAATCTGAATTAGTACCAAAAAAATTTCATATTGGTGCTGCTGCGGCAGTTTTATCATCAACATCATCATCATCAGGAACAACAACAGCTGGCGTGGGAGGAGGAGGAGGAGGAGGAGGTGGAGGAGGAATAACATCAACAACAAATATTAATAATCCTTCAAGTTTATTAACAGTTACCGGTAGTGTTGGTTCTAGTACTGGTTGTACTGGAGGTGGTGTTGGAGGTGGTGGTGGTAGTAGTGGTGGTGGTGGTAATGGTGGTGGTAGTGGTAATGGTGGTGGTGCTAATGGTGGTGGTATACGTGGTGCTATTGGTATTAGTTGGTTATTTCCAATATTATTTGCAATATGTTCACCCTTAATATATAGTATAATTGGAAAATGGCCATTATTTTGGTGGTTAGAATATCATAGTTCGGGTTTTATAATATTTATTATTGTTCAAGGATTATTAATTAGTTTATTTTTATTATTATTTGTAACATTATTAAAAAAATTAACCTGGATATTAAAAAAACATGATAAACATAATGCTTCAATATGGAGAAGGTAAGAATCATTATAAATTATATACGAGTTATAGTATAGTTATAAATTCTAGTTTTTTTTTTTTTCATCTTTCTTTTCTTCAATTTTTTTTTTATTATTAAGGATTGGACTTTTATATCGTACAGGGATTATATTATTAATTAAATTGAGCACGGATGCACTATTTTTATTATATTTAAATACTAATCATCAAGGTGTTATTATTAGTCATATATTTGGAATTTGTTGTATATTATTGGTAAGTATTTAAATAAAAATTATTTTTGAATAGCTTTAATTTAATTAAGTATTATAAATTTCAAGTTACGTATTTTTTTTTTTTAAACATAGGTGAGCATTTTTTTTTTAAACAAGATCGGAATCTTTAAAAGACCCAAAACAATTTCTTACTCAGTATAGTGGCTAAAGGAGTAAAGATAAGATAAAATAGAATAGGGATGCAAAATTTTTTTATTTTGTTTTTTTAATTAGGAAGTGGGATTATATGGGTATTTTAATTGTAATATTTTAACTTTTTACTTGAATTTTTGCCCATCATATAACCCGGAAAATACAAATGTTAATATATGTATATATCAATTTCTGTATTTATTAAGATTCTAGTTCAAACAAATTGTACTGTACATTCATCGGTTTGAGATGCTTGTTTACAAGTATTATGCTGGAATTGATCAGTCTTATAATGCAATCTTATATTTCAATATTAACATAAAGAAATAATATAAAGAAATAAATTTAAATTACAATTAACTAAGCTTAATAAATAATTACTTAATGTTTTATTTAAAATAAAATTTTGGAGTAAAAGTTTTTTCGTAAGGTGAATTTACAACTTAAATCTCAGCTTAAAAATAATTTAGTTTTTATCCCGAAAACATATTTAAGAAAAAATTCATTGAAAATTTTTGTTTTTTTGACCCAAAAATAATCTGAAAATACAACTTAAACTTAATGTCTATAATCAGGCATAAACAAAACGCAAAACAAAAATTTGTAGAAAAAACAATAGATGCGTTCAGTTAAATAAAGCGTTTTTAAATTTATTAAATTGCTTTAAGTAATTTTTTACTGAACGTTTTTTTTAAGCGGTTGTATAAATCGCTTTACAAATTATTCAGCAAAAAAAATTATATGCTTAATCGAGCAACTAAATTGTCGTTGCTTTGACGTTTATTACTTTATTTATTTTATATTTAAATAAAAATTATTAAAATTTTAAATTATCAAATGTTTTTCTGCAAAACGTTCAGTAAAATTTTTGCAGGGATAATATTTTAAGTGTTGCAATTCATCATTGGTTCATTCAATTGAACGTAGCTGCAACGCAATGGATCGAAAAAATTTGACGTATTTTTAAACATATATTTGTTGAAAATTTTTCATTATACGTCAACATATTTTAATTCATTAATTAATATATGATTTGATAAAAAATAAATAAAAAATAAAAAATGAATAAGACAGTAGTTAGAGTGTAGACCTCATTGAAAAATCTTGATTCAAAGTCTTCACTAAGAGACCTTGATTTGAATCCCGCAGTAAAATGAAAAACTTTTTTTTATCAAGATTTCGACTGAATTCAGCTACCATTCATAATTTACGTTCAAATTAATGGCAAACGTTACCATACTTTAACATCATTACACTTTATTTTCAAAAATATTTTTAAGTTATATTTTATTTTTTGAATTTATGTTAATGTTCAAAATAAAAAGTATACTGCAACGAACTGAAATTTTTTTTTTTTGTTTTTAATGCATTTTTCTACCACATAAATGAGGACAGGAAATTACACAACTTTTCATGTTCAGGCGTGGCTGTAAATGTCGTAAGGGGGAATAACTCTTACGACGTGTGCGGGATTCGAACCCACACACTTCCTCGGTGTTTACAAAGTATTTTATACGCTCTTAAGGCCACAGAGGCCCCTAGAAAAATTTAATATTAGGAAGAAAAATTACTTTTACAATAAACTAAATGATAACATTGCAATCAATTTGAATCAAATGTCTTCAAATCTTTAATAAAATAAATAACACTCAGATAATTAATATTCAAAAGATGTGTAATCTATTATAATCAACATTGTTCCATTGTCTGCTATCATCAAATGCATCTTAAGGCATTTCAGTGTCTAATCTTCAATTCAAAAAAAAAAACTTTTTGTTCCGCCCCATTTTTATAATTAAGAAATACCTTTTAAAATCCTTGTAAAAGAAAACTAATTTAATCATTAATATCCTTTTAAATGACAATAATAATAAAAAAAAAAACATATTAGAATAACTTTAATTATCACTTAAAATTTTTTTTTTTTTTTTTATTAAAATAATATCAAAGCGTATGTTTGCCATTTTAAAAAATTTTAATTCTGGTATTAAAAATTCACTACCTAAAATTTCTGAATTTATTAAAAAATTCGACTTTTCAAACACAAAAAAACAAAAACCCAAAACCGATTAAAAATATTCATATAATTACATAATGATTTAATTATGATATTAATTTTTTTATTATACCTACATAAGAATTTATTTAAGGTAATTATCTTTTATTACCGGAATCATTTTCTTTTTATTTAAATAAATAAAATTATATTAAAATATCATAATTGTATAATTTCTTTTCCCCGTTCTCGCCTTTCTGTCAAACATTTTCCTTAAATTAAAATCAATCAGAGTTTTTTTTCAAAAAACCAAAAAAAAAACAAAATTCTCATTTTAAACTTTTAAGATTATAAAAAGATTTTAAAAAATTCTTCATATTTTCTCCACTTACCAAAAAAAAAAAATCCAAAGTTAATTCTTCTAAAATAACATATACGTATATATTTATTGAACAGGAAAAAAAAACAAAAAGAAAGGATATAATCTTACAATGTTAAACATTCCATCACATAAGTAACAATTTTAACTCCCTCGACTATAACACGAACTTTTAATATATATATGTATATGTGTTCATGTAAATTTTAACGATTCTACATATTATCTCATTTTCATTTTATATACATATATATTTTTAATATCACTGATACTTCATGCTCATTCAAAGAAGGTGAACTGTTATTTTTTTTTACCAGCTAATCTTATTCTTTTCATTTTGTCGTCATCGTCATACATTTTCCAACTCTAACACTTATAAAATGTTACTAATTAAAATAAGAAAAAAAAAAAACTCTTGTATCTTTTGGTACCTTCATTACCGCATCATATTACGTTTTATACATTATAAAAAAAAAAAATTTATATACTATGTACAATTATATATAAAGAGTCACCACAAGAATGTAGAATACGCCACACAAGCAATTACTATATAACCAAATACAAGTGATAGATATAATTTTTTCTATTTATTTTTTTTTTTTCTTCGTGAGGTGTAAATTTAGGCCCAACCAAGTAAAAGCTATGCTCCTTTGGTAGCGTAGAATTTTTACCCACTAAAACTACCTCTGCCTGTAGCATATATAATGGACTAATTACCCTAACTGCAAAGCAGTATAATGGCTGAGTAATAGAATAAAGTAAGGAAAGGGGTTAAGGAAGAAGAAAATTGATCTGAAATTGTAGGAGTGAGATTAAATGGGAAATTTAACAGATGCAAATTAACTGACTCCTTGAACATCTATAAGTTAAAAGACTCGGGAAATACCTGTGGTGATAATGTCTTCCACAATTTCAACGTACGAGCTAAGTTGAGTTCCTATATGTCGTTGTTCTAGTTCTAATAGGATCTAATACGTAATTATGGGAAAGAGCTATTCTGCGTGTATTAACGTCGGATTGGTTGAAGATTGGGCATGATACTTTTAATTTCGTCAAAAGTGTTGCTCAAGAGGTATTTATAAAAAAAGACAAGTAGCTCCTACATTTCGGCGATAACTTAAAGACGTTAAGTCTTTTGTAATTTTAAAATCATTAATGATTTTAATAGCTCATTTTTTAATCTTATCCAGAAATTCTATAGAACTACTGGGACCGCCAGCGAATATGTGAGAGCTATATTCTATAGTTGAGGATTTCTTCAGTATAACTATATAACTTCGAGGACTTTTCAGTATACCGAGGACTTTTATCATTAAAGGCAATGAATATTTGAAAATACAAAACACGGTAATACACGAATTTCGAATTACTAAATTACAAATATCTAAAGTGCGTGTTAACGTAAATATCTAAAGGTGTTAGACGCAGAATATTTTTATATGTTAACTGTTATGTGTACTAAAAAATTTTTCAAAAAAAAAAAATACATATATTTAAAATTATTTTAGAAATCTAAAATACTAATTGCCTCAATTACAAGTATTCCATGATCCGATTCTGTATACAGATGCATATATTTAAAACATATAATATAAAACTAAAAATGATATTATTAATCTTATCCCACTCATATATAACACCACTCATTCCTTTATAAAAAAAACCAAATTCTTATTTAAAAAATAAAAAACAAAATATAATAAAACTTTTTTTTTTTAATTTTCCAAAGGACTTTATGTGTACACTAATACAAAAAAAAAAAAAAAACAATAGCAGCAAAATATACTCGTATATAATTATTACCATCATCTTTTGTTGTCTTAAAAGGTAATCCTTGTTTTTGAGCAATTTTTAACCTCTTCTATATAGAATTTTTCTTTTTTTTTTTTTTTTTTTTATTGTATTTTTATACCTCTCTCTCTTAATTTTGTTGTTCCTTTTATACTTTTATCCTTTTCAAACATTGTTATATCCTTTTTCATCGTGTAACACATATACCAAAATATTATTTTGGTTTTTTTCTTTTTTTAATTAAAAATATAAAAATTCCATTCTTTAAAGAATTTAAATAAATTTTTTTTTTTTGTTACTTTCTTAAACTTTGAAGAAAATTTTCATTTTTCCACCAATTTAATGATTTTTTTTATTTTGTTTTTGTTAATTTTTTACAAAATATATAAAAGTACAAATTTAATGTGTTATGAAGAAGAGAAAATTTTTCATCAAAAATAAAATGAAACTTTAATATCTATACGGTATTTATTTGTAATAACTTTGTGCAATATTTGAATAGAAGAAATTTCTTTTTCAAAGTAGATATTACCTACAGATATTATCTTATTAAGTATAAGAATTGTCAAAAATTCTAAGTAAAGTTAATTTAACAATTGAACTTAAACAACTTAAATAATTACTAATAAGTATTAATACTAATTGTTAGTGTTGTTGTAATTTTTTTAGTACTTTTTTTGCTTTGAATTTTAGCTTACATGACGGCAATTTTAATTTATCAGAAGAAATCAGACGATCAGAAGAAATTACTATTCCAAATGCCTCAAAATGCGTCCATAGTATTTCGTCCATTGTATTCGTTATTGTTATTGATTAGTTAATTAATTGAAATGATGAAAAATTTAGCATTCCGAGAACCGTATACATACAATTCGTCATGTTAATTAATTAACGCACCATAGTTAATTTTCGTGTCATTCATATGCTTCAGACTTTAAATTCTAATATAGTATTGATAAGATACAAATATTAAAAAATTTAATCAGTTAGTCGTTTTGTTACAATGTTCCTGAAGTACATAAGTACAAATTTTCTACTCTGGCGTACCATCTATTTAGCTAAAATATTATGCTGGATTATTTTGAACAAAAATTCATTAATATAATTCAATTTAATTTTGTATAAGATAACAGTTTCTATTACAGAACCAAGACAGTCCATTAAATTTAAATTAAGAAACTAAAACTTTAAAAATGTATGAAAAAAATGAAAATAAAATACAATCAAACTTAATTAATTGGCTTCATATTAAATAAAATTAATAATTATAAATAAAATAAAAATGAGGGGCCTCGGTGGCCTAGTGGGTAAGAGCGTAAAAATTACGTTGTAAACACCGAGGGAGTTTGGTTTCGAGTCCCACACACGTGTGTTATTCCCCCTTGCGACATTTACAGCAACGCCTGAACAGGAAAGGCTGTGTAATTTCCTGTCCACATTTATGTGGCAAAGAAATACAATTAAAAAAAAAAAAAAATTAAAATGAAAAACATATAATAATTTATTTTGGGTTGGATTTAGAGGAATTTTATAGGTGGTTGCAAAACAATAGCTAACAATCTTGCGTTTTTTTCCAAAAGCTTTCCGAAAGTTTTCCTTTTTTCAGAAAGTTATATTTATACCGAAAAACAGAGTTTTAACAAATAGTCTTTTAAAAGACAGTTTTAATTTTATAATTTCAGGATTTTATTTTCTAGATATTAATTTTCAAGATTTTGGGATGCAAGCCAATCCCTTTTTTTTCTATAACACGAAACATATAATTTAAAGCTAGCTCAAATTTAATTTATCGACATTTCACTGTAATATAAAAGAAAACCTCATTGTAAAATCCTTTTGTTGTTTTCTTTTACGTAAAAACCTATGTTGCAAGTAAAAATCAAAATATAAAATTTTAAAATCTTTTATAGTCATTCCCTTTATTCATCATCCACATTCTCTATTTACCTTTTTGTTATCAATTTTCCTTTTAATTTTATTCTCTTTTCTTAAATAAAATTACATACATGCTCGATCCAAAAGTATAGTTTATATATATATTATATATATATATTATATAAATATATAAAATTTTCATATATTCAACCTTTTTGGTGGTTTTATTAATTTCCAACGCTAATGTGAGATCATTAAAATTGGATGGTAGGGTAGAATGGTTTATTTCCTTTATTTTTATTTTTTTTTTTTGTTTTTTTTTTTTTTTTCTTAACACCAAAATAGGAAAATATTATCCGGATATTATACATGTTTTATATGTATGTGTAAATATTTAGAATTTGTAATTTATATATACCTATATTTGTATAAATATTATTATATCCTGAGAGTATATTTATATTTTAACCCATTTTACGCGTAATTTAAATTAAGAAACATTAACGAAAATTTATTTATTTTGATCCTAACTAAAATACAAAAAAAAAACAAAAACAAAAATAAAAAGAAAACCAAGCAAAAGATAAATATTTAATATAAATAACCATATGTAAATATTAATATAATAAATATATACATATTAATGTATTATAATGAAATTTATATTAAAATATAAGAATTTTATATTTAATATATAAAAATTAAATTATATGTATATATTTTTTAACCATAAGAGAATAAAATCAATAATATCAGATTAAGAAAATCTGATTTATTTTTATGATAGTTACATACATACAAATGTATATTATATAGATTTTTATGTTTAATTATTATTTAAAAATCTTAAATTTTTAATTAAGAATTAACTGAGCAATAAAAAAATTTTATATAAATTACTTTCAAATATTTAAAAATATTTTAAATTTAAAAATTGAAAACTTTTTTTTTTTTTTTTAAATTACTTTGAATAGTTTTCAATTAGTATTTTTTAACCTAATAAAAGTATACAGTCTCGTAAAAATTTTACATAACATAAAACTTAAAATAAATTTGATTAAAATAAAAGAAAGAAAAAAAATTTTTTTTTTTTTTTTTTGCAATCATAAAATTCTTTTCCTAATAAAAAGTTTTCACAATTTTCTTTTTGTTTTACAAAATTATCGTTTAAAACTTTTAAATTTGAAACTTTTCTTTTTATTTTTCCTTTAAATAATTGCAAAAACAAAACGAAAAAAACATTTTCTAAAACAAAGAAAAATTTTCTTGCAACTAATAATAGCTAATATCATTTTTAAACTAAAAAGAAGAAAATTTCCATCCCAAAAAAAGAAAAAAACAAAAAAAACAGTAATACAAAATTAAAAAACGTTTATACTTAATTTGGTGGTTAACTTGTATTTTGGTTGTTCCTAAATTTTTTTTTTGTATAGATGAAATATATTAAGTTTTTATCTGAATATTAAGATCGTATTCGAATACAAGAGTTAAACAATATTATTATGTTAATATTGTAAGACCATTATGGCTGAGTTGCAAGCACATGGTTTTTTAATCAGATTTAAATCACCCACAAATTGCAAACGTTCTTGTTCATTTATATACTATAAATACTATATGTTTAAAGGTTTATCGAATTTTAGTCAAGTGTTTTTTATACATTGTGACTTATACAAATCTTCATTAATATAAATAAACCCTACAAATCTTATCAACTTAATTCCTTTTTAAAGCCTAAAGTTAAGCCAAATTTTATATTACAAATATTGCAAGTTGAAGAGAAACCAAAGTATACAAGTATAAAATAGCAAACTATAGAGTTAGTAAGAATTAATAGCGATGGCAGTAACCGTGTTCGGCGAACCCTTAAAGTAATTCTTATGTACTGTCAACTCAGCCTTAATTGTTAAAAAAAAAAAACCAACATTTGTTATTATTTTATTTCATTGTTGTTCAATAAATATTGGCAGTTTAAACGACGTCAAACGATACAAATACACAACAACCAGACTATAGAGTTAGTAAGAATTAATTATTACAACAAAAGCAGAAATGGAAAAACAAATTTCTGTGATTTTAAAAACAAAACTGTATTTCAATGTTTTACATGTAAAAATGTAAAAAGCGTTTTAGCTAAATTATATGCAACGGC
Source organism: Poecilobothrus nobilitatus (assembly GCA_947095535.1). Lineage (NCBI taxonomy): Eukaryota > Metazoa > Arthropoda > Insecta > Diptera > Dolichopodidae > Poecilobothrus > Poecilobothrus nobilitatus. Next base: position 220,125,814 of record OX352774.1, on the reverse strand, counting down.
AGTGACGCAAAATTGTAAAATCATTATTAATTATATATTTTTAACACCACTGTATCCAGTACAGGAAACTATTGTCTACGATGATTTGAGTTATAAATAAATTTAAACTTACAAGCGCTTAGCTTTATAACTGAAGGAAGTTTTTAACTTAACTTTTTATTAAAATAACCGACACTTAAAAATCTATGACATATTTATTTAATTTTCATCTATGCATAATTTATACTTAAGCCAATTAAACTTATTTTTAAAGATTATGAAACGGGGGGGGTACCAGATGACATTTTACTTGTATAATATTATTGTAACTCAAACTCAAACTATATTTCGAGCTTAATTTTTATTTTGAATTATATAATCATATCGTTTTTCTTTAACAATTTTCTATACAATTTTTTCTTTTTGTTTATTACATTACTTTCGAGTAGTAATGTTTTCCACATAATAAATTCTATGAAATTTTTTCAATCTGGTAACATTCATACAAAAAAAATTCCTATAAAATTTCTTCCATATGTTACAAATACACAATAAAATAATTTTTTTTTTTGCTGTATACTTTTTTTTTTTTTTGGTTTCAGTTTAGTAACAAACTTACGATCCGCAAAAAATTCTCTTGCATCAGATAAGAATTCAAAAAAAAAAAAAACAATAAGCAGAAAATTTAATATAAAGTAATAAGTAGAAAAATATTTTATAAAATTAAAAACAAATAATGCAAAACTGAAGTTCTGCACAAACTACAATAAAAAAAAAACAAAAAAAATAAAAATAAAAAAGTAAAAATAAAATTTAGCACCCAAAAATTGATATTCCTGTTTATAGTATCACTCTAATTTTCCAAAAAAAAAGTTTTATTTTAACCATTTTCGAAAAGAAAATTAAAATTTTCCATAAAATGTAAAAATTTAAAGAAAAAATTTTGACAAAAAAAAAACAAAAACAAGGGAAAACAAAATAGAAAAAAAAAAATTGTTTAGAAATTCTTAGTACATGTACATTCAATATTCATTACATAACTTTAGGCGCTTCTTTTTTCTATTTTGTTGTTTATAATTTTCTCAACAATGTACTGCAATTTCATTTTTATTTTTGTCTTTTTTCTTCTTCTATTTTATGTTTTTATTATTATTATTATTTTTTTTTTTTTTTTGTTTCTAGTATTTTGTTTTTTCATTTCCTAAAACTTGTTACAAAATAATCTGGAAAATATAAAAGAAAAAAGTTTTTCATTCAAAATACAAAAAAGGAAATCATTCACTTAACAGCTGAAAGCCATTTTCTAAAATTTGTAAAGTTTTTGTTTTTTTTTTTTGTTTTTTTTTTTTGTTTTTTTTTTTCTATACTTTAAATCGAAAAATATAAAATTCCTTCGGGTTGTTGGAGATGGAAAGTTATTCAGTTGTATAATTTTGAAATTTTTAAAAATAACCAAAAACAAAGTTAAAGGTACCTTCTGAAATTGATATTTATAATATTCTTAAAGCACATTATCAGGAAATCTGAATATATAGTCATTATAACAAAAAGGAAAAAAAAAAAAAAATTTTTTAAATAAAATCATAATCAATATCATTTCCTAAGTAATACATTATTTTTCTGATATTTTATAGAAAATTGAAAAAAAAATTTTTTTTTTTTTTGTTTTTTTTAAATAGGTGAAATTCAGTTTAAAGTTTAATAATAAAATTCACTTATTCCTATTTACTCCTATTACTTTTTTTTTTGAAATTTCATTTAAAGGAAATTAAAAAATTAAACGAGTTATTCAAAGTTAATTTAACTTTAATTTTAATTAAATTATTTTCAATTTAGGTACCTCAATAAAAATCTTATATTTTTATACTTATTATAGAACAGTAGAAAAAAATATTAAATTTTCGTAAAAACAAAATCTTAAAAGTATGTTCAAATAAGATGCAGGTATTCGGAAGGAACTTTTCCTTCTCTTCTCACATTTTCTCCTTGTCGCACTACTCTTCCCTACGCACATTTTGAAAGCAAAAATTTTTGAAACCTCTGAAAATGCATACAATACGAAATAAATTTAATTTTTTTTTACATAACTTTTTTAAAGAATTTGAGCATCAGTTAATAAACAAAAACTTATAGTAGACTTTATGCTTTCTTTTTCAAATTAAAATAAAAATTAAAATCTTTTGACAATTTGTACTTTTTTTTTAAATTCTTATGCATAGGAATATTTTTTTTTTTTAATGCATTTATGTGGACAGGAATGCATAAATGTGGACAGGAAATTACACAGTCTTTCCTGTTCAGGCGTAACTGTAAATGTCGTAATGGGGAATAACTCTTACGACGTGTGTGGGATTCGAACCCACAATCCCTCGGTGTTTACAGCGTATTTTACTCGCTCTTACCCACTAGGCCACCGAGACCCCTCATAGGAATATTGTTTGTCAAAAAGTACAGATATTTTAAAATATTTTTTCTTTTTAATTTTTCCTTAAAAGCTAGGTATATAAATTTAAAATCCTAATATCTTAAATTTTATAAATTACAGAAAAGACGTCCTAGGTTTTTTTTCTTATAAATTAAAGATACGCATGAAAAATTATATTTTCTTTTCTATTTTGGTTTTTGTATCAATCATTTTTTTTTTTTTTTTAAATACAGCAGTCACTTTGAGAAAACAAGAATGCAGTAAAAAAATGAAGAAAAAACTTGAACCTAACCATTTAAGTTGATAAATTTGACCATGTCTTGAAATAAACAGTAAAACCCCATTCATGTTAGGAAAATGTTTTTCATTTTTATTGTATTTTGTATTATACTCCAAGTTTAACTGTTACAAAAATACAAAATTCAAATCAAACATTGGCAATGCTGTAAAAATTATGTTAGCATTCTAATTTCCAAACACATACTTGTTATTACGTGTTTTTTGATGAACAAATTTCCTCAGAAAAAAAGGTCTACCTAAATGTATGACTTTATATGACTTATAAGCTAAAATACCCCTTTTCTTAATTATATACTAACTACTCAAGGACTATTTGAAAAAGATATGTTCAACAACCATAAAATTACATATAATTGACCCCCTTTCTTCAATTGTTTGCTTGTCTATAAGACATTAAAAATTTGTAGAGAAAAAACTAATAAATTTTAAAAATAAAAATAAAGGACAATAATAATATTAAATTGAATAAAATTAAAATATTTTATTTTAATTAAAATTATTTATTGTTTTTTATCATTTTAAAAATAATTTATATTTTTTTGCTGTGATTTTAATTTTAATTTTTATAAAAAATATAAACCGGGGGTGTTCTTCTTTTAATATCCTCCTATAACTACGTGATTTGTCTTTATAACAAACTAGCGACGTTGTCCCGGAAAATTTGGTAGTTTTTTTTTTTTTTTTTGGAGTTGGTTTTTTTTTTTTTAGTTTAAGAAACCGAAAATATTATATTATTACTTTTTAGGGTTTTTTTTTACCAAGGAGTTTTGTCAGTTTTGAAACATTCGATTAAACCGTTAAATTGAACTGTCAAGTAAATTGTCAAGAAAAAATTTAATTAACTATCGTTTCGGAACGGGTTAACGGAACTTAATAAAAATTCGTCACGAACTTTCTCTAGGGCTATAAAGTCGTCCTGTAAAATGGGGCAAAAATAGCAAGCAAATTTTTTTTTGACAAACCACCAGCACGAAATGGGTTAATGCATTGTAACCAAATAAATTGCTGAACTTCCTTATATGACAGCAACACCTGTGAAAACTTTAAACTCAATTGTCATTTTTTAACTTTCGTTGTCATTCCGCAACGGTCGCATCATGACACCGATCGAAAAAACGAAAAATTTATAAATGACCCTGAAGACGAAACAAGTTAGTGGACTTGAATCCGATTAAGCCTATAACAATTTTCGGGTTCCATGGAACGATTATTTATCATTTGGTTGCAATCATATTGGTATGGTTTTAAAGTGGATCCTAGGCAAACATACAAATTTTCTACATTATATATACCATTTTTATTTTAACAGAAAACTTTTTTACTTTAAGTGAAAATTTTTTACTTATCTTTTACTTGTGTATTTATAATAATTTTCAAGTAGAATATTTTCATGATTTCAATACTTTTCTTACACTATACTTGGACTAGAAAGTAAAAATATATTAAATAACAAAAATAAATGAATTTAAGAAATTTATAATAACTATTTGTCATTGTTTAAAAATAATTTACAAAATAATTTAAAAAAAAATTTTAAAATCTAAAAAATTTTATTATCTATTTCCTCTTTTTTTTCACTAACATACTCTTCATTTTTATAATCAATATTAATTTTTGAATTTTTATTTAAAAAAAAAAATCAAACAACAGAAAATTAATAAATTTTTATTCTAATAAATTTAATGTTTTTTTTTTCTTTTGTATTTTATATTTTTTTATTCATTATATTTTTAACTCCTGTGTCCCTGACTAGAATTTTTAAATAAGTTTCCATTAATGTTTTATAGTTATATTCAAGTTGAATACTATGATATAAAAAAGTATGTATATAGGTATATAATATGTAGCTTAAATGTGGTAACTTGAATGTAATATAATATATACACAATACAGGGTGTACCACTATAAATTTATCCCCTGTAAGATATATAAGAGATATAGGAGATAGATACAAAAAATTCTATGAGAGTTGAAGGTTGCCTAATTCTAACGTTATTCAGTTAACGGTACTGAAAGTTTTCTCCATATTTGTTTAAACAAAAATTAAATCTTTTTCGTTTCATAGAAAGTTGTTTTACGAATTTTTAAGTAGATATTTATAATTATTATCTTTCCTCTCAGCTTTCTTGTGAAGCTGAGAACTTGAAAATTTTAAAATAAAATAAATATTTTATATTAATAACGGGTTTTTATGGAAAAATCAGAGTTATTCAGGGGAAAAAAATTATCACAATTTTTGAATTAAAAAAATTTATAAATTTGCAACTAAAAGATACGACGTGTTAGATTTTTTTATTAAAGTAAATATTATTAATATTTGAAATATCTTAAATAAAAATTTTTGTTCTTAAATATATATAAAAAAAAAACTTCGAAAAACACCGTTATTCGAAAACCGTTTCAAATATACAATAGTCTCTCAGAGAATGTTTTGTTTGTTTTCAAATCCCCTTTCGCCATCCAAATATTCTCACAGAAAATTTATCTTGGAATACCATGTACACATATATATATATATATATATATATATATATAGTATATATTTTACGAATATTTATGAGTATGTATAAACAAAATTAAATTTTTGTCTTAAATTTAAAAAAAAAAGAATGAAGTCCTTAAAATTTATTATATATCTGTGCAGATCATGCGACTTTTTACAATGCTGTACACAAAACCTTTATATTCTTTAAACTTCTATATTCTTTTAAAAACTGTTTATATACAAATATAACACAATATTTTATGAAATATTTACATTTAGGTATACATTTACTCTATTTTTATATATCTATATGTTTTTTTTTTTCATTTTAAATTCGTTTTCATTCCAAAAAAAAACTTTTCATACTATATTTTTATATTATTTTAATGTTTTTACTCTTTATTTCAAGTTTCATCTCAACTTATTGAATTCCCAAAGCTTCCTTTTTAAAATTTTATTTTTCCCAATTTTGGAATTTATGAAAAAATACTTGTAGAATTGATCAGAGCAACAAGCATAGAACAAGATAAAAAACAAAAATTTAAAATATATAGTGAAATCATAATCTTATTAACTCTATATCTATCTCTTTCTATAATTATATCATCACGGGAATTTTTGTTTTGTTATCTTTTTTATTTTTTAATTTTATCAGACTTTAACCAATTCTTTTTTTTTTTTGCTTTTGTTGAAATATTGTAAATCTACCATAACCAGAGGTCCTTTCAATTTTATTTTTCTTCTTGAATTTCTATATTCCATTTTCAATAAAACGATTGATGATGAAGATTTGTTACAAGCACAGTTTTTTTTTTTTCATCTGAAAAATACTCATCACAATTCCATTTAAAATGAAAAAAAAAAAAAATTCAATCCTCCTTTAATTTTTCAAAAACAAAAAAAAAAAACACAACTAAAACTAAAAATAATAAAAATTGAAATTGACTTTAAAGTGAAAAATTGAAGCAAAAAAAAAAAATAAAATAATAATAATTTCCCATCAAATATAATAATTTTTCAGGTCATCATAGTATATCCCTCTATCTCAATCATTGTTATCCTGTTATGTAAAATATTGAGTAAATTTTGTGTAAAATAGAGATAGAAGTGTAGTTTTATTCGTATTGTAAAAAAAAAAAAAAAAACAAAACGTGACTCTAAAGAAGAAGAAATACTATAATAAAATTATGATAAAGCATAGCTTTAGGGGCCAATCATTTGCAAGATTGTTCGTTTTTTTTTCCTGTTATTTGCTACTTTAATTTTATTTCTTTTGTATTCTGTGTTTTGTTTAGAATCAAGAACAAAATAAAAAGGAAACTTTCCAGACAAAAAGTTGAATGTTCTTTATTTTTAGATATTTTTTTTTTTACCAAATGAACATTTACATGAACGCTATACAAAATAAATATCATAAGTTGTTTGAACTGCAATTCTTAAAAATTATTTATCAAATTTTTTAAATTCGGCATGACTGACTAACATAATATTATGTTAAATTTAAAACTTTGCTTTTAAAGTTTTTTGTTTTTATTTTTAATCTCCAGTTTAATGTTTTGAAAGCTATACAATCCTTTTAAAAACTTTTATCTCTTGAAAAATGACCCAACCTTTTTTTAAAATCTATTATAGTAACTAAATAACAGTTTTTTTTTTTTTAGACTGTATCAAAAACTAAATAATTTCTTCTGAAAATTTAAAATACTTATAAAAAGCACATTTAATTTAGTAATAGTTTTAATATTAATTTTATTATGAACATTGAAACAATAAACTTATAAAATATTCAAAGAATCTCTAGATTGCTAACCAAAAGTAGAATTTACTACCTACCTTTTTTTAACAAATATATATATATATGTATGAATTATGAGGATCATTTAAAGATTTTAAAACAAGTTAGATAATATAATTATAAAGAAACAGAACAATTCGATTGATAACATCAGATACATAGGCTTTTAAAATGCTTGCAATCCAGTTTTAGAAGGTTAACATGTTATGTAGTTAAAACTCATTATTCTTAAATATAATCATATGAGTAAATTTAAAATAGAAATTAAAACCGATCAAATTCTATTTATTATATTTTTTTTTCAAATATTATTCATAAACTTATAAAATTTGTATCTATGCAGAAAGCAAAGAAATATGTTAAAATAATTTATAAAAATTCAAAGATAAATGCTTTGAGGTACACAAAAATGAAAAATGAAATAATTTAAATGCAATCCTTTTCTATTTGTACTAATTTTGTTTTTTTGTTTTTTTTTTTTTTTTTTTTTTGATTTTTATGGTAAGTGCCTCGAAACTAAATTATCCTGTCATGATGAGTAGATGATAATCTTTTAAATAATAATGAAAAATTTTCTACAAAATGTCAGATCATTATTTTTTGACATTTTAATTAATATTTTCAAAAAAAAAATTACCTTTTTGCAATTTTTTGAAAAACGGATAATAGCTACATATAATAAAAAAATTTAAATTTAAATATTTTATTAAGAAACTATAAAATATTCTTTTTTTATTGCAAAAAAAAAAAAAGAATTATAAGTTTGAAGGTTAAAACTTAAAAGATTCTTCTGATGTCTCAAATAGTTTTTTTGATGTGATTTTCTAATCTTTTTTTCTTTTATTATCTTTTATGATTTTGGTCTTTTATGTTTATATGTTTTTTTAAGTTTAATTTAAATGCATCAGACGATTTTAGCCTCATTCAACTAAGACAATTTAACTAAAAATAATTTGACTGAAACTCGAATTCAACCGATTTTGTAACCAACTCTAAAATTGGAAAAAGGGGGGCTATCAACCCCAAACTCTTGTTAAGCAAATTATTGTAACCCTGATTTTTGTAACCCTGCGACAACTCTAAAATTCACCTTAATTATTTTTTGTATATATGTACATACATATTTCCCCATAGCTATAAATATTTGAGCAATATTTAAGGACCGGTTTTACTAGAATGTCGTTGCAGTTAATTGTTTACAATTTAAAGTTTCTAGAATAAAAGGAAATTTGAAGAACTTATGAAAGTTCCTATCTATATAAGAGATTTGTAACCTAATTGATTGATTGATTTACATGGCAAATGGAACATGGATTTACATGTTGTCTAGAAATCTGTCAGGATAGCACAGACAAGATGCCATACTGGCACCATTCTCTTACTTTAGTTGTCAACTATATCCTAGGCAGCCCATAGAGTTAAGAAATAAAATTAGTTGTCCAATTATATTGTCGAATAACAGCTTTTACCTTCGGATAACTTGTAATGAGATAGTGAATTCCCAATTTTTTCTGTTTAACGCTAGATAGGAAAAGTAATAATAATTATTTAGAAGAGCTTTTCTCATTCAGAATATCATTTATTTTTCCTGCACACTTTAACTATTTTAACTAAATTATAAATCAATGCTATTTTTTTAAATATTATTTGAAAACTTATTTTGACATATGAACAACACAAAATTTAGTTGGAAATTTTCTAAAGTTTTTTCATTTCTTTCCATATACCTCTAATAATTCTAAACTGTATATAAGTAAAAAGAAAAAACTGTGCTATTATGTACATACAATTTATATTAACAAAAGAACTTTAGAGGTCATTTGTTTTAAAAAAAATTTCTTTAAGATCATTGCTCTTTCTTAGAATATGACCTGATCTAAATGACCTACATTTAAGTTTTAATTAAAAAGTATTATTGTGCAAAAATATGTTTTGATGTCAATGACGATGATATGATGATATTATGATAAGTTAAAAAAAAAACCAAAAAAAAAAAGGAAAAACAGAATTTTTTATAAAAGTTTTATTTGAAAAATGAAATAATCTGTTTTCAAACAAGATGAATGATTACGGCTCATAATGGCATAAAACTTAAGCATATGAACTATTGACAAATATATAAATGGTTTTATGTTATCTCAACATAATTTAAAATAATCTTATTTGATGAATAACTAACGTTGAATGGTCACATTATTTGTTTTTGTTCGTCTTGATATGTGTTATATACTATTTGAATTCTTCCTCTTTTTTTTAATTCATTTCTTAATAGTCAATTATTCTTGATTAATTGAAAACACATATAATTCAAATACGTGTTATATTAGGTGTATTTATTAGTCAGCTCTAGTACTACCTAGAACAACCTAGAGCAAAAAAGTACAAGTTTTGGCACTCATTAGTTTTAGAAACGTGTTTCTATAGTTCGAAAGTGTTTTAGTTTTGTGTTCGTTAAGTTGTTCTAACTTGCTCTACGTTACATTTTTCTGTTCTAGTTTTTTTTTCAGATCTGTTTTGGACAACTTTTTTTTTTTTGTTTTTGTTTGCTGTCCTATTCTGTTCTAACCTGATCTGCTCTGATCTGTTCTGAAAACTAATAAACAAACCTATTAATTCAAAAAATATTCTAGTATATAACTTATTCTTTTAGTACAAAAATATTCTGGTACAAGAAGGCTTCAAATAACTTTTAAAAAGTTCAAAACCAAACACAGTGACGCAGATACATATACACATTTTAATAGATACATTAAGAATTATTTTAAAATAAAAGCAATTGAATGATAAACAACTAATGAGGCAGTGCCACATTTGAATATTTATAATTTAATTAAGCATATATACTTATTGATTAAAATTTAAATAACTATCCCCAAAAACTTAATTTGCATCGTTAATTGGAACCAGAGCAAAACGACGTAATTCGAAACCACGAAAATTGGAATAATTTCTCCTATATCCTTTAAATTTCTTCTTAATTAGTATGTAAGGGGATTTATGTATATGTATATATAAAATATCACTTATTTTTTTCTTTTATGTTTCCAAATTTAATTTTTTTGAAATGGATTTCCCAAAACGAACAAAAAAGAAAAAACATCTTAGAGTTTTATTTAAAAAAAAATTAACATTTATTTTTTTTAAACACAAAAAGCATTTTTCCAGTCTTATAAATCTACTCTCTAAAACGATAACTCATGACTAGTTTAAATTTTTCCATAAATAAAAAATGTTTAATTAGATTGAGTGGTTTATTAATTCATATGTAACATAACGAAAATTATATTTACCAATACACTATACTTTTGTAGAAGACAATATTGTGAAATATTGAGACTCATGTAATCAAAGCCATTTATGATTTATGAACTTCTAAGATAACATAAAGCAGCTTATAGAAATAGGTTTGTCATCGTTTATTATGTGCACGTTGCGTTTGTGGTATCAAATGCCATCGCATGTGATCTCCAAAGATGGCCCCATAAAATTTTTCACCCATCCTGCATAATCCTAAATTATTCCTACATTTCTTTTTTTTGCAAGAGTCCTTCCCACACTAAAGAACTACATGCAATTCTTTTGAGTTATTTTTAAAGTTTTCTACCGATCCTCGTAAAAAAAAAAACAAATTTTGAAACTAAAGAATGAAATAAAGAATGAATGAATTATTAATTCAATAAATTAATGAATGAATAAAAAAAAATCAATACTTTGAGTCACAAACAATTTATAGGTTGTTCCTTAGTACGAGAAGCAATTTTAAAATTGATTTATCAAAGTTTAATTTGGCATAGCATAATATAAAATAAAATAATAAGGCCTTACTTTTTCGAACTGCCTTTCAAAATAAAATTTAATTATGATTTTAGTTTTCTATTTTCATTGTTGGAATTTGAAAACCAAATTTTCCAAATAATTTGTTTTCTACATTGAATATTAAAAACATTAAATTAAAATATTAACTGCCTAAAATATTTTTTATTATTTTAAATATTTAAATTGACTGATGGACCTGCATAAAATAAATTTTAATAGAAAGTTTATATTCAACACTTATATTCAACATGTCAGATAATAATATGAAAAATAATTACAATTTTCTTTTTATTTCTTACATTAATTTTATATTTAAAATCATTGTTATCCTTAAATCTCATCGATGCACTTTTATCTCATCAAAATAAAATTTTTAATTTATTTAATAGTAAAGTAAATTTCCATTGCGGTTTTTTTTTTTGCTTTATTATAATATTATAAAAACAAACATTTAAAATAATATCTTCTAAATTTTATTACATTATAAAATCATAAATTTTCCTATTTCAATATTTAAACATTATTTTATGGTTTGAGTTCAAATTTCAAAAGATAAAATATTTAATTCAGAATAACAAATAAAACCACCCCCAAAAAAAAAAGGAGATGACGACTCAATTTTTTTTTTTTTTTTCTATGTTTTCAATGTTTTTTTTTTTTTGCTACTTATAGAAAATCAACCAATAAAAAAAATCAATAAATGAATAAATAATCATTGCTTTTATTTGAAAACAGTTACCGTTATTTTTTTTATTTTTTTCAAAAATATAAAAACAATTCTTTCATTATTTAATTTGTTTCAAGTACTCTTACGTTATATTCCAAAAATAAAAATTTTTACTTATCATATCACTATCAGTTATCACTTTTATTATTACAAATAATTATTATATATTTTTATAATATTTATTTAGCTATTCTATTATTTATCTATATATGTACTCTTTTCCTCATTCTTTTTAAAGTATTCTATATATTTTCTATACTTAAATGTCTTCCAAACATATAATATATTCTCGTATATATACACATACTTATATAGAAATTTATTTTACTATAGGATTGAAAGTTAACTTTTAAGCAAAAAAAAAAAAAAACAAATTACTTTAACATTAAACAATTTTAAACACTATTTGTCTCATTCTATCTTTTTTTTTCCTTTCTTTCTTTTTATTTTATATTTCCTTATTATATATACATAATATACTTATTATATATATGTATACATATATAAATGATTATTTTGATTCTTTATATAAAATTATATTAAGTTAGTAACACTCTGTTTCTTGTGGAATAAATTACTATATATTATATAATATAAGACGAAATCTGTCACAGTTAGAAAAAGACCAGTGTATCCTCCTTTTATAATATTTCCACCATATTATTCAATTTAACGGTTTCTATGTTAAAGATAATTTTCTTTTTTATGTTTTTCTCTTTTATGTTTATACATTATCTAGATGTTTTTATATAAATATATATACAGTTATGAAAGTTTATAAATACGAATTCTGAAAATAAAGAAAGAATTATTTGCTATGGAATCTCAAAAAAAAAAATATATATTGGATATATGTATATTTATATGAATATATATCTATATGTACCTACAGTATTATCCAAAAAAAAATTAAATCTTATTTTTGATCTTACTATTTTTAAAACACGAAAAAAAATTTTAAAAAAATATACTTAATAGCATATTACTCTACCATGTCATTTATCAGTCCGTTTATTTTTCTATATATACCTTTCCAGATAAAGCAATGCATAAATGGATCTAATTAAAAAGTTAATTATATTAAATAAAATTTTTATATAGCCCAAACTACTACTGAGTTACAAATTCCAACCGTTCAAAGTCATTTTTCTGATGGTTATAAGTTATAACTGCAATTCTACAGTATATATATTTGTCAATTGACAGCAAATAAAAAATAAAAATGAAAAATAATTTTTGATGTATACTGTAATGTGACACTTGGCAATATTTTGGACACTGACTATGTCTGTATCACAAAATTTTTGTATTGGAATGTATTTTTTTTAATGGCCAATTTTAAATTCAAAATTGCACTAAAAATCAATGATAGTAAAAATTCAAGCTAAAAAAACTTATATTTAGTTTGAAAATAAAGTTCATAATATAAATAAAAAAAAAATTTAAAAATAGATGAAAATTATATGTATGATCATGAAAACCCTTGCAATAATCAATTTATTAAAATCATGACTATAAGATCAAATTTTACCGGTGCACAGAAACAAACCTTATCGTTATTATAAATACTATTAAAGATGTTGGACAAAATATAGGATATTCAAATAGTCTGTCATTCATATTAATTATTAAGACACACAATATTCACATACAGTTATTTTCATTTTCTTCTATTCTTTCTTTTTCTTACATAGACATTTCAATCTTTTAAAAAAAAAAAAAAATTAAAAAACGCACAAGTAAATTGACATTTTTTACGTTTATACTGACACAATTTTCTAATATTTTCTTACTGACCAAAAATTGTTTTAAAATATTTAGGTAACATTTAAAATTTTTAAATTCTGACAAATAAATATATACTTATACCCATATACCCATAAAAAATAGAAATAAAGGATGAAAATAAAAATCATTTCAATCTGTTGATCTACATTTCTTTTTCTAGCATACTTTAAAAAAAAATTTTTTTTTTTTTGAAATTTATTAATTCCATCTTTCTTCATCCATTCATCCTTTTATACCTCTACCCGTTATGCATCTACAATTCACTCAAATTAAAATTTTAAAACTCAAGTTCGTCACGTCAAACGACTAAAAAAGTTAGTTCTTTATAGATTTTTTTTACTTTGTAGATCACTTTGTTAAAACAAAACTGATCTAAAATTTTGTTAACAAAAAAATGTTGGTCCCCCCCCCCGCGCCTGTTTGATAAACTCTTTCAGTTAAAAATATTAAATTTAGAACCTGAATTCGTGTGCACTGTTTTTAAAGATAAAAATATCAAGTATTATATTTTTACATTTTTAAACTAAACGTGTTTGCTGAACGAGCTGATATATACGGTTTGCTGAAAATTAAAGAAAATTTCTGTTAATTTTCCGCAATTTTCTTAACACAAAAATTCCAATAAAAATTATAAGTCTAATTATAGTCACACTTGATAAGAATTTTTTTATTTTTTTTATTTTTGAAAATGTATGCCTTTATAAACACTTGATTTTACATAATTCCTTATTTACTTAAATTTTCTCTGACTTATTTATTTTTTGTTTTTTTTTTTTTTATAGTAATAAAAGTAAAATTTATGTTCAATATTTTTTGTTTATTACTGTATGTAAGTATTAAGTATCTATCCATCAGTTCACAGATGGCATTTTTTTTTTTTCAAAATTCATTGAAAATCATTTTTGTTCTGTTTCTTATCATTTTTGTTTATTTTTTTTTTTTTATTTAAAGATATTCTTCTATTCGAAAATGTCTATATATATATTATATTTGTATATAATTTTCTTTGTGTTAAAATTTCATTTGCAAAAAAAAAAAAATACAAAAAAAAATAAATTTTATTGCTTTTCTCCGATTATATTTCACTAGATTTTATTTTCTCCTAATCACATATCAACTATGAAAATAAAAAAAAAAAAATAAAAAAAACGAGAAAGCAAAAAATATGGAAAAAAGTGAATATTTAGAAAAGAAAATGAAATAAAGTATATTTCAAAGGATCAAAACTAAGAAAAACAACAAACAAAATAAAAACAAATAAAAAATAGAAATCGTTTAAACATACACATATTCCTGCATATCCTTGCATATCCTTTTTATAATAAAATAAAAGAAGAAAAAAAATCTATTTATTTTGAATAAAATAATAGAAAAGAAACGTTTCCCCATAAATCTGCTGTGAATCACAGTAAATCTTATTATAATTCGTAAAGCTCTAATTTTGGTTTCCGGACTTTTTTGTTTTTTTTTTTTTGTGTTTTGTTTTTTTTGTTTTTGTTTTTTTTTCACTTAATTTCTTTTTGAAATTCAATGGTTAGAATATATTTTTGCTTAAATCTTTATTTTATTTTTTATTTTTCTATACTTTTGTATGGACATAAAAGAGAAGGAGACGTTAAAAACATTTTATCCCTAAGACAATCTATTTAATTTTCAGATTTTTGTCTTATTTTTGTTTTTCGTTTGTGTTTTTTTTTTTTTTTCGTGTAAATATCAGAATTCATTTATCTTAAAGATCATTGTTAAAAATTGTACCTAATTTCCGAAACAAAAAAAAAAAAAACAAAACCAGGAAAGGATATAAAATAATAATGCCCGTAATAATTATTATAATATTATATATTTCACGTGAAGTTGAAGGTTCAATTGGGACTTTGATATCTATATTATAGTGTAATAATTATAAAAGAATTATTATTATAAATGTTGTAAACAAATTGGACCAAAATTTTCCAATACACGTTACTTTAAGTGTGTTTTTATTTTTTTTTTTTTGTTTTTTAAATGTATTCCAGTGCCACATAAATGTGTCAACACAGCCTTTCCTTTTTAGGCTTGGCTATAAATGTCGTAGGGGGCAATTATTTTTACGAGGTGTGTGGAATTCGAATCGAACTCATACTCCCTCGGTGTTTATAAATTATTTCATACAACTCTTACCCACTAAGCAGCCGAGGCCTCAAACAAATGTAAATAAAAATCCTATTAAAAGCAAAGAGTTGAATTTTAGTCGAAATACAGTATCTAATTAGTATAATATTTTTTGTTTGTCATTGAAGCATATAACTGTGAGGTTAATCTAAAGATATGGAAAATCAGAACATACAAATTTATCAAAAAGTTATATATCATAGAAAGTGCCCTCTTGTATGTATGAAACTTTAGCTTACATAGAGATCTAGATCTAGAGCTTGTAACTGAAGAAATAAAAACATTTTACGTTATAAAATCTACAGGCACATATAAAAATATATGTTCCTGTATAAAAAAGTTTATAAATTTAAAAACATCACATTGTATTCTTCGAAAGTAACAACTCATGTTTAACTCATAGAATTACTGAAAATGCATATATCATTTGCAATTAAATCTGCAGTTCCAATCAATATTTAATTCTAAATGGTCAGTCTTTTAGACTCTTTTAAAGGCAGATCTGATGCTTTCAGAGAGTTTAAGTCTGAATCACATGTGTTACACACAATATATTTCGATCATTTCCTTCATACTTAATTAAACTATATCAAGAGTAATTTGTACATAAAAATGATTCCACTGCATTTTAAATAAATCACATTAATGTATTAATGCATTCGTTAAGTCCTTTATCAATAAAAATATACAATAAAAACAATATTAAATAAATTTTAAATATTTTTGTTTTTATTTAAGATTTAACTGATTTTTTTTAAAGATCATCAAATTATTTAATCTATTATTTGCTTATAATTTTCTATTATCGCATCAAATTTCTATAAAGTACACATATACCTACATATAATTTTTATATTATTTTTTATTCTTTTATAGATGAGAAACCATCTTTTTGCCCAAATACATATATTATATATAATATAAAATCTTAATATATCAAGGAAATTGATGTGTTTGATATCAAAAACATTATTTTTATTTATATTTATTTTTTTTTTTTTTTTTTTTTAGTATATCCTTTAAGAATCAAATATCTTTCTTTTAACATTTTTAGGACATAATAAATTTTATTATAATTTTTAATAAAAAAAAAAAAAAAAATTTTTTATATTTATTTATTTATTTATTCCTTTTTTGTTGCTACCATGTTTTATTGTTATTTTTTTAATTCTAGGGATTTGCAATATTATTTTGCTTTGTTATAAAAGCTGAATACAATTTAAGGACATCTATGATGGGTGGTGGTGGTGGTGGTAGTAATAGCAATAGTAGTAAAGATCCTCAAGGAACTCATTTGAAAAAAACGAGTACAAAAACAAGTTTAGAGGACAATTACGAATATTGTTCGGGTTCCATTAATAGCCCCCTAAATTGTAAGTATATATAAACATTTAATTTTTTTTTTTTTTTGATAATATTTTATTGTATTTTCAAGGATATTTTATATTTGTTTGTTTAAAAAAAAATTATTTTATATTTTTTTTATTTTGTTGTTTTTTTTTTTTTGTTTTTTTTAGTTGTTGTATTATCTGTATTATTTGTTTGAATATATTACAAAAACATTTAATTTATTTGATTTGAATTTATTGTTTTCATTATTTTCGTTTATTTACTCCATTTGGTTTTTCTTATTTTCTTTTTTTTTTTTTTGTTTCATTTTGTTTTTCATTTATTTCTTTTAATTTTCTTTTATTTTTTTTTTTGGTTTGTTTTCTCATATTGTTATTTTCAAATAATTTTCCTTAAATTTTTTTTTTTCCTTATTTTTCTTTTTATTTAGTTATTTACTATATTATACACTATACTAGCTGTGCAATTGTTATATTTCACTGTTTATTTATTTTTAACTCATATCAATGGTATTTTTTTACTTATATTTTGTATATAGTTACATTCTTACCGTTATATTATATTTTTATTATTTTAACATTATAATCAAACGGTAATCTTATATTTTTTGTGTTTTATTTTTTCTTTTCTTTCTTTTTTTTTTTGCTATTTCATAAATGTACCAGTTTATTCAAATGAAAAAGAAAAAGACAACGAAAGTGGTCCTTTACCATTAACAATAATATCAACAACAACAAGATGTCCTTTAGAAAGACTTCAACAACAGCAACAAACAACAATAGCAGGAATTTGTAAAAATAGTGGAATATTAACTGTTGGTGGTCCATTACAAACACAATCACAAACTTCATCGCTAATAACAATAGATGGTATAACAAATAGTGGTGGTGGTGGTGGTGGTGTTAGTATTAATGGTAGTAATATTAGTAGTGGTATAATTGTTGGTGGAGAACAATCAGCATCATCAACAACAAAAACAACAATGTCAACTGTAGAAACATATTTAAGTAATGGTAATACTATAATATTATCAGCTAGTGCTGCGGCTGCTGCTGCTGCTGCTGGTAGTGGTTCTATTTCTGTTTCTTCAACTTCAAATTCTAATGTCACTGCCACAACTAATACAACAAATAATATAAAAAATTGTATTATACTTGATAATAAAAATAATATAAAACATGATGGAATTTGTGATATATCATTACATGAAATGGAAATTTCATCTGGTATAAATTCATCTGGTACATTATTAAAAACAAAAACAGGATTACATCATAATCAGAATAAATGCTCTGAACAACATAATTGTACAATAAAACGTTGTTATTGTAATTTAAGTGATAATTTTAATAATACAATAATATGCTGTTGTGCTAATGATTATATTAGATTTGAAAATAGTAATGAAATTTTAATAAATACTGATGGTAATATAAATAATAATAGTAATAGAATTGGTATTGGTAATAATTTATATCATCGTTATATACCAGTTGTATCAAATCAAAATATACCATCAACAACAAATACAATAATTCCAGATGATAGTCATCATGAATTTGTTGGTGTTGAAACACTTGATATATTACAAGGTGTTTCTCCAGGTAACGAAATATTTATATATAATGGTTAATACTATAAGATATTTATGTAAATATTTTAGTTCTTTTGTTTTTTAAAAAAACGTGCCACAAAAAGATTCTTTAGATTTTTTTTTTCATAAATTTTAAAATTTTGTAAGAAAAAATTACAAATTCGTCTTTTCTTTTAATTAAACATTATTCCTATTGTGTATTGTAATACCCTATGCTTCTTCTAGAGGTTACAGAATAAAAACCAAAAAGAAAATTTTCTTATATTTATACATAGTCTTATAAAATTTTATTAAAACTTTAACAGTAGTAAAATAATAATTAACATAATATCTCATACTACCTCTAAGTACCTACCTAACATAGTTTTTTGGAAAAATGTTTGAAAAAAAAAAAATTATATTTTCTAACTAAATCTGAAAATTAAAAAAAAAAAAACAAAAGTCTTTTCTTTTGTTTTTTTTACCGCATTAAAAAAGATTGCTATCATTTTGTTGTTTTTTTAATCGTAAAAATTAACCTTCAAAATATCTCTTAGTATTTTTTTTTTTTTGTAATTGTCTTAATAGTAAATAACGGTGTAATAAGAATAATTAAAAATATTTTTTTTAATGTTTTCTTAACAACAAAACCAAAAAAACAAAAACAAAAGATTTTACAATACCCTTCAAGAAAACTGCACTTTATTTTTTATATACATATTTACAATTATATATTATTATTATTATCCATTTCTCTCTTATTTTATATCCTTTTTCATTTATTTCATATACATACAGTGCCGAATTTAACTAAACCACCCACTTTTTTTTTCTTTACGAGAGTCAATAGAAAACTTCAAAAATCACCCAGAGGAATTGCACGTGATTACTGCAGATAACGTTGAACTTTAACCAACCAAAACTATCTCCTTTTAAAACAAACATTAGGTTGGGAACTTTGAATATAAATGTACAGTTTGGTTTATGGGATAAGGATATATAAGAAAGATTCTTGTTAAAAAGTGATTTATAAAAATTTTGCATTATGTATGATAAATAAGAAAATTTGGAGAGAAATTTTGAAGAAAGATTATAATGTTATTCTTAAACCATAGTTTTACTGTACATATGTATATTTAGTTACCAATTTTGAAGAACAAATAAGATGACATCTGACTTTACAATTAATGTGCATTATGACAAATGAATTTCCATAAGCTATGTTATATTATATTATAACATTCTATGCTTCATGTAGAGGATACAAAGTTGTTGATTGCCAAAACTTGTAAAAATAATACATATTATACAATAATTATTGAATATTAAAAGAGAATGACTCTACATTCTGCATTAAAGAGTTGCTGATTTTTTGAGAAACATATAACATGATGTGTACCTAGTATCTACCAAATTCTATTGCTCTTTTATAGAAATAGCTACCCTGTTTTTAGAGAATGCCAAATCAAATTACTGGTGATTACTGGTAAAAAAACAATGGTGACTCACCCAGTACCCGTATTTGTTACTAACATTTTTTAGTATTAGTAACGCGTACTTATACTTTTACTAAAACAACTTTCCAATATCAGTACTGGTACTTCTTATTTTACTGGTACTAAAAATCATACAGATCTGCCTATTTTATATAGATAATTTATAAGAGTTAATATTTTTTTAATAAGTTGCCGCTATTTAAAATTTTTTAAAGAAAACAAAATTATCTGAGTCACGATTGTAAAAAAAAAATACTAAAGGTGGCATGTAATCATGTCATGAATCCATTGAGAAAATTAATAACCCATATCGTTTTTTTTTTAATGGTAAAAATATAAAAAACATTTTTAATTTTTTTTTAATTTTTAAAAGGTGAAAAACATTGATATTCAAATTTTTTAAGTAAAGAGATCTATATCATTCTCAATTAGATCAACAGTCGTTCATTTATATTCCTAAATTTACATAAAATTATTAGTTCTCACAAACATCAGGAATCCGGTAACAATCCATTCGCATTACTACAGATATTTCCTAAAATTTATGATAATTATAAATGTAATATTCGATCATTTAAGAACTTTGTTCACCATATTCCAAAGCAATCTTAAATTAATTTTCCTTCTAAAGAGCTCTTATTTACAATGAAATTTTATTCCAATAAACAAATATTCTAAAAGAACAGATAGAGAATCACAATTGTAAGTAGATAAAAAAAAGGAGAACAGATTTTTGTTGCGAGTTCAAATCATACTTGAATTTCTCTTTTATTCTCCTCCTCTATAAATATTTTTCTTTGTACCTCTCTACCTCCACATTGTCGTTTAATGATTGCCATACTTACCCTCACGAAAAAAAATAAAATATAAAATAAAATTTTTCTTGATATACCCGTTATTATATAATAATAGTCATCTTGAAATATTAACAACCTTATAAAATTCTTTATCTATATACAGGGTTTCCCAAACTCAAGGGGGGGAGGTTATTTCTAACAGTTTCCGAGATAACTCTCTTCAAAGTAATTTTATTAATTTTTTAAAAAAATAACAACATCTTTGCTCCTGAATAACATATAGAAGATTTGTTTAAATGTCGGTAGCTAGCTAACACTCACTCACTAACACTCATATTCCAACACTTTTATTTATCTTTCATAGTTGAAGAGTTACAAGATTTTAAATACGAGAAATATTGATATTTTTCACTCTTTTTATAAAACAACTGTAATTTTTGCATAAAAAACCGTTATTAATGTATCAAATTATTTAATTTTCAAAATCACCTATTCCTCAACTTCAATTTAAGTTAATATATTTATCTCTTCTATTTTACCGTTTTCAAGATAATTATTTAAAAATAACTATAATAATAGACCCCCCCCCTTTCTTCAAGAACAATGTTTTGTTTATTATGAACTTCTCTATCACTTCCGTTCTTCGTGACCTTTAAATTCCGGACACCCTTTATCATAATAAATTGACGTTTATAGTTATTTATATTAAAATATCATATGTCTAAAATTATATCTGATCCCCTTATTTAAGAGCGAAAACTATTTGCACAAATATTATCTTAATTCGCTATTTCAAAAAAGATTGGAAAAAAAACAAAAAACAGATTTTTATTGAATCAATTATTTGATTAATATAAAATTAAATCCATTTTATATACATTTTATCCCATGAGAAATGAGCAGTAACTTGAGATATTAAAAGAATTGTAAAAAAAAAAAAAAATTGATTCTTTTCATAAGATTACAAAAACTCAAGTTTTATTCTGATTAAACATTTATAAATATGCTTAAAAGAAATAACCTTGACATTTTAGTTTAACATTTAACAGGTATTGAAGATCTAAATAAAGAATATTATAAATGTCATACACAATTGATTATATTATAATGGTATAGGTACATTCTTAAAATTTAAAAAAAATTTTTTTTATATGGATACTTTATTTTAAGACCATACTGTATATTATTGTATATATATACATACCTACATTCTAAAAAAAAAAAAAAAATTCTACTTATTTTTCATGAGCATATTTTTAACAAAAAAAAAAACAAAAAAACTTTCTTAATAATTTTGAAGCACTCTTTAATATGTAGTTATTGCATAAAAAAAAAAATTTTTTTGTTTTTTTGAAATTATTTTTAAAGTATTTAAAATGAACAACATTTGTTTGTATTATATATGTATGTATGTACAAAACATTAAAATGTATTATTATTTTTATAACTTATTTGAAATTTTACTTGATTTTCACCTCACCAATTTTATTCTTTTCTTAAAAAAAAAAAAAAAAACACAAAAAAAAATATATATATATGTATGTATGTATTTTTATATAAAAATGATATAAACAAGAACTTCAATACTACAATACTCGTATCTAATAAAAAAAAATGAAATGAAAAAATAATAAAAAAATAAATGAAATGAAATGAAAACATAAACATTATAAATTAAAAAAAAAAAAATAAATAAATAAATAAAACAAAAACCAACAAAAAAAAAAAAAACTAAGTACCATCATTATATAAAATTCTATATTTATTGAAATAAATTGAGTTGAGTTTCAGTTGGTTTTCCCTAAGTAAAAAACCAACAAAACAATTTAAAAAAGAAAATTGAATCTTAAAAATAACAAAAAAAAATAAAAATTTAAATAACAGTATCTTAAATAACAGTTTATAAAAATATACATATATAACTGTAATAATATGTAATGTAGATTTTTTTTTTTTTTTTTTTTAAATAATATGTTTTTATATCATTAAATTGTTTACATTTTCTTCAATCTTTTTACTTTAAAAAAAAATTTTCTTACCGTTATTGCGCGCAAACAAATCCTTGAGAAAAAAAATTTAATTTACAAAAATAAAAATATATTTTTTGAAAAATGAAAAAAAAAAAAGGGGAAAAACATATTTTTGAAGATTTTTAGCACATTTTTACAAAAAAATTTTAATATGTAGTTATAGTTTATTAGAGTTGCAATTTGTCTCTGTCCTTCGGTTTATTCATCTTTTTACAAAACTTTTACGGAACCAGTGAATAATTTCTATTTTCAGAATCTCATTTCCCAAAATTTCGTTTAAGAACATCTCCGGTGGACAAAATTTTCGTTTTTTTGAAAATCTCTTTTTTTTTTTGGCTCAACTTTAAAATAGCTTTCGCATGTTCATAAGAAATATTGTTAGGAGGGATTTTTGAGTTGGATTCAAAATCAGGATATTTCCTTTTTCTAGAATATTTATATATATTATGTATAGGCATCAAGATTCTGAATTAAGGGGAATTTTAGAAATGGATTCAAAATCAGCGTATTTCAATAATTGGATTAGCGGGGTTTTGAGGGCGGTAGCACCTACTATTTTAAATGTTTTCTTATTGAAATATATTATGTGAGACAAATAATTAGGAGGGATTTTAGAGAAATTTAAAAACCTTGTATTTTTAGTATAAATTTTTAGTTTTTTTTTTTAATTTTGTTTTTGTAAATTTTATTTTGTATCATTTATAAAAAAAAACTAATCTCTACAGTACAACTATATTTTGTAAGATTTAAAAAAAAAAAAGCGAGATTTGGTCCACCGAAATTTTGTTAAACGATATTTTGTTAAAACGAATTTTGAAAAACGAACTTTTACACCGATTATGATGGAGTAAAAAAATTTCATGCCTCTGGATTATTTAAAATCTCATAAAAAAATGAATGTTGTTAAAACAACTTTTTTATGTAGCCCCATTACGAAAGTAGAGCCCTTGAAAGTTGGAAAATACTTTATTTTCAATTCTTTATTATCTCAAGTTCTACTTAATGTTTTTTCAATCTAAAAATGTTAAACAATAGCGTATTTTTTAAACTTTATAAATCAATATAAAAGTTATATAATTTATTTGAATTTTATATTTAAATTTACCGTTATACGAAACCGTATTTGTTTTTCCCTCGTTTAAGAGCTACTAAAGATCAAAAATTAAATATTCATTATTTTTAGTCAGTAAAACATAAAACTTAGAGGTCTAATATTATGTGTTTTCATTTAATGACGAATTTATGTCAATTTATATAGGATTTCCTTAAAATTATAGAAAATACACAAATTTAATTTTTTAAATAAAAATTTTCAAAGTTACAATCCTAATATTATGTTTTTCAAAATGTGCATCTTTAAAAACCTTTGCTTTTACATAGTACCTTGTTATACTGCCTTGTTTATTTTTCAATTTTAAAATTTTCTTTTTTAACATTGTATCTAAGTTTCTTTTTA